>CM024754.1:21799274-21899451 GCA_014218235.1 Colocasia esculenta | reverse complement strand
ATTTCTTCAACAGTTCCTTGGTGTATTTTGCTTGACAAATGGTGTACCTTCATTGATTTGCTTGATTTGTAATCCAAGGAAGTAGTTGAGTTCTCCCATCATGCTCATTTCGAATTCTCCCTGCATGAGCTTATCAAAATACTGGCACAAAGATTCATCAGTAGATCCGAATATAATATCATCTACATAAATTTACACAAGTAATATATTTTTGGCATTTGATTAATAAAACAATGTGCTATCTACCTGTCCTCTAATAAAACCATGATTTAGTAAGAATGCACTAAGTCTTTTATACCATGCTCTAGGTGCTTGTTTTAAACCATATATGTTTTTATGCAATTTAAAAACATGATTTGGAAACTCTAAATCATCAAAACCAGGAGGTGTTACATATAGACTTCCTCTTTATAAAACCATTTAAAAATGCTGATTTCACATCCATTTGAAAAAGCTTTAAATCTAGAGCAGATGCATAAGCAAGTAATATTCGAATAGCTCTAGTCTAGCTGCTGGTGCATAGGTTTCATCAAAGTCTATGCCTTCCTCTTGGGAATACCTTGAGCAACCATCTGGCCTTATTTCTAGTGATAATACCAGTTTTCATCCATTTTGTTCCTGAACACCCATTTGGTGCCAAACACAAGATGATCTGATGGTCTCGGAACAAGGGACCAACTTGATTTCTCCTGAACTGATTAAGTTCATCTTGCATGGCTAGAATCCAAGATTCATCAGACAATGCTTCATTGACTGTTTCGGCTCTATTTGAGATACAAATGCTAAATAATCACAGGGAATGATATTACCTCTTGTTCTTACCCCAACTGATGGATCTCCAATGATGTTATCAATAGGGTGATACTTTTTGTACATCCATTCCTTTGAAGATCATCATCGATAATATCCTTCTGTTGTAGTTCTTCAAGGGTGGATCTTCATCATTCTTGATGGTAGATCCTTTCAGCTTCTGGGTAAGATTATCTGTATCTTCATCATCACTTTCAGATTCCTTTCCCAAGAGGGGTTAGATTCATCAAAATAACATGCACGGTTTGTTCAATAATAAACTTCTTTTATTAAAAACTCTATAGCTTTTAGGTTTAGAAGTGTTCCCCATAAAGATCCCTTCATTGGATTTGGATCCAGCTTACCTATGTCTCTCTTACCATTGTTGTGAATGAAGTATGGACATCCAATGTTCTGAGATGGCTGGTCTTGGGTTTCCTTTCTTGTACAGCTCGTATGTAGTCTTCTTCAGGATTGGCCTGATCATTACTCTATTTATGATGTAACATGCTGTATTTATAGCTTCTGACCAGAAGTATCTTGAAAGGTTATATTCAGATAACATGGTCCTGACCATATCTAAGGGTTCTATTCTTCCTCTCAGCCACTCCATTTTGCTGTGTGTTCTAGGTGCTGAGAAATTGTGTTCTATACCCTGATCATTACAAAATTCTGCAAATATGTCGTTTTGGAATTCTCTTCCATGATCTGAACGAATACTGATTATGCTGAACTTCTTATCTTTTTGAACAAGTTTGCTGAACTTCACAAAACTTTCGAATGTGTCATATTTATGCCCAAGAAATGATACCCATGTAAATCTGAATAATCATCAACTATGACAAATCCAAAGTTCTTTCCTCCCAGGCTAGTAGTTCTCATTGGTCTAAACAAGTCCATATGTAGTAGTTCTAGTGGTTTGGAGGTAGTGACTACTGTCTTTGATTTAAGGAGGATCTTGCATGCTTTCCTTTTGGGATCACAAATGTTGTCTAATCTTGAGTTAATCTTCGACAGACCTTCTACTAGATCATGTTTGATGAGTTTCTTATTCCATCCAGGCTGCAGTGACCTAATCTTCTGTGCCATAGTTCAACATTCTGCTCTTTACTTGCTGCTAGACAAATGTCTTGATCCTTTAATTCTTCTAGATGTAGTACATATAAATTCTTTTCTCTGTTGGCTTCAAAGATGGTTGCACCATCCTTGATAATCAGACATTTGGATTCCTGAAATTTGATCTAGTGACCCTTGTCGCACAGCTGACTAAAGCTAATTAGATTGTGTTTGAGTCCTTTGACACATAGAACATCTTCTATAAGGATTCTGTCTTTACTTCTTGTCACGTCCTAATAAAAGTCTATTTATTAGAAGTGACAGAAATCGGGCACAAGAATTAATACTAACATTTGTTCATTCATAACTCCTAAGAGGAAGTCTTATTACAAGTACTCCTCATTACATACTAAATGAGGAGCATGAAGAGTAAATTCTATTTCTTACATTTCATATTCTCACTGTTAAAAGCAGTAAAGGTTTGGTTGTTCGACGACGGACAGTCCACTCAGCACAACATGTCCCTTTTAACTTCACCCCCATCTGGTCACTTGAAAAGGTAGGATGTGTGAGCTAACTAGCCCAGTAGGATCCAATTCTCAAATCATAAGGATTAAAATATTGATGATCAAGATAAAGGCTAGACTGATATCACAGAAGGACAAATAATTATCTTAACATGACAGTGAAATTGGAACAGTGGTACTGAGGTACAAAACATGTTCAGGAATTCACAATGAATTTCATATTCTAGCTCATATATAATATTCACACAGGACAGTAACATGATGACCATAATCAAACTGTATTGATGTGATGCCAAGCATCCAGGTATCCTTTATCATTCCGTATGGCCCGTAAATGAATTCAAGTGCTCCTCCCAGGACTGGACCAGCCCTATTTGCACAGGCATATTAATCAAGTGGGGTCCAAGGACCCAGTAATTGTCATCTCAAGTTATTTATAATCCACTGGAGTACTCAAGTTACTGAACACAAGAAGTTGTAATAACTAAATATCACTTGTACATAAAGACTTTAAGAGTAGTCCAAAGAGAAGTATAGGAAACATTGTGGGTGATCTCTGTAGTAACATAATAGTAAATATCCAAGGGAAAGAAGATGGTAGCTTGCTAGTCTAATAGCATGAAGTGTTAACAAAAGACTGAGCAAAGGAAGGTGCTGGAACACTGCCATAACAGTATGTGTCGACAGCCAGGAAGTGGCTGTCGACAGGTGCAAGCAAACCAGAAGACAATTTCGGTCTGGGACAGTGCCCGTCGACAGGCTTGGTCTGTCTGTCGACAGGTCAGTGTATCTGTCGACAGATAGAGACCATCTATCGATAGCCACTGTTGTTTCCAACAGCTTGGAGTTCTGGAAGCCTTGGCCTGTCGAGGGTACTTCCTGTCTGTCAACAGCCGCCAGTTCCACTTCCAGAAATGACTCTATATTCCTTCCAAAAACTTTATCCATGAAACCTATGAATCAAGTATGAGTAATATCAATAAAAAGACTTGTTTCTAGCTTTCTCAATAGGGTACAAGTTGGATAATATGAACATGAAAGTTCAACCTACGTATGTCTAGCTAGAAACTTAACATAACATGATACTGGGAGAATAACTCCTATAACAACAGTTATGAAGAGAATTCCTTCATGGTAGACACATAATTCCAGAGGTGTTTAAGGAGTCACACAGAAGTCTAAGATACAAACATCTAATAGAAGAAGTCCACACGGTACTAAAGATGTTTGTGGATTCAAAACAAGGATTAAGAGCTTAAACACCTGAATAAGAGACTTCATAGTATGTATAAGGTTAAGAATGAAGAGGGAAGGAAAAGAAACCTACTAGAAGATTTTTTACAGATACACTGCTACATCACATTTACAGAAGAGAATACTTAGATCCGAAGATACTTATGAAATCAAAACCAGTTGGTGAGAACTTAAACACTTAACAAGAACTTCTTTAGCATGTGTAGTATACAGGAGTGAGGAAGGAGGAACGAATCCTACTTTACTGAGTAGAGGAGTTTCTCGTCAACGTAGAGATCCACAGAAACAAGAAGAAGGAACGAAAAAGCTTGCATAGATGATAGCTTGGATAGGTGCAACTGGAGAGGTGGTGATCCTTAGCAGGCCAAGTAGCAGCAGCGCACAACAACCAGCACCAGGTGCACAACAACAACAACATAGGCACAACGAGAACAAGAACAAGAGCTATGGTGTGCAACGATAAGCAAGAACAAAGGGTGGAAGGTGCGTACGAAGGGTGAGAGGTGTTTTTATAGCCAACCTTCTTCCCATGCACAACAAACACCTCCCACACCCAGGTGTAATAGTAAAAATCATTTAGTTTTTATTGTTGACACGTTAAGCATGCAATCTCATGGCTAACACATAAGGTTAACGTGTGAATCTCCCAGCTAAGTGAGGTGGCTTTCCTAGCTCCTCACACGTAGGCATATTTAATTCCCAGAAAAATCACCACCGTAAATAGCCCATAATTCAGCTGGCCCAATAATCCTCACATAAATATATTCAAATGATGTCCATTTGTGTTAAAATTTCAGCCATAGGCTAATGTAATGGTTTTACAAATTATGGTGATTTTAGTTTAATTTTTAGAATTTTTTTCACTGGGTGAAGAATCGTCCGGAAAATAGTTGCGTCGCTTAATCTCGAAATCTGTATGTCAACGAATCTGGATATTTACATTTTGATCTCACCATATTTCTAGAAATTATGATGTTTTTGGATTTCATTTTCGTTACAGAATTTTGGTGTCGCCCTGTCGGAGTGTGCACCTCTGAGTACGACATTGGGGTAACATTTATTACATCAATTAATCCCAGATGTTAATTATTTCAATCTCATAATAATAATTGAGTAATAACCATATTATTCATGTTTTCCAACAAATAAAATTTTCTGGGGCGTTACAACCCTCTCCCCACTAAAAGAAATTGGTCCTCCAAATTTTAATACATAAGAGTATGACTACTGACCTGTAAACAATCCGGATACTTGATCTTGATGGGATCTTTCAGCTCCCACGTTGCTTCTTCTTGTCCTCGCTTATTCCACTGAATCTTTAACAAAGGAACTTCCTTGTTCCGAAGTTGCTTAATCTTCCGGTCAAGGATCTGTACAGGTCTCTCTTCATATGCCATATTTTCTTGTACCTTTAAATCTTGGTATTCAATAATGTGTTCTGGATCATACACATATTTTCTTAACATTGACACATGAAAAATATCATGTACATTGGATAACTGTGTGGGAGTGCCAGTTGGTAAGTCATTTCCCCAACTTCCTCAGTATTTCAAATGGTCCAATATATTGAACTCAATTTTCCCTTAATACCAAATCTCTTGATTCCTCTTCGGGGTGATACTTTAAGGAACACATGTTCTCCTTGCTGAAATTCTAGCTCCCTTCTTCGTCGATCGGCATAACTTTTCTGTCGTCTTGGGTAGCTTTCATTCGATCTTGTTCCACTTAATAATTTCTGTTGTTTCCTGAATCATTTCAGGTCCAAGAATATGTGATTCTTTTAATTCCACCAACACAATGGTGATCTGCATTGCCGAACATACAAAGCTTCAAATGGTGCCATTTGAATAGTAGACTGATAAACTATTATTATAAGAAAATTCCATGATTGCTAAGTGAGTATTCCAGTCATTTCCGAACTCTAATACACAGGCACGACACATATCCTCAATAATCTGATTTACCCGTTCCGTCTGTCCGTCAGTTTGAGGATGAAATGCAGTACTAAACTTCAGCTTAGTTCCCAACGCATCTTGTAGTTCTTTCCAAAAATGTGAGGTAAACCTTGCATCTCTGTCAGAAATTATGTCTTTTGGAATTCCATGTAACCAAACAATTTTCTTCATGTACAGATCTGCTAAAACATTGACAGACCATCTTTTGATTGCTAAGAAGTGAGCGATTTTGTGAGTCGATCTATGATTACCCATATGGCATCAAATCCACTTCGTGTTTTGGGTAACCCCACAATAAAATCCATACCGACACTGTCCCATTTCCACTTTGGTACCTCAAGAGGTTTTACTTCCTGCTGGTTTCTAGTGTTCGGCCTTGACTTTCTGACATGTCAAACATTTAGCTATGAAGTCCACGATGTCTTTCTTCATATTGCACCACCAGAAATGCTTCTTCAAATCCTGATAGATTTTGATAGCTCCTGGTTGGATAGTGTAACGTGATTGATGAGCTTCTTCTAAAATTTGCTTCTTAATCTCAAAATTATCCGGCACACACAAC
Source organism: Colocasia esculenta (assembly GCA_014218235.1). Lineage (NCBI taxonomy): Eukaryota > Viridiplantae > Streptophyta > Magnoliopsida > Alismatales > Araceae > Colocasia > Colocasia esculenta. Next base: position 21,893,308 of record CM024754.1, on the reverse strand, counting down.
TTGTTCTGGAACTGAAGATTCCCTTGCACATCTTCATTAAAATCAGGTCTGGAAGCCAAATTTTCCTTAAATTCCCGTCAATATAGGGTCATTGTCCTGTTGTTCTCCAATTTGCTTTAACAAGTTTGACTGCACTGTCAAGTTTCAATTACAACTCTTTCTTCTTGTGGTTCAGCCTTCAAACTCAATGTGGAAAACTCCTCCAATAACTTCCATTCCTTAACTTGCAATGAAATACTTTGGTTATAGGATTCCTACTGAGTGCATCAGCCACGGTATTACCTTTTCCGGATGGTACTAAATTTTGATATCATAATCTTTGATATACTCCATCCATCTTCTTTGTCTCATATTCATTCTTTCTGTGAAAATAAATAGTGAGGCTCTTATGATCGGAGAGTACACTATGAATTGATTATCATACAAGTAGTGTCTTCAAAGTTTAAGAGCAAAAACTACTACATCCAATTCCAAATCATGTACGGGTAATTTTTCTCGTGAGTCTTCAATTGTCTAGATGCAAACGCAATGACTCTGCTTCTTGCATCAATACACATCCCAGTCCAATGTTTGAAGCATCAGTATAAAACCTAAAATATTTTTTTCTTCTAGGCAAAGCTAAAATTGGTGCAGATGACAAACATTCTTTCAACACTTGAAATGCTTGCTCACAACTCTCACTCCACTCAAATGCAGTTCTTTTCCTGGTCAATTGTATGAGAGGTGAAGCAATCCTGGAAAAATCTTTAACAAATCGCCAGTAGTAACTGGTCATACAACCAGAAAACTTCTGATCTCAATGAGGTTCTTAGGTTGTTCCCATCTCTGTATAGTTTCAATCTTGAAGAATCTACTGATAATCCTTCTTTAGAAATAATATGTCCTAAGAACATCACTTGCTTCATCCAGAAACCACATTACTAAACTTCGCATATAGTTCATGATCTCGTAACAGTTGCAAAGTAATCCATAATGTGCTTCATGTTCTTCTATACCTTAGAGTAAATCAATATATCATCAATAAATACAACCACAAACTGATCCAGATAAGATCTGAACACATCATTCATCAAATGCATAAATGCAGCAGGTGCATTTGTCAATCCGAACGGCATAACCACAAATTCGTAGTGCCTATATCTCGTTCGAAAAGCCGTTTTATGAATATCTGCTCCTGAATTTGATTGATGATAACCAGATCTTAGATCATCTTTGAGCCACATGAGCTCCAGATAATTCATCAAATAAATCATCAATTCTTGGAAGTGGGTATTTGTTCTTAATGGTTAACTGATTCAATTGTCGATAATCTATGCATAACCGCATAGACCCATCCTTCTTCTTAACAAACAACACCGGAGCACCCAAGGTGAGGTACTGGGTCTAATGAATCCCTTTTCTATCAACTCTAGTAATTGCCTTTTTAACTCCTTGCGCTTCCATTGACATTCTGTAGGGTGTTCTTGAAATTGGTGTAGCTCTTGGTACTAATTCAATTGAGAAGTTACCTCTCTACTAGGTGGCAAACCAGGTAACCTCTTCGGGAAAAACATCAAGAAATTCCTTTACTACCGGAATATTTTCCAGACAGTGATATTTGATTTATCAAAGTTATAGAATCCAAATATCACTGCAACCTTTCTGTACCAATTTACATGCTTTGACTACTGAAATTATAGGTATTTTTCTTGTGCGGGGTTATTAAAAGTCATGGAGTAAACTTCCTTTCCTAAAAAGGTTACTTGTCTAATTGGCAATCTAAATTTGCATGATGTAGATAGTCAATCAACCCCAAGGATTACATTATAATCCCACATCTCAAGGCATATTAATCACCAGGTAATTATGTCCTTTGACTAAGATTTGTCTAGCAGGGTAATATCCTTAAGTTTCTTACCCTCACTCAAAGGAATTGCAACCTCAAGCTGTGTAGGTAATATAACTGATTTTACTTCCAAAGATTTAGCAAACTCATAACTAAAAAAGAATGCGTAGCCCCGAATCAAACAATACATATGCAGGTTTTGAGTTTACTAGTAATGTACCTTCTATCAGTCCGCCTTTTTGCGGAGATTCAGGTTCCACTTCCTGAATGGCTTGCAATCTTCCTTGCTTCACTCGGGGGTTCTGATTTGTTGGTGCATCTTGGGCATCAGACAATCTGGAATTCAGTGGTTGAGTACTCTCACAGCGGAGACAAGCACCCAACCTACGCCTTCTCAGCCTTATTCCCACTGAGATGGCAATGTTTACATACATCTTTACTCCAACTGGAGCTTTTCCTGCCTTCTTAACAGTTTGCTGAACCTTCGAGGCAATCCCCGACTCATACTTCCTCTTACGATCTGAAGATCCTTCTCTAGACCTTCCTCTAATCTTATCTATGGTGTCATTTGCAGCTTCTAATGCTAAAGCTCTTTTAACCATTTCTGAGTATGTAGTGATCAAATGAGGGGTTAGCTGCATAATGAAATTGGGATGTAGTCTGTTCATAAACCTCTTGGCCTTGAGTTTTTCTGGGGCTATAAGGTGTGGAGCATACTTGACAATCGGGCAAACGGGCCTCTACTCCGACACTGGCATCCTGAGTTGCTTCAAACTAGCAAACTCATTTGCTTTTCTTCCTGAACTACCTCGGAGAAATATTGGTCATTAAATAGTTCGACGAATTCTTCCCAACCAACTTGCTTTGAGTCCTCTAAGGTGGATTCCACTGTTTCCACCATGCTCGGGCATTCCCGATCCAACTGAAATGTCGCCAGACGTATATTTCTTCTCAGTACATCAAATCACGCGTAAAAATTCTTTTAATATCTTTAACCAATTTTCTGCCTATCTGGATCCGTACTTTCCCGCAAATTCGGAGGGTCCAAACTTCAAAAAATCTTAAACAGACTCTTCCATTATGGCTATTGTTCTTGGCTACAGTTCTCATTACTCGGGTCAATCATGCATCGAACTTCCATTTTCTTCCAGTTAGCATCCTCCATGGTTAAATTGGAAGAGTATCTGAGACATCCAACATGTACACATTAATTCCATAATCAAACCATGCTCACATTCATCATGTACAAACTTTAAATTTCACAAAACACACCATTTCCATAACAAGTCAAATATTACACTATATTACATCAACACTTTGCTCCACAGACTAAAATATTTAAAACATTCTCCTAGTTAGCCGAAAGTTTGTACATTACCACTAACATCCCTCAACCTCTCATTACTCACACATATACAGGTGAGTTCATATACAACCCTACAGATCAAAAAGAGGGTTACAAAAGTAAGTCTCCCATTCCCTATTTCACTTTAAGTCTGAACAACAGATTCCACGGATGGCTGTTGATCTCCTCCTAGACCATGGTACAACTCCCTTGCCGCTTCAGTCAATACTTCCCAATATCCTCCACTTGGGGAGCAGCATGTCCTGGCCCAGCTTCAAACTATCCAGATTGTTCATGACTTGGTCATGGTATCCAGAGAGGCTCGTGGATTACCCGCCAGGAATGCGCCTATAGTCAGATTTAGAAATTCCTCTTAATTTGCATGTGGGCTTCCCTTTGGGCTTGGGCCTATATTTATGTCTTGGCGTAGCATCTCCAGTGCTGCCACCAATCTTTCGTGTGCATTCATGTCCCAACTGAATAGATAACGAGGTAGTATTTACGTAGTTACAATTCATTATGGCCATTATAGCTAATCCCAAGTTTCTACCCCCACACTTGGTTATCCTAGGGGGGTTTATCGACCTAAGGCTCTGATACCAAATTATCTGTCATGTCTAATAAAAGTGTAGTTATGGAAGTGACAGAAATCAGGCAGAAGAATCAATACTAACATTTGTTCATTCATAACTCACTAAGCGGAAGTCTTATTACAAGGTACTCCTCATTACAGACTAAAGGAGGAGTAGGAAAGAGTAACTTCTATTTATAAATTTCATATTCCCATTGTTAAAAATAGTAAATGGTTTGGTTGTTCGACGACGGACAGTCCACTCAGCACACATGTCCTTTAAAAACTCACCCCCATCTTGGTCACCTGAAAAGGTAGGATGTGTGAGCTAACTAGTCCAGTAGGATTCACATTCTCAAACATAAGGACTAAATATATGATGATCAAGATTAAAGGTTAGACTGATATCACAGAAGGACAATAAGTATCTTAACATGACAGTGAAATTGGAACAGTGGTACTGAGGTACAAAACATGTTTAGGAATTCACAATGAATTTCATATTCTGGCTCATATATATATTCACACAGGACAGATAGCATGATGACCATACTCAAACTGTATTGATGCAATGCCAAGCATCCAGGTATCCTTTATCATTCCGTACGACCCATAATGAATTCGGGTGCTCCTCCTAAGACTGGACCAGCCCTATTTGCACAGGCATATTAATCAAGTGGGGTCCAAGGACCAATAATTGTCATCTCAAGTTATTTTAATAATCCACGGAGTACTCAATTACTGAACACAGGAAGTTGTAATAAACATCACTTGTACATGAAGATTTAAGAGTAGTCTAAAGAGAAGTATAGGAAACATTGTGGGTGATGTCTATAGTAAAATAATAGTAAATATCAAGGGAAAGAGGATGGTAGCTTGCTAGGTTAATAGCTTGAAGTGTTAACAAAAGATGAGCAAAGGAAGGTGCAGGAACACTGGCCAGAACAGTATGTGTCGACAGCCAGAAAGTTGCTGTCGACAGGTGCAAGCAACCAGAATACAATTTCTAGTTCTGGGATAGTGCCTGTCGATAGGCTTGGTCTGTCTATCGATAGGTCAGTGTATCTATCGACAGACAGAGACCATGTTGTCGACAGAAACTGTTGTTTCCAGCAATCTAGAGTTCTGGAAGCCTGGCTATCGATGGGTACTTCCTGTCTGTCGACAACCGCCAGTTCCACTTCCAGAAATGACTATATATTCCTTCCAAAACTTATCCATGAAACTATGAATCAAGGTATGAGTAATATCAAATAAAAAAGACTGTTTTCTAACTTTCTCAACAGGCTTACAAGTGGATAATACGAACATGGAAGTCAACCTACGTATGTCTAGCAAGAAACTTAACATAATGATACTAGAAGAATAACTCCTATACAACAGTTTTGAAAGAGAATTCCTTCATGGTAGACACATAATTCTAGAGGTGTTTAAGAAGTCACACAGAAGTCTAAGATACAAACATCTAAATAGAAGAAGTCCACACTGTACTAAAGATGTTTGTGGATTCAAAATAAGGATTAAGAGCTTAAAACACCTGAACAAGAGACTTCATAGTATGTAAAAGGTTAAGAATGAAGAGGGAAGGAAAAGAAACCTACTAGAAGATTTCTATGATACACATGCTACATCACTTTACAGAAGATGAATACTAGCTCCGAAGATACTTATGAAATCAAAACCAATGTGTGAGAACTTAAACACTTAACAATAACTTCTTAGCGTGTAGTAGACAGGTGTGAGGAAGGAGGAAACGAATCCTACTTTACTGAGTAGAGTGAGTTTCTCCGCAACGTAGAGATCCACAGAAAAACAGAAGAAGAAACAAAAAGCTTGCACATATGATAGCTTGGATAGGTGCAACGGAGAGGTGGTGATCCTTAGCAGGCAAGCAGCAGCAGCGCACAACAACTAGCACCAGATGCACGACAACAGCAGCAGTTGGCACAACGAGAACAGGAACAAGAGCTGTGGTGTGCAATGATAAGCAAGAACAAAGGGTGGAAAGGTGCGTACGAAGGGTGAGGGGATGTTTTTATAGCCCAGCCTTCTTCCCATGCCCAAAGACACCTCCTTCACCCAGGTGAAACATAAAAACCATTTGTTGACACGGTAAGCATGCACATCTCATGGCTTAAACATAAGGGTTAACATGTGAATCTCCCAATTAAGTGAGGTGGCTTTCCCAGCAGTCCTCACACGTAGGAATACTTAATTCCCAGAAAAATCACCACCGTAAATAGCCCATAATTCAGCTGGCCTAATAATTCTCACATAAATATATTCAAATGATGTCCATTTGTGTTAAAATTTCAGCCATAGGCTAATGTAATGGTTTGACAAATTATGATGATTTTAGTTTAATTTTTAGAATTTATTTTTCACTAGGTGAAGAATCGTCCGGAAAATAGTTGCTTCTGCTTAATCTCGAATCCGTACGTCAACAAAATCTGGATATTACATTTCTGATATCACCATATTTTTTTAAAATTATGGTGCTTTCGGATTTCATTTTTGTTATAGAATTTCGGTGTCGCATTGTCGGAGCGTGCACCTCTGAGTACGACACTGGGGTAACATTTATTAACACCAATTAATCTAGATTTTAATTATTTCAATCTCATAAGAATAATTGAGTCTAATAACCTATTATTCATGTTTTACATCAAATAAAATTTTCTGAGGTGTAACACTCCCATGGATCCACAACCAATTATTGACCCTTTTTCATTATCGTCATAGGTACTATACCTTCTTCATTTTTGATAGAGAGAATAGTTTCTGGTTATCTGTCATATGCCTTGAGCACCCGCTGTCCAGGTACCACTTGATGCTCTAAGGCTTCTTTGCAATAAATCAATGAGATTTAAGTACCCAAGTTCTTTTGGGTTCTGGTTGGTTAGCTTCTTACAGTTTCTTTGGGAATCCATTTTAGATGTTTGGTAGTACAGGTTAGTTTAGTGTGACCTAATTTGTTATAGTGAGTGCAGTAAGGAATATTGTTATTTTCTGTTTGGCTTATGGTCTTATTTTTATTTGTTATAGTTGAGATTTTGTTCGGCTATGAATTTTGGTGTTGGATAGATTTAGGATGAATTATAGTTTCTTCATTGTCTGGAGGGGTATATCCAAGCCATACTTTTTTCTACCTGATCTTCTTACTCTTTTTAATATTAAGGAAGATTTTCCATTTGTAAAATTTTCAATTGTGGCTGTTAAATATTTATTATCTTTTGTTAGTGTGTTAATTTCACTTTTATGTTTGCTGTGATTTCTGATTTTCTAAGTTTGATATCTTTCATTTTAATTTTTATGTCTTCGCATAGCAGTTCATTTCTCCTTTTTAGTTCAGATATTTGTTTTTTAACTGTTCAGTTTTAGATTTTAGATCTGACTTTATTATTTCAAGACATGCATAATTTTTCTAGTTGTTTTTAAAAGTTTACATACATCTGTATTTACTATATAATTCATAAAGGCATCTCTAAACCATCTGAATCTGATTCATTACAAGAGGTAAAGGATGAGTCAGAAGTTACCTTATCATCAATATGTGCCATGAAGGCCAGGTTGGCCTTTTCTTCTTCTTCTTCGCTAGAGCTTGACTCACTGTCTGAGTCACTTTCGTTGTTCCATGCAGCAGTCATGGCCTTCTTTTTGTACTTTTTGAATTTCTTCATGTTGTCCTTCTTCTTGAACTCAGTTATTTAATTTTGGACATTCTGCTTTAATATGTCCAGGCTCTTGCACTCATAGCATGCATGTTCTGATCTTTTAATATATTTTCCTTCAGATCTTTTGAAGTCTCTACCCTTCTGAAATGCCTTCTTCCTGACTGATATTTCTTCTTAGCTAGTATACGCTGCAATCTTTGGAAAGAAAGGCTTCTTCATCTTCACTATTTTCATTGCTTTTGTCACTTTCTGATTCACCATCAGATGTGTCTTATGTGACCTGAGAGCATTGCTGTGCTTCTTCTTGCTGGAGGATTCTCCCAGCTTTCCATATTTATCTCAGAGTCATCAAAGACCCAGTGAGTTTTTCAAGTGACATCTCCTAAGATCGTTGGCTTCTTCTATGGCTGTTACTTTTGGAGTCCATGAGGTTGGTAGGGATCTTAGTATTTTCCTTACCATGTCTCAATTTCATACGTTTTTCCAAGCCCAGCCAACTATTGGCAATGTCTGTGAATCTACTGTACATTTGAGAGATGGACTCTCCAGACTACATTTCAAATCTTCATATTGAGCTACCAGAATATCTATTCTTGTTTCATTGACCTTGTCAGTTCCTTTATATGTGAGTATCAGCTTTTCCCACATTTCCATAGCTGACTTACAAGCTGAGATCTTGTTGAATTCTTTCTTACTCAGCGCACAACACAGTATACTTTTAGCTTGCTGTTTTGAGATATTTGTTGAACCACTCTTATATTACCCTTATATTTTAGTGATAATAAAATTATGATAATAAATATTATAAATATATTTAATACCATATTTTTCTAGTAAATATAAACTTATTGTACTATCGCTGTGAGACTTGCACTGAAAAGTCAAATCGATGTCTATACAATATACATCGACTTTAGTTCACAAAGTGCCATAACGATTTCAGTCCACATCGATTCATAAGTGAAACAACGATTTGATCGCCATAATGATTTCATAAGTGAAACAACGATTTGATCGCTGTAACGAGTTTCATAAGTTAAACAACGATTTGATCGCCTGTAACGATTTCATAAGTTTACAACGATTTGATCACTGTAACGATTTCATAAGTGAAGCAACGATTGGTCGATGTAACGATTTGTTAAGTGAAACAACGATTTGGTTGCTGTAACGATTCGATAAGTGAAACAACGATTGATCGCTACATCGATTCGTTACAACTTCAATGTCGATTGCTCAAACAACGATTTGCTTCACTTAAACATCAATTTGATCAAACAACGATTGCTCTTACTTAAAGAATGATTTGATTAAAACAACGATTTGCTCTCACTTAAACATCGGTTTTATTCAAACATCGATTCATAGAGCATGGATTTGTTCAAACAACGATTTCATCATAAACATCGATTTCCTTTATACTCAGATGTTTTCAAATGTTTTGGCGCCTAATGAAAAGTCAAATATATTCTGACAGAAGATCTTTTATCTCATAGGATCTCTTCTCTCCTGTCAGACAAAAAAGGGTTTACCTACCACTTCTAGGAGACAATAGGAAACACAGAGGTGTGAACCTTTTTGACAGAAATAGTCTTTTATCTAATCACTTTCTTCTATGCTTGTAGACCTCGAAGACCACCAAGTGGCTGACAGTTTGAAGAAGAAAAAGAGAAGATGAGCAACAGTTAGAACTCCAACGGATTTGTTCAAAGCTGCTGAGATAAAAGATGAAGCAAGGCTGAAGAAAAAGTGAGAGAGCTTTTCTGAATATTTTTCAAGGAGTGTACATCCGTGAAGAACCAAAACGCCACATACACTCAAGGAAAAGAGAGAAAGAGCCTGAGCCCAAGAAGAAGCGTTCAACCATCTGAAGCCCTCAAGCTTCAAGCTCTTCTCCTCACTTCACTCTCTCTATGGCATCTTTGTAATTTGGGGAGAGAGTCTTTTCGCTGAGAGTTTCTTTTAGTGGTTTTCATTGTTCCAACTCTCAGCTTTGTTCTTCTTTTATAAGAAAGACTTCTGTCCAGCTGTAGGACTGTATACAACGTAGAACCTAGCTAGGGGTTAAGTCTAGCAGAACCGCATTGGGGTTTGTACCCAGAGGTTGGCTTCTTGATCTGTAAGAGAAGTGGGTGCCTTCTTGCCCGGGAAAGAGAAGAAGACTAGCTGGGGTGCTGGGGTTGTATTGTCCGTGAGGGGGACTGTACCCTTGGTTAGTGAAATCCAACAGATTGCTTGGGGACTGGACGTAGGACTTCCATGGGGGAAGGGCCGAACCAGGATAAATTCCTTGTGCCCTTTGTGTGATTATTTATTTGCTTTCCACTGCTACTCTCTATCACACTAAACTAACCAATCTTTTAGGTGATAATTTTTTGTGTTTAAGTTTTAGATTTCAGAAAAACCTATTCAACCCCTCTAGGTTAGCTTGCTGCCGTACCAAAAGGGCCAACAAGTGGTATCAGAGCGGCTTCTCTGATCAATCAAGAAGATCCAACGATCTTAGATAAGATCCATGGCAGCTCAAGGATTTGCTGAAGGTCAATCAGTCACTAGACCTCCATTCCGATGGAGAGGATTACCAATATTGAAGATGAGGATGAAATGCTTCATTCGAGGTACAGACTTTGATCTGTGGTAGGTAATAGAGGTAGGTGTTATGTTATTGTTTCTGCTGAAGGTACTACTGCTATTACAGCAGCGGATAAAAGTAAATTATTTAAAATTTAAAGCTAAGAATTATCTATGTTGTGCTTTATCTAAAAGAGAATTCAGTAGAGTATCTGCATGGTAAATCTGCTAAGAAATATGGGATAAACTGCAGGTAATTATGAGGGAACAGATAAAGTAAAACAAATTAGGATAGATATTCTTGTCTCTCAATATAAGCAATTTAAAATGCTCCCAAACGAAAATATCACTCAGATGTATAATAGATTTTCGAGCATAGTAGTGGGTCTAAGTCTCTTGGTAAAACTCTTTCTGATGAGGAAACTGTCAGAAAGATACTTAGGTCTTAACTATTTCATGAACCCCTAAGGTCACCGCTATTGAGAAGCCCATGATCTAACTAAGTTTTCCATTAATAAATTAATTGGCTCTCTTATGGCACATGAAATTAATATGGAGAGACTTTCTGAAAGCTCATCCAAGAAAAAATGTACTAATGCTCTTAAAGTTGTAGCTGCTCCTTCCACCTCTTCTTCTTCAGTTAAAAAATTGCAGGATCTAAAGACAGTGATGTAGATGAAGTTTTATCCAAACTTCAGAAGATTCTCAAGAAGAAGAAAAATGGATCGAGAAGGATTCAAAAGAAAGAGAGGAAAAAGAAAAAGAACTAGTCTGCTATGAATGTAGAAAATTTGGACATCTGAGACCAGATTGTCCAAGACTCTAGAAGACTGGTCAAACAAAAAAGTCCAAGAAGCAGCACAAGAAATTCAAAAGAAAAGCCATGGCGCTGCTTGGGAAAATGAAGAGGCCACAAGCTTAGAATCCGAAAAGAGTAGGTAAGTCTAGCCCTCATGGTAGGACTAAATGAGAAATGTTCTGACTCATCTCTTCATTCTTCAGATGATTCAGGGTCAGAATCAGAAGACTTAGAAGAAGTCTTTAATGAACTATATGAAAAACATAAAGGTGTTGTAAAAGAATTAAGAAATCTGAAAAACAACACTACTTGTTTAGAAAATACTAATTCTGATCTTAAATCTGAATGGAGCAACTAGAAAAATAATTAAAGGACAGTAAAGATAACATTTATCTTTTGAATGAAGATTTAAAAAATAGGAACAATGAAAAACTAGAGTTAGAAGAAAAGTTAAGAACTCTAACTGAAGAAAATCTCTATTTAAAAGAATCAGTTAGGAAGTTAACTAAAGGGAAAACATCTCTAGCTCTATGCCTAAAAGGATCAAAATTTGAAAATAATAAACAAGGGTTTGGTTACATACCTCCGGAAAAAGGAAAATAAGCCATAATTTCAGAAAAATATCATTTACCAAAATTTGTAAAAGAAACCAAAATACCTCAAAAAAAGGCCCCTGAAATGAACAAATTTTATCAAAAGAAAAATGTTTCTAAAAATTGTGTTCTAAACAATCATCTTAAAGTCAATAAGAACTGCAAATCAAATTATATTCATTGCTGCTCTCATTGTAATAAATTAGGACACACAGTGAACACCTGCACAACAAAGCACCTAGTAGGATTCCGAAAGGTTATTTTTATACATTAACCATCAAAGACCAAAAAAGATTTGGGTACCTACTTTTGAATAAGTTGTTTGCAGGATAGCCTTGGAGCATCAGGAACAAAGGATGCTCAAAATGTTGTTGTTATTTATATCACTACTTACATTGGTTTACAAGTCTCTCTGATCAATGCAGGCAATAATTCTGAAAACTTGACAAACAACATGTGAAAGGTCAAGACCAACAAACGCAAATAACAATAGCTGTTGACACACAATGAGCATCTGTCGACAGATGATGACCAGATTGTCAACAGATCAAAGGAACTATGAAGATTTGACTTGCCTCACAATAGGGGGGAGTCTCATGCTTAGGGGAGCCACACTAAGAGGGAGTTATTCATAACATCTATCATTGTTGAACCCGTAAATGGTAAGAAATTTTCACAAAAAAGGGGAGGAATGCATGGTAAGATCCTTCCTTTTGGTTAGTGACAAAAAGGGGAAGAATTTGCATAATATGCATTATCTATGAATTTTATGTATTTTCTATGCCTTAAGTCTTTTGTCAGAAAATTCTCATAAATTTTGTCATCACTAAAAATGGGGAGATTGTTGAACCACTCTTATATTTTACCCTTATATTTTGGTGATAACAAAATTTATGATTAATTAAATATTATAAATGTATTTAATACCATATTTTCTAAAATATAAACTTATTGTACTATCGCTGTGAGACTTGCACTGAAAAGTCAAATCAATGTCTATTCAATATACATCGACTTCAGTTCACAAAGTGCCATAACGATTTTGGTCTCACATCGATTCATAAGTGAAACAACGACTTGATCGCATAACGATTTCATAAGTGAAACAACGATTGATCGCTGTAACGATTTCATAAGTTAAACAACGATTTGATCGCTGTAATGATTTCATAAGTTAAACAACGATTTGATCACTGTAACGATTTCATAAGTGAAACAACGATTGATCACTGTACGATTTGTTAAGTGAAACAACGAATTGGTCGCTGTAACGATTCAATACGTGAAACAATGATTTGATCGATACAACGATCGTTACAACTTCAACATCGATTTGCTCAAATAACGATTTGATCAAAACAACGATTTGCTTTCACTTAAACATCGATTGATCAAACAATGATTTGCTCTTACTTAAAGAACGATTTGATCAAAACAACGATTTGCTCTCACTTAAACATCGATTTTGTTCAAATATCGATTTCATTAGAGCATGGATTTTGTTCAAACAATGATTTCATCTTAAACATTGATTTCCTTTATACTCAGATGTTTCAAATGTTTTGGCACCTAATGAAAAGTCAAATATATTTCTGACAGAAGATCTTTTTATCTCACATGATCTCTTCTCTCCTGTCAGACAAAAGGGGCTTACCTACCACTTCTGGGGGACAACAGGGAACATAGAGGTATGAACCTTTTTGACAGAAACACTCTTTTATCTAATCACTTTCTTCTATGCTTGCAGACCTCGAAGACCACCAAGTGGCTGACAGTCTGAAGAAGAAAAAGAGAAGATGAGCAACGGCTAGAACTCCAATGGATTTTGTTCAAAGCTGCTCATATAAAAGATGAAGCAAGGCTGAAGAAAAAGCGAGAGAGATTTTTGAATATTTTTCATGGAGTGTACATCCGTGAAGAACCAAAACACTACATACACTCAAGGAAAAGAGAGAAAGAGCCGAGCCCAAGAAGAAGCGTTCAAGCATCTGAAGCCCTCAAGCTTCAAGCTCCTTCTCCTCTCTTCACTCTCTCTGTGTGCATCTTTGTAATCTGGGGGAGAGAGTTTTTCGCTGAGAGTTTCTTTTAGTTGGTTTTCATTTATTCCAACTCTCAGCTTTGTTCTTTCTTTTATAAGAAAGACTTCTGTCCAACTGTAGGATTGTATACATTGTAGAACCTAGCTAGGGGTTTAAGTCTAGTAGAACCGCACAGGGGTTTGTACCAGGAGGTTGGCTTCTTGACCTGTAAGAGAAGTGGGTTGCCTTCTTGCTCGGGAAAGAGAAGAAGACCAGCTGGGGTGCTGGGTATTGTATTGTCCGTGAGGGGGACTGTACTCTTAGTTAGTGAAATCCCAAGAGATTGCTTGGGGACTGGACGTAGGACTTCCATGTGGGAAGGGCCGAACCAGGATTAATTCCTTGTTCTTTGTGTGATTGTTTATTGCTTCCGCACTGCTACTCTCTATTACACTAAACAAACCAATCTTTTAAGTGAAATTTTCTGTGTTTAAGTTTCATATTTCAGAAAAACCTATTCACCCCCCATCTAGGTTAGCTTGCTGCCGTACCAAAAGGGCCAACAATATTTTCTTCTTTTCTCGTCTGTCCATTTATCTTTACTGTTGGTTACCAAGAGATCTCCTTCTTCAACAATTGACCAAAGTTGGAAATCGAGACCTTGAAGGAAGAATTCCATCCGTGTCTTCCAGTAGTTGTACCTTCCCCGTCGAATAAGGAGGTCTTTTAACGGACTAACCTTCTTCATGACCTTGATCTGCCATTTATCTTTGCTCTTCAGATCGTGAGATCTAATAACTGTTGGGTTCACATGTGGATGTTTGTGATTACATGTTTTTGATTATGAACAATATAACTTGATGTTGTGTGAATGGTTGTAACATGAGGACATTGACAAGTCAAGCAACATATCAAACCATGCTTCAATTGATCATCTACATATTTATTATATCTCTCTAATAATGCTCTTTAATGTAGGTGTGAATGCATGCAAGACAAAGCATCAAAATCAAGAGCAAAAGCTCAAAGAAAAACACATCAGCAAGTGCCTGTCGATAGCCCAAATGATACCTGTCGACAGCTAGACACAAGGAAGACAGAAACCTTTCAGGAAACACAAGTTGAAGTGTACCTGTCTCAGGCCACAAATCGCCTGTCGACAGCTACACATAGGAAACACTTCCCGGAAGACCAGTGCTCTGGAAATGCAACTTGTCAGTACCTGTCGACAGATGAACAGTGACCTGTCGACAGATGAAAGAACTTCATTCTGAGATTTGGATATGGTCCGTATTTAGGTGTTTCTTTTACCACGTCTCTCCTAACTTGGACACCCATATATATAGAACATAAAGAGTAATTTTGCAGCAAGAAGCAACCAAACCAAACCCTAAGCAAAATCCAGAGAGAAAGCTTCTTCCTGCTGCTTTGCTTCAACCCTCCGTCCAGAGCAAAGAGATTCATCTTCCAAGCGGAGTTGAAGCTGGTTCGTCCACGGTTCCAGCTTCTCCTCCATCAAGTGTTCAACATCCAACGAAGCTTGGAGTTCTTCTGGATGACCCCCTCGAAGAGTTCTATCTCAGGATTTGATTCTACAACTCTGAACTCTTCTCTCTTACCACTTTCATACTCTGTGTGTGTGGTAGTGGATCAAGCGTCTCTTGTGCTTGATCTACGTGTGTGGTGTTGTTCTGATTGTTTGTTTACATCAGACAACGTGGTGTGTGTGTGTTGTAGTGATTGAACTCGCTCATAAGCAGTCTTTCTTCTGCGTGTGCGTGTGGACAGTGGATGTAGGATACACAAGTTGTGTACTCCGAACCACCTTAAATCTTCGTGTCTTGTGGTTTGCTACGTCTTCACGGTAGATGATTGGTAGACACGTTGGTTCTACACACGCTAGATAGGTTGTTTCTGTTTTATTCACAACAAACACACACATCTTGGTTCGAATTTAATTCAACTCTGTTTGAGATATCAATAAGTCCGTTCTCCATTGAAAGAAGGCATAGTGTTTTAATTGACAGTAATCTATTCAACCCCCCCCTTCTAGATTACCATAATAGATAATTCTGCGCATCTTTCAATTGGTATTAGAGCGAGGTTCTCTTATTTACTGTTTAAACTGTTTGATCTTACGATCAGGAGATTCTCGATCTCATGGAATCTAACAAGGGTTTAATGGCTGAGGGACATTCAGTGTCCAGGCCACCTTTCTTTGATGGCACTGACTATCCATATGAAAAATCGTATGCAGGTTTTCTGAGAGCTCAAAACTTTGAGCTATGGAAGATCGTCAAAGGAGCATATGTGCTGCCCGAGGATGAAGATACTTGGACAAAGGACCAAATTGCTAAGGGAACTCTCAATTGGAGCGCATTGAACATGATACAGTGCGTTGTGCATCCCAAGGAGTATTCAAGAGTCTCTATATGCACCTCAACAAAAGAAATGTGGGACAAGCTTGAACTCATCTATGAAGGTACGTCTGAGGTAAGGGAAACCAAAGCGAGCATGATAGTATCTGAATATGAGATGTTAAAATGAAAAATGATGAAACCATATCAGATATGTTTGCAAGGTTCATGCTAATAATCAATGGGTTGAAAGGTCTTAAGAAAGAATACTCGGAAAGTGACTTAGTAAGGAAGATACTTCGGTCTCTTCCATCCTCTTGGAATACTAAGGCCACCGTCATTGAGGATTCTAAGGATCTTTCAAAAATGAAATTAGATGAGCTAATTGATTCCTTAATGACCTATGAAATAAATGTAAAGAGGAAAGAATCTGAAGAAAATCCAAGAAATCTATTGCTCTAAAAGCTTCCAACAAAATTTCCTCCAGTTCCAAAAAGGACATGCAACAGGAAAGTGATGACAATGAAACGTCTAGTGATAGTGAGAATGATGAAATGGCCATGCTCACTAGACAGTTCAAGAAATTCCTTAAATTCAAAAGGAAAGGCTCAGGTAACTCCAAATCTTTTCAAAATAAAGACTTTCAAATAAATTTGAGTCTAACAAGAAATCTGACATGATTGTGTGCTATGAGTGTAAGAAACCAGAGCATATGAGAGGAGAATGCTCGAAGCTCAAGAAGAAACTGAAGAAGAAAAATTCTCCTTCAAGAAAGCCAAATGTTGGCAAGTTGGAGTGATGAAGATGAAGACGAGGACGCACAAGCAAGCTCAGGAGATGAAGAATTCACTGTTTAATGGCAAGGAGTGAGGACTCCACTGAGGTAAACTCTTCCTTTGAAAACTATACTGTAGATGAATGGGAAGAGGCTTATACGTGCTCTTTGAGAAATTTTGTGAGTTCAAGTCTGAATAAGCACTCAAAACAGAAAATCAATCAACTCATTCGTTCATAGCACACCCAATGATGAACAGATTGCAGTCCTAAATAAAGAGATTGAAATGATGAAATTGATGAGGAAGCTCACTGTGAAGAAATGGATTGCATAAAAGTAAAATTGCAAGAGAGTGAAAAAGAAAACAAAGCCTAATCAATTCCTTGAAACTCTTCACATGAAATCAAGAGATTAAGAAAAAGTTGGAAAAAGCTGAAAATGATCTTAAAGGAAAATCTGAAGATCTTACAAGATTTGTAGATGGAAAGCAAAATCTTGATGCAATTCTGGGATCAAATACTTTTGTTGTAAAGCATGGATTGGGTATCAATATGTAAAACAAAAGAAAATTGGAGAGACATTATTACATCTTTTGTTTGATTGCAGTCCAAGCACAAGCAACAGGTTCCTCCCAAGAACAAGAAAACTCAAAGGGTAAGCAACAACAACCCAAACAAAATTCTTCAGTGTTCAAAAATTAAGAAGTCTGTCGACAGACCCAAAGAGAGCTGTCGACAAGGCCTGGAAGTATGCTGCCATGGACAACCATCCAGATAACAAAAAGGGAAAATGCAAATGGATGTTCAACAAATAACAAAACAAATATTTTGAGAAAATCTTCATCATGCAATTTCTGTAAGAAACTTAGGCACAATGAAAAACAGTGTTGGAACAATTCAAACAACTGAAATGCAAACAATTTTGGATTCCAAAGCACTTACTTTTTGGCATGAATGAAACATTTGACCCAAAGTAATTTGGGTTCCAAAACCTCTTGTCTGATCCATCTATGCAGGAATGCCTAGCAGCCCAAATCAAATAATGGTACTTGGATAGTGGCTGCTCGAGGCACATGACGGGCGACAAAGATAATTTTTTTGCTGGTGGAGAAAGACGGAGGTCAAGTTGTCTTTGGAGGTAACAACAAGGGCCAATCATTGCATAGGTAAGGTTGGTAAGTATGTCTCTAACTCAATAGACAACGCGTTGTTGTTTATGGTCTTAATCACAATCTGCTTAGCATAAGCCAACTATGTGATAAAGGTCATAAAGTTGTTTTTGAATCAAAGCATGCCAAATTGTTGATAAAGAAATAGGAAGTCTTAAGTTTTCTGGAAAGAGAGTGAACAACATCTATCTAGTTGATTTAGATGAACCAGAAAACAAAAATCTGTATCTTGTTGCAAATAAACAGGATGAGTTGACTTTGTGGCATCGTAGGCTTGGTCATGCGAGCTACAATGTATTGCACAAGATCATGAGGCTGAAGTTGGTAAGTGGACTTCCTGACATTTCTTTTTAATAAAAATGAGAGTTTTTGTGATGCATGTGCACAGGGAAAACAAACCCGAAGTCCTTCAAATCTAAAGCACCGGTAATCACTTCAAAACCTTATGAAACTGTTGCACATGGACCTTTTTGGACCTACTAGAACGCTAAGTCTCAATGGCAAACGCTTTGGGTTTATCCTTGTGGATGATTTTCGAGGTTCACTTGGGTCAAATTCTTAGGTCACAAAAATGAAGCACTTAAAGTCTTTGAAGAATTCTTTAATAAGATTGAGCATGGGAACGTTCATAAGATATGCTCAATCCGCACTGATCATGGGGGAGAGTTTGATAATAACTCTTTTTCTGACTTTTGAAGGCACCATGGGATAGATCACATGTTCTCCTCTCCAAGAACTCTGGAGCAAAATGGCGTAGTAGAGAAAAAGAACAGAACCTTGGTGGAAATGGCTCACACTCTTCTGGTCGAGAGCCAACTCTCAAGGAGCTTTTGGGCAGAAGTGGTGAACATTTCATGCTATATTCTCAACAGAGCCATGGTAAGACCTGTGATGAAGAAAACCCCCTATGAACTGTTAAATGTAAGAAACCCAATATTGGGTATTTCAGGGTCTTGGCTCCAAAGTGTTTACATAACAATGATAAAGTTGATTTAGACAAGTTTGAAGCCAAAAGTGATCCAGGTATTTTTCTGGGATACTCAGAACACTCTAGAGCATATAGAGTGTTTAATAATAAAAATCGAACTGTGGAAGAAACTCCACATGTTGTTTTTGATGAGTATCATGCAAAGACTAACAGTTCAAATTTACACAGATATGATGATGGAGATGAAGTAACAATACTTGAGAAACAACAGGAAAAAGAAAAAGGAAATTCTCAAGTAGCAACAAAAATTAACAGTGGATACTTTCGCAGGTACAATGATGATTATCATGAAATACTTTTTAAAAAGCAAGATGATGCATCTGAAGAAGATCCACAAGAGGAAGAGCCTCAAGGTGAAACTCCTCAAGCAACCCTCCTCAAGAACAACCTCCACAAGATCCCTTCCTCAAGTCCAAGATCAACCTGGTCCTTCAACAATCACTAATGTGAGGTACTCCAAAGATTACCCACTTGATAATGTAATCGGAAATGTAAATAATAAAGTTCAAACTAGGTCTCAGGTTAGACAAATAGTTGAACAAGATCATTTAGCCTTTCTCTCTCAAGTGGAACCTAAAAATGTTGAAGAGGCTCTAAAAGAAAATTCATGGATTGATGCTATGCATGAGGAACTTGGTCAGTTTCAAGAAATAATATATGGAGTTTAGTTCCTAGAACCCCTGAAATTTCTGTCATTGGCACAAGATGGGTGTTTAGGAATAAACTAAATGAAGAGGGTAAAGTGGTGAGAACAAAGCTAGACTGGTAGCAAAGGGTATAATCAAGAATTTGGGATAGATTTTGAAGAATCTTTTGCACCTGTAGCTAGACTTGAAGCAGTAATGATCTTGTTAGCATATGCATGTTCAAACAAGTTCAAACTTTTTCAAATAGATGTTAAAACTGCTTTCTTGGATGACTACATCAAAGAGGAAGTCTATGTTTCTCAACCACCCGTTTTGAGGATAATGAAAGGCCTAACCATGTTTATAAGTTTACACAAAGCTCTTTACGGTTTGAAGCAGGCACCCCAAGCTTGGTACGACAAACTAGGCAATTTTCTGGTGAGTAAAAACTACTCAAGTAAAGTGGACCAAACCCTTTTCACTAAGAAAGTTCGCAATCACATAATTGTTGTTCAAGTCTATGTGGATGACATCATCTTTGGCTCCACTAATCCATCACTGTGTGAAGAGTTCTCTAAACATATGCACAATGAATTTGAATGAGTTTAATGGGGGAGCTTCAATTTTTTTGGTTTGCAGGTGAAAACAACATGAAGATGACTTCTTCATTAATCAAGAAAATATTTAAGGAGCTACTGAAACGTTTTCAGTTTGAAACAAGCCAAGCCTGCCTCAACACCTGAGCACAAGTATAAAATTGGAAAATTATGAAAAAGGTAAAAAGGTAGATGCAAAGCAATTCCGAGGTATGATGGCTCTCTCCTTTACCTTACTGCAAGTAGACCAGATATACAATTTAGTGTTTGTCTTTGTGCTAGATACCAATCTAGTCCAAAGGAAAGCCTTTTGGTTGTTGCAGTTAAAAGGATTGTCTGATATCTCTCAGGTACGTATGATTTGGGTCTTGGTATTATTTAATCTCATATTCATGCTGACTATGCTGGGTGTAAAATTGATAGAAAAAGCACTAGTGGTATTGTCAATTCCTTGGTGTTGCATGGTTTCGTGGGCATCCAAGAAGCAACACTCGGTTGCACTCTCCACTGTAGAGGCAGAATATGTTGCTGCAGGGAGTTGTGCGGCTCAAGTGTTGTGGATAAAAAGTCAATTGCATGATTACAACATTGACTTTGGATGCACACCTATCTTATGTGACAACACTAGTACTATCAACCTTCAAAGAACCTAATTCAACACTCAAGAACCAAACACATTGAGATTAGACATCACTTCTTGAGAGATGAGGTAGCCAACAAATCTTTGGTGCTTAGATTCATACCCACTGAAATGCAACTGGCTGACATTTTCCACAAAACCCTTGTCTGAAGTTAGATGCACTACACTAAGGAGAGAATGGGCTTGTGTAAAATGCAATGAAACCTATACCCAATTTTGGAGTCTATGCTCCTTGTGTGTAGGACTAAGTGGTATATCAAATGGCGACATGTGAAAGAACAAGTCTTGCTTGTTTGGAAACTATCATTATACGTGAGAAATATTCTCCGCCACGTATCCATAGTCAAGTTGCATATAAAGGTCATCCACTTCAAATAGGGTATATAGTTTCTTTTCAATTTGCCCACTCATTTTTGTAAACAAATGAATTCTGTGTTCATGTGCTTATGAATACCTCTGGTGTGCGAATGATTGCCATGCATATGAAATCTTGCTTGACTTGCTTGAATGTTTGAGTCCTCAAATGCACACACTATGGGGGAGTAAGTTAAGGTTGATGAGTGAATTCATGAAGGACAATATCTATTCTTCATAAGTTTCTCATTTCCTCAACCTAAAGTTCCAATTTTTCTCTCATCTCAGCCTTTAAATTGTTTTGTCAAAGTTCCTATCGACAGCCCCCAACAGCCTGTCGACAGCTATACCTTCACAAAACCCAGAAATTGAACCCTGTGTGTGTCTGTCGACAGCCACTTCTTTGCTGTCGCAGCCAGGCACAGTTTCTATCTCCCCAAACTCCACCTTTTCTATCTATGTGTATCTGTCGACAGCCAGGACCCCTGCTGTCGACAGCTACACCCTGCCTGAACCCAGTTCTTCACCACTGTCTGCATCTGTCGACATGCTCTCATTAGCTGTCGACAGCTACCCACTTCATCTTAAATCTTCATCTTTTCTCAACATCCTTTATGAGCATGTTCATACATTCAATGTAAGGTGAAAATTGGCTACTTACTATGTTATAATCTTTCATACCACCTAATACCAAAGATATTGTCTGAACCACAATGATTTTGACATACTATTCTTGTATGAGTCTAGGTTGTATCATTCAGAGTACATTGCACCAAACTAATGGTTTTAATCTAACTCACTTGAATAACTCCCTTGTGGATAATCATTTTCCTAAGTGACTTGATACGTCCGACGGTCATTGAACCTTGTGTCTTGCATTGGTTTTTAACCATAATACTCCTTGACCCTGATTTTCAAAACACACAAATATTAATATGAGAAAAGCTACCTATTTCTCACACTCAAATGTGTATCAACAAAAATAATGGGACAACGGCAGAGCAATGATGTGTATTACTGAGTAACCGGGGACATGGGCATCATAAATGTTTGTCTTCGTTCAAAAAGCTTATTCATTATCTCTGTACAATGGTATGATGGTCACTCTCACTGAGTAACTGGGGGTACGGGCATCCCAAATGTCTACCTTCACGTCAAAAGGTGACAGTGATCCTAATTACTACTTTTCCCACATTCAATTGACAAAAGAAATAATGCAAAGAAGAAATAGAGTGGAGCCTCCATTTTTCTCAATCAAGGGCACTTTGTTGTTTATGGTTAACTCCTCATGTGGACATCTTTCATATACCATCTGACCATCACCCACTAGGAAATATGCTTCTCTACAATGGTCTTGTTCAAAGGGGTTATCTTATTTTCCTATGCTTACGTACGATGTCTTCTTAATGCTCCAACTTGAGACTCCTAGGGTATTATGTTACAACCATTGTAGATTTATGACGTGTCTTAATATTAGTGGGTATGACATTTTATAAGTGTATATACCTATTTTCCACCTTATATTCTCTTGGGCGCTCATTGCACAGTAAATTTTTTTGTCAAAACTAAGATCTGGCAATTTTGAGTGTGCCTGTTGACAGATGAATAGTCACCTGTCGACAGCCGGCGGTCAGGGCCGTTAAGTCGCCCAACCGGCACGCCTTTTGGGCTGGATTTGGTGGGTCCCTTCTCTTTAAAACTCTTACCCACTCTCTTTAAAGGGAACCCACGCCTCCTCTTCCTCTCCCTCCCAAAACACCTTCTCCTTTCTCTCTTAACCCCACCTTCCTTCTCCAGGGCGCCAGACCTAGATTTTGGTCTTTCCTGGATCTCTCGTCTTCCTGTCTCCTTCTCTTTTCTGAGTTCGTCTCCACTTCGCCCTCTTCCTCATGGATCCCAAGGGGAACGCCCTGCTCTCATCGCCGTCCCCTCTCTCCAAGTCGGCGGCAGGGCTCCGGGGCTCCTGTCAAGTGCCACACATCGGATGGGCTATAAGCTTGTTGATGGCAATGTGACAAGGGATCTCAAGGGCAAGAAGCAGTAGCTGATGAAGAAGACCTAGCTGATGATGAAGCTGATGAGACTCCAAGCAGCCCATGGATGCTCCGGAGATGATGTTAATGATGATGCTGAAGCTCAAGAAACTCCAGAGCAGCCTCTTAGAGAGTTCATCTCTGCTCAGTTGACCCAAATGCAGCAACCAATGACCACTGGATTTGCTCAGCTCAATGTTTGGTTCGATCATGTTGAGACTAGGATGGATGCATGGGCTGACACCCCATTACAGATTCAGCACCGGCTCACCAGGCTCTCTACTGAGTTTCGCGAGTTCCGTCATCCCCCTGCACCTGGGAATGACAATGTATAGAGAGTCTAGGAGTCCATTATCTAGTGTTCTCTTTTGTTTGGTCAGGGTCTGTCACTGAGTCTTAGTTTGTTATGTCCGTCATGTTATTTCCTTCTTTCGCATTCCTTTCAGTCGTGTCATGACACTTTTGTAACTGTGTGGTGCTGAATGCTTATTCAATGGAATTCACAGTTGTTTGTCTACTTTATATTCCTGAGTCCATGACTTGTCTTTTTGGATGTTGTCAAAAGGGGGAGAACCATCCATTATGCATAAATTGAAATTTTGTCATCATCAAAAAGGGGGAGAATGTTGGGTTCACATGTGTGATGATTGTGATTACATGTTTTTGATGATGAACAATATAACTGATGTTGTGTGAATGGTTTAACATGAGGACATTGACAAGTCAAGCAACATATCAAATCATGGTTCAAATTGATCATCTACATATTTATTATATCTCTCTAATAATGCTCTTTAATGTAGGTGTGAATGCATGCAAGACAGCATCAAAATCAAGAGCAAAAGCTCAAAGAAAAACACATCACAGCAAGTGCATGTCGACAACCCAAATGATACCTGTCGATAGCTAGACACAGGGAAGACAGAAACCTTTCAGGAAACACAAGTTGAAGTGTACCTGTAGATAGCCACAAATCACCTGTTGACAGCTACACACAGAAAAACACTTCTCAGAAGACCAGTGCTCTGGAAATTACAAATCTGTCAGTACCTGTCGACAGATGAACAGTGACCTGTCGACAGACGAAGAGAAACTTCAATTCTGAGATTTGGATATGTTCCGTATTTGGGTGTTTCCTTTACCACGTCTCTCCTAACTTGGACACCCATATATAGAACATAAAGAGGTAATTTCGCAGCAAGAAGCAACCAAACCAAACCTAAGCAAAATCCAAGAGAGAAAGCTTCTTCCCTGCTAATTTGCTTCAACCCTCCTCCAGAATGAAGAAGATTCATCTTCCAAGCGGAGTTGAATCCGGTTCGTCCACGGTTCAAGCTTCTCCATCAAGTGTTCAACATCCAAACGAAGCTTGGAGTTCTTCTGGACGACCACCTCGAGAGTTTTCTATCTCAGGATTTGATTCTACAACTCTGAACTCTTCTCTCTTACCACTTTTCATACCCTGTGTGTGGTAGTGGATCAAGCGTCTCTTGTGCTTGATCTACGTGTGTGGTGTTGTTCTGATTATTTGTTTACATCAGACAACGTGGTGTGTGTGTGTTGTGTGATTGAACTCGCTCATAAGCAGTCTTTTTGCGTGTGTGTGTGGACGGTGGACGTAGGATACACAAGTTGTGTACTCTGAACCACCTAAATCTTCGTGTCCTGTGGTTGCTACGTCTTCACGGTAGATGATTGGTAGGCACGTTGGTTCTACACACGCTAGATATGTTGTTTTCTGTTTTATTCACAACAAACACACACATCTTGGTTCGAATTTAATTCAACTCTGTTTGAGATATCAATAAGTCTGTGTCTCCATTGAAAAGAAGGTCATAGTGTTTTAATTGACAGCAATCTATTCATTCCCCCCTTCTAGATTACCATGATAGATAATTCTGCGTATCTTTTACTAACTTGAAGAGACTTGGCTCTAATACCACTTGTTGCCCAGAAAGCAAGCCCAGAGTGGAGGGGGGGGGTGAATGGATTGCTAAAAATTCTTTTTAGAATAATTCTTGTAAATAAAAAACTTCACAGAAAACACAAAGATCGATTGTTAGAGTTAGTGTGTGACGGAACGCCTCGTTCAAGCCCGTTAAACCAATAACGAACTTGATCCGAGTCCGCCTCTCGCGAACGGGCCGTAGCCTCGCAAGGGATACTACACACGAGTCCGTGAAAACAGAAAGGAACACACTTGATCTCATATATGATTCACCATTTCATTATAATGTACAAGATTTACATAGCCAAATTTCAACAAAAGTACAAGAAAGTACAGGATCCTGGGGCATACCCCGAGGTAAACTGGTACAACTGAGGAAAGAAACTACACTGCTACGGAAGCTACATTGTGGAGGCGCTGGCCCAACACCGCTGCAGTGCGGCCCTGAACTGGAAGACGGTAACGAAACCTCCTCGTCGCCCTCGCCTGTGGGGAGTAGGGGTGAGCCTCACTAGTCACTGGCTCAGTAGGAACTCCCCCAACTCGAGCAAACCATACACAAATACGGAAGTAGTAAACTACACTAGCAATTTATAGCACAACCACACAAGATATCAAAGCAGTAAATATACTTACCATTTGCCGACTATAAAAACAGAGTAAATAAATAAACGGCAAAACTCAATCACGTGTATGAGCTAAAGTAGAGACCGCCACACTCGAGTCACGTAGACTGGTTCGCGACACCAGTAACTGACTCGGACAAACAAACATAGGTCTACCTCTCAGTTTCGCAACCACGGACGAAAGGTCCAGCTGCCCTCCACGTGGAAAAGTCAAACAACTGTGTAGACTAACTAAACACCACTCCTGCGGATACACAACCGCAGGCCCATGCCTGACACCTCTAGGGTCTCTGGTCGGAGCACTCTAGAGTGAGGCACTAGAAAGGACTAGCTGGGGACCAGTGTCGACTACCGGTGTCCGTACCCCAACTAAGAGCGCGCTACAAGTGACTAAAAAAAACACAAGAGTCACTATCCCACTGTCGTGTTTCCCTCAGCCGGATGAACAACTCAAACAAAGGAGTGAGGGTGTCCAGGACAGACGACACAGACCTCGACAGTACAACACAAGTACCGGGACAAGCCCGAACTAACAGCCTGGCTCACAGAGAACCTGGGGAACCCAACTGGAGAGGTAACCATGGTAGGCATTGTACTACCTGCCACGCACACAAAACCACGTGCACACCGCACAAACCACTTGAAATCCAATAATATTCACGAGTACTGACCGACTGTTCACAACACGTGAACACAATGCGTCTAGCGTGAATATCACGCCAACATGTAAACCACTAGCTAAGTAACCGACATGCTACCCTCGTAAACACGCGCTCCTAGAGCGCCACAGGTGCCAATGCACCACATGGTATTACCAAATACACCGAATAATAACAATCGGATAATCACGTCTCATAAGTCATGCATATTCAGACCACTCGGCTGTGGTCGCGACATGGGCCTGTGTCGCCTTCAAAACGCGACGGCCCGATATGGCGCGTTCATCACATGAATGCGACGCACCAACATGTCGCGTTCCCCACCTGAACACGACGGGGTCGACCTGTCGCGTTCAGATCGCGACAGGGGTTCTGTCGCCTTCACAGGTAGGAACGTTAATCCGGGATCCTCTCCATAGATTACCATTCTATGCTATGCAAACACCCTTAATTCGTGTTTTTCATGCTTTTGTGAGTCCATAGTCATGTTATCTATTGTGGAAATACAAATAACAAGTCGAACAATTGTCACCCGCGATCTACTGCCCAAAAACGGGAGGAATTACCCTACCTCTACGGAAGAACACACAACCTGACGATTTCTCGGCGTTTCCCCCGCTCCACACGAAGTCCCGCAGCGAGAACACGCCGAACGCCAAGCCTCCACGCCAAAATGCCCCTGAAAACCCGCAAAGCTCCTCCCCCTGGCCAAACAGAGCATGCTCAGCTCTGTCTGGCCAGCAAGGGTTTAAGTTGCGTTTGCGGTTGAGAACGCGACGGATGGCTCCATCGCGACCTGATCGTGACGGACCTGGGCGTCGCCTTCTCAAGGCTGACGTCCACAGGTCGCCCTGCACCCAACACGTGGCACACATGCAGACGATCAGCGCCACAATGCGGTAACAAGAACGCGACGGGCAAGAGTGTCGCATTCAGAACGCGACATCCCCTGCTGTCGCGATCACAGACAGAGAACCCTGGGGTGCTACGGGCCCAAACTATCGGCCCAGTAAGCCCCCAAAAATGCACGCGCACACCGAACACAAGCCACACATTGGCCTCACAAGCGCTGAACACAAGATCTACAAGGATCCAAAAAATAGGCGACGTTACATTACTATCATCTAAAAAGAAATTTCGGCCTCGAAATCATAACACATTCCAAATACATTCAACTTTAAAACATAACTACAAACCTTACTCAAACAAGTAAGGATATCCTTTAGCCATCTCCTCGGTTGATTCCCAGGTATCTTCACCTCCCAGCCTATTTTCCCATCTGACCTTAACTAACTCAATTTCTTTGTTTCTTAACTTCCTTGTCTTATGGCCTGTAATTTGCACTGGGTATTCAGGCATAGACATATCCGGCCTCAAATCTCCACCCTGATAACTGATTATTTGAGCTGGGTCTTCAATATACTTTCTTAGCATGGAGACATGAAAAATATCATGAACATCTGCAAAATCAGCTGGCAAATCAAGTCTATAGGCTGTCTCTCCAATTCTTTCTAATACTTGGAAGGGTCCTACATATTTCGGACTCAATTTTCCTTTCTTACCGAACCGCACAATACCTTTAGTAGGAGAAACTCTTAGAAAAAACAAAGTCTCCAACTTCAAATTGAAGTGGTCTCCTTCGATTATCAGCATAACTTTCTGCCTGCAACTTTTCTTTATAAACTTTACCATTTCAGTGGTCTGCTGTATTAATTCAGGGCCTACCATTTGCCTTTCTCCCACTTCATGCCAATTCAATGGTGTTCTACATGGCCTTCCATATAACGCTTCATATGGTGCCATCCCGAGACTGGTATGATAACTATTATTATAAGCAAATTCAACCATACCCAGATGCTGCTCCCAACTACCACCCCAAACTAAACAACATGCTCGCAACATATCTTCAATTGTCTGAATAGTCCTTTCTGTCTGACCATCTGTTTGGGGGTGGTAAGCTGAGCTATATCTCAGCTTAGTGCCAACTACTCTTGCAAGCTCCTCCAAAAACCAGAAGTAAACCTGGGATCCTATCATAAACAATAGACTTCAGGATACCATGCAGTGGAATGATTCTATCAACATAAACATTTGCTAGTCTGTCCACCGACCAGGACATACTTACTGCTACTAACTGCATACCTTGGTTAGTCTATCAACAAATACCCATATTCCATTATGTCCTGCTACTGACCTCGGTAAACCTGCTACAAAGTCCATAGCAATATCATCCCATTTCCTTTGCGGAATGGGTAATGGTTGCAATAAACCTCCATGCTTCTGATGCTCTGCCTTGATTTATTGACAAACTGCACATCTTGAAACAAATTCTGCTATTTCCTTTTTCACATGTGGCCACCAAAAATGTTTCTTCATATTCTGGTACATCTTGGTACTACCGGGTGAATAGTGTACCGAGATTTATGGCTTCTTCTAATACTCTTGCTTTACTTCTTTTTCTACTGGCACAAATAACCTGCCTCTGAGCCTGACCACACAGTTATCATCAATAGTAACTCCTTCCATTTTCACAATTTCGGCTAAATTTACATCCGTTTTTGGGTTTCAACAATTTGCCAATACAGTGACGGCTCCACAACACTACTAGCTAATATTGCCCGTCGCTGACTGCTTGGCACATACAGGACTTCTCCGCTATTTCCGATACAATTTCCATTCCTTGATCATCATTTGACTTAAATATGCTTTTCTGCTTAGAGCATCAACCACCACATTGGCCTTACCCAGATGGTAAGCCAAACTAAAATCATAATCTTTTAAATACTCCACCCATCTACGCTGACGGAGATTCAATTCTTTCTGGGAAAAGATATACTTTAAACTTTTATGATCTGTAAAAATCTCAAATCTCTCACCATAAAGATAATGCCTCCACATCTTTAAGGAAAACACAACTGCTGCTAGCTCTAAATCATGAGTGGGGTAATTCTCTTCTGCTGGTTTCAATTGCCTGGACGCATAAGCTATTACCTTGCCATGCTGCATTAGCACGGCGCCAAGCCCTCTTCTAGATGCATCTGTATATACAACAAAACCACCATTACTGTTGGTAATGTCAACACTGGTGCCGCTGTAAGTCTCTTCTTTAATTCCATGAAACTTCTTTGACATTCACCAGACCATATAAATGACACACCCTTCCTAGTCAGTCTAGTCATGGGTGCCGCAATCCTGGAAAAATCTTGAATGAAACGCCTATAATAGCCTGCTAACCCCAGAAAACTTCTAATCTCAGTAATTATTTTAGGCACCTCCCATTTCATCACTGTCTCCACTTTACTTTGGTCAACTGCTACTCCCTCAGCTGATATGACATGGCCTAAAAACTGAATCTCTTTTAGCCAAAATTCACACTTACTGAATTTGGCAAACAACTGATTGTCTTAATAACTGCAAGGCAAATCTCAAATGCGCTGCATGCTCCTCTTCAGATGCTGAGTAAATCAGAATATCATCTATAAAGACCATAATGAACTGGTCTAAATACGGATAAAAAATCATGTTCATCAAATCCATAAAAGCTGCAGGAGCATTGGTTAGCCCAAATGGCATAACCACAAACTCATAGTGACCATATCGAGTTCTAAATGCTATTTTATCAATATCACCTATCTAATTCTCAACTGGTGGTACCCTGACCTTAAATCGATTTTAGAAAATACTTAGCTGATTGCAATTGATCAAACAGATCATCAATTCTAGGTAACGGGTATTTATTCTTTATGGTCACCATTCAATTTCTTATAATCAATACACATTCTAAAACTTCCATCTTTCTTTCTTACAAACAACACCGGCGCCCCCCATGGGGAGTGACTCGGCCTAATGAATCCTTTTTCCAGCAATTCTTCTAACTACTTTTTCAATTCTTTAAGTTATGTCGGCGCCATCCGATATGGAGCTTTAGAGATCGGCATGGTGCCTGGCAACAACTTAATAGTAAAGTCCACCTCCCTGTGTGGAGCTAAACCCGTCAAATCATCTGGAAAAACATCTGTAAATTCCCTAACCACGGGAACTGCTTCTACTGACTTACCAGTCTCAACCAAACTCACAGAAGCTAAATAAGCTACACATCCCTCATTAACTAATTTTCTAGCTTTAATTGCAGAAATTATAAACTTAGAAGTACGGGAGGGCATACCTTGATATTCAAACACTGCACCATTAGGGTGACAAAACTTGATTCTTTTCTTTCTGCAATCTAACATAGCTCCATAAGCTTCTAACCAATCCATACCCAAGATGATATCATAATCAGACAACTGAAGAGCATACAACCGGCCCGACATCTGATTCCCTTGAACCACAACAGGAGCTTCATCTATGTAACACGAGGTGAGCATAAACTCACCCGAGGGAACCTCCACTACTAATTCACATGACTTCTCTTCTAAGGATGAGCCATACAATCTAAAAATTCTTTGAAATGAAAGAATGAGAAGCACCTGAATCAAATAGAACTCTGGCTGAAAAATCATAAATAGGTATTGTACCTTCTATCATATTCGATGCCTCTGCCTGGGCACAGGTGATAGCCATAACCCAGCCTCTACCTCGCTGTTGCGGTGCACCTTCACCACGACCTGCTAATGATTGTTGGGGCTGCTGCTGCTGAACACCTCTACCATACCCATATTCTCTCGGATAGGGGCAATTGCGGATCAAATGCCCTGGCTGATTACAAGTATAGCACCTGTAACCTGGTGGAATAGTGGGCTGCCTGGCAGTGCTCTGTTGCGATTCTTCTACCTTTGGCTTATAGCCACCCCCTGTTGAAACTGCTGACGACCTCCTCCTCCTCTTCCTTTGCCCTTAAATACTTGCTTCAATTTCTGACCCCACTTACCAAAACCTGAAGAAGAAGGTCCTGCTGGTGCTTTTCCCCTACTGATTCCTACTGCCTGCTGGGGTAGCCGGAAACTACCCGAACCTGACCCGCTCACCTGCCGAGCCCGAATAGACCTTTCAAGTGTAGCTGCTCTCTGGGCTGCCTCCTCAACTATTCTACACATTAACGGTATCACCGCATTCTGCAACTCTTCTCTCAGACCCCGAATAAAATACTCAACATCATAGCATTATACGATACTACATAAGGCGTATATCGGCTAAGTGCCATAAATCGCATCTGATATTCTAAAACTGAGGTATTACCTTGCTGAAGTGTCCGGAATTGCTCTCTTTTCGCTTGCTGCACTTGAAGTGGAAAGAATGTATCATTGAATGCTTCGAGAAATTCTGGCCAGGTAATAACCTCCTCTGTTCTGCCTGCAAAAGTGGTCTGCATCTTCAGACGCCACCACTGCTGCGCAAAACCTCTAACTGATATGTGGTTAGCACAACTTTGTCCGTTGCTGGACACCTCATGGTCGTAAAAGACCCTTTCAATCTCATGAATCCAGTGCTCTGCGGTATCTGGATTCGGCCCTCCTGTATAAGTGGGCGGCTGCAACCTCAGAAAATTTTCAAATTGCATCACTGGCTCTTCTACTGCCATTGCTGGTGGTGGTGGTACAGGTGCCACATAGGGTACCTCCACCCTTGGCGGTGATGGAACTGGGGCCACGGGTACTCCAGCAACTGGTGGTACTGCTGTTGGAGGTACTGGTGCCTGTTGATCCATCCTCATTCGAATATCAGTGAGACTTTCCCAAATCCTCTCAATCATACGCTGAGTGGACTCTTCAGGGTCCTCTCCTCCACCACCCCAATCCCTTCTATCAGCCATCTCAACTTCCTACAAAATAATATATCAATTACAAACAAAACCAGTCATTACGAAACCAGAGTTAGCTACCAGCAGTGTACATGTGTAGAAATAAGGTATATAATTTCCCAGTTCCTTTATATTTACACGGACCTCGCTCTGATACCAAATGTGATGGAACGCCTCGTTCAAGCCGTTAAGCCAATAACGAACTTGATCCGAGTTCGCCTCCCGCGAACGGGCCGTAGCCACGCAAGGGATATTACACACGAGTCCGTGAAAACATAAAGGAACACACTTGATCTCATATATGATTCACCATTTCATATATAATGTACAAGATTTACATAGCCAAATTTCAACAAAAGTACAAGAAAGTACAGGAGCCTGGGGCATACCCCGAGGTAAACTGGTACAACTGAGGAAAGAAACTACACTGCTACGGAAGCTACACTGCTGGAGGCGCTGGCCCAACACTGCTGCAGCGCGGCCCTGAACTGGAAGACGATAACGAAACCTCCTTGTCGCCCTCGCCTGTGGGGAGTAGGGGTGAGCCTCACTAGTCACTGGCTCAGTAGGGAACTCCCCCAACTCGAGCAAACCATACACAAATACGGAAGCAGTAAACTACACTAGCAATTTATAGCACAACCACGCAAGATATCAAAGCAGTAAATATACTTACCATTTTCCGACTATAATAAATAGAGTAAATAAATAAACGGCAAAACTCAATCACGTGTACGAGCTAAAGTAAAGACTGTCACACTCAAGTCACGTAGACTGGTTCGCGACACCAGTAACTGACTCGGACAAACAAACATAGGTCTATCTCTCAGTCTCGCAGCCACGGATGAAAGGTCTAGCTGCCGCTCCACGTGAAAAGTCAAACAACTGTGGAGAACAACTAAACACCACTCTTGCGGGTACCCAACCGCAGGCCCATGCCTGGTACCTCTAGGGTCTCTGGCCGGAGCACTCTAGAGTGAGGCACTAGAAAGGACTAGCTGGGGACCAGTGTCGACTACCGGTGTCCGTACCCCATCTAAGAGCGCGCTACAAGTGACTAAACACAAGAGTCACTGTCCCACTGTCGTGTTTCCCTCAGCCGATGAACAACTCAAACAAAGGAGTGAGGGTGTCCAGGACAGACGACACAGACCTCGATTGTACAACACAAGTATCGGGATAAGCCCCGAACTAACAGCTTGGCTCACAGAGAACCTGGGGCACCCAACTAGAGAGGTAACCACGGTAGGCGTCATACTACCTGCCACGCACACAAAACCATGTGCACACGCACAAACCACGTGAAATCCGATAATATTCACGAGTACCGACCGATTGTTCACAACACGTGAACACAATGCGTCTCGTGTGCATATCACGCCAACATGTAAACCACTAGCTAGTAACTGACATGCTAGCCTCGTAAACACGCGCTCCCAGAGCGCCACAGGTGCCAATGCACTGCATGGTATTACCAAATGCACTGATTAATAACAATCGGTAATCACATCTCATAAGTCATGCATATTTAGACCACTCGGTTGTGGTCGCGACATGGGCCTGTGTCGCCTTCAAAACGCGACAGCCCGATATGGCGCGTTCATCACATGAACGCGACACACCAACATGTCGCGTTCCCCACCTGAACGCGACGGGTCGACCTATCACGTTCAGATCGCGACAGGGGGTTCCGTCGCCTTCACAGGCAGGAACCCTATCCGGGATCCTCTCCACAGATTACCATTCTATGCTATGCAAACCACCTTAATTCGTGTTTTTCATGCTTTTGTGAGTCCCTAGTCATGGTATCTATTGTTGGAAATGCAAATAACAAGTCGAACAATTATCACCCGCGATCTACAGCCCAAAAACGGGAGGAATTACCCTACCTCTATGAAGAACACACAACCCGACGAATTTCTCACATTTCCCCCCGCCTCCACACGAAGTCCCCGCAGCGAGAACACGCCGAACGCCAAGCCTCCATGTTAAAACGCCCCTGAAAACCTGCAAAGCTCCTCCCCCTGGCCAAACAGAGCATGCTCAGCTCTGTCTGGCAGCAAGGTTTAAGCTGTGTTGCGGTTGAGAACGTGACGTATGGTTCCGTCGCGACCTGATCGCGACGGACCTGGGCGTCGCCTTCTCAAGGCTGACGTCCGTAGGTCGCTTTGCACCCAACACGTGGCGCACATGCAGACGATCAGCGCCATAAAGCGGTAACAAGAACGCGACAGGTAAGAGTGTCGCGTTCAGAACGCGACATCCCCTGCTGTCCCGATCACAGACAGAGAACCCTGGGGTGCTACGGGCCCAGTAAGCCCCCAAAAATGCACGTGCACACCGAACACAAGCCACATTGGCCACACATTAGCCTCATAAGCGCTGAAACAAGATCCACAAGGATCCGAAAAATGTGCGATGTTACATAGTGTTAATCAAGACAAAGAGAATAATCACACAGACAATAGGAAATTTTCCTAGTTCAGATCTCCTATCCCAGGGAGTCCTACGTCCAGTCCCCAAGTAACCACTTTGGATTCCACTAAACAAGAGTATAGTCCCCCTTAAGGACACTTACACATCCAGTAGCAGCTGGCCTTCTCTTCTCTACTAGAAGAGGGATCGTTCCACCTGATGCAACAGGTCTTCTCTTCACACCCGAAGAGGAATGCACACAGAAAAGTGAGTTGAAAGAGAAAGGCCCAAAGACCAATGTAGCAACCTGAATTTTGTGAAAAAATAAAAATTAAATAAAGAATTAAAACCTAGCTAAATGGATATTTAAATGAAAAGAGCATTAAATAAAACCCATTAAATGGAAAAGAGTAATGGGCTTTGCTTAATAGATTCTCTAGAATTTATTGGGTCAAAAATATGAAATTTACAAATGGAGAATAATAAGAAAATACCCTAAATTCGGAGTTTTATTATATCCTAATGGAAAGAGGTTATTAAAGCAATAAAAGTGGCAATTAGAGTTGGAATTGGATTCCTAGACCTACCCATATAGTCTAGCATGAATTTAGATACTATCCTAACCCAATTAGAGATTGGAAAGCAAGAGAGGAAAGGTGGAGTTAGGAAATCAGAATTAAGAGGAATTTGAGTAGTAGTAGGAATAGAAACTTGTGTTTATATAAATACACCTCTTAAATCCTCATGGCCGACCCTAGCTCGTGCAAAGGGGTTCTTGGACGTGGAGAAGAGGCCAAGGAGGAGGAGAAATCGAGGAGAGAAAGATCCATCAAGCTTCTTCCTTCGTTCTTGGAGTTCTAAGCCCTAGAAGATAAATCGAGTCAAAGGTAGGCATTCTCACGAGCAAAATAAATTAAACTCGTGTAGGTAGTTCCAATCACCACGAACAAAAGCCCTCTTGTTTCATAATTTTCCATCGAGCCAATCTTTTGTTCTTGATTATAGAAGATCTGCAAACATGATAACCCCGAGACATCATGTTAATTCTAAACTCTATTTATACTTGATCCATGCTACGAAATTTTTACTGTAGATACTTCATGTTGTTAGGGATCTTTTGCTCCTGAAAGCCCTAGTTTTTGTTGAGCATGTTGCCGAATTAAATCAATCTTGCTCTCTGTATCATGTCTATGTTACTCATTATTGTTCATGATCAAACCATGTTCAATCCATGCTCTCTCTCTAATTCCTATTTACTGAAAGTACTCTCGCATGTCTAGTTTCATTTGCCACTGGTTTCATGATTTTTCATCGTGTATACAATTAGTTATGATTTTTTGAACGACCTATATCAAATATGATATTCCTAGACCGCAATCCAAGACAGAGCAGAACTCTGTCAGACTCAGTCCACGACCTGAGAACGCGACGGCCCGACAGGTCGCGTT
This sequence comes from Colocasia esculenta, assembly GCA_014218235.1. NCBI lineage: Eukaryota > Viridiplantae > Streptophyta > Magnoliopsida > Alismatales > Araceae > Colocasia > Colocasia esculenta. The sequence continues at coordinate 21,857,539 of CM024754.1, read as the reverse complement.
CTCAAGCCCGTCGCGACGCCCTGCTTGTCGCGTTCTGAACGCGACAGTACCCTACGTCGCGTTCTGGCCTTCTGTTCTGGCAGCCCTGTCGCGACCCGTACAGGACCCTGTCGCATTCCATCAAGACCCTGTCGCGACCCTTACATGAGTACGTCGCGTTCTCAGGATTTTGCATAAAAACCCATAAATTTATTGCTCTCACTTTCTAAAATATTCTTACACCTTTTTAATAGTCACACACACAGCAAAAACACATGTTTTAAAATGGAGCCTATTGAATGCTTTAAAATACATATTCACGACTTCTTTTCTATCTATGATTTCTCTTACACATGCACACACATGAACCATCCATATATGGCTGAAATCTGGCATAAAATATCTCATAATGTATCTGGAAATTATTGCAATAAAGTATAATAATTGACCTATTTTAAAGGACTTGTATTCGTTTCTTGCGTTGTTTATATACCGATATCGACACTCCACTGTTCCTCTAGAACGTCGAGCACCTGTTTTATATACACACTTTACTTGGCTTGTGGTGAACTCTCCGTCGGATATTCCTTTTGCCGGACTAGTAAACCCTTGCACAAGGCCTCCGTAAGTCTCCTCTGATCATTGATTCCCACATGGTCGACGAGTCGGTTGTACCCTAAACACCCATTACACCTTTAGGATCGATATGATCCAAACGGCTATTAGAAGTTCGCTCTTACCTTGAATCATGTCGGACCTCTGGACTTGTGCATAACATGGCCAGCGGAAGATCGTGAATTCCACTTGACTGCCAATACGACGTGCGCGTGTTGTGCAACTGTTACTATCGCCTGTTACTCATCGCATTACGTGCAATGTCCATTAGCTCTCATCTATACTCTACTCGCTCATCTATTCATGTTCTCTCTACTATCTCGTCTATTCATCTAGTGCTCTTACCTATTCTTGGTACTCTGTATTGGCCATTGGCTGATTGTCTAAAGATATAATATAACCAATGCCTGGCAATATATAAAGGCCCGATCTGGTCCTGGGATGTGCACCCGAAAGTGCTAGTGCCCATGGGAGTTAAATGATCATAGTGTTTGGCATTACACTCAAGTGCTATCTATCTCGACTATCTATTGACAATCAAAACACAAAACGTGCTATACTCTCTTGATGTCTAGAATGACAAACAAGTGCTATACTCATCGTGCTATTATTATACTTGTGCTAGTTGTGCTATGGCCATCCCGCTATTCATGCTATACTCGATACTTGTGCTATTTTTGGAAACTATACTCGATCTCATGCTATTGTGCTATCCCGTTACCTGTTGTGCTATCCCTTGCTATATTTTGACTCTCTTGTACCTGCTATCTTTAGATACTCTTCCATTAAATGCGTTAATTATTAAGCCTGCTTGAGCCTGAGATTTAAGTCCTGCTGGGCGTTATCGCTTACCCTACGTTATTTAATGTTGTGTTCTCAGGTGAGACCGAGGATGACACACACACTCACGAGGAAGGGAATGACTAAGAGTGAAGCCAGGAGTACCCTCGAGTTATTATGTTATCTTAGAGTTGTAGTTAGTTATTTCCTTTTATTGCAATGTAATTGGGCCCTATAGAATGGCTCTGATATTAGTGGTTGTAACTAGACATTTGAAAAGTTATTAATGAGAAAGATTTGCTTTAGTGTTATTTAAGGTGCAATGGTTTGATGTCTTGTACTCACTCTATACCTTTTTCTTGCAACTGCCTTCGCGCTCCGATATTCCGCGTCGGGACGTGACAACCAAGCTTATAATCACTACTTGATCTAAGGTGAAGTCTGAGAGACACAAGATTGTCACAAATGGACTCTCTCAGATCTACACAAGCTCTCAAAGGCAATGCAATATACTATGAAGAGCTAAGAGCTACAGAAGGTTGGAATGGACGAGCTAGCTCTTGTTGTTCTACAGGTGACTAAGATCTTCAAGCTTCTTAGTAGTTGTTCACTTTGGAGTGGTCAAGTTTTTTTTGCTTGGAGTCACCATCTACTATATATCTTCTTTGAAATAATTTGACCATTGAGGTATCCGTTGAAATATTCATTGTCTCACATTTTCATGCACGTTGGGATGTTTGGTCCGAAGCAAAGAGCAAGTGAGCCTGCAGCCTTTAATGCTCGATTCACACACATACTAATCATAAAGAAAGATTGTCTGAATCTTCTATCCTCTTGTCAGTTGACAAGTCCATCTTTGAGACGTGCGTTTCTACTGGAAATCCTGAACATAATAAATGTTGACACATAGACAACTTATCTTTGTCTAAGCTGTCAGTCAACATTAGTGGTCGTGCTGTATGAAGATACACCAAAAAGGAAATGTCATTCTGTCATCATGTAAAGTATACTTTATGTAACACAAGTTAGGTCAGCAAAGATATATCGTGCAGAGATTTGTTCCATCAAAACAATGTCAAAGACTACATGATACAGCAAGATACACGGGAAGATTTGAAATCCACAGAGATTTGAAAATGTATTTGAATATCATGTGGACTGTAACTAAGGATGTTTAAAAATGATTTAAACGAGAATGTTTGACAGCTGTCTTAAATGTAATCATTAATAGAGGGGTGATGTATTTAGACAGGCTGTACCCAGAGAGAGAGAGTCCATATTGAAATTAAATCAATGATATAATCATAAGTCAAGTGAGAATGTAATCCATGTTGTAATCAAGTCGATGTGAGCATAATCCATGTATTAATGAAATCGATGTTCTGTACAGAGTCGTTGTTTAACTGAAGTCGATGTGCTGATGAAATCGTTGTTTAAAACGAAGTCATCGTTCAATTAAAGTCGTTATTTCATGAAGTTGTTGTTCTGCTGAAATTGTTGTTTAAGTAAAGCGAAGTCGATGAAACAACCAAATCGTTTGTTGCAACCAAGTCGTTGTTTTACTTAGGAAGTCGTTGTTTAAGTGAAACGAAATTGTTGTTGCTACCAAATCGATGTTGAAGCTATGAAGTCGTTGTAGCAACCAAGTCGATGTTTAAGTGAAACGAAATCACTGTTGCAACCAAATCGATGTTGAAGCTATGAAGTCGTTGTGGCAACCAAGTCGATGTTTAAGTGAAACGAAATCATTGTAAGACCTAAATCGTTGTTTAAGTGAAAAGAAATCATTGTTGCTACCAAATCTATGTTAAAGTCGATGTTTAAGTGAAACAAAGTCGTTGTAGAACCGAAATCGTTGTTTAAGTAAAATGAAATTGTTGTTCTAATGAAATTGATGTAAGACGGAAATCGTTGTTCTATAAAAGAAGTCGATGTGTACTTAGACAAAACATATGCATTTGAACTAAAGAGAACAGTGTGTGTAGACTACTTACAGATTTGCTTGAATTATTGCATGTGGATAAACTCACAAAATGTTGTTAGAAAATACTTTTCAAGGTTTTGTTAATCACCAAAAATACATATAATTAATAATAAATTACATGGAGATGGACTGATCATCAATAACAGTTCATCATCTCCCTCATCCACATTCTTATTATCATCTGCATCTTCCTATGGAATAATTTCATCTTCTTCATCCTCCTTAATCATATGTTCCTTCGCCACATGATGCCTAAATGCAAAATATATGGCAAACAGTTTACGATATCTTATAGTGAATGCACCCAAAAATGTCATGAGGATGATGGTATGTCACATCTTGATGAACTTTCACTGCAAAGAGCATATGAAGGCTCAGTAAGTGATATGAAAGGATTTGTGAAGGGCCACCTCCATAGTTAGCGACATTGCAAGTAGGTGTAGATGACTTTCAATTGGAAATCAATAGCCCATTCAAAAGTTAATCACATACTAATATGTCTTATGCAAATGAAGGTGACAACTCACTGCATATTACAATAGACCGTAGGCATAGGATTCAGACCGTACATTCATCTCATTAGTATAATAAAACCCAGTGGAGTCGACATCATTCAACGTACGTGTGAAATCTCCATGTGGTTGATGATACTCATAGTCTTGTGTAGGCATGTTATCCTAGTATGGTCGTGTGATTGCACCTCATCATTGACTTGACTAATTATATTATCTACATCTTTATTCTCTAAATAAATTGTATAGTAGATACATGTGAAGGATACAAATCGGACATACTTTTAACCGTCTCATCATCTTCAACCCTTACAACAAGATACTCACCAGTAGAAGTTGGCCACTTACACATTGTACCAATTTTAGTATGATTTTCGGCATACTTTATCAAGGCATATAGTTTCCTCGTCAACTAAGAATAAGTGGTGTCTTTTTTTTACATGCAAAATACGTACAAAACCTCTTTCATATCGAGGTTTATGAACTCAATACGGAGTACACTATCACAATAACACATTAAAAAATATCTGAACTAGTCATATCAAAGTAAAATCAACTCAAATGATTCAAGTGAAATAAAATAATTTATAACATTCAAGTTCAGAATCATATAGAAGCTTTGCAAACAGTTGACATTATATGCGGCGCATGGTTGGGAGGTGGGGTAGTGGGAGTTGAAATCTGAGAGTGGGAACCACTGCTTGCTTGTGGATGGTGGGACAACGAGAGCGGTTCCAGCAAGCTAAAAGGAGTAGCGTCGGCGAGTGAAAGCAATAGCGACTGTGGCGAGTGGAGAGGGGACCATGGGAGGAGAAAAACACTAGTGATGTGGGGGAGACATGAGAAGAGAAGATGGGGGGCTAAGTTCTGAAGGTATTGTCATTGTGAATGTTGGTACTAATGTCGGCAATAGGAATGTTGACACCGATATCAAATTTGGAAGCATTGACACCAATGTTGACTTTCACTAACTGCCTAATATCTAGTTGCCCGATCACCAACTTACCGAGATGACAAGTTTGATGATTATTTTGAGAAATGTTTTATTAATGTGACTATTTTAATAATAAAATAATACTATTTTAATACAAAACCTTTTACCTTTCATTACTTCACACCATGTCGTATATGTAATGATGTGGCAAATGGACGACACCATAGAAGAATCAAGTAAAGGCGGATAGTGGACCATGTCATATATATAATGATGTGGCAAATGGACGATGCCATTGAAGAATCAAGTAAAGACAGATAGTGGATGTCAGCTTAACTATTAGTGATGACAAAGACGAGTGGTGATGATATTAACGATGGTGGTTGTCCATCGTCAATGTCAAATGTTTAGCCACTATATCACTCTTCGGTGTGGATTAACTTAAACTAATGAATAATGAGATTGATGATTCCACCTCATACTCTGTCCACCCAAACAAATAACTAGTATTACTCCATCTTGCGTGGCCCACTCCCACTGTCTCTTGCAAGAAGTTTTTGCCACGGCGGGTGTTTATACATAGGTGGGAAGAAGCTGTTAAACTCTCACGTGTCGTTTAGTTTAGTTTTCTCACTTGTGAGAGAGATGAGGATGATAAATCATATCAAGTCATAGTATAATTCGTATTGTTCAAACTTTAATCAAATGACCTAGCTTCATTTTAAATTATCATTTGACCCAAATCTGATTTGAGTCAAATTGGTTGAGGATGAATTATGGTCAGAAAAAGAAAAACATGGGTCAGAGCAGATTGAGCCAAAGTTGGCCGCACACCTTCTCCTACTTAAGTTGGTGAAAGTTTTGAAACAAAAATTCCAACCTAAAATTGGCTCAATTCTTTGAAAACACATGATCCTAACCTACATGTTTAAGGGCCAATCAAATCGGACGAATGGGCCCACGCTTCAACTGTGGTCCGATGGGCCCAAAACGGAGGCCCATCACGCATCTCGGCCCCAACGAAAGGGGCAGTTGAGCTGGGTCGAGCTCACGGGCGAGAGAATACCTTCCCAAACGTGAACTTTAATGTAGCCCAAGCATATGGTGTTATAGAATTAAAGTGGGCCAACCCTTCAATGGGCATGAAACTTCGACTCTTTCCACGCAACTTGATGAGCAAGTGTGCATTGGAAATGGCCTGACTTGTTCTTCCTCACTAATTAAATATTTTGGCCTTTGAATTTGACGATCTTCGAGGGGTATGTTAAATGCACTGTCAGATAATTCTGGTTTCATCTGCCGCCTTCCCACCACCCATATCTCACCTCATTTTTTGTAACAATAGGGGTGTTTATTTCTTGATTAAAACGATCAATGACCCAATCTAAATTGCACTACCTTTAAATGATTCAGTCCATATGAACCAAATATACCGAATCAATTTTTAGTGGATTTTAAAATTTTTATTTTCACTGATTTTTTGCTGGATTTTAAAAATAATTTCTATACTTATATTTTATGCTTTTAACTATCTTTCCTATTTTTTCTCAATGATTTTGTTTTTCATTATTTTTTCAGTAATTTTTTCTCTGATTTTTTATTGTCACCATTTTTCTCACTATTTTTGTTATTTTTACTATTTTCTCACTATTTTTATTTTTACTATGTTTCTCACTGATTTTTTAATACTATTTTTGACTAATTTTATATGGGAGAATTAATTGTTAGTTCCTAGCAGGAATCTGAGATTATTTTTAGGTCCCTGTCAGGCTTTTCCGCGCCATCTAATCCCTGATTTATGCAATATTTATTTTTAGGTCTTGTTGTTAACCCCCATTATCTCCCCTCCCAGCAACTGTTTCACCTGCGAAAGTTTATAACTGCGTAAGTATGTACTTATAGAGTTACATGTGTAACTGCGTAAGTATGTAAATCCTGTAACTACGTAAGTATGTAATTACATACTTATGCAGCAGTTACACATGTAACTCTGTAAGTATGTAATACATAGTTTTTTACGCCTGAAATTTGTAAGTATTTCTTCCTATAACTGTGTAACAAGGTATGATGTAGTTACACAGTTAAATATGTACTGCGTAGTATGTAATTGCCTAGTTTTACTTTACGAAAGTTTGCTTGTAAGTACGTACTTATACAGTGTGTAATTGCATAAGTATGTACTTACAGAGTTACATGTGTAATTGCGTAAGTGTGTAATTTCTGTAAATTATGCGTACATACATATGTAACTTTGTAACTGCATAGAGATTTTGTAAGTCTGTAACTCTGTAACTAGGGTTTATCTAGTTATAGACTTACATAGTTTCAGGAGGACTTACCTAGTTACCAGGGCTCACTTAGCTTACCTTGTAACGACCCTCCTTATACTGGTACGATTACACCAATCCACGTCGGCATAAAGAATGTCGTCACAGTGAGACATTGACCCAACATTAACACTAGGCTGAGATATACATGAATATTAAAGAGAACAGCGGAAATAAAAATATTAATCTCATTCCATCATCCACATTCTATCCACAGTTCATATAGTACAAAAGAAAAGCTAAAGTCCACAATTGATATTCCAAAATAAATTACATTATCCAAATGAATTACAAAAGTGTATTCATTACATACTATGGAAAGAAAACTACAACGAAGAGATCTCCACAAAAGATGTTACTCCTCTCGCTCGGAGTCGCTACTGACAGTCTCCTCCAAGGAAGTGAAGTCACCTACCACACTTGTATGCCGAAGCAAGAATGAGTCTAATAGACTCAGCAAGTAGACTATACACAACATCCTTACTCATATCATATACACATGTTACCTTTTTCACTAAGGAGAAATACATATTACATGCTTTAAACAATTTAGTTTACTGTACATTGAAATCCATACAATAGAAGTACATGGTTCATGTTCCACAACAATTAAACAACTAACATGAAACTTATGACATGCATCTTACACTTTTATTCAACATGCTTTCAAGATCTAAATCTCATTCAAATCATTTAGTAACTACACATAATTTAAGCATGTATTTGCATAAAAGTAGATAACATACCTATCATGGATTCTATTCATCTTTCACATGCATTTAACATCAATACATATACCTTTTGCTTGCTGTTTTGACATGAATTGAACATATTCATATAGATTTACACCCATTCACATGTTAACACATTCACTTACACTTTCACATGCTCATTTACACATTGTACAATTTCACAATTCACTCACACATATTCACATTTTTCACATTTAAATGCCATGGCACATAGTCCAAACTACCACTAGAAGGACACACATAACACATACACTTATCCATCACCTAGGCAATACAGTAATGGATCTTGGTTTACTGCGCAGAACTGGGAGAAGCACTCTCCACCCTAACCAGTGGAACTTGTCCACCTCCAGGATTTCATCCTATTTGCCCATAAGATTTCACACACTTTGAACCTTCTCATAGTGACTTTACTACGGTACAGTTCCACGGCCCTCTATGGTAGTAGTGTCACTAATGGCACATTTTTAAACACATTTCACTTAAATTACCCATTTACTTACATGGTTCACATGCACTAATCATTTTATACTCAGCATTTAAACACACACACAAGGTTCTCATTTATTGATTTCAACCTTACTGTTCCAATTAACAAATAATCATAACAAAGATCTAATCATGCTGAAATTTACTGAATCACACCAAATCACATTAAACATGCTCACATGGTCATTTTCGTGTATTAAATTACAAACAATACTTACTATTGTCCAAACAGTATAAATTTTTACCACCGACTACTCACAGGTTAATCATCACATATACAAATTTTTAGATTTTTTGGAAACATATACAATTTATGATAATTAAACAAGCATTCTACAGATTTATCAAGAAACTTAATTAAACATGTTTTACAATATTACAATTGTATTTAGAAGTTCCAGAACCTGTATTCAGTAGTCATACATTTACATAAAATTTTTGACATTTTAACATGCACAATACATTCATTTGGAATTAAAAATAGGAAAATTCATGTTCATTGTTCTATTTCGAATTCTAATAATTTACACAGTAAACAGTATTTGCCCAAATCTCATGACGTGACCTGACATATGTATATAGCCCACATACTTTTTCTAAAACTCTAATTGAACACGGATCTATGTAAACAGTAATTAATAAGGCTAAATCATGCTCAATGTTTCATTTCAAATATTCCAGTAATTAGTACAATGCTCGAAAATTCAACACAATCCCATGGCATGTTCTACTGGTCATACTTGACCACATAGAATTTTTACAGCATATACTTATGTTTAGAATCTGGAATTTAGGTCACAACATCAAACATGTATTCTGTCAAAACTGATAAACTTGGCGGCACAGAGGCTGCCGCTAACATGAGTTAACGGCACCAGATGTGGCCGCCAACGTTGGATCTTAACGGCACTAGATGTTGCCGTTAAGTTCCTATCTGTGCAAACATAGACTGAACGCATAAAACTGATGAAAGGGGGTTCCAGGACACGAGGGAAAATCTGTAAAATTCCTAGGACCTACTAGACATAGGTAGGGATGAAGTGCATAGGTTACTTGCCTCTTAAAATTTTCTAAACGAATTTTTGTCGATAATGCTCTCCTCGGCAAGTGCCAAGAAGTGCTCCAATCTCTCCTCGATCCGACTTCTGTGTTGATGGATAAAGCACGCCGGAGTCGGGGAAGCTTCACAGATGAACCAAGTCCTTTCCAGTCGAAGAAGATCGCCGGAAGGAGCTTCCAAATGCCATATTCAGATCTCCAAAGTCTCAGGTTCACACAGAAAGTTAGGGTTTTTGACAAAACAGCCAAATGGTCTAATTCGGTTACAAGAGGGGGTTTTTATAAGCCAATGGGTTTTGGGGTATGCGAAGATAGGGTGCCCGACCGTTGGGAGTCAGTTTCCTAAACAGGGGCCGAAGAAACCGCGGGCGTTTCTGGATCTGAAGCCGCAACAATTCTGGGAGATAGACGTCCACATACCTGGCTGCCTACCAGGAGTTCACGTCCATCGATCTGGATGCTGACTACCCTTTAACATCAATTCATGTTAACGCCAATTGGTCTTTTGGCCAGAACACAGAATTGCAGAAAACTATGCTTACACTATGTACATACATGCAAATAATAATGTATAATTTAAATACTAGCTATACAATGTAAATACGAACATTATATACATAACAAACATATATAAACATATGTACAATGATACTCAAATAATTGTACATAAATATTTACATGCATATACATGGCACTATACACAAGTATCGAATCAAACCATGGCAAAAAATAAAAGGACAAAATTCGAGGGCCTTACACCCTCTCCCCCTTAAAGAAACTTTGTCCTTGAAGTTAGAACGACACTACTCAAATAATCGGGGTATACTTCTTTCATTGTATCCTCAAGCTCCCAAGTAGCCTCCTCTCGCGAGAAGTTCCGCCATAGCACCTTCACGGACGCAATACTCTTGTTTCGGAGATGCTGAACCTTCCGGTCAAGAATAGCTATTGGTTGCTCAACATACGACAGATCTGGTTGGATCTCCACTGGCTCGTGACTAATAACATGAGATGGATCTCAGACATACCTCCTGAGCATAGATATGTGGAAAACATGATGAACACTAGCTAACGCTGGAGGTAAAGCTAACTCATATGCCATGTTGCCCAATCGTCTGAGAATCTCATATGGGCCAATGAATCTATGACTTAATTTGTTATGCCAGCCAAATCTGACAACACCTCGAGTAGGCGATATCTTCATGAATACATGCTCGCCAACCTCGAACTCTAAATCCTTTCTCCTGTTGTCGGCGTAACTTTTCTGCCTATCTTGCGCCGCAACAAGCCTCTTCCTAATAAGCGATCTTATCTGAAGTTTCCTATACTAACTCCAGACCGATCAGTTGCCTATCACCAGTCTTCTCCCAACATAAAGGAGATCTACAAGGCCTTTCACACAATGCCTCAAATGGAGCCATACCAATACTCGCATGAAAACTGTATTGTATGCGAATTCCACAAGAGGTAGATGACGCTCCCAATCATCCTTCCAATCCAGTACACATGCTCTCAACATATCCTCGAGCATCTGGATAGTCCTCTCAGACTGTCTATCTGTCTGGGGATGGAACGCCGAACTAAGCTTCAATTCAGAACCTAAAGCATCCTGAAGACCCTTCCACAGCCTCGAAGTAAATCTCGGATCTCGATCCAAAATGATCGACTTCGGCACACCATGCAATCTAACTATACTACTAACATACAATCTAGCTAAGCTCTCAACCGACTGCTTCTTCGTCATAGGTAAGAAATGCGCAGTCTTAGAGAATCTATCTACAATTACCTAAATCGAGTCATTGCCCCTCGATCTGGGCAAACCCGTTACAAAATCTATAGTGACAGCCTCCTACTTCCATACTGGGATTTCCATCTTCTGCATAAGACCAGATGGTCGCTGCCGCTCGGCCTTTACTTGCTGGCATACAAAACCTAGAAACATAATCCGCTACATCTTTCTTCATGTCAGACTACCAAAACGATCTCTTCAAATCCTGGTACATCTTAGTGTTACTCGGATGAATAGAGAATCTTGACCTATGAGCTTCTACTAATACATGCTCACAGACATCCACTATATCAAGAACACAGACACGGTGATGAAACCTAATGTAGCAACCTTGATTTTTAATTTTCAAATAAAAAAATTAAATAAATAAATATGATAAATAAATTCAATTAGATAAAAAAGGAAAAATAAATAGAATTTAAGAGAATTAAATCAAAACCGTTAAGCTAAATTAGCAATGGGTTGTACTATTGGTCCAAACATAAAAGAATGGGCCCAAATGTGAAGAGCCCATCATGGGATGGGAGGTGATGAAATTCTCTTAAATTCACTATATCAGGAACACAGACACGGTGATGAAACCTAATGTAGCAACCTTGATTTTTAATTTCCAAATAATAAAATTAAATAAATAAATATGATAAATAAATTTAATTAGAATAAAAAAGGAATAAATAGAATTTAAGAGAATTAAATCAAAACCCGTTAAGCTAAATAGCAATGGGTTGTACTATTGGTCCAAACATAAAAGAATGGGCCCAAATGTGAAGAGCCCGTCATGGGATGGGAGGCAATTAAGCTAAATTCAGAGTAAAAATTTGTGGAAATTGGTAAAGGTGTTAAAATAAATATTAAATAAGCCATGTTTATCCTAAAAAGGAGTCCTATACTTACCCTAACCCCCTACCCATGAAATTAGATCTCTTCTCAACTTTATTAGGTAGATAAAGGAGAGAAATAGGGAGATAAATAGGGAAATTCGGAGTTTTAAAGGAAAGGAAGAGTTTTAGAAAGAATGGACTCTTAAACAACCCTATACACCTCTAATTCGGCCAACCAAGTCTCATATCATTGTTGGAATTCTGGGAGATGAAGGGAGAGGCTGGAGGACGAAGGAGCAAGGAGGAGAAGACTTGGATCAAAGAGGGATTTCTTCTTCTTCGTCACCAAACTTAGGTTTTCATTACACCACGAAAAGGTAGGCAATCTCTCAAGCACAAATCGTGAGATTTTAACCCTAGGTAGCCCACATGATCCTCTTTGAAAGCCCCATGTTCTCCCTTTTTTCATTCTTCCATGAGGGAGAATTAATGTTTGAATCCTGAACATCATCATGTACCCGAACGCTAAAGCTTGCTTCAATCCAAGCATGTACTCGATTTCATGTCTGAAGATATCCTCCTAAATACTGCATGTGCTTAGCTTTCAAACGCCCCTATTTGCCCTAATTTCTATCTTGTACTCGTTGCCAATTAAATCATTGTTCCTTGACTGTGCATGTTTAGGTTACCGAAGATCAACCTATTCAAAGCATGACTATATGTATATGTTTTCTAATTAAACACGTCCAGTGATAGATCTCCATGTCTTCTTTCGTTTAAAACTTGTTTCATAATTTTTGGAACATCAAGTGATTTGATATGATTTTTGAAGTATGCTGTGTCATGTCATGAGGGATGGAACCCACCTGGGAAAGGGAAAATCTCCTTTTTTGGGCTCGGGCCACCTTCTGAAGTCGCGACGGCCCGATCCGTCGCGATCTCAGAGGGGGTTGCGACATGGGGGTCCGTCGCGTTCTGAACGCGACGGGTCGACATGTCGCGACCTGCATCGGTTTGACCCTAGTGGCCGGTTCAGCAGAACGCGACCGGGCCTTGCGTCGCGACCTGAACGCGACAGCCACCTACGTCGTGACCTCAGTGTTGCGGCCAGAAGTTGAATTTACACTTATACCCTTGCCATTTGTGTTATTTAAACCCCATCTAACTCTAATTAGGTACTGTCATGATTAATTTCGACATGTTACTTAATAATGAGATTATACATGAAATAATTAATTTAAAAACTATGTGCACAATCATACATGCTCTCATGATTTCTTTACCCTTGCACACACTAAACATTAATGTTTGCCGTGAGACCTATCTAAAATATTCAATAATATATCTGGTAAATAGTGTAACCATTCACTTAAATTTCCTATTTAAATAATTACACTTGTCCTCGTTTTACTCGCGCGTTTTGTATACCGTTACCTATTCCCTCGGCCTTCGAGCACTCGAGGCACGACGGGCCCTAGTTTTTACACCACTCTCTTGGCATAGACCACCTCTCCACCGGGAATACTCCTGACTGGACCAGGGACTCCTTGTCAAGGCCTCCGTAAGTCTTCTTGGCTTTGGTGCACGTCCTTTGCCGACGAGCTAGTTGTACCCTTAAAACCTGTTACACCCCTAGGGATCAGCACGATCCAACGGCCTTAGTGTGTTTCCTTCTTATTCTTGGGATCACGTTGGACCATCTAGTCTGTGTTCAAGGCACGGCTAGTGGGCGGTTGTGACTTCTACCAGACTGTCGGCACACGACCTAGTGCGTGCAACTGTTACTATCGATGTTTAACGTTGTTTTACGATTGTACCCTATCTCATCTACTATCCTTGTACTCTCATCTATGCACGTTCACTCTACACTCTCGTCTATTTCATCTACTTCTCTAATCTATTCTTGGTACTCTTTTTGGCCATACAATTGATTATCTAAGATAACATACATGACTATGCCAGTGCAATGGGGCCCGATCTGGTCTTGGGGAGAGCTCCTGAAGAGTGCTATTTCCTCGCGAGGGTTACATGATCAGGATGTGTACGACATGCATCCAGTACCATTTAATACTATCACAATTTAATCTATGACAATCAAAGTGTAATTTATTCAAGTACTATCCTTGCAAGTGCTATCATTACTAGTGCACCGTTGTGCAACCACCTGTGCTACATTGTTACATGGCCAATCTTTCTCTACATTCGACGTGCTATTTTCATGTACAAGTGCTATTGTTCTCTTGCCATCGTTACGTTGCTATACTTGACTATACTCTCTAGTTATTCCTTCTTTTAAGACATTAATCACTTAAAACCATGCTTGTTTACACGAGATATTAAGTCCTACTAGGCATTATTCGCTCATCCTGTGTTATTATTTCATGTGTTTCAGATGAGTCGGATGGATATGACACACTCACGAGGATGGGAATGAGGATGATGTTCAAGAGGGACCCGTTCAACAACCACTTCTTAGTAGTTAGTTAGTATAGTTATGAGTCAGTCAGTTAGTTAGTCGCTATGTAATAGTTTAGATTTAAATAAAGTACTCTGGGCCCTAGTTTTGGCTTTGATTAGTGAATGTAATGGAGTTTGATGAATTATTAATGAAGTTGAAGTTTATTTGATATTATTCCAATTGTGCAATGGTTTGTCATTTATTTATTGCTCTATACTATTTAATAACTGTAATTCCGCTCCGATATTCCGTGTCGGGGTGTTACCTAATAACACCATCCTCATCACGAGCAATGCCTGCCTTGCCCACTAACTCCTGGAGTCTAGGGTCGGTGTAACGACCCGACCTCCGGACCCCCGCTAGGGCCCGAAGTTCGCATCGCCCCACGGATCCGAAGATCCGAAAGGGTTAGAAGAAGTAGTCTAGTGAGATATGTATTAAATTTAAATAACTATAACAATGTGTACAATATAGAAAAGTCTGTACAACGTGTCCCAAATAAAAAGCACAAGGTACCAGAAGAAAGGTGCAGTCCTTAAGGGGCATACCCCGAGGACTTGCAAAACACAATTCTCAGCTCACTCGGCTACAAGAGCTCACCACACTCAGCTCTCACTACTGTTGACAACAACATGGCGCCTCAGCCGCCTCCGCAACCTGTCCGACACCAAGCTCCTACGACGACGAGCCCCTAGCTGAAGGAAGTAGGGGGGGGGTGAGCCTCACGAACAAGGCCCAGTAGGGATTATCAATCCCTCACCGGCCAGAGCAGCAGGAACTCCGAAAACAGGAAACTACACTAGAAAGCTGTAAAGTGAGAAACACCTACAACGGGGTACTACTAAGCAGCAGAGCAGAGAATAATGTCACAACCACCAATTGAGGTCGGGCCACACACACGACTCCCACAGAAACCAACGGAGTCGGGCACACAGCGGAAGCAACGATTGGCACACCCGCCGAGACTACGCAACAACCAAGTGAGAACGACTTCCTCACCTCACGGCCACCTCAGACCTCCACGAGGTCGAGGGCCCACAAGCAGAACCACCCCGGACCCTGGACACACCACCAGGTCGGGAAACCACACTCGCTGGTGCCACCACAGACTGGCACCCAAGAACGGAACTACGGAACCGAGTGAACACAAAAGCGGAAACCACTAGAAGCACGGGTCTACACAAGGCCAGACCAACGACGCCCACAAAAACTAGGCACGACTAGGCTATAACCGCCGAGCAAGCTAGGGCAACGGATAACACTTAGAAATGTCGCAAGGAAACGCCGTCACAACAACAGCAACCAAGCCACCGCCAATGACAGCTAAGAAGGGGACGCACCATCTGCACCCTCTTCGCTCGCCAGCCGGCTCTCGCCTTTAACCCCCCGGAAGAGCGAGACAGAGCCGCCAAGAACACACAACACACAGCAACACCGCAGCCTGGTCAAGCTGTGGCCCCACGCCTGACCTCCCTACCTGGCTCCGGAACCAACGTAGAGCGAGGCAGTGAGACAAAGGACTGTCTGATCTGCGCTAGGAAAGCACTCCGAAACCCTCGGCGTCCCAGACCCAGACAAGAGAGCTCTACAAACGACTCAACGCTGTTGTCCAAACCTCGTTTTTCCCTCAGCTCCAGTTCGCTCTGTCGGCTGCCAACTCGAGCATGCTCGTATCCCCGAACACTCTGTCTAAGGCTCACGAGGATGGGGGTCCCAGGAAACGGAGACAACCTCTGAACGGGACAAGCCCTCAAGTGCCAAGCACCGGGCGAAAGGCGGGGCAAGCACAACAAAACCACACCGAACTACTGGCTTGTGACCCATGACAAGCCCAGCAAGTGAGAGGCATGCACAAACCCTCAAAAGGGGCGTCGGCCAACCAAACACGCACGAACGGCTAGAACCTCGGAACACTATCGGAAATTACAGAAACCTGTCGCTCTGCTAATAATCGATTGACCGCCGATCAATCGATTATTAGACAGATGCGACCCTCCTGCACCACTGCCAGGACATGGCCACGAAGGTGTCACCTTCGATCACTGAACGCAGGGAGGTAACCTACCGCATTCCCTACCAGAAGGTCCTAAGGGCAAAGCCTGCCCTAGGGCACACGCCGACACACAACCGGGGCCACGAAAAACACCCAAGGCAACACAGGTGCTGTCGCACCCCATAGGCCATCGTGATACCATCGCGACGGGGGTGGGAGCCGCGACAGCCCTATCGCGACGGCAAGGGCATCACGACAGGAAACCCTGTTGCGACCCAAAAACTCGCCGCAACAGCAATCCTATCGTGATCGGGAAGCACGTCGTGACAGCCTTATTGCAACCGCCAACCGCGTCGCGATAAGGTCGCGCCCGATGGGGCCGACCCTCCTCTGATGTCGTGACGCACCGAGCCATCGCGACATCAGCCGGAGGCGGACCAGTGGGATCCTCAATCTCGGGCCACCCATAAACCATACAAACACACCACAAGGGGGAGGGGAGCATGGGAAAGCAGTAAAGCTAACTATAAACCCCGAGGGGCTCCGAATCCACTCGGATCGGGAAGGGCACAAGAAATCCCTACCGGTTACGAAGAACCGAACCCACAAAGGGCCTTCATGACGCACGACCACCTCCTCCTCGCTCCACGACGCTGCTCCGCACGAGCACGCCAGCCGCTCCACGCTTGGATTACCGGAGGGGAGCCTCCCCATCGTCGGAGAAGAGAGGAAAGGGAAGAAGAGAGGAGAGAGGGGGAATGGGTAGCCGGCCAGTGCCTTAAGCCCCCGGCACCCAGAACGCGACGGACCGCCCCGTCGTGTTAACATCCTTAACGCGATGGGTCAACGGACCGCGACAAGAACGCGACCCCCAAGGGCACCGCGACAACACGACAGGCCGTATTGACACGCTTGCCACCCTGACAGGCTTCAGACGACCGAAGCAACATAAAGCAGTCGCGACCCGTTGATCGGGCGTGACACGAAGATGCGACGGAGAGACAGGGCGTGACCAGAACATGACCCACAGGCTCAATGCGACACGAATGACTGTCGCGTCAACCACTCCCGACGTGACACTAACGCGTCACCCAGCCTGGACGCATTAGTGGTCAGTCAACCCACGACACCGGATGGAAGCTGGGTCTTACAGTCGGCCTTCTACTGCTCGATTACTTCATCTAGGATAGTGGACCGAATGGACAGCTGAGCTACGAAAGCCTGACATAATAATGGCTCTAACTCAGTCATCGCACAAGCAGCATCCTCCAACATCTTCCAATCCTGCTGGAGTAAAGACCTCTTCCTATTAAGAGCATCCGCTACGACATTCGCCTTTCCAGAATGATATGAAGTTCGAAGTTGTAGTCCTTGAGGAACTAATCCATCTTCTCTGCCGCAGGTTTAATTCCTTTTGCGAGAAGAGATACCTCAAGCTCTTATGGTCAGTGAACACCTCAAATCTGATAGCATAAAGATAGTGCCTCCAGATCTTTAGTGCATGAACCACTGCCGTAAGCTCCGAATCATGAGTCGGATAGTTACGCTCATGCTCCTTCAATTGGCAAGAAGTATACGCCACTACCCTTTCTTGCTGCATCAATACACAGCCTAAACCAATCCGAGATGCATCCGAGTAAATGGCAAAACCCTCATCACCACTCGGAAAAACCAACACCGGTGCAGAAGTAAGCTTAGCCTTCAATAATTGAAAGCTACTCTCACACTCCTCGGACCAAACAAACTTTACGCCCTTCCTGGTTAGCTTAGTCAAAGGTGCGGCAATAGATGCAAACCCCTCAATAAATCACCGATAATAGCCTGCTAAACCAAGGAAACTATGAATCTTTGATGGAGTCATGGAAATCTCCTAATCTAACACAGCCTGGACCTTCGCTGGATCAACTACTACACCAGCACCGGAGATAACATGCCCAAGGAAATGAACCTCGCGCATCCAGAAATCGCACTTGCTGAATTTTGCATGCAGCTTGTGCTCTCGGAGAACTTCTAACACTACTCTCAAATGCTGACGGTGTGTGGCCTCATCCGGAGAATAGGCCAACACATCATCAATGAACACTACGACAAAACTATCTAAATAAGGTCTAAACACCCTATTCATGAGATCCATGAATGCTGCAGGGGCGTTGGTTAGACAAAAGGAAGAACTAAAACTCATAATGTCCATAACGAGTCCGAAAGGCCGTCTTGGACACATCATCACTCCTAATCCTCAACTGATGATAGCCAGACACAAATCAATCTTGGAAAAGACTGATGCATTCTGCAACTGGTCAAATAGATCATCAATCTGCGGTAAGGGATACTTGTTCTTCACCGTCACCTGGTTGAGCTTTCTATAATCAATGCACAACCTAAGTGAACCATCTTTCTTCTTTACGAATAAAACAGGTGCACCCCAAGGAGATACACTAGGGTGAATAAATCCCTTGTCCAGCAAATCTTGCAACTGCTTCCTTAATTTAGCTAACTCTGCAGGTGCCATCTGATATGGAGCCTTTGAGATAGGAAAGTGGCCATGAAGCAACTCTATGGTAAACTCTATCTCCCTAACCGGTGGCAATCCAAACAACTCATTGGGAAAAATGTCTGGAAACTCCTACATTACATCAATCTCCGCAAGAGTAAGTGACTGATCAGTCTCCGTACTAATACCACACTGGCAAGAAAAGCATCACAACCCTTGCCTACCATCCTCGTCGCCTTCATGGCGGAGATGACAAACTTTCCCGCTAAGTTCCTTGGCAATGGATGTGAAAACTCATCCTCACTAGGAATACGGAAAACAATCTTCTTCCCACGATAATCTACTAATGCATAGTGCTCCTCTAGCCAATCCAAACCAAGAATTGCATTATAGTCCTTCATCTTTAGAAAAGAAGCACCCATCTAAGACTCTATCCTCAATGCACACGGGCAAAGACGAAATGCACTTCCTAGTCGATACCGTTCCTACAGATGTGTGCACCGACAAAGGGACCTCTAACTCCTCAGCCTCTACACTAGACTCTACAACTAACTGCCAAGCAAACCGCTAGGAAATGAACGTGAGTGGCACCCGTATCAAATAAAACCTGAGCGTGCACACCTAAGAAAAGAACCGTACCTTCTGTGACATGCTCTGCTTGCTCAACATCCTCTCGAGCTAAGGCAAACACTCGAGCTTGGCTCGGGGCCTTCCTGGTCTTCCTGTAGCTGGCGCTGTTGCTGCTGCCGTGCTGAGGCTGGTGCTCCATGCTGAAGTCTAGGGCAATGGTGAATCTGATGCTCGTTGCTCCTGCACTTGAGGCACTTTCCCGCCACTTCTAGCACTCGGTACCTCCATGTGCCCTTCCACAATGAGGACACTCCTTCTTGCCGCTGGGAGATCGCTGAGTAACAGCTTGCCGACTTCTAGCTGCCACAGATGCTGCGGTGACTGGTACACCCGCCTCTTCCTATCCTACCGTTGGAAAGGAGGTGCAGATCTCTTCTGCAACGCCTTATTCTACTCAAGTACTGCTCCATCTCGCCCTCTTGCCTACATGCAGCGCTAAGGGCCTCATCCAAGGTGCGATGATCAAATGCTACTAGCCTCATCCTCAGTGATGGCTTAAGGCCCATCACAAACTTCTTCGCTTTCCTGCGATCATCAGCCACTATGTGTAGACACGCGAATTTGACTCCACGCGGGCAAATTTCATATTGCGCCATAATGCCACAAATGGCCCTCATTTGCCTTGCAAGAGTGTTTTCCCAATATTTCTGGATCTCACCCATCTTCCCCAGTGCTTCCCCTTCATTTCCAAGGCTCGCCGGAGGTCGTGGGCATTCATTTCAAGTCGCGACGACTCTTCGGGGAGCGTTCACCAAGTCGCGACGGGCCTGCAGGACGCGTTTATGAAGGAAGCTGAAAATGTCTGGCAAGGCAGATGCGATTCTATTATTGCGCCGGGCATTTGGGACGTGACAAGGCCAAAGGGTCCTTAACGCGGCGGCCTTGTGCGACGCGACAAGGAATTTACCTATTTATTTATGAAAATGGCCAATGCCATTTTATGAACGAGTCCGCTGTGAACGTCGCGATTTTAATGTCAGTTTTGGCAGGATTTTTTATAAATAAAATTCATAAATGCTTTATCGTGTCCTATCGTCCTGACGCGCTTTCAAATCAGATATGCGTCGGACCTTGCTGACGCGATTATGTTGAACCACTCTTATATTTTACCCTTATATTTTGATGATACAACAAATTTATGATTAATTAAATATTATCAAATATATTAATATCATGTTTTCCTAATAAATATAAATTTATGGAATTATCGGTGTGTGGTGCACTAAAATGATAAATCGATGTTCATTCAATAAACATCGATTCTGTTCAAAGTGCCACATCGATTTCACTAACAACAACTTGATAAGTTACACAATGATTTGATCGTGTAATGATTCATTAAGTGAAACAAAGATTTGGTCGTCGTAACGATTTGATAAGTGAGAAACAACGATTTTCTCTCACAACGATTTGATTCTCATAACGATTTCATAAGTGAGAAACAACGATTTGCTCTCACAATGATTTGATTCTCATAACGATTCATAAGTGAGAAACAACGACTTGCTCTCACAACGATTTGGTTCTCATAATGATTTCATAAGTGAGAACATCGATTTGACCAAACATTGATTTGATAAGTTACATAACGATTTGGTCGCTGTAACGATTCGATAAAGCAAACAACGATTTGATCACTGCATCGTCGATAAGTAAAACAACAATTCGATACCTGCAACGATGTGCTCTTTCTAAAACATCGATTTCCTTTATATTTCAAATGTCTTGGCGCCTAATGAAAAGTCAAATATATTTCTGACAGAAGATCTTTTTTTATCTCTCTAGATCTCTTCTCTCCTATCAGACAGAAAGGTGGTCACTTACTACTTCTGGGAGAAAACAGGAAGTATAGAGGTATGTGAGCTTTTGACAGAAACACTGTTTTAGCTAAACTCTTTCTTCCATGCTTGCAGACCTTGAAGACCACCAAGTGGCTGACAATCTGAAGAAGAAAAAGAATAGAAAGATCAGCAATGACTAGAAGAGCTCCAACTGATGTCTTCAACGGATCTACTCAAAAGCTCTTATATAAAAGATGAAGCAAGGCTGAATAAAAGAGGGTGTGCTTTCCTGAAGATCTTTGAAGGAGTGTACAAACCAGTGAGAAACCTCAATGCCACATACACTCAAAGAAAAAGAGAGAAAGAGCCTGAGCCAAGAAAAAGTGTTCAAGAAACTGAAGCTCTCAAGCATTCAAGCTCCTTCTCCTTTCTCCATTCTCCCTATACTCATGGTAATTCTTGGGGAGAGTCTTTTGTTGAGTTTTTGGTTAGAGGCCATTCTTATAGAACTCTCAGCATTGTTCTTTCTTTTCTAAGGAAGACTTCTGTCCAGCTATAAGACTGTATACAGTGTAGAACTAGCTAGGGTTTGTGTCTAGCAGAACTGCACTGGGGTTTGTACCAGGAGGGTGGCTTCTTGACCTGTAAGAGAAGTGGGCTACCTTCTTGCCCGAGAAAGAGAAGAAGACCAGCTGGGGTGCTGGGTGTTGTATTGTCCTTAAGGGGGACTGTACCCTTGGTTAGTAAAATCCCAAGAGGTTGCTTGGGGACTGGATGTAGGACTTCCATGTGGGAAGGGCCGAACTAGGATAAATCCCTTGTGTTATTTGTGTGATTGTTTACTTGCTCCGCACTCTACTCTTTATCACACTAAACTAACCAAACTTCAAGTGATAATTTTTTGTGTTTAAGTTTTGTTTCAGATTTCAGAAAACCTATTCACCCCCCTCTAGGTTAGCTTGCTGCCATACTAAAAAGGGGCCAACAGATTAGGCCCTAGGCCCAAAAGTCATCGCACTCAAGTGTCTGTACCTTGAATCCCGAGGAAATCTCTGAATCACGTCCGTCCGTCCGACGCGATTAGGTCTTGTCGTACCCCTAGGCCCCCGGATGTCGTCGTCGCATTATGGCCCACGTGCCCAAAATGAAGTCGCGTCCGGGTAGTCCGACAGTTTATAAAATCGCGGCGTGCCGCCCCGACCACGATTCTGAAGATAGCCGCAAGCTGTAATCACACGCTATTGTTGCGGCGTGTCGGTCAGAGCATTTCAATCTTATTATCGCGGCGACTGTAGCCGACACGATTCAAAGCTTTCACCTCTATAAATAGACCCCGAGGGTCATTGTAGAGGGGGGGAGGGTCCATTGAGTGCGACAAAAGCCTGCGGATTCCCGCCTCGGGGGCCCTCAGACCTGGAATCCCCTCCGCCATCCACGTACACTGGAGCAAGGCGGAAGCGTCTTCCTCCTCTCCGTCCATCCAACCGGCAGTGCCACCGCGCGTCCACCATTTGGGGAAGCACCCCCTCTCCTTTCTCTCTTTCTTGTCTTATTACTTCCTCCGGGCCCACGTGGCTCTTTACATTTCATTTTCCTTTTTTCATACACACACACATACATGCATACACACACACACCTACATTTTGGGGGTTTAAAAGCCACCACGCGGTGAGCCCTTCTCCTATTCTTTATTCATGTTCTTTCATTTTTTTTAGAATTGTATACTACACATGTGGCTAATCCCCTTCTCTTTTCCTTTGTCTTTTCTTTGCCAAGGTAATCAACACGGAAAATGCCCTCTACCACGGCCAGCCATCTCGTAGAGGAAGAGGAACCCACATCCTCCGCCCAATCTCCCCACGCTCCAAAAGGTAACATCCGCGATCACTCTTCCATCCGCACCCCTCGTCGTGCACCTCCATTCGGTACCCTCGCGTACCTAGCGATCACGATTTTTCATCCACCCTATATATATTCATCATCTCCTTTTTGTGGACTGTTCTTCGCTCCCCTAACAAAAAAGGGGGGAATGGAAAAATCGTCTACAAATTGGTGATCATGGTGGGACCTCTTTTCGCGCTTTCCCTTTTAATTACCGCCCTCCTTCGTGCCCCACATGGCACTCTTCTTTTATATTTACTTTGTACCATGCAAATCATGCTGTGTGTTTGATTTTTTTTGTTTTTTTATTTTTCTTCTTTTTATACATATCCTGCCTTTTCCTACATCTTTTTTGTTTCTCGAGTGGCCTTCTGGAATCACGTCCAATACAGAGGACGCGATTTGGCGACTGGTAACGTGACGTGCAAGTCGGTCGCGTTTCGTTTGTGTCGCGGAGGCCTGAGACGACGCGTTTCTTCTTTGTCGCGGCGGCTAAGTCCGACACGTTTTTATATGTATTAATTTTTATTTCCTGTACATCTTCCCTGTTATTATCCTGTATGTCTTCCTTGTTTACTGCTTTCCCTTTTGTTCTCAGATTGCCATTGGAATCGCGTCCATACAGCGGACTCGATTCAGTGATCGCCAACGCGACGCGCAGTTCGTCGCATTTTTCTTTGTGTCATGTCGGGTCAGGCCGACGCGTTTCTCTTGTCGCGGCGGTAAAGGCCGATGCGTTCTTGTCAGCAGTTTGTCCACAGGGACCAGGCGTGGCCCTGTCAGCCTTCTGGGGCTCTCAGTTCCGCATCCAGCACCTGGACGCGATTTTGAAGTCGCGACATCTGTACCCGCCACGATTCAACCTGTTGACAGAACACACCCCTATTTGCCATCTTTGCTATAATTGTTGCATACGTGCATATTGCATCGGTCGGGGGACCTCCTTCCTCATATCCTAGGCTCCACACACCCTTCCGGTGAAGGCAAGCTCTCCATTGGGCATTCCGACCCTTTGACTAGCGAACCTTCTCCCGAAATGTCGTAAGTCCCTCGTACCCTGTGGATTCCCTCACGGTGGACCGAGCTGGTTGTACCCCTCCGTTGACCCGGGTTTAGATATCCATTGTGTGGTGAGAGGTGATTCTAGTTGTACCTCGAAGTTCATACTCTACCCAACTAGGATCTCACCTGGAGTGACACAATGATTTTTCAATCCATTTAATTAAATTGTAAACTCTTAAAACAAGCGCTAAGCATTATAACTTGTTTGAACTATCACTGATTGAATTAATCTTTGTCAACTTGTTTGTTTGCTTGCTTGTTAAAAATGGACCCATACCATCACGTCAATTTTATAACATGGACTATGAGGATAATTCAGATAGCCAATCTTCCCAATCCAATGTCCGTCCATTTCACCACCGTGAAGGACAACCTTCTACTTCCTATGGTTATGTGCGCACACCGTGCACTAACTATTTGATGTCCCCTCACACTTACCTCCAATCAGAACCCGGCAAGAGCCTTCCCCCCACCGAGACTCCAAAGTCCAAACCATCCTGCATGCCCTGGATCAGCTCACCCCTTAACAGCTCAACCTGATACAATCTTTAGTTGAGGGTGTGACTCCTCCTCTCTCTCCTTCCCCTAGGCACCCACCTTTGTACATCCCGGAGACTTCGCCACATACCCCTGTACATTCTTCATCACCTCGCCCCCTGGCCAATTGCACTCCCGTGCTCCGGTCCGAACAGACCACCCCTTGGGAAGGCCCGCTAATTCAAGGCCATCCCCTGTACTCCCTCATTTGCCCAGCAACAACCCACTCCACTCCAAAATGATCTTCTCCATAAATTGAACAATTTAGAGAACCAAATAAATAAGCTTTCAAATCCCATGGGTGACCCCGTCGCCACCATGTTCGGCTCTCCCTCAATTTATATACATCCTTCGGAGATGCCGTCGTATCGACTGTACAATGGCACGGGCAATCCCTACCTTCATGTCAAGGAATTCCTTTATGAGTCTTCTCGTTGGCAGCGAGACCCCATTACCTTGGCGTATTATGTATTTATTTAGAAAATCTCTTGACGGCCCCCGCTCTAATGGTTCTACTCTCTAGAGCCAAGTGAGGCAGAGGACTTCCACCCCTTACATAAAAAATTCCTTCAGAGGTACAAAGACTGCGTTAGCCCTTATCTGTCTATCATGGATCTAGCATCCGAGAAGATGGGGGCCGACGAGGCATTTGTACAATTTGCTGACCGTTGGAGGTCAATGGCCACAAGAATGCAGTATGAGCTCTCGGAGTCAGAGCAAGTTAAAATAATCATTTCCAACTCTACTCCGAGGTTCAAGCACATTTTGGCCATGAACCAAATTACTTCCATGGAAGAGCTCTATGAGCGGGGACATTACATTCAAGCCCATTTAATGGACTCCCCGATCGTAGATCTTTTCCATCAAATTAATCCGAGAAAGAACGGATCAGTGGACGCCATCCACCATCCACCTCACCACTATACAACACCACATCATATACACCTCCACAAACACCCATTTACCATAACATGCCTCCACCCAGGCGTTCACTGATTCGTCCTCTCTCGGACTCAACAACCTCCAACTGGGCCCTACACGATGCCCCTGCATGAATGAAGAAGCTCCCGTGCCCCACGTTGCACCTACTCCAGCACCCATGCCAGCTCCCATACCACCACAACTACCCCCACAACAACCTCCACCTCCATCACAGCCTGTTGCTCGGGCTGAAGTTGCCAATGCCCAACCCATTTGCGAAACCACTTGGTGTTACGACGATGAACCTTCCGAGGTCATGTTCGTACGCCATTTATCTACCCCTCCCACATTGCCGTCCATTATCATTAAGCCTTCCATAATTAAGCCTACACCCACCATTACGCCAATCACTACACCTTCCATACCGCCAACACCATTGGCAACCGAACCCGAGCAAATCTTCCCCTTCATACCCATCGCGCCTCCACTGGCCATACAGCCTTCCATTACACCCACCATATCCACCCCATCCAACAGAGCGGGTGCAGGCATTTAAAGAGCAACAAGCAAGTACAGCAGAAGGAAGCCCCGGGGCCGGGCATGCTTTTCTAAATATGAGATTATATTCCTCGCATGCGGGTCATTGTCAAAATACCGGGCACATTCACTAAGCGGAAGTCCTCCCCTCCAATCATGGCCGTCAAGAGGCCTTCTAATCATATGCCACTCATACCCGTTGCCAACCGGGTTCATTTCAAAATACTCATGGGGAATCAAACCCTCCAAGCTCTCATGACCCCTCACACAATTGTTGTGACCTTCCCACTCTAGTGAAGGGTCAACCATCCAAATTGTGCTTACACATTCCAAGCCAATCCTTGGCACAATCAATTACCCAAGGGGTCGAGCCCCTTTCCATAACCAACTCTATACAATCTTTGGGCACGGACCCCTCATTGTTGCTTCCAACTCTACCAGTGGAACTCCCCACCCTTTCATTCCACTACATTCCAAGGGAGTTGCCACTATCGATTGAAACTCCGACGGAAGTCACAATCCAATCATTGAGAGCCGTTCAATCTCTACGAGAAGAACACGGCCATCTGCCCGCTGAGCAAAATTTATGAAGAAGTACCTGAGGGTCAAAACGCCGAATCCCAAGCGAGAGCCCAAGGCAAGGCAAAAGACCAGGGGATCTCCGCCATCTTTTTCCTTTTCTTTTCAATCATCTTTCGTGCTTCTTAGCACCTTCTCGTGGGTTCTCCACATTCCCTCCCCACGGGAGGCATTTCATTTTCATCTTTTTTACGATTCATTTTCTTTTACTGGGCATCGCGCCCCTTTGTGTAATCCTTACTCTCCCCTCTGTGCCCCACGTGGCACAACTCCTTTTCGTGCCCCACGTGGCACAACTCCCTTCTGTGCCCCACAAGGCACATCTCCTTTCCGTGCCCCACGAGGCACATCTCCTTCTTGTGCCCCACGCGACACCTCTCCATCTTGCGCCCCACGCTGTGCACCTCCTTTCCTGGCCCCTCGCGGCCCCTTTTTTTCTTTCTCCCCTTCGGCCCTGCCAGATTCTTTTCCTCTTTAGGGCATAGTGCCCTCCTTCTTCTTCAAGTCCCTCTAGCCTCGCCGGAGTCTCCAAAGTCTTTTGCAATTCCCTCCTCTCCATTTTCAATCAGGTCATCCGACCTTTCTCTCAGTGCTTCGGGGCTTCAGTCCCCATGTATCATTTTAATTTTCAAATAAAACTGTACATTTTTCGTAGACCATGGAGTCTCGCCCCAACGTAGGCAGGGCATTCGTCCTCTCTTTCCCTCTTTTGGGTTTTTAGCCCCCACTTAGCATCTTAATTTAAAATTGTACATTCTTCGTAGACCCGGAGTCTCGCCCGACGCAGGGCATTCGTCCTCTCTTTACCCTCTTTCGGGGCTTCAGTCCCCATGTATTTCTTTAAATTTCAAATAAAATTGTACATTCTTCGTAAACCCCGAGTCTCGCCCCGACGTAGGGCATTTGTCCTCTCTTTACCCTCTTTTGGGGCTTCAGTCCCTATGTATCATCTTTAAATTTCAAATAAAATTGTACATTCTTCATAGACCCCGGAGTCTCACCCCGACGTAGGGCATTTGTCCTCCCTTTACCCTCTTTCAGGGTTTTAGCCCCCACTTATCTTTCTAATTTCCAAATAAAATTGTACATTCTTCAAAACCGCTAAGTCTCGCCCCAATGCAAGGCTTCGTCCCCTTTTACCCTCCAAACACTTTTTATCAATGTCAAAAATCCATAAAAAGATGAATATTTGAACATTGCCAAGCTATCGCAACATTTCGATTATGAGAACTCCGCGCGAGGAGTCCAAAATTCCCTCCCGGATCATTAAAGTTTGCCCTTAGCATGGGCACCTTTCACACACATTTCACGGCGTCCTAAGCCGATTGCTCTCGGAAAGCACCATCGCTGTCACAGCCGTGCCTGAAAGGCACCAATGTATGTTTCTCCCTTGTTCGGCCGAAGTATGGTAGTAGAGGCAGCCTGGGCAAGACAACCAACCCAAAACACTCTGTCATAAGAGGACGTCTCCAAATGGCAAACAAATGACCAATGAAAACCAAGTCAAATGCATGTCAAGAGCGGCAAAGTCCCCGCAGGGATCCAAATGGACCTGGTCGTATGCATGCAAAATAAAAAAAAACCCAAATCAATCATAATAGGGCATGGCAAAGAGTGGCAAAGTCCCCGCGGAGATCCAAATGGACCCAGTCGTACGCATGTCCCTACAAACAAATGGTCATCAATCAATTTCAAAAGCCCTAATATCCAAATGAGACTGAATCTTCTAACGGTTGTGCCAAGAAAGGAAGTCAACCCAACCCCTCAATATCCATACCAAGCTTATCTCCAAAAACGTCTTCCCTCCTCCTGCCAGACTCAGTCGCCTTTTCAGGCATGGCTTTAGTGTGACATCGTTACCATGCAATCGGTCGTTAGGGCACCATTTTAAATGCACGCCTACTCTGGGCATTCTTTAATGAAACGGGAGGTAACAAAGACCCTTTTCGGTCATTTTCATAACCTAATGCCGCCATGGCATGACAATGTTCCAAACCCAACAAAAAAAATCCAAATATTCCCAAAAATCAACAAAAACTCAAATACTTACAAAACCAACAAAAAAAATCAAATATTCTAAACCCAAAAAATGCAAATATTTTCAAAATTCATAAAAATCCAATACTTTCAAAATCCATAAAAATCCAAATAGTTTCAAAATTCCATAAAAATTCAAATATTTTTAAAATCCCATAAATTTGAATATTTTTCAAAACCCAAAAATTCAAATATTTCAAAAAAAATCTCATAAAATTTTTGAATATCCTTAAAAATCCAAAAAAAAAAATCATGATGGTATTGCACAAGGCAAGCACATTGCCTCCCCTCTGCGTCAAATCGATGCAATTCTTCCCCTTCATGGGTTTCTCCCATCCTAAAACTCCAAACTCTTTGGCCAATATCACTCATCCTCATGGTTTAACAAACAAATTGTTTGAGCTATGTCTGTTGTTGACTACTTTATCCATGCTCCATGGTATGATTGTGTTATTCCATGATATTTGTTATCTTGGCTAATGAGTTTTGAGCGCAGGATTCGAGTTACCTCATCTGGCGCTACATCAGGCTACTGCTACCACCATCATTAGTTATCTATATGTATACCTTTAGAGCATACCAAGGACCTTGTGGCTATGAGGAATCTGGGTTTGAGTTCCCCTTTAACAAAAACAATGATTATCCCAGAGGATTCTTAGCCGCACGGATAGGCCATTACGCTTGGCACATGAGGACGACGGACCCATGCATATCCCCCGGTCTTGACTCAACGCCATCATAACAATAATATCCTTGGTTATTTCCTACTTCTTTTAACCTATTTTTATTTTAGCCCAGCATACATTCATATTGAAATTACTATGGAAAACCACTCTTCCTAGGCAACTTAAGAGCCATTGCCAAAGCAATTTGAAATATTCCAATCCGGGTCAAGTACCCAACTCCCTTTGTTGTTGCCTCCGAGTTGATTTCCCAAAGAACCTTTGTTTGGATTTATCCCTCTTCATTCGTCTTTACTCCCATAGATCCACCTACGGCCGTGGAAGACGCCCCCAATGGTGCAACCTAACGGATTGTGTCCTTAGGTACTTCCCCTACGCTAGAAGTTGATCTCTCCTTCGTGCCCCACGTGGCACCTTTCCTTCATATACCACGTACAAGTCTCCAGTTGTGCCCCTCGTGCGCACACTTTCTTCTTTCCAATCCAAACATTTGTTTCTTTAGGTCTTCTTCTCTGGTGGTGACTTCCTTGGGTGTTGGTGAAAGACTCTCATCAGGCGGTATGATTATGCGTGTCTATTTTTCACCTTGGCGTCTACTTTTTAGTCCGCTCCACTACACCCCACTTCGCTACACTTCATTTCGTTACACTCCATTCCACTCCATTGCATTCCACTTCGTGTCCCTCTGCTTCGCTTCCCTGCAAAGCAGATGCCAAGGCGTGGCAGCTGTAGACACGTGAATTTGACTCCACCGTGGGCAAATTTCATATTGTGCCATAATGCGCTCTCATATTGTCTTGCAAGTGTGTTTTCCCAATATTTCTGGATCTCACCCATCCTTCCTCGGTGCTTCCCTTCATTTCCAAGGCTCGCTGGAGGTCGTGGGCATTCATTTCAAGTCGTGACGAGTCTTCGGGGCGCGTTCACCAAGTCGCGATGGGCCTACAGGACACGTTTATGAAGGAAGCTGAAACGCGTCCGGCAAGGCGAACGTGATTCCATTATCGCGTCGGGCATCTGGGACACGACAAGACCAAAGGGTCCTTAACGCGGCGGCCTTGTGCGACGCGACAAGGAATTTACCTATTTTATTTATAGAAAATGCCCAATGCCATTTTATGAATGCGTCCGTTGTGAGCGTCGTGATTTTAATGTCAGTTTTGGTAGGATTTTTTATAAATAAAATTCATAAATACTTTATCACGTCCTATCGTCCTAACGTGTTTTCAAATCAGAGACGCGTCGGACCTTGCCGACGTGATTAGGCCCTAAGCCCCAAAAGTCGTCACAGTCAAGTGTTCGTACGTCGAATCCCGAGGAAATCTCTGAATCGCGTCTGTCCGTCCCAACGCGATTAGGTCTTGTACCGTACCCCTAGGCCCCGGAAGTCGTCGCATTTATGGCCCACGTGCCCAAAATGAAGTCGCGTCCGGGTAGGCCGACGCGTTTATGAAATCGCGGCGTGCTGCCCCAATGCGATTCTGAAGATGGCCGCAGGCTGTAATCATCACGCTATTGTCGCGGCATGCCAGTCGGACGCGTTTCAATCTTATTGTCGCGACGGCTGTAGCCGACGAGATTCAAAGCTTTCACCTCTATAAGTAGACCCCCGAGGGTCATTTGTAGCGGGGGGGGGGGGGGGGGGGGGATCCATTTAGTGCGGTGAAGCCCTGCTGGATTCCCACCTTGGGGGCCCTCAGACCCGGCATCCCCTCCGCCATCCACGTACACTGGAGCAAGGCGGGAGCGTCTTCCTCCTCTCCGTCCATCCAACCGACAGTGCCACCGCGCCGTCCACCATTTGGGGAAGCACCCCCTCTCCTTTCTCTCTTGCTTTGTCTTATTACTTCCTTCGGGCCCCACGTGGCTCTTTACATTTCATTTTCCTTTTTTCATACACACACACATGCATGCATACACACACACACTTACATTTTGGGGGTTTAAAAGCCACCATGCGGTGAGCCCTTCTCCTATTCTTTATTCATGTTCTTTCATTTTTTTAGAATTGTATACTACACACGTGGCTAATCCCCTTCTCTTTTCCTTTTTCTTTTATTTGCCAAGGTAATCAACACGGAAAACGCCCTCTACCACGGCCGTTCGTGCTCGTAGAGGAAGAGGAACCACATTCTTATAATCATTTTCTTATTTAATTCCTAACCATTTTCTTATCTATCTTTCATTCATTATAATCATTTTTTACACATGTGGACAATTCTATAAAGACTTAGCATATTATGAAGATGATGGCATATATTCATGTACAATCTCAACCTTGTTTCTCTGATACCAATCTCTGTAACGACCTCCTTATATCGGTACGGTTACACCAATCCATGTCGGCATAAAGAATGTCGTCACAGTGGGACATTGACCCAACATTAACACTAGGATGAGATATACATGAATATAAAGAGAACAACGGAAATAAAAAATATAATCTCATTCCATCATCCACATTCTATCCACAGTCCATATAGTACAAAAGAAAAGCTAAAGTCCACAATTGACATTCCAAAATAAATTACATTATCCAAATGAATTACAAAAGTGTATTCATTACATACTATGGAAAGAAAACTACAACGAAGAGATCTCCACAAAAGATGCTACTCCTCTCGCTCGGAGTCGCTCCTGATAGTCTCCTCCAAGGAAGTGAAGTCACCTGCCACACCTGTACGCCGAAGCAATAATGAGTCTAATAGACTCAGCAAGTAGACTATACACAACATCCTTACTCATATCATATACACATGTTACCTTTTTTACTAAGGAGAAATATATATTGCATGCTTTAAACAATTTAGTTTACTGTACATTGAAATCCATACAATAGAAGTACATGGTTCATGTTCCACAACAATAAACAACTAACATGAAACTTATGACATGCATCTTACACCTTTTATTCAACATGCTTTCAAGATCTAAATCTCATTCAAATCATTTAGTAACTACACATAATTTAAGCATGTATTTGCATAAAAGTAGATAACATACCTATCATGGATTCTATTCATTTTTCACATGAATTTAACATCAATACATATACCTTTTGCTTGCTGTTTTGACATGAATTGAACATATTCATATAGATTTACACCCATTCACATGTTAACACATTCACTTACACTTTCACATGCTCATTTACACATTGTACAATTTCACAATTCACTCACACATATTCACATTTAAATGCCATGACACATAGTCCAAACCACCACTAGAAGGACACACATAACACATACACTTATCCATCACCTAGGCATTATAGTAATGGATCTTGGTTTACTACGCAGAACCGGGAGAAGCACTCTCCACCCTAACCAGTGGAACTTGTCCACCTCCAGGATTTCATCCTATTTGCCCATAGGATTTCACACACTATGAACCTTCCTGTAGGGACTTTACTACGGTACAGTTCCACAGCCCTCTATGATAGCAGTGCCACTAATGGCACATTTTTAAACACATTTCACTTAAATTACCCATTTACTTACATGGTTCACATGCACTAATCATTTTATACTCATGCACTTAAACACACACACATGGGTTCTCATTTATTGATTTCAACCTTACTGTTCCAATGGACAAATAATCATAACAAAGATCTAATCATGCTGAAATTTACTGAATCACACTAAATCACATTAAACATGCTCACATAGTCATTTTCCTATATTAAATTACAAATAGTACTTACTTTTTTCCAAACAATATAAAATTTTTACCACTGACTACTCACAGGCTAATCATCACATATACAAATTTTTAGATTTTTCATAAGCATATACAATTTATGATAATTAAACAAGCATTTTGTAGATTTATCAAGAAACTTAATTAAATATGTTTTACAATATTATAGTTGTATTTAGTAGTTCCAAAACCTGTATTTAGAAGTCATACATTTACATAAAATTTCTGACATTTTAACATGCACAATACATTTCATTTGGAATTAAAAATAGGAAAATTCATGTTCATTATTCTATTTCCAGAATTCTAATAATTTACACAGTAAACAGTAATTTGCCCAAATCTCATGACGTGACCTGACGTATGTATATAACCCATAGATTTTTTTTGAAACTCTAATTGAACACGGA
This sequence comes from Colocasia esculenta, assembly GCA_014218235.1. NCBI lineage: Eukaryota > Viridiplantae > Streptophyta > Magnoliopsida > Alismatales > Araceae > Colocasia > Colocasia esculenta. The sequence goes on along the minus strand of CM024754.1, from coordinate 21,823,793 downwards.
TCTATGTAAACAGTAATTAATAAGGCTAAATCAGGCTCAATGTTTCATTTTAGAAATTCCAGTAATTAGTACAATGCACGAAAATTCAACACAATCCATGGCATGTTCTACTGGTTATACTTGACCACATATAATTTTTACAGCATACTTATGTTTAGAATCTAGAATTTAGGTCACAACATCAAAACATGTATTCTGTCAAAACTGATAAACTTGGCGGCACAGAGGCGGCCGCCAACATGAGTTAACGGCACCAGATGTGGCCGCCAACCTTGGATCTTATCGGCACTAGATGCTGCTGTTAAGTTCATGTCTGTGCAAACACAGAATGAACGCAAAAAACTGATGAAAGGGGGTTCCAGGACAAGAGGGAAAATCTGTAAAATTCCTAGGACCTACTAGACATGGGTAGGGACGAAGTGCACATGTTACTTGCCTCTTAAAAATTTTCTAAACAAATTTATTTGCCGACGATGCTCTCCTCGGCCAGTGCCAAGAAGTGCTCCAATCTCTCCTCGATCCGACTTCTGTGTTGATGGATATAGCACGCCGGAGTCGGGGAAGCTTCACAGATGAATTAAGTCCCTTCCAGTCGAAGAAGATTGTCAGAAGGAGCTTCCAAACGCCAGTTTCAGATCTCCAAAGTCTCAGGTTTGCACAGAAAGTTAGGGTTTTCGACAAAATAGCCAAAGGGTCTAATCCGGCCGCAAGAGGGGGTTTTTATAAGCCAATGGGTTTTGGGGTATGCGAAGATAGGGTGCCCGACCGTTGGGAGTTGGTTTCCTAAACAAGGGCCGAAGAAATCACGGGCGTTTTTGGTTCTGAAGCTGCAACAATTCTGGGAAATAGACGTCCACATACTTGGCCACCTCTTTCGAGTTTACGTCCATCGATCTGGACGCTGACTACCCTTTAACGTCAATCATGTTGACGCTTATTGGTCTTTCGACCAGAACACAGAATTGCAGAAAACCATGCTTACACTATGTACATACATGCAAATAATAATGTATAATTTAAATACTAGCTATACAATGTAAATACATACATTATATACATAACAAAAATATATAACATATGTACAACGATACTCAAATAATATGTACATAAATATTTACATGCATATACATGGCACTATACACAAGTATCGAATCAACACATAGCAAAAATAAAAGGACAAAAATTCGTGGGCCTTACATATCTAGTTATAGAGTTACATGTGTAATCTATGTAACTGTGTAAGTATGTAATTTCTGTAACTACATAAGTATGTAGTTACAGAATTACATGTGTAACTCTGTAACTATATGTAAGTGTGTAGTTACACATGTACATATTATGTAACTACACATGTAACTACATACTCTGTAACTGCACATGTAATTACAGAGTTACATAGTATGTAACTCAGGGACTCTGTAACTAAGTAAGTTCCTGGTAACTAGGTAATTACAGAGTTATAGAAGTGCTTACCTACGTAAGTGTGTAATTACACATGTAACTCTATAACTAGTTAAGTCACTGGTAACTATGTAAACCCTTCTGAAACTATGTAAGTCCCTTCTTCTATAACTATGTAACTCAGAGACCTAAAAATAAGTCCCCCAAATTAGGGACTGATTGATAATTTCCCAATAAGTAAGTAAATGCTTATTTATAAATTATTAAGTACTTATTGAATTACATGTGAATTACATACTTACGCAGTTACATGATTTACATACTTATGCAGTTACACATGTAACACTATAAGTACATACTTACGCAGTTACACGGGGGGGGGGGGAGATAACGGGAGTTAACGACATGCACCTAAAAATAAATTCCACATAAAACAGAAATTGGATGGCGCGGAAAAACCTAACAGGGACTTGAAAATAATATCAGATCCCTATCAGGGACCAACAATTAATTCTCCCTTTTTGTATTATACTTCTTGAATATGGATGTAAAAAAAAAAACTCTAGTTGTCTTATTATTATTTTTTATGTTGTGTTAAGGAGAAGTGTTCAATTTCTCTAGGTCGACAAACCGAGCTAAACTGAAAATTTTTATTTAGTTTGGTTCAAAGTCCAATAATCAAAGTCAATAACCTGAGCCAAACTAAATGAACTTAACTAGTTTGGTTCAATTTTTTGTTTGACACCCAATTGGTTTTACCGAGTCCCTAAACTTTACAAATTTTAGAAAGTGGATGGATATAGCTTCATTTAAATATGTAGGCAGATAAATTTTAGGAAGCGGATTCCCCTAGGAGGGCAATTTTTTAGGAAATAATTTGGATGTTATGATATGAGATGCTATCTTATGTGGTTTTTAGGTCTCTATTTTTTTATTTTTTGAATATGAGGTTTCCATTTTCAAGCTGTTTAAGTTGAACTTGAATAACCTGTAAAACAAAAAAAGTTGTACGTGAATCGGTTGTATGATGTGAATTTGCTCTAGTTTATAGGTGTGCTATTTTCTTATCCATAGCTATATATTTAATTAGTCATCAATAGTTGTGCTCATTGTTCAATCTTAATTTTTTTAATTTTAATTTTTAACTCTCTAAAATTAATTTGATTAATTTATAAACATCAACTTGTCAAAAGACCAAAAAAATCATAGCTAAAATAATAAAACAAGTTTAAAAACTTATGTCTAAAAAGTAAAAAAAAAAAATAGAATTAACAAGAATCAATAGTCCTAAAAAGTTCACAAGGCCTAAACTGTACACCGAATCAAATCAAAATGAATAGGTTCGATTTGGTTTATATGAGCTTCGGTTTAATTTGATTCGATTCTAAATCTGAACCGATGAGATTTAATTCTGATTAAAAATACCTGTAAATCGAACGGAACTATATTCATTTATGTCAATTTTTAAAATTTTATTTTATTAAAATGTTAATCTATTACATGATCCCGTGGGAGTTAAACCTTTACCATCATCTTTAAAAAAATATTATATTTTATTTTTGTTATTCTACTGTCGATGAGAGTTGAATACTTATCTCTTTCTCTTTCTAGTGTACGGAGTGCTACTAGTGAGCCACTTCTAAGTGTAGGTAATCCATCTCAATCTCACTGCAACAACAAATATTACTACGAAAAAGTTATGCTTTCGGAGTAACATCTAATTAGTGACATGATGAATTGGACCAAATTTCCTTTTCCCTCTTGGGAGACAACCTTTTTTCATGTTATTGAAGCCTTGATGATTCCAATATCTCTATTATTTTTGTCCTCCTAGTTCAACTTTCCGCAAAATGAGCTTAAAGCTATGGCGTCACATTGCTCCGTTGTATTATTCTGTCGATGTCGTCTCGTCATGCGGGCCAACATTGAGGCCCATCTCTCAGACCGGCCCACGTCTCTTCCCAAAGGAGACGGCTCCATCGGCCCATATTTGATTCCACAGCCAGGTGCGGTGGGCCTTCTCTATTTTTTTTTCTTCCGACGAACCTTTCCACGTACTTGGCTTCCAATACCTATGAGGTGCCTCCAGGCTCCATCTCTCCAAGGAGATAATGTTGGGTCTTACCCGATATTGTAGTCCATTGTTTGGGTTGCACATTTTATGACACACCATGAGGTCCAGTTAAAAGAACATGTTATTGGACTTAACCCATAAGTACCCATTATAATCCTGTTATGGGTGAGATACTGCTCAGGTTCATTGGGACTGGTCCCTCCTCTCTATAAATATATATGAGAATCACCATCCGGTCACATAGACTACAATCATATAGAGAGAGGAAATCAGAGGGAGATCGTAGTGGGTTACGTGTCCCTTTTCCCGGCGTTCGTACACGTTGTTTGTCTTTTGGCGTCGTCTTCCTCCTAGCACGTGGGATAGCTTCCGCATCAGGTACACATCCCCAACATGTGGTATCAGAGCCCGGTTCTGATCTATTGGGCTTCGTTCTCTCGTTCATGCACGATCTTGAAGACGATTCCACAATGTTTTCTATTGGGTCTGCGCGGCTGGGACTGTGAGGTGATGGCCATGTGTGATTGTTGCTGAGGTGACCCCTTGTCTGCTTCAGTCTTCATCTCACCGCCCGACACCGCAGGCGCTGTCTCTGTCCGAAAGGGAGGCAAGGGGGTTGCCGCCGTGGTGGCAGTTCCAGGCCCCCCACACCTGCGTTCGGCCGTGCCGCCGGGGCCCTGTAGGTGGGGGGGTTGGCGACCCCGCCCTCGCCAGACTGTGCCTGCGTCACCATTCTGGTTGGCGACGGAGGCAGGGAGGCCGCCGGCCCCTTCCCTGTCGCACCGGCGCCACGTGCGGCAGTTCGCGGCCGGCAAGATAGCAGGGGCTCGGCGTTCCCCCTCCCTGTGGTCTCTGTTGTGGGAAGAGAAGGCCGGTGGCTAGATCCGCGCCGAACGACGCCGCAACCGTCGTGACTGGACAACGGGGCTCTGGTCGCTGGTAGCGCCCCCCTTCCCCAAACCGCCATGGCGGCGGCGCCCCCCCCCCCTCTCGCGGTTAGGGTTTGGGGCACAGTTGGCCAAACCGCACCGTACTGGTGTGGTTTGGCTAAACCGCACCGTGCCATAGCTCGGGTCACCCCAATAGGGTGACCCGGGCGTGCCGCAGCGGCACGCCACGGTATGCCATAGATCGGTACAGTCCAGTCCGTGGCAGGTCTTTTTTTTTTTTAACTTCCCTCTCACATCTAGTGTATCTAAGGTGTCTAATTGAGATAAAATTTTAAACATAAGTTAATTAAGAGATGATACAAATTATAGTAATTTTAGTTTAATTTTTAAAATTAATTTTTCGTCAAGTAAAAATTATCTAAAAAATCATTAGGTCGACTTAATCTCAACATCTAAGGGATCTAAATGTTATCTAATTGAGATGAAAATTTAAACATAAGCTAATTATAGATGATATAAATTATAGTATTTTATTTTAATTTTTAAAATTAATTTTTGTCAAATAAAATTGTCCCAAAATCATTAGGTCGACTTAATCCGGTCTGGTCCGCTAATATGTTTTTTTTTCATTCCTCTCTCATATCTGGTACATTTAAGGGACCTAAATAATGTATAATTGAGATAAAATTTTAAACTTAAACTAATTAAGAGATGATACAAATTGTAGTAATTTTATTTTAATTTTTTAGTTATTTTTTGTCAATTAAAACTGTCCCAAAATCATTAGGTCGACTTAATCTCAATATCTATGCATTAATAACTCCTGATATTTATATTTTTAGAATCATTATTTTTTCTAGTAATTATGATGACTTTAGATTTGACTTTATTTTCAGAACCAAATGTTGTCCCGTTGAAATGCACAGAGGGTTTGCCGTACTGCGGCAAACCCTGTGTGCACTTAAGGAGTCTAAATGATGTCTAATTGAGATAAAATTTTAAACATAAGCTAATTAAGAGATGATACAAATTATAGTAATTTTAGTTTAATTTTTAAAATTAATTTTTGTCAAGTAAAAATTGTCCCAAAATTATTAGGTCGACTTAATCTCAACATCTCTGCATCAATAATTCCTGATATTTATATTTTTAGAATCAGTACATTTTTCTAGTAATTATGATGACTTCAAGGTTGACTCTATTTTTAAAATCGAATGTCATCCCGTTAAAGTGCACACAATCAAAGATAATACCATAAATATATTAATAATTTGAAAATGTTCTAAAATTAAAGATAATTTTATTTTATATAAGTGATCATGTCTTACGTATAATTTACTATCTCTTTTAATTTCTTAGTGTCATTAATATTTTATTATAAATTTTAAGACATTGTAGTTTTCTTTCTATTTTTAGATTCTTGGTGTTGATTTAATAGAATACATGGTCATATCATGAACAACTTTCATGAAGATCCCAAAGACTGGATCACCCTCGTTCAGGCAGTAGAGAGGCCGTACTCACTGCTAGTTTGGATCACGATATGAGAGAAAAGGTCAAGAATAATCTACTGTATCTTTAAGCACAAACCTTCATTGATGTGATTCTAGTTGGAACTTATAGAGGAAGTTGTGGGGAACAATTTTCATAAAGAAGTCTCGAAGAGATATGCCCTCATTTGAGATGCGGAAGGCATGATAATCCTGTATATGTAGATCATGATATGAGAGAGAATGTGAAGAATAATCTGTTATAACTTTGGGCACAGACCACCAATTGAGGTGATTCTATTTCGAGGACGAAGCTGAAGAAGAGTAGAATAACTTTGATGAAGATCTCTTGAGTATATCAGCTCCTTTTCAGGCTGTAAGAGGTGTGATATCCCTAATAGTTTTGGAGGATATGAGAGAGAAAGAGGAGAGAGAAATGGTGCATGTATGAGAAGAGATGGAGAATACTCTATCTTGAGTTTGGATGGAGAGTCTTCTTTTAAAGTTTACTCATTTTAAATATTCATCAAGTCACAAAACTAAAATAAAAAATAAAAAATCAAACAAGCCCTTTCCCACAGTATCTCAGCCACAGAGAATGTGGCACGGTCGATCCGGACGGTACGGCGAACCTTGGTTGGGGTTTGGGGAAGAAGATGACTCTTTCTCATTTCTACACCCAAAATTTTAATATTTGTATTAAACCCTGTTTATTAAGTTTGTGGATCCAATGCTTATTGGATCTAGTTTTAAGGGGGCTTAAGTTTTGGATATCCGATAACGAGTACATATTTGGATATTGGATTTATTACCGATCCATTTAGGATCCATTTCTGGATACCATTAAGAATTCGATATCTATGTTTACATAACATCCATTTAGTATCCATTATTGTTTTTGTATCCTTGAAGCTTTAAAACTATTTATTTTAAGTTCTCTATTGAGATTTTTATCCTTTAAGATTTATTAATGGGTATGCTGGATCCATTAAGTATAGGACCATAGGCCTATAGCTTTTGGGCCAAATTTGGGCCCATTAATAACTTTTAAAGGATTTAAGATCTTATTTGTAAACAATGTGGATACAGAAGCAATTCTGGGGATATGTTTGCAATTCTGTGGTCTTTCTGCAAACAGAAAGGGGTATTTATGCAACATCATGCTTAAACTTGTGTTTTTAACCCCTTTTAATTTAGTTTTAGCATGAATAAAGCTTGTTTATGGACTGATAATTATTGCAATAATCATTAGAGGTAATTATTTTGAGTTTTGACTGCATTACAATTTATTTATGCATGAATATCTCTGTTTTCATATTGTAATAATATTGTATATATGTCTTTTTGCTCATATTAAGGGTTACATTGATACTATTACGAGGTTTGGTGAGAAATTTTTATTTCTAAATGATTAGGTAGATCACCAAAGTGGCACTAATCATAAAGAATGATAAAATTTAAGCTCTCACCTTGCACTTTCTTCACACTTGAAGAAATAGGTACCACTTTCTTGGCTTGGATGAACTCTCCGTCAGATATTCCTTATGCCGGACTAGTGACTCCTTATCCAAAGCCTTCGTAAGTCTCCTCTGGCCATGGATTCCCTCATGGCCGATGAGCAGGTTGTACCATGAAGTTCCCGGTGTTAGTATGCACTCAATTAAGTTTTTGATAGTATCAATGATGAGCATTATGGTTGTTTGTTGTCATTTTAATTGGTGGGGAGGATATTCTTGCATCCCGAATGTATAAGTAGATCACCAAAGTGGCCTTATGCATGAAGGATAATGAATTATTCTCATTAAGAAATTAAAATAACATCAAACTTTTGTGTTCTTGGCTTGAAGGTGAAATTTAACTCCCAAAGGAGTGTTTTATTTTCATGCCATGAATAAGGTAGAATAGATTTGTGTGCATGGCGACTATTGAGACTATGTACCCAAATGTACTCTCTCTTTACATCAAAGTGTATATAAATTTTAGTTCTATCACTTAAGTTATTTCCATGGGGAGGTTGTCCACTAGCATGTTGTAATTACCGCCCAAAGGAGGAATTATAATGATGCATCAGGATAACTAGTTAAAGTAATTCATTAAGTTGTTAGAATTGTTTTACTTCAGTTCACTGTCTTTTTTTTTAATAAAAAAAGCAGTCCTCAGGAGCTTCTACCAGGAGAGTGGACCCTCCCCCAGAGGGGAGAATGATCCCACTCCACAAGAGATGTACCCTCCCCTAGAGGGGCAGCATGCAACACCCTCTCATACCACTTCAGACCAAGGCACTGCAACTTCAGTGGGCATTTCATCTACAATCAGCCCAGTAATGCATGCTGCTAGTTCAACTCCGGAAGTCCCAGCCGTGGTACCACTTAGGGCCCCAGATTCACATGCTTCTGCACCTGCAGCAACTCATCATGAAAACCAGGCGCCTGATACTATGCCGCTTCAGAAACATGGAGCATCCCATGCCAGCGCTGATGTCCATATGGAGCGCAGTAGTTCCGCTGAGACTAGGGTGCCCCCTTCTACTGCTGCACATCAGGTGCTTGATCAAATGCCCCACCCAGTCAAGACCGACATGGCATGTGCAATAGGCCCTCACACTGCCTCTCCCAGCAAGCCAATCATGTCAGCAGCTCTTGAGGTGCCATGGCCCATTTCTCCTATGCATGCTGCCTCCACTGCAAGCACCCAGCAGCAAGCTAGCCCCGTTGCCTCTCTTAGAGAGCCAAGCATGGCGGCAGCACATGAGGCGCCACTGCCCAGTACCCCTATGCATGCTGCCCCAACTGAAACGACCCAGCAGCAAGCAACCCCCGCTGCCCCTAAACTCAAGGGCCTTACACCAATTGCCACTCCATCTTGGATGGCAGCACCAGCGTCTTCAGCTCCTCGGATGTCCTTCACCGACGCACTGCCTAAAAAGACTAGAAGGGGCGAGATCCACATGAGCACAAGCAAACCTCAGCCCCCGTGTTTCTCAGCTACAACACCTGTTCCGCCACCTCCTCATCCGTTTGCTGGTCACACTGCAAGTGCTGGTGGCCACGTGATCTGCCTCACTGTGATACATAACATTAGAAGCATCCCCGGCATCGAGGTGGAAGACGAGGACCTGCTCACAATGCACAATAGTTGGGTAGGCCGAACTCGCAGCACCACAGTTCTAACTATGGATTCTGATGGGGAACATGAGGACTTCTCGGACTGATGTATCATGGACCTTTGACCCCTCTGCGTAGGGTGTCCTTAGCTTATGCCCCCGTTGCCCATGTCTTCTTGACCCCTCTGTGTAGGGAGTCTTTGCTTATGTCCCCGTGGCCTTGTACTCCTTTCCTTTATGTTTTTCAGTTATATATAAATCTAACCACCCGATCATGACACTGGAGGTTCACTCCTTTGTCATATCAATTAAAAAAAAAATATGAAAATTACAAGCATGTAACCGGTCAAGAAATCCTAACATGAAAAAGACCGATTTTATCTAAAACAAGGGGACCTTTACACATGTAGGGAACCGTCCCCCAGAAGACCTTGTTCTCCCTAGATTGACAACCATGATTAGCCAAACCATCTGCTACCTGATTAGCCTCTCGATAAACATGTGTGATCCTATAAGCATTTCTGATTATTCTATCATTCGCTTCCCACCACCAGCGGAATGCTCTCCATGAAGGGCACCTTCCTTCCTCAAACGAATTAGCCAGAACACTTGAATATGTATGAACACTAGATAGCCGAAGACCCAAGAAATCTGCCAACCAATGGCCATCGCACAAAGCTCTTATTTCAGCGATCATGCTGGTACCATCTTCATAGAAATGAGCAAACGCTACCAATATAGAACCATTCACATCATGGATGCAACCACCACCCCCACACAATCCTAGGTTCCCCTTGCTAGCGCCGTCCACATTCAAACATAAACACGAAATTGGAGGAATCCAGCGAACAAGCTTAAGGCATTTAGAAGAAACCTGAGGAGTGAAACCAAAATAATTGAGAACCTGCAGCTCATAAGTTGAGGGCTCGTCCTTGAAATGCATTTTAGCTAGTGAGTTGGTAACCATGAATCTGATGCTGTTTATCACCACCCTGGCCGAAAACCGCTTGGATTCATGCCTTGCTGAACATTGACCCTTCCCTATCTCCCAAAGGATGAGAATAAGACAGTAAGGAGACACAAAACCAAAAGGTGAATGAACGTTACTCAGCAGCAAGAAGCTCCAAATTCTCGTCGTGATTTGGCCATGCATATTGATTTTTGGGCTAGTGAGAGGAAGAAACCATTTCCGCAGAGTGACTGCCATATCGGTATAGATAAACAGATGGTTATTATCCTCCTGTCTAGGATTCCTACAACAGGAACAACATGAAGCAAGCTGAACACCACATTCAGCTATTCTCTTAACTTGTTATTCAGTCATCATTTATATGTGAGCATTTAGTTATTTTTAGGTTCTTCTCCATTGTTTGCCCCTTTCACTGGTCAAGTACCATATCTTAATGGGACAAATTTTAGTGAATGGAAACAAAGGGTTATGTTTGCATTAGAGTGCATGGACTTAGATTTAGCATTGCGTGAGGATAAGCCTACTGCTATTACAGCTGAAAGCACTCAGGAACATAAGACTCATTTTGATAAATGGGAAAGGTCCAACCGCTTATGCCTCTTGTTTCTTCAGGGACATGTGAGGCAAAGCATTAAGGGATCTATCCCAGAGAAGACCATAGCCAGTGAATTTCTTAAGGCAATTGTGGAATAATTTGTAAGTTCAGATAAAGCTAAAGCCAGCACTCTGATGGCTAAGCTTTCCTCAATGAAATACACTGGCGGTGGTAGCATTAGGGAACATATCATGATGATGAGAGCTATTGCAGCATAACTCAGTGCCATGGAGGTTACCATTTCAGATACTTTCCTAGTCCATTTCATCTTAAACTCTCTACCAAATGAATATGAGGCATTCAAGATCTCCTATAACACACATCAGGCAAAGTGGTCTATCAATGAATTGATGACCATGTGTGTTCAGGAGGAGGAGAGGTTAAGAGAAGAGAGGAACAATATAGTCATGTTTACTTCTCATAAAGCTACTGCATTAGGAAAGAAGAAGGGTGTCCAGAAGAAGGGCAAGAAGAAGAACAAGTCAAAAGGCAAAAATGACAAGTGCTTCTTCTGCAAACAACCTGGACATGTTAAGAAAGACAATCTGAAAAGGAAGGCATGGTTTCACAAGAAAGGTAATTTCTCATCTTATGTTTGTTATGAGTCTAATTTAGTGAATGTTCCTAAAGAAACATGGTGGATTGACTCAGGTTCTACTGTGCATGTTGCCACTTCTATGTAGGGATTTCTTTCCCAAAGGCCTCCGAATGAGGGCGAGTGAATCATCTTCTCAGGAAATAAGATGCGCTCACAAGTCAAGGCTATAGCGATTTATAGGATTATTTTGGGATCAGGATTTGTTCTTGTAACGGCCTTGGATATTTATGCCCAATAAGACTCCATATCCAGACCCGTCTCCCACGAACGGATCGAAGTCTCGCAAGGGATAGCTCGTACACGTGTTCAGTAAGAATATAAAAGACAACCACAACAGTATAAGACACAAGAAAGTACATGTGCTTATATCTACATATAACAATTCACAACTGTCCCAATACATTATTACTTGTCCAATTAAAAAGTACAACTACCTGGGGCATACCCTGAGGGAGCACAAGCTCACACAACACAACTAACACTAGGGCTGGTGGTCTAAGTATGCCACAACGCCTTTGCAAGCCATACCAATGGTAAGCCCTGAAAAGAACTGTAGGGGAGTGAGCCTCAACAAGTCACAGGCTCAGTAGGGACCACCCAAAAACAACACACCAAACTAAAGAGACCTCAACCCCAGAGGGTCTCACTAACAACACCGATAGCCAAACCATAGCATGCTCACAACATTCGTAATAAATAACAACTTAAACATAAACATAAAGTCCTCGGAAGGAAAGAGGAACCATAGGACTAGCACAGCACCACTAGTCTGCCTCACAGGCAAACCACTATAACAACTGGTCTCCTAAGCTACAAGCCACACAGGCAAACCAGTATCTAGGCTACAAGCTTCATAGACGAGCCTCAAACACATGGGTAACAGGACTACTGACCAAGAGCAGGTCCATTATACCCCAAACTACGATATGTCGAAAGCCACACACAGGGTAACAAGACTGGCTATAGCGTGCGAATCCATCACGAACTAAAACTATAATCAGAAGTTTACCCGAGGAAGAGTAAAACACAACGAGTGGAAGGTCTCATCACACAACCTCCACGAAGCACAGCTCCACCTCAATACCTGAAAAGGTCTAATACACAACGTACCAAGAGAAATAGGTACCCACGAAGGGTACAGGTACCTACCACCATGAGGTACCACCACAAAGCCTCAGTACAACTGTGCCTCCTACCAGGCACACCACAATGGGTCAAAACTCAACATGAGAGTCACACACACAAACCACAACTAGTGGCAAAGCATGAGTCGGAAGGGAACAATGCCACCACACGAGAATGGAATACTGGTTCATGATGCCAGTATTCAACCCGGACAATACAATACAAGAACTACCTCTCAGTCTCGCAGTCACAGACGAAAGGTCCAACTGCCGCTCCACAAGCACAAGTCAAAGAACAGTGGAGACCAACCAACACCACACCTGCAGACCACACAGCTACAGGCCCATGCCTGGCACCTTTAGAGACTCTGGCCTAAGCTCTCTAAAGTGAGGCACTGGAAAATAGGACTAGCTGGGGACCAGTGTCGACTACTGGTGTCCGTACCTCCAACCACGAGCGTGCTACAAGCGACCAAACACAAACTCTCACAAGTCACTGCCCCTCTCTCATCTTTCCCTCAGCCGGACATACACTCAAACACATGAGTGAGGGTGTCCAAGACAGACGACACAGACCTCGACGGTACACACAGTACCGGGACAAACCTCGAGCACTAACGTGCCTGGCTCACACAAAACCTGGGGTACCCGACTAGAGAGGTATTCCAAATTAGGCACCGGACCACCACACTCTGCTAGCACACAAACCACATCAGTCACTTAACACCTTGGTGAAACTTATATCACAATACATTAAACATAATTGGCTCATCACTAGTCACCATGTGACCTCCAAACTGAACGACTCTTAAATCACAATAATATATAATAATCTTGCCTATCATTGGTCATTTCATGACCTCCATTGCCATATTACCACAGTATATAATAATCATATAATAAACAACCGAAACTAGGTTCACTCTGGAACCTTAATGCTCAACCACCACAAACTAACCACAAAAGCTATATTACGATAAACACAATGTCGTACTACTAGCCATGCACACACTTGTACGGCACCAAAATCATGCAGACACCACGTGTATAACACACTATGTGCACAACACGCCAACCACGTAAAAACATGCTCACCTCATGAGCACCACGCTTGCCATGTAAACGATACGCGAACGACATGCTCCACAAGCGCTACAAGTGCATTGACACCACTTTTCCATGCCATGCACAACACTTTAACGATAATCGGTTAATCATACCACTAAAACAGACACCACAAGCTTTCTCGGCTGTGGTCACGACAGAGGGAAGTGTCGCCTTCTGATCGCGACACCCTGACATGTTGCGTTCATAACCTGAACGAGACGGGTCGACCTGTCGCGTTCAGAACGCGACAGAGGGCTCCGTTGCCTTCACAGGATGGAACCCTAATCCGAGTTCCCATCTCTGGATTTCCCCCACAAAGCATGCAAACCACACTTAATTTCCATTTTTCATGCTTTACTCAATACCCTAGCATGATATCTATTGTTCTTTAAGCGAATAACAAACCAAACATGCATTACATGCGATTCATAACATGAAAATGGGCAAAATCACCCTACCTTCGCGAAGAATGTGCAAACAAACCACGACACGGCATCTCCCCCGCTCCATGCGACATCCTCATGGTGAGAGCGCGCTAAAAACTCCTTCAGAATCCCAAATTGCCGAAAAACCACTGCAACAGCCTCCCCTGGCCGAGCAGAGCTTGCTGAGCTTTGTTTTGCCGACCTTGCTTAAAAACACATCACGGTTGGGAATGCGACGTAGCCCTCCGTCGCGACCTAAACGTGACGTCAGAGGCCGTTGCCTTCCCAAGGTCGACGTCAGCAAGTCACCCAACGTGTGACACGCGGCGTGCATGCAGACGACGACCGCCAAACATTGGTTGCAAGAATGCGACACCCAGGGTTGTCGCGTTCAGAACGCGACGCACACCCCTGTCGCGTTCACAGGCAGAAAACTTGTGAGCGCTTTGGGCCCAACCTGTCGGCCCACGAAGCCTTACAACCTACAAAATGCCTGAAACACAGACTAATGGGCCACACAATGGCCACCAAACCCGTTAAGCAAGGATTCGCGAAGATCCGAAAAATGCGCGACGCTACATTACTATCACCTAAAAATGAATGTCGTCCTCGACATTCAAAACAAACCACAGTTAACCGAGCTATCATCTAAAAAGGAATAAAACCATATACAGAACAAGTAGGATACACTTCCTGTGCTCTTGCCTTTCAAATCATCCATGCTGACTGATTTATCTGTTCATTTCCATACTTGCTCCGCTTTCCCTTTTTTTTAATTCCTTTTACAACTGCACTGCCCAATTATTATATTCTATTCTTTCTTTACCTTTCAACTGTAAGCAATTCTATCTTACTGTTGGCGATTTATCTCCTTGGACTCAACCCGCTTCCACAATTTCCTAGCTGTGTTTGCATCATTTCTTTCTGGGCCGCTTTTCTTTCTTGAATTCCGTATTACAAACTGCCACCCTTAAATGCTTTGCCATATAAAACCATCTTTAAAATTTTCAAATTTCTCGGTGCTATAATCACGAGGTTGTGCACCCCTCGAAACACACAACATGTGTTTTAAAATAAACTTAAAAGCATGGAAATAAGGGATGTGATCGCCACCTAACAAGTTGCCATGGATAAGAACTAAACTAGGCTAACATTGCTAGGAAAAGGAGATGAGAATAGGGCACTTACCTGATATCGCGACGGGTCTCCCCGTCGTGAAGGGCTTGATGTCGCGACGCCCTACCACGGCGCGTTATAGCTGTCCCGCCGCCCGTGCCCAACGCGTTCTTTACAGTGCAGGAGAAATGAATGGGGTACCTTCTTCCTGTCCTCTGGCCGGCCAGAGGACAGGAGCTCCTCATCAACTGATGCTTAGGTGCCTGCCAAAATAAAGAAAACAAACAAATAAACCTTGTTAGAACATATTAAGCGCAATATCTATCCAAAAATGAAGAGAAAGGTGGGAGCATGGGGGGAACGAACCTGGGGGGATTTTTAAACCCCTTGGGTGTACAAAAAACGTGGGAGGGGAATGGGAAATGCGTCCTATCTAATAAAGCAAGAGACATGCATGAAAGGAAAATGGGAGAGCGAGAGGAAGAAAGAGCCCTAATGGGGCAACTCCCTGGCGTTGGGTGACGTCCTTAGTTGATACAAAAGCTCCAGAGGTCGCCTCTTCCACCTCCAAGCTCCATGGATGAAGAAAGCATCATGACTTGGTGGAGAAGAAAGGAGAGAATGGGGTGGAATGGGAGAGCCACGAGCTAAGTCCAGGTCAGGGAAAATTTCGGCAGCACTTCGTGACAAAAATCGGGCTCCCCTTTGTGGATGTCGTTTCTCTTCCCGCTTTTCCCCGAGGTTCCTTTGGGACCCAGGAGAAGAGAGAGAGAGAGAGAGAGAGAGAGAGAGAGAGAGAGAGAGAGAGAGAGAGAGAAAAAAAAGGGCCCACGAAGAGGGATGGACAGAGGCGAAAATGAAAAGAAATGCGAAAATAAAAAGATCGTGATCGCCAGGCACGCGAGGGTGCCGAATGGAGACACACGGCGAGGGGTGCGAGATGGAAGAAGTGATCGCGAGCGTACCTTTTGGAGCGTGCGGTGCGCGGATTGCGCGGGGGCGTGGGTCCTTTCTTCCTCTACGAGCACGGCTGGCCGTGGTAGAGGGCGTTTCCTCGTTTGATTACCCTGACAAAGAAAACAAGACAAAATAATGAAAAGGGGATTAGCCACGGGCGTGTAGTATACAATCCTAAAAAATGGAATAACATACATAAAGAATGAAAGAACTCACCGCGTGGTGGCTTTTAAACCCCTAAAATGTAGGTGTCTGTGTGTATGCATGCATGTGTGTGTGTATAAAAAAGGAATAAAGAAGGGCCACGTGGGGCTCGGAGGAGGTAAAATGAAAAGAGGAGCCATGTGGGGCCCGGGAGGAGATGAAATGTAAATGACAGGGAGAAAGGGGAGGGGTGCTTCCCCAAATGGTGTGCGGCGCGTCGGCGTGGCGGCGGCTTCTGGTTAGACAGATGGAGGAAGACGAGGAAGAAGCTTCCGCGTCGCTCTGCTTCGGTACTCGTGAAAGATGACAAAGGCGCCGATTGGATGGACGGAGGAAGAGAAGGTCCCCCTGGGCCGGGGTCGAGATAGGAATCCGACAGGGCTTCGCCGCAGTCGTGCAACCCCTTTTCTACAAATGATCCTCGGGGGTCTATTTATAGGCATCACAGATTTGAATCGCGTCGGGTACAGCACCACGACAAAGCCTGAATCGCGTCCAGCGGCCCGCCGCGATTTAGAAGCCTTGATTTGGCATAAAGTGGGGCGCTTATGGCCTGCAAACTGCCTTCAGAATCGCGTCCGGAATGGCCTCCGCGACTTGTAACGCGTCGGCCAACCTCGCCGTGACTTCGAAATAGGCACGTGGGCCATAAATGCATGCCAGCCTAGGGCTAATCGCGGCGGCACAGGCGGATGCGATTCAGACATTTCGCGTGGTTCCAAGAAATGGGCGCTTGAGTGCGACGACTTTTGGGGCCAGGGCCTAATCGCGGCGGCTCAAGCGGACGCGATCTGATTTGAAAGACGTTCGGACGACAGGACGCGATAAGATATTTATGAATTTTATTTATGAAAAACCCGCCAAAACTGACATTGTAATCGCATCGCCTATGGCGGACGCATTCTTGAATGGCATTCGGCATTTTCATAATTAAAATAGACAAATTCCTTGTCGCATCGCGGGAGGCTGCCGCGATAAGGGTCATTTGGCCTTATCGCGCCCCGCATACCTGGCGCAACTATGGAATCGCGTCGGGCATGCCGAATGCCTTTTGAATGCGACCCCAAAAGCCGTCGCGACTTGATTAACAAGCCCTGGAGACCCGTCGCGACAAGAAATGAAAGCCCACGACCTCCGACCAGCCTTGGAAATGGAGGGAAGCACCGGGGAAGGATGGTGAGATTCAGAAATGTTGAGAAAACACTCTTGTAAGGAAAAATGAAGGCCATTTGTAGCATTATGGCGCAACATGAAATTTGCCTGCGGTGGAGCCAAATTCGCGTGTCTACACCCTTCCTCTGAAGGAGAAGCCTTGCTTATATAGAGTCAGAGGGAGAAAATCCCATCCTTATGTTAATGACCAGAATAAATGGATAAATCCCAAAGAAATTCGTGGGAAGAGTCCAAAGGTGGCACCAAGGTGTCCCACAACCCCAAACCGCGACTAGGGGGTTGGAAGGTTGCTTGGAGATGAAGATAGGGCCATGAGAGGATAAAGAGGAGGTTGTTGCGGAGGCCAGCGCACGCGGTTGTAGTCGCGACGGGTCGTAGGGGCGCGATAAGCAAAGTCGCGACGGCCTGGGCGGTCACGACACGAAAGCCACGCATGGGTATGCATGGGCTGTCGCGACGCCTACCGGGGGCGCGACAGTGCTAACACGGTGCTATGACAGGTCGCGTTAAGGAAAATCAAATATTCTTTAAAATTGGCCAATCAAATAGTAGAATAATGAGATTTAAGGATCATGGACTTTTTTAAAAGGATAATGGACGAGATAAAGTGAATTTTGGCTTTTTAATGGGCTCAAAGCAAGGCTAATGATGGGCTCAAGGTGAATGACCAACTTGAGGCTCATTAAGAGAACAAGAATAATGGTTCGACTTATGGGTCAGAATCGGGTGTCTACAGATTGCCCCTCCTTGCTTCCACTTTGTAAGGGAGGGTAGCGGAAGTGTAGCAGAGACGCTATGAAATGATGACGAAGCGGAATGACGTGGAGTGGACTGAAAAGATGGGAGCCAAGGTGAAGAGACACCCGATCTAACTAACAAGAAATTGGAATCTTCTTGAATGCCCGGAGTTAGCTGCTCGAGCAGAATGCAAGGAAAACACGAGTTTGGATGAAAGGAGAAAGAAAGGATGATCAACCCCTCGATTGAGAGGTACCCTAGCTGATTGGCCTGCAGGTTTCATTTTGAAGGACATATGCGTGCCAGGTAGGTAACACAGACTATGTCCTGGGAGCGGTTCGCAACCAAAACGGATCAAAGGAACAAGGATGAAATTGTATAGAGAATGCAGACAGGGAAATTCTTGACAAACTGACAAGAGCAACTCGCTCGGAGGTAGACCTTCCGATTCGGAGTGGAATAGGTTTTCTTGTTCATAACATGAAGAACGATTGGGCCTCAACAAAAGCTCACCATTAGCCAGGGATGAGTCAAGAAAGCTCAAAATCCTACATGATGCATGCTGGGCTAAAAGAAGAAATCATTAATCAAATGCAAAGAAAGGAGAAAATAAAAATATATCAAGGATAATATTGCTAAATTGGATAAATGGGTCGAGAGTCTTTCTACAACCGCTGTGCAAGACAGAGTCCATCATCCCCAAGCTTATCTAACTTAACGGTCTATCCGACGATTAACAACATGCACCTAGATCATCATCGTTTTGATGAAGGGGAAAATCAGATCCAGAGCATGTTGAACCAGTCGGTCCTTGAAACGATATAAAGTAAGGTAACATATAGTAATGCAAGGGAGTAAGCGATAGAGATACTTACCTGACTTACCTGTGACATTCCATTTTTTTTGATTTTTTGATTTTTTGATTTTTTGATTTTTTGATTTTTTTATTTTTTTGTGATTTTCTTGACGAACAATCAAAGCAATAACCATACACATGTACATGTACGACAATACCACACACAAACTATGTACAGACAGAAGTAACACCCAATTAGCACAAACACATACCGCAATGCTCCTGATTGATTGACTGAAGGGATGATTAGGTCGGTGAATGTCGCGACCAATGAAGAGGTTGCCTTACGTTAGCGGCGGGGCGGTCCGCCGCGACATGGTCACGGTGTACAGTACCACCGCGACCTAAACACGCCACAAATAGGCGTCGCGACACCATCTAAGGATTCAAAAATGCAAACACCCCTTTTCTTTTCCCTCTCACACTCACAACCCTCTTCTCTGAGCATCAGTGATCCCTTTGAGCGATACAACCCTCTCCCTCTCACTCTCTCTCTGCGCACTCACTCCCTCTCTCACCTTTCCCTTTTCACCCCCTCACTTTCTCTGGTGGCGATGGAGGAGGTGTAAGCAGCGGCGGTGGCGAGAAGGGAAATGACAAGCGAGGAGGCCATGGCGGTGCGTGGAGGAAATCCCAGTGGACGAGGCACTGGAGGTGGAAATGGTGGAGGCAGAGGCACCGGAAATCAACCTGGGGGCGGCGGCAATGGCCTGTGAGCAAGCCATGAAGAAGGTAGGCCTCCAATCCCTAAAACCCTTCAATTTGAGGTGCTGGATGAGTGTGGATGCCCCATTATGGGCCTATGTTGGGCATGAGGCCCATGAGAAAGGCCACCGGACAAAGAAAGTTCTGGTCGGTCTGCGTCTGAGAACGCGACGACCTGACCCATCGCTATAACAGTAGTCACGATGGGGTCGGGGACAGCGACAATGATGCGTCGGCCAAGGCCGTCGCGACATGGTCGCGGTCTTCTAGGATGTCGCGACCATGTCGCGACGCATCGGGGCGTCGCGACAATGTCGCGGCCCATTGGGCCGGAGCGACCTCAGCTGAGAAACAAACATAGCCTAATTAAATAATCAATTGCTTCTTCTATGCTTGCTTGGTTTAATGGATCCTTATTAGCCGTGTATCTGGTCTTCCCCGGGTTTCATAGAGATAGAATAGATGAGATGGGGTTTGGAGAGGTCCTGAGGATGAAAGATGAGGGCCGATTCACCACTCCCCAGGCCTTGCCAGCAGTGGGATGCGGAGGCGACTGCCTTCGTGTTTCCATGGGACACATGATCCCCAACTTAGAGGATGTGAGTTACATCACAGGCTTAAGGGTGCACGGCAGCCGGTGAGTGGGTTTCACCTGCCCGTGCTACCAGGGATTAGCGCGTAGGCTGCTAGATTTGACAGTAGGTCCCAAGTCTTCTCTCATTTCTAGATTGGAGCTTCAGGAGAGTCTGGGTCTTTTCCAGACTAGTAGGAGGTGGCTGAGACAGTAGAGGAGCAGCTGAGCAGACTGACGAGTGGGTGTAGGGAGGTACTAGCGTGAGCCAGGGGCTCGGGCGGATTTGGACTTGTACTGCTTCCTCACCTTTTCCTAGGCAGACTCTTGTTTGCCACAAGGGGTGACCCAGTCCACTGCCGGTTCCTGCCACTGCTAGAGGATCTGGACCAGGTGGGAGCTATGCGTGGGAAGCGGCATTCCTGGTGCATCAGTTAGATAGTCTGGGCTCCTCCGACCGCCAGACGTCCATCAACGGATTCTTCCCCTTTCTTCGGTACTCTTTCCTCTTGCCCTTTTACTAACACTGCCCTTATGCTATTAATTGTGATCTATTGCCTTCATGCTCTTGCAGGTTTGGGCCTACCTTCACCTCCCCGCCTGAGGAGGGGGACACTGGAGTGACCGGGCCTCGTGCCCATAGCTCGTTGCTGGGTGCCGTGTCGTGACACAACCCCTTGGAGGAACAGCTGGCGTCCATCCAGGATGCCATTGACATCTACCCTCAGCTGGATGTGAGTATTCTACCCCTTCTCTTAGCTTGATTGCGTTGAATTAATTACTTGAATACTGGTCAGATGTGCTTCGATGTGCAGGTGGTGTGGCAGCCGTATCTGGAGGAGGGGGACGAGGGACAACCGTGGTTGGAGTAGGCCCCCCCTACTTTGGTAGGTCGGTGTGGGTTCATGCTCTAAACCTCGTGCTACCTCTCCACCTTTATCTGACTCAGAGGACTCTTGTCTTCCGTCAGAGTGCAGTGGAGTTCCCTAGCCGAGGTCGGACCCCTAGGCCTAGCTAGAGCTTCGGGGACTCCACGACACTATCGACTGGCGCGAGCAGGCCTGTGAGCAGATAGCAATTGGCAGCAGAGGTCGACGGGTCCGATCCGACGCCGACTTGGATGACGCGTACCTGCAAGCATTCGCCTTGAAGTATGGGCGAGGTCTACAGGGGTGCGAGGCAATAGGTAAACTTCTAAACTCAAACCTTGTGAACTGTTCTTTATTGAATTGAGCTGAGAGATTTGGATGAATTGTAGGTGGACGTGGCCGGGGAGATCGCCTCACTCCGGCCTTGCTGCATTCAGCAGTACAGGACCGGGAAGCAGCGAGGAGGGAGGTAGAGTAGCTGGTGAGTACTTACTCAGATTTCAGTAACTCACCCATTCCTTTTAGCTGATTGAGAGACTGACAAGTGTTGCATGTGCAGCGTGCGGAGCTGGCGAGCATGAGGAGGGCACAGGCGGGTGCATCATCATCCAGGGCGGTAGCGGAGAGCTCCCAGTCTGATTTAGAAGACCAGCTGGCGAGCGCAGTGAGGAGAGCCGAGGAGGCTCATGCTGAGCTGGTAGAGAGGGTAAGTATGACAGTGATTTGAGCTGAATTTGATTTATTCTTGGCACTGACTTGATTTTCCACAGGTGACAGAGTTGAGGACTGCCACCGAACGGGCGGCCCACTTGCAGGAGCAGGTCGACGCAGCGACCGCGTCGGTCTCTCAGTGGTGCCTCCAGGCGGAGACAGTAGTAGCAGAGAGGGACCAGCTGCGTACGCAGGCGGGACCACCATCAGTGGAGGTGACCCGATGGTGTACGGAGGCGGAGACAGCGACATTTGAGACCGCCCGGTGGCGCATCCAGGCGGAGGCAGCGGTGGCGTAGGTGGGCGAGCTGACGAGGGAACTAGCGACCTTGCGTGCGCAGGGATCGCTGGTGGACCCGGGGGAGCTGGCTCGACTGCGCACCGACCTAGCTGTGCAGCAGTCCCTGGTCGCGGAGCTTTAGAGCTGTATGGCCATGGTGAGCCAGGCAGCTCGGAGCAGAAGCCGGAGTCAGGCTGGAGTGAGCGGGGTGAGTGGCGCCTCGGTTAGGCAGTTTTTGGCGGGTTCCTCCAGCCGGCGGAGAACGAGGAGGAGGAGAAGCGCTTAGCAGGAGAGACGAGCACCAGGAGTGGTAGGGGTGGGGGTGAGATGCTACCCCCACCCGAGAGGTAGAGGAATCTGGGGAGAGTGGCGGCGGACAGTGAGGAGCTTGTGAGCCACCTCCCCCTTATCTTTGTACATGATGCTTTCATTAGTGGACCTTTTATCTTTGTGTCAATTTAGTGTGTGTTTGAATGGAATTGTGATTGACACGAGTGTTGTACGAGATCTGAGAGAGAGAGAAAGAGACGTTGAGTACATTGCTGCAATGGTCAATTTTTTTTTTTTTTTGAATGACGCCTAAAGCCGATGTTAGCCCTTCCTAATCAGAGCGTGAGACGGAAGGTACTCACCCTTACTGCTGTACACACGAAAGCAAGATCAAAACTACTGCCAGTGGTCCTCATTTATTTCCCTTTCATTAAAACCACCAAAAGGTCGGATGTGCATTAGGGAGGCGGCATCCTGTGGTTGGTTGCCCCTAGCTTGCGGTGCCGCTATAAAGGCCATATCCAGGAGACGGTCGAGTTTTGTAGGAAGAAATGGAAGAAAGTCTGGGGATAAGTCTTGTGCAAGTTTTAAAGGATAAATTAGGCTTAGCTTCCTTCCACGGCACACCTCTTAGATATTCGATCTGTTGTGCAGGGACTTTTGGTCATTTCATATTTTTGCCTGTTTCTTATTATGGGGCATGCGTACGACCGGGCTCAAGGACGTCCCGCGGGGAACTATACTGCCACTCTTTGCCATGCCCCTATTCATTAATTTTCTCTCGTTTGTTCTTCTTTCCTTTTTTTTTTTCCTTTTTTCTTTTTTTATAAACATGGTCCTCAGGATCGGCAACTAGGGGAGTGCACCCTATTCCAAGGAATACAATGTTCCCACTCCACCAATGCGATCAACCTGGGCCTGGATATATAAATAAGAGAGAATACAATCTCGAAGGGCATACCCCTGCTAACTCGCCTGAGGCTAGGAACCCCAGATCGGTCCAAGGTTAAAGGACCTTTACAATCACAGGTAATGATGTGGAAGCAAGAAAATTACATTTGTAGATAATCTGCACCCAAGGTTTGCCAGAGCGTCAGCCACCTGGTTAGAATGAACTTACCCTCAAACCAACGTAAGCACTCCCAAGATGGAGATTTGTTGCTAATAAGGAAGTGACAAGGAAGCAAATCTGAGTAGATGCAAGAGAGATTGAAGCCATGCTCATCCGCTAATCGAATGCCATCACAAAGAGCATGCATCTCTGCAACCAGGCTTCTGCCAAACCCATAGTAATGGGCAAAGGCAAGAAGGAGATTACCCTTTGTATCCCTGATACAACCACCTCCCCCACAAGTACCCGGATTCCCCTTGCTAGCACCATCCACATTAAGTACCAAACCACTGTCAGGCGGGATCCACCTAACAAGCTTGAAAGAGGTCGCTTTGATTATAGGAAAGAAACCAAGCGATGGACATCCTTAAGCTGTTCTTCAGAGGAAAGATTCCTGAAAACCATTGACTCCAGGGCCATGGAAACCATGTAACGAATTTATGAATAATCCTTGAACAGGAGGCCTTTACCCTCAAACATATGAGGCATCTGTTGCGCCATATTTCCCAAATGACCAACATAGCAGAATAATTTTGTTTGTTTTCTTTTATTTGCAGGCTTGATTGACCATCCCTATTTGAGATTTCCTCTATCAAGATGTGCTTAGGTTGGTTTCCATGCCTAAATAGCCTTTTTTTTTTGCCTTTACACATCGGCTGAGTAAAGAAGAGAATAGCTTTTGCACCTCTTAGGTATGGCCTTAGTAGCGACGGTGTTTGCTAGAGGAACCAACTAAGGTTGCCATGTGGGTGTGTGATGATCCTTGCTTAAAGTGACTCTTAATGATAGGAGAAGGGATGTCGGACTCCTACCGCAGAGTAATCTCTAGCCTAAGTGTTGCAGAAGCAAAATAAACCTAAGACTGACTCGACCACTCTAGTTGTGAATTAAGATGACTCTTTTTGATGTTCAAATATTTACATGGTTATTGGTGCAGAAAGAACGACTTGCATTAGTCTTTAAATTTTGATTTTGGTTGATTTTAATTAGCTCTTTTGCAGGAAATGGTGAAATAGGGTGGCAAGAATTGGAGTCAGCTCAACACATGAGAGGGGAACAAGACTCTACATGAATATGAGGGATAAGAACCCTCAAAAAAAATTTGCAAAGAAGGGAAGAATGTTAGTGAGGACTGAAACCTCGGGAACAATGAGAGAAAGGGTCGGACACTGAGTAGGTAG
>CM024754.1:21666329-21799174 GCA_014218235.1 Colocasia esculenta | reverse complement strand
TTACAAACTCGTACTACTAGCCATGCACACACATGCTCGACACCAAAATCATGCAGACACCACGTCTATAACACAATATGTGGACAACATGCCAACCACGTAAAAATATGCTCACCTCATGAGCACCATGCTGCCACGTAAAAAAACACGCGAACGACACGGCTTTATGAGCACTACAAGTGCATGAAACCACTTTTCCATGCCATACACAACACTTTAACGATAATCAGTTAATCATACCACTAAAAAAGACACCACAAGCTTTCTCGATTGTGGTCGCGATAGATTGAAGTGTCGCCTTCTGATCGCAACACCCCGACATGTCGCGTTCATAACCTAAACGCGACAGGTCGGCCTGTCGCGTTCAGAATGCGACAGAGGGCTCCGTCGCCTTCACAGGTCAGAACCTAATCCGGGTACCCATCTCCGGATTTCCCCCACAAAGCATGCAAACTACACTAATTCCATTTTTCATGCTTTACTCAATACCCTAGCATGATATCTACTGTTCTTTAAGCGAATAAAAAACATAACATGAAAATGGGTAGAATCACCTACCTTCACGAAGAACGCGCAAACCAACCACAGCACGGCGTCTCCCCACTCCATGAGACGTCCTCGCGGCAAGAGCGTGCCAAAAATTCCTCCAGAATCCCAAATCGCCGAAAAAACCACCGCAGCAGCCTCCCCTGGCTGAGCAGAGCTTGCTGAGCTCTGTTCGGCCGACCTTGCTTAAAAACACATCGCGGTTGGGAACGTGACGTAGCCCTCGTCACGACCTAAACACAACGTCAGAGGTCGTCGCCTTCTAAGGCCGACATCAACATGTCACCCAACGTGTGACACGTGGCGTGCATGCAGACGACGACCGCCAACAGTAGTTGCAAGAACACGACACCCAGGGTTGTCGTGTTCAGAATGTGACGCACACCCCTGTCGCGTTCACAGGCAGAAAACCTGTGAGTGCTTTGGGCCCAACCTGCGGGCCACGAAGCGTCACAACCTAAAAAAATGCCTGAAACACAAACTAATGGGCCACACACTGGCCACAAAACCCATTAAGCAAGGATCGCAAAGATCCAAAAAATGCGCGACGCTACAGTTCTAGATTTGAAAGATACTTTTATGTACCATCCTTTAGTAGAAATTGGTTTTAGTATCAAAACTTGATTAAGAAGGGTTTCGTATATTTCTTGGAAACTCTTCATTTGAATTAATAAAGGATTCTATGTCATTGGTTCTGGTTCTCTATTTGATGGTTTATATAAATTGTGTCTTAGCAATGTAAATGAACAATCTATCATACCCTGCATACTTCAGTTGTTGTTGGCAACAAGCGTGGTAGAGTTAATGAAAACTCATCTATGTTGGGGCATAGGAGATTGGGTCATATCTCCATTAAGAGACTTAAGAGGTTAGTGGGAGAAGGGGTACTTCCTACTCTAGATTTCGCTGACTTTGAGACATGTGTTGATTGCATAAAAGGAAAGAAAACACACATGCCTAATAAGGATGCCACTAGGAGTTCTCAAGTGCTTGAAATAATCCATACTGATATATGTGGTCCCTTTCCACCCTGTTTGTCTGGCGAAAGGTACTTTGCCACCTTTATAAAGACTATTCTAGATTATGTATTCTATTTACTTCTTAAAAAGGCAGATGTCTTCAATGCCTTTAAGGAGTTCAAGAAGGAAGTGGAGAAACAATTAGGAAAAGTAATCAAAATAGTCAGGTCTTATAGAGGTGGTGAGTATTATGATAGGTACATTGAGATGAGACAAGGCCTGGACATTAGCAAGATCCTTAAGAATGAGGGTATTATACCACAATACTACCCCTGGCAGTCCATATCAGAATGGAGTTAGAAAGAAGGAATCGAACGCTCAAAGAGATGGTCAGGACAATGTTAAGTCATTTACCTTACCCTTGTCCTTGTGGAGGGGAGGCCATTAAGACAGTTGCATACATAGTGAACAAGGTTCCTACGAAGGCTGCACCTAAGACTCCTTTTGAGCTATGGTGTGGTAGGAAACCTTCATTAAGCTACACGCGCACATGGGGGTGTCCAGCTGAGGCCAGACCATACAATCCATAAGAGAAGGCTTTTGATCTCAGAAACAACCAGTGGATTTCATGGTTACATAGAGAGATCAAATGGGTATAGGTTTTATTGTCCATCACATGTCCCCATCATTATAGAGACAGATAAGGCAAGATTTCTTGAGGATGGTAGAGTCAGTGGAGTGGACCTTCTTGAGAGATTTTTTGAGGAGTTATAGGATCAGGCTGAAATACCATTAGCAATTGACAACTTTGTTTCCATGTTCATTCCTCAGATGACATTGTTGAGGAACAAGAAGTTACAGTGGTCCACCTCAAGTGGCTCCACAACCAGTAGATATCGCACATGTGACCAACCACCTCCTCAGGTGTAACGACCAACCCCCTGGACCCCCGCCAGGGAGCCCGAAGGTCGCGCCGCCACCCACGGATCTAAAGACCCGGAAGGGTTATAAGGAACAGTCTACTAAGATATGTACTGAATTCGAATAACTATATCAATCTGTACAATATACAAAAATCTGTACAACATGTCCCAAACAAAAGCATAGGTACCAGAAGAAAGGTGTAGTCCTTAAGGGAAATACCTCAAGGACTTGCAAAACACAACTCTCAGCTCACTCAGACTACAAGAGCTCACAACACTCGCTCTCGCTGCTGCTGACAACACACGGCGCCACGACCGCCTCCGCAACCCGTCCGACACCGAGCTCCCACGATGACGAGCCCCTAGCTGAAGGAAGTAGGGGGGGGTGAGCCTCGTGAACAAGGCCCAGTAGGGATTACCAGCCCCTCACCGGCCAGAGTAGCAGGAACTCTGAAAATAGGAAACTACACTAGAAAGTTGTAAAGTGATAAACACCTACAGCATGATACTACAAAGCAGCGGAACAGAACAGCACGACGCCATGACCACCAAGAACAAGGTCGTGGCACACACACGACTCCCGTAGGAACCAACGGATTCGGACACACAGCGGAAGCAACCCTCAGCACACCTGCCGAGACCGCGGAACAACCAAGTGAGAACGACGTCTCACCTCAAGCACGGCCACCTCAGACCTCCACAAGGTCGAGGGCCCACAAGCAGAACCACCCCAGACCTTGGACACGCCACGAGGTTGGGAGACCACACAAGCAGTGCCACCACGGACTAGCACCCAAGAACGGAATGATGGAGCCTAGAGAACACCGAAGCGGGAACACTGGAAACACAGGTCCGCACAAGGCCAGACCGACGACACCCTCGGAAACTAGGTACAACCAGACTATAACCGCTGTGCAAGCTAGGGCAACTGATAACACTTAGAAACGTCGTGAGGAAGCGCCGTCACCACACAGCAACAAAGCCACCGCCGCTTGCAGCCAAGAGGAGGACGCACTGTCCACGCCCTCTGCTCGCTAGCTATCTTCTGCATCCGCCCCCGCAGAAGGGTGAGACAAAGCCGCCACAGAAACACACCAACGCACGCAACACCGCAGCCTGGCCAAGCTGCGGCCGCATGCCTGACCTCCCTACGCGGCTCCGGAACCAACGCAGAGCGAGGCAGTGAGACAAGGACTATCTGGTCTGCGCCAGGAAGACTACAAAAACCTCGGCATCCCAGACCCAAACAAGAGAGCTCTACAAACGACTCAGCGCCGCTGTCCAAACCTCATTTTCCCCTCAGCTCTAGAGTCCGCTCTGTCGGCTACCAACTCGAGCACACTCGTAGCCCGGAGTACTCCCTCAACAGGATCCTGAGGATGGGGGTCCAAGGAAATGGAGACAACCTCTGAATGGGACAAGCCCTCAAGTGCCAAGCACCGGTGAAATAGGTGGGTAGCACAACAGAAATCACGCCGAATGCTGGCTTGTAACACACGACAAGCTCAGCAAGCACGAGGCACGCACAGACCTTTGAGAGGGTCGTCGGCCACCAAACGCGCCATGAACGGCTAGAACCTCGGAACACTACTGGACAGTACGGAAACCCATCGCTTACTAATAATCTATTGACCACCGATCAATCAATTATTAGACAGACGTGACCCTCCTGGCACCACTGCCAGGACACGACCACGAAGGTGTCACCTAGGGCAAGGCCTGCCCTAGGGCACACACCGACGCACAACTGGGGCACGGAAAACACCCGAGGCAACACAGGTGATGTCGTACCCCCACAGACCAGACAGCAAACCCTTTCGCGACTCGGAAATGCGCCGCGACAGCAATCCTGTTCATGACCGGGAAGCGCGGCGTGACAGCCTTATTATGACCGCTGTACGGGCGCCGCGACAATGCGACAGGCCGTATTGACACACCTGCCATTCTGACACGCGTCAGACGACCGACAACACTGTCACGACCCATTGACTGGTCGCGACAAGAACGCGACGGGCAACCTGGGCGTGATAAGAACGCGACGCACAACCTCGTCGCGACAAGGATGACTGTCGCGTCGGGCACCCACGACGCGACACTAACGCGTCGCCCATCCTAGACACGTTAGTAGCTAGTCATCCTAGACACCGAACGGAAAGCCGGGAAATAGGGTCTTACATTCTACCCCCCTTAAAACAATTTCGTCCTCGAATTGGGACAAGCCTAAAAGATCCCGGGCACGAAACAAAGCACAGCGAGTAACGCAAGACCAATGCGAATAAGCCACTAAGTCTGAACACGACTTCCTCATGGCAACAACCACACCGCCAAACGCGCGTGGGCACATGAAGCCGGAAAACCAACGGCTCACACAGCGGGCTCCAAACGCATGGGAAGCACACAACCGAAAACCAATGGCTCACTCCAGCCACACGTGGGGCGTCCAAACGGAACGACAACCCCACAGGTTCCGAGCAACACCAAAGCCAGCCCTAACAACAGAAAATGCCAGTCAAAAACCGCACGGCTGTAGCACCAACAGACCCTGTTGTTGGGACCAACCAACCAGCAACTCACTCTGTCGCCAGCCAAACCCGACAGAGGACGCAGTTTCCATCAACAACACGAGAAACACCTAAGAACTAACCACAAGTCTCAGAGGAATGGCCTCACGCTACTAGCGACAGCTAGCATTGGTCACCAGCCCAATCGAGAAGCCACGCGAGAGACGAGAACCAGAGCAACATCGCGCTCGCAGAGAATCCGCAACACATGGAACGACGTCCACTGTCACCACTAGGTCTCACCCAGACCGTCCTTGCGGTCCAACAAGGACAGCAAACACACGCGGAGAAACCTAAAAAATTGGGAGTTACATGCTCCACAGCGCGGCACACCGCGACGGAACACGGAAGATGTCTGAGGTTAAGCCAAGTCGAGTACCTCACAACGTCGACGAACCACGTGGTCGAGTACTGGCAAGCCAATAGGCCTCACTGTCACCAGACGAACTGACAGGAGACTCCGCCATCGGCTTCCAAACTCCCCAACGCACGCACCACGGGAGAACCAACGAGAGTTGGCAGCACACCCGCCACGCGCACATGGGGCTCAACGCGGGTACCAACGTGCCAACACCACAAAAACACACAACTACACGGGAACCAAAACAAACGCAGAGGTCGAGAACAAACACCGACCTCAGGGGGACCTGACCCAAAGCAAGGTACCACCAGCGAACATACTCTCTCCCAAAGTGAGAGGGAAAATCGGGACACTGGCCATGACCAAGCCTGACGTACCACTGACAAGGCTACCTAGACAAGGCAAAGTAGCCACCCCACAGCAGTAACGGTACAACCACAAGGCACAAGCCAACACAGAGTGTCCCATAGGCGGAACGCTCAACGCCTCCAACTCCGAGCAAACTCGTGAAACGACACACGAATCTCACAAGTTGCACACGGAAAAACACACGGTGCTATCACAAGCACTAGGAGCCACCCAAGGCACAACACAATGCACCAGAGCTCAAAACGGCACAAAATCGAAACACTCGAGCACGAGCACATGGTGCTACCACAAGCACCAAAACTAAGCAAAGTGCAGCGCAAGTGCACCAGCAGCCGAAACAACAAGGGCTAACGGGAAGGACTCTCCACAAGAGACCTGCCAAAAGCCACACGCAACGGACCGCAAGCCTGAAAGGGCACACAGGCCACACCGGCCCAGCCCTTAAGGCACAAAACATGAAGCATCAGAGAAAACACTTCAAGGTGCAGCACACACAGCAGCACCAACAACCCGAAACGACACAGGGCCCACCGAAGGGGACTCTCCACCAGAGACCCACAAGAGAAGCACACGGAAAGCCAACAACTTCTTCAAGAGCGCAACAACCACGTCGGCTCCAAGAAGCACACCAAAACACGGAGCACCAACTCTGCCACACGGAGAGCGAAAACCACAGCAACTCTCTACCGCGCAAGAGCAAGAAGCACCACCTCTATCACAACCGATAGAGAGGCCAAACACCAAAACGACGGCACGAAAAGCCTCCAAGGCACAAACTGAGGCACAACCGAGTGTACACCGGAACAATGCTTGCACGAGCAAGCCAACCATGGAGACCCAATGCACAGCGGAACAACACTCACGCTTGCAACCAAACGAGAAAATGGTACTACTACCCACACCAAACCAATAGGGACCTATGCCCCAATTGTCCAGGTAGGTAGCAAGAAACCATCACAATGACAAACGGCACGAACAGGTCTGCCGACCCATGGTGCCACAAGGAAATAACAGCACGAGGGGAGCAACCAGCTCAACCCAAAAACAACTCAAGGGATGATGACTCCACCAGAAGGTCGCAACAATGCGCACCCCGGCAACACATTACCAGAGTGGAGCATCGCCACCCCGAGCAGCCAACGGAAAGCAGAGGAAGAAGACACACACAACGAGTCTCTTCAAACGCAAGAGGGAAAACCACAATGCGAGACCAATGTTTCCCAGGAAGCACAGTCAGCTGAGCTCCTACGGCACGCACCAGACCACCATCTGTGAGAGTATGCTGGGCACGCGAAAACGAAGCAAACCACCCGCACCCTGGGGACACATAAAGTCCACCAGCACGACTGAGAAAACTTGGAAACGAACAACGAACAAGTGGCCAACGCAGCAGCCAGGACACATGGCAAGCGCACAATGCCTTGACCAGAAACGCCAAGCAGACTGTAACACAAACAGTCCAACCGACAACGATGACAGCTCATCTCCACCGAGAGAGAGCAGCGACAACCGAAACAATGGAAGCAGCTCTGGGGAGAACCTCCACCAGAAACGACAAAGGGCGATCCGGGAAGAACCTTCACCAGAATGCACAACCCCAAACGACCAAAGAACACGGACCATCGGAGGAAAATGCAGCAAGTAGAACTACAGAAGCAACATGAGCCGGTCCTGGGAGAACCTCCACCAGAACACCAAGGCACCGTTCTGGGAAAGCCCTCCAGAACGCACCAGCAAACCAACAGAAGCAGCATACCTCAAACCTGAGGTAGCACAACAACGGCAGAAACGAGCACGGAACAGTCCTGAGAGAAACCCTCACCAGGACAACAGTAAATGGTTCGGAAACTCACCAAAACACTGGGCAATCAAACGATGCACCTCAACCTCAAGAGCAACGCAACAGCAACCAGAAATGAGCACAACACAGTTCTGGGGAAACCTCACTCCTGCCAGAACCAACAGAGAAGAACTCTAGGAGCACCTCACCAGAGCTCACAACCAGCTAGCACCAGGCCGACACAACCACAGGCAAGTGTCGCAGCACTCGACCAGCGATGCAACACAGCACACATAACATCTGCTTAGCCCAATCAACAACGCCGACCAAGCAGAGCACAGCGCACAGACAAGAGGCCACACACAAGACCACACAGTACACACCCCAACAACAGGAGACAACCAAAAAGGTAGGGACACCTTCCACCGGCTCCACAGGTAACAACCATGCACCGGTGAAGCCACACCACATGTAGGCTCTCTCAGCCTCAGCGGCACACACAACCCAAATGTGCCGAAGGTGACCAGGAGCATCGTGCCTAGACTCGTCCGCAAGCATCCTCCAACGAGGAAGATCACTGCCA
Organism: Colocasia esculenta; assembly: GCA_014218235.1. Taxonomy (NCBI): domain Eukaryota; kingdom Viridiplantae; phylum Streptophyta; class Magnoliopsida; order Alismatales; family Araceae; genus Colocasia; species Colocasia esculenta. Next base: position 21,791,092 of record CM024754.1, on the reverse strand, counting down.
GCGAGTCCACCGCCAACCGTGCCACCACGGCACGAACACAAGCGATCACACTCGCCACGCACAGGACGCAGCAACAACCGCAACCCACTGCAGCGCACACACGAAGCTTGCAGGGAAACCACACACCTACAAAAAAAATCAAGGCACAAGCCTAACACTAGTCAGATGGTGTCAGCAGCGCACTAGTACCTTCTTTGGGACATCTATAGTTATTACTTCCTTACAAATCTTAGTAGATCCTCGCTCTGATACCAACTGTAACGACCCGACCCCCCGGACCCCCGCCAGGGACCCGAAGGTCACGCCGCCACCCACGGATCCAAAGACCCGAAAGGGTTATAAGGATAGTCTAGTGAGATAGTGTTGCCCAGCTAGCTAGCCTAGAGGGGGGGTGAATGGGTTATTAAAACTTCGATCTCTGATTAAAACCTGTTTACTGAAAGGATTGCACAACTTAATAACAAGGTTAGAGTTAGAGCAAATAAGACAACAATCACCAAAACACATCCACAAGACACAGGATTTTTATCTTGGTTCGGAACTCCTCTCCACAGGAGACCTAGTCCAGTCCCTGAGCAATACCTCAGGATTTCACTACCAAGGGTACAATCCCCTTAAGGATCCTTACACCCAGCCTCACTGGTCTTCCTTCAACCTGAAGGGAAAACAACCACCTGGATACCACCAGGTCTTCCTTCGTCCAGAAGGGAACACAACTAAAGAAGAAAATGTGGGAACAGGCTTCAGACTCTAGCTTGACCAGCTACAAACTGAAGCTACCAAGGCCAGAGAGAGAAAGAGATTTAACAAGGTTTTCTCTCCAAGGACTACACAAGCTCTCACAAATAAAAACCCTTTTGATCACTGAGAGCTAAGAGCTAAGAACAAGGTTGGAGTGGAAGCTTCGCTCTTATTTTCAATCTTCTGAAGACTCGAAGAGATGGAGTTCTTTCTTTTCGAATTGTAAGCGTTGTTCTCTATCTTGTTATCTCTTCTCCGTCTTGAGTCTTTTATTTATACTTCTGATTCAAATTTGAACGTTGAAGTGTCCGTTGTCTCTTATCCTGGTGTACGTTAGACTGGTCACAAGGAAGCTTCTGATCGTCAGTCTTTTATCCTTAGTACACGCTAGAGAAAGTTTTTAGAATCTTGTATCTTGTATCCAACGTTGTACAGATGAGTCTTGTCAGATATCTGCAAGCATATCAACAATAAATAGAGGACAGCTAGGACTGCCGTCGATTGTTAGTTACAGATGGAACATATATTGCAATATATAGCAAGGCTCCGTTCTGTCTAAAAAGTACGTAGACAGAGTAGCTAGAAGGGAAGATATGTCTGCATGCATGGGAGATACGATCAGAGAGCATTTAATGCATAGCAGTCAACAGACAAGATATGACTTTGACTTTTCAACGCTATAAAAAGCATTATACTGATACAGCAAGAAATTCGATATAAATAATCCCGATGCTTTCATGACTTATCAAATCGTTATGCGATAACAGACAAATCGTTATGACAGAGCATTATCAAATTATAATGATGAAATCGTTATGAGTTATAGCAAGTCGTTATGAACACTTATCAAGTCGTTATGAAATGTAAAGAAATCGTTATGACTATCAAGTCGTTATGAACTGTAAAGAAATCGTTATGAACTCTAAAGAAATCGTTACAGCATCAAGTCGTTATGAATGATAAGAATCGTTACAGCAAACAATTCGTTACGAGTTTCAAAGAAATCCTTATGAAAAGTCTTAACAAATCGTTGCACAAAGCAAATCGTTATGAGAATCAAAAAAATCGTTACGGCTAGAGAGTCATTACGAGTTCTAAAGAAATTGTTACGAGGTCTAAAGAAATCGTTACAGCTAGAGAGTCGTTGCGAGTTCTAAAGAAATCGTTACGAGGTCTAAAGAAATCGTTACGGCTAGAGAGTCGTTGCGAGTTCTAAAGAAATCGTTATGAGGTCTAAAGAATCGTTACGGCTAGAGAGTCGTTGCGAGTTCTAAAGAAACGTTACGAGGTCTAAAGAAATCGTTACGACAGTCAAGTCGTTACGGGTTCTAAGGAAATCGTTACGAGGTCTAAAGAAATCGTTACGACAGTCAAGTCGTTACGGGTTCTAAAGAAATCGTTGCGATGTCTTAAGAATCGTTGCGATATCGATTTGTTTTGAATTTTCCGGTCAAGAGGAATCGTTCTGCTTATCAAAGAAGAAGATACAAAGACTTGGACAGAATGTGAGATGAGACTTACCTGATTGTCTTGAACTTTCATTTTCTTTTATTTCCTGTTCTCAAGGCTCAAGTAATCCATTAGTACTATTTTGTTAATCATCAAAATTAATATATAAATAAATGAATTATTTATTATGGGGACAGTTTGGTCATCAATATGTACTGAATTCGAATAACTATATCAATCTGTACAATATACAAAAGTCTGTACAACATGTCCCAAACAAAAGCACAGGTACCAGAAGAAAGGTGCAGTCCTTAAGGGGCATACCCCAAGGACTTGCAAAACACAACTCTCAGCTTACTCAGGCTACAAGAGCTCACAACACTCGCTCTCACTGCTGCTGACAACACACGGTGCCACAACTGCCTCCGCAACCCGTCCGACACCGAGCTCCCGCGACGACGAGCCCCTAGCTGAAGGAAGTAGGGGGGGTGAGCCTCGCGAACAAGGCCCATAGGGATTACCAGTCCCTCACCGTCCAGAGTAGCAGGAACTCTGAAAACATGAAACTACACTAGAAAGCTATAAAGCGAGAAACACCTACAACATGATACTACAAAGTAGTGGAACAGAATAGCACAACGCCACGACCACCAACAACAAGGTCGTGGCACACACAGAACTCCCGCAGGAACCAACGGAGTCGGACACACAACGAAAGCAGCCCTCGGCACACTTGCTAAGACCATGGAACAACCAAGTGAGAACGACGTCTCACCTCAAGCACGGCCACCTCAGACCTCCACAAGGTCAAGGGCCCACAAGAAGAACCACCCCAGACCCTGGACACGCCACGAGTTGGGAGACCACACACGCCGGTGCCACCACGGACTGGCACCCAGAACGGAACGATGGAGCCGAGAGAACACCGAAGTGGGAACCACCGAAGTACGGGTCCACACAAGGCCTGACCATGATGCCCTCGAAAACTAGGCACAGCCAGACTATAACCGCCGTGCAAGCTAGGCAACGGGTAACACTTAGAAACATCGTGAGGAAGCATGGTCACTGCAACAGCAACCATGCCACCGCCGCTAGCAGCCAAGAGGGGGACGCGCCGTCCACGCCCTCTGCTTGCTAGCCTAGCTCCTGCCTCCACCCCCGCAGAAGGGTGAGACAGAGCCGCCACAGAAACACACCACGCACGCAACACCGCAGCCTGGCCAAGCTGCGGCCTCACGCCTGACCTCCCTACGCGGCTCCAGAACCAACGCAGAGCGAGGCAGTGAGACAAAGACTGTCTGGTCTGCTCCAGGAAGACTCCAAACACCTTGGCATCCCAGGCCCAGATAAGAGAACTCTACAAATGACTCAGCACTGCTGTCCAAACATCATTTTCCCCTCAGCTCTAGAGTTCGCTCTGTCGGCTGCCAACTCGAGCATGCTCGTAGCCCGGAGTACTCCCTCAACAGGCTCCCGAGGACGAGGGTCCCAGGAAATGGAGACAACCTCTGAACGGGACAAGCCCTCAAATTCCAAGCACCGAGCGAAACAGGTGGGGCAGCACAATAGAAACCACGCCAAACTGCTGGCTTTTAACACACGACAAGCCCAGTAAGCATGAGGCACGCATAGGCCCTCGAGAGGGCCGTCGGCCAACCAAACACGCATGAACGCTAGAACCTTGAAACACTACTGGACAGTACATACCCGTCGCTCTGTTAATAATCGATTGACTGCTGATCAATCGATTATTAGACAGACGCGACCCTCCTGGCACCACTGCCAGGACACGGCCACGAAGGTGTCACCTTCGGTCACTGAACGCAGAGAGGTAACCTACCGCGTTCCCTACCAGAAGGTCCTAAGGGAAAAGCCTACCCTGGGGCACATGCTGACACACAACCGAGGCCACGGAAAACACCCGAGGCAACACAGGTGTTGTCGCGCCCCCACAGGCCATCGCGATACCATCACGATGGGGGAGGGCGCCACGACAACCCTATCGTGACGGGACAAGGCGTCGCGACAGCAAACCCTGTCGCGACCCAAAAACGCGCTGCGACAGCAATCCTGTCGCGACCGGGAAGCGCAGTGCGACAGCCTTATCGTGACCGCCAACCGCGTCGTGATAAGGTCACACCCGATGGGTAGACGTCTCCTCTGATGTCGTGACGCGCCGAGCCGTCGCGACATCAGCCGACAGGCAGACCAGTGGGATCCTCAATCCCGGGCCGCCCACAAAGATACACACATTCACACACGGGGGGGGAGCATGGGGAAAGCTGTAAAGCTATCTAAAAATCACAAGGGGCTCCCAATCTACCCAGATCAAGAAGGGCACAAGAAATCCCTACCGTTACGAAGAACCCAACCCCAAAGGGGGCCTTCACGACGCTTGGCCGCCTCCTCCTCGCTCCACGCACGCTCCGTCGCTCCGCTCACGAGCCGTCGGCTGCCACTACGCCTGATCGCCGGAGGGGGCCTCCCCATCGCCGGAGGGGAAGAAGAGAGGGGAAAGGGGAAAAGAGGGAAGGGGTAGCCGGCCAAGGACTTAAGCCTTCGGCACCCAGAACGCGACGAACCGCCCCGTCGCGTTAAGAACCTTAATGCGACGGGTCAATGGACTGCGACAAGAACGCGCCCCCACGGGTGCTGCGACAATGCGAAAGGCTGTACTAAAACACACCTGCCACTCTAATAGGCGTCAGACGACCGACAACACTGTCGCGACCCGTTGACCGGTCGCGACAAGAACACGACGGCAACCTGGGTGTGACAAGAATGCGACGCAGACCCTCGTCGCGACAAGGATGATTGTCGCGTCGGGCACCCACGACGCGACACTAACACGTTGCCCATCTTGGACGCGTTAGTGGCCAGTCATCCCAGACACCGGGCAGAAAGTCGGGAAACCGGGTCTTACATCAGGTGGATCAGGGGCCAACAATACGTCGATCTCAGAGAGTCAGGAAACCTTCCATATCTGATGAGTTTTTGGTGTACCTACAAGAAGATGGTTTAGACAGGGTGATATTGATGATCCAGTGACGTTTTCACAAGCCATGGAGAGTGAAAAATCCACCTATTGTTTGAAGCCATGAAGAAGAGCTTGACTCAATGGCTAAAAATCAAGTTTGGGAACTCGTCAACTTACCAAAAGGGTCCAACTTGTTAGATGCAAATGGGTATTCAAACTAAAGTGGACTCTAAGGTAAAGTTGAGCGATATAAGGCCATTGGTCGCTAAGGTTTCACTCACAGAGAAGGTATTGACTATGATGAGACTTTCTCTCATGTTTCTAAGAAGCTCTCATTCAGAATAGTCATGGCCTGGTGGCTCATTTTGATTTAGAGTTGCACCAAATGGATGTGAAAACGTCATTTCTTAACAGAGACCCAGATAAAGAAGTGTATATGGAACAACCTTACGGGTTTCACATTGAAGAGAAAGAACACTTGGTATGCAAATTAAAGAAATCCATCTATGACTTAAGCAAGCCTCCCGTCAATGGTTCATTAAGTTTAGTGAGATCATACTGTCCTCTAGGTTTAAGAAAATATTATTGATGAATGTTATACCTAAAGGTCAGTGGGAGTAAGTTCATTATCTTGCTTTTGTATGTGGATGACATCTTGCTTGCCAGTAGTGATCTTGGTTTATACATGAAACAATGCTTTTCTTTCTGAAAACTTTAAGATGAAGATTTAGGTGAAGCTCAATATGTGTTGGGCATTGAGATCACCAGGGATAGACCATCAAACACTTTAGGTCTTTCCCAAAGGGCTTATATCTCAAAGGTTTTAGAAAGATTTAACATGCAATCTTGTGCACCCGATAAAGTACCCATTGTTAAAGGTGATAAATTCAGTAAATTACAGTGTCCCAAGAATGACTTAGAAATGAAGCAAATGGAATCTATTCCTTATGCTTCAGCCGTTGGGAGCCTGATGTACCTTCAAACTTGTACACGTCCAGATATACTTTTGTTGTGGGTATGCTCAGTAGATACTAAAGTGACCCAGGCATAGATCACTGGAAGGCTACCAAGAAAGTCATGCGTTATTTGAAAGGCACAATGGATTATATGCTCACATATAGAAGGTTAGATCAGCTGGAGGTCATTGTATATTGTGATGCTGATTTTGGTGGCTGCCTTGACACGAGGAAGTCCACGTCAGTTAAGTGTTCCTCTTGGCAGGGGGAGCCATTACCTAGTGTAGTGAAAAGCAGAGTGTTACAGTGACTTCCACTAAGGCAGTTGAGTTTATTACTTTTTTTTAGACTAGTGGTCAGGCCATTCAGTTGCGGAATTTGCTTACAGGTCTACCATTTATAGATTTCATCTTCAGGCCTATCAAGATTTACTGTGATAATTTCGTTGCAGTTTTCTTCTCTAAGAACAATAAAGCATCCAAAGGTGGTAGAGCCTTAGATATAAAGTATTTTTCTCCTAGAGACAGAGTAAGGAATAATGAAGTGTGTATAGAACATATTGGGACAGATCTTATGGTTGCTGACCCTCTCACTAAAGGACTACTTGCTAGTATCTTTTGTAGTCATGTGATTCGGATGGGCCTTGTAAGCTCTCTCGATATGTTATGACATTTTTCAGTTGACATTATGTTGTTATTTATGATCACATCAATGTCATGATTCTTCTATTATTTTCTTCCTATTCCATTTATTTGTGTATACATGTTGACTATGGTTTGGCAGAATGCATGCTTAAGTGGTGACCAGCAGATAATATTAGTTTGCGTTTATCTATAATTTCAAGTTTGATATTTAGTTGTAGTGAGTTGGTGGCATTGTGGTACATGGAAGGTGGTGTGTGATTTGACTGCATTTACCGCCACAACCCCTGTCATTTGATTTACTATATTTGAACTCTTCAGGTTCCATTAATTGGAGTGGTGTGTGGTTTTGGTTTTAGTTTGCGCGCATGTACCGTGTTTTTCCCTTCAGGTAAAGTCTAAGATATTAAATCTTTAAGAGTCATTTTAAAACTATATCAGTCTGTATTATGTATGTTTTCAAAGGAAGATTTGATGTACTTGTGACAAGTTGGACCAAGTGGGAGAATGTTGGGTCTTACCCGATATTGTGGTCCACTGTCCTGGGCTGCACATCTTATGACACACCATGAGGTCCAGTTAAAGGAACATGTTATTGGCTTAACCCGTTAAGTGCCCATTAGGATCCTATTATGGGTGGAATCCTACTCAAGCCCATTGGGACTGGTCCCTCCTCTCTATAAATATATGCGAGACTCCCCATCAGGTCACATAGACTACGGTCATATAGAGAGAGAAAACCATAGGGAGATCGCAACGGGTTACGCGTCTCCCTTCCCGGCATCTATACAGGTTGTTCGTCTTTCGGTGTCGTCTTCCTCCTTGCACGTGAGATGGCTTCCGCATCAAGTACACATCCCCAACAGATAACAGATCTGATTCGATCAGATTAAGGTGGTAAGTGTTGAACCTCTCTATATTTTACCCTTATATTTGGTGATAACAAAATTTATGATTAATTAAATATTATTAATATATTTAATATCATGTTTTCCTAATAATATATAAATTTATTGTACTATCGCTGTGTGATTTGCACTGAAAAGATAGATTGATGGCTATTCAATATACATCATTTCTGTTCACAAAGTGCCACATCGATTTCGGTCCCAACGATTTGTTAAGTGAGAACAACGATTTGGTCTCACAACAATTGTTAAGTAAAAACATCGATTTCAGTCTACACAACGATTTCATAAGTGTCACATCAATTTGGTCTCTATAACGATTCGATCATCATAACGATTCGATAAGTCACAATAGCGACTTAGTCAATGTAACGATTCGATAAAGCAACAACGATTTGTTTATAACGATTTGCTTATATCTGTATAACGATCCAGTCAAACAACGATTTGCTTTCACTAAATAACGATTTGATAGCCGTATCGATTTGTTAAGTGAAACAACGATTTGGTGTTGTATCGATTTGATAAGTTAAACAACGATTTGATCGTTGTAACGTTCCGATAAGGCAAACAACGATTTGCTCTTTCTTAAACATCGATTTCCTTTATATTTCAAATGTTTTGGCGCCTAATGAAAAGTCAAATATATTTCTGACAGAAGATCCTTTTTATCTCTCTAGATCTCTTCTCTCCTGTCAAACAAAAAGGGACTTACCTACCACTTCTGGGAGACAATAGTAACATAGAGGTAAGAACCTTTTGACAGAAACACTCTTTTATCTAAACTCGTTCTTCTATATTAATAGACCTCGAAGACCACCAAGTGGTTGACAGTCTGAAGAAGAAAATGAATAGAAAGATCAGCAACGACTAAGAGTTCCAACGGATCTCTTCAACGGATCTATTCAAAGCCTCTCTTATTAAGATGAAGCAAGGCTAAAGAAGAAAAAGCAGCGCTTTCTTGAAGATTTTTCAAGGAGTGTACATCCTGTGAGGAACCTCAACTCCACATACACTCAAAGAAAGAGAGAATAGCTCGAGCCAAAATCAAGAGAAGCTTTTCATAGCAGAAATCTTTAAAAGCTTTCAAGCCTTCCTCTCTTCACTCTCTCTCTCTCTCTGTGGTCATTGTAAATTTGGGGGACAATCTGTGGCTGAGAGCTAGAGTTCCTAGTTTTCATCTGTAATGGCTCTTGTCTGTTCTTTCTTTTCTAAGAAAGATCCTTGTCCAACTGTAGGACTGTATACAGTGTAGAACCTAGCTAGGGGTTTGTATCTAGTAGAACCGCACTGGGGTTTGTACCAGGAGGTTGGCTTCTTGACCTGTAAGAGAAGTGGGCTGCCTTCTTGTCCGAGAAGGAGAAGAACCATCTGGACTGCTGGGTGTTGTATTGTCCTTGAGGGGGACTGTACCCTTAGTTAGTTAAATCCCAAGAGTTTGCTTGGGGACTGGACGTAGAACTTCCATGTGGGAAGGGCCGAACCAGGATAAATTCCTTGTGTCCTTTGTGTGATTGTTTATTTGCTTCCGCACTGCTACTCTCTATCACACTCAACTAAACAAACTTTCAAGTAATAATTTTCTGTGTTTAAGTTTCTATTTCAGATTTCAGAAAAACCTATTCACCCCCCTCTAGGTTAGCTTGTTGTTGTACCAAAAGGGCCAACAAGTGGTATCAGAGAGAGGTTCTCTGATCAATCAAGAAGATCCAATGATCTTAGAGAAGATCCATGGCAGCTCAAGGACATGCTCAAGGTCAATCAGTCAGTAGACCTCCATTCTTTGATGGAGAGGACTACCAATATTGGAAGATGCAAATAGAATGCTTCATTCGAGGCACAGACTTTGATATGTGGCAGGTAATAGAGGTAGGTGATTATGTTGTTACTCCTGCTGCTGGCACTACTGCCATTACTGCAGCTGATAAAATTAAATTATCTTTAAACTTTAAGGCTGAGAACTATCTATGCTGTGTTTTATCTAAAAGAGAATTCAGTAGAGTATCTGCATGTAAATCTGCTAAAGAAATATGGGATAAACTGCAGATAACTTATGAGAGGACAGATAAAGTGAAACAAACTAGGATAGATATTCTTGTCTCACAATATGAGCAGATTAAAATGCTTCATAATGAAAATATTACTCAATGTATAATAGATTTTCAAGCATAGTAGTAGGTCTAAGCTCCCTTGGTAAAAATCTTTCTGATGAAGAAAATGTTAGAAAGATACTTAGATCTTTAACTCTTTCATGGACCCCTAAGGTCACCGCTAATGAAGAAGCCCATGATCTAACCAAGTTTTCTATTGATAAGCTAATTGGTTCCCTCATGGCACATGAAATTAATATGGAGCGACTATCTGAAAGCTCATCAAAGAAAAAATGTACTAATGCTTCTAAAGTTGCAGCTACTCCTTCCACCTCTTCTTCTTCTTCTAGCTCAAAAAATACAGGTTCTGAAGATAGTGATGTGATGAAGTTTTGTCCAAGCTTCAGAAAATTCTCAAAAAGAAGAAAAATGGATCAAGAAGGATTCAAAAGAAAGAGAAAAAGGAGAAAGAACCAGTTTGCTATGAACGCAGAAAACCTGGACATCTGAGACCAGATTGTCCAAGAATTAAGAAGACTGGTCAACCAAAAAAATCCAAAAAGAAGCACAAGAAATTCAAAGAAAAGCCATGGCGGCTGCTTGGGAAAATGAAGAGGCCACAAGCTCAGAATCGGAGAAAGAGCAAGTAAGTCTAGCCCCCATGGTAGGACTAGATAAGGTACATTCTGACCTATTTTTTGATTCATGCAGTGATTCAGGGTCAGAGTCTGAAGACTTAGAAGAAATCTTTAATGAACTATATGAAAAACATAAGGGTGTTGTAAAAGAACTAAAAAATCTTAAAAACAACACTACTTGCTTGGAAAACACCAATTCTGATCTTAAATCCGAAGTGGAGCAACTAGAACAGCAATTAAAGGACAGTAAAGATAATAATTATCTTTTAAATGAAGATTTCAAAAGTAAGAATAATGAGAAGTTAGAGTTAGAAAAAAAATTAAACACTCTAACTGAAGAAAATCTCTATTTAAAAGAATCAGTTAGAAAATTAACTAGAGGGAAAACATCTTTAGCCCTATGCTTAAAAGGGTCAAAATCTATAAATAATAAACAAGGGCTTGGAGACATACCTCAGGAAAAAGGAAAACAAGCCATAATTCCAGGAAAATATCTTTTGCCAAAATTTGTAAAAGAAACTAAAATGACTCAGAAAAAGGCCCCTGAAATGAATAAGCTTTATCAAATGAAAAAGTTTCTAAATATCGTGTTCTAAACAGACATCATAAAAATAATAAGAACTGCAAAATAGATTATATTCATTGTTGTTCTCATTGCAATAAATTAGGACACACAGTAAACACTTGCACAACAAGGCACTTAGTTTGGATTCCTAAAGGATATTTTTATGCACCTAACATCAAAGACCCAAAAAATTTTGGGTACCTACTTCTGAATAAGTTGCTTGCAGGATAGCCTTGTAGCATTAGAAACAAAGGGTGCTCAAGGCACTGATGACTGCCAACTCTTCATCCAACTCATATCTGAAGAGGGAGCAGTCATTATTTATTTTTAAATTTTAGTATTACTAATAATTTTTTGCAAGTCTCATTCAGGTGGAGTCTCTCATTCAGGGGGAGCACAGACTAAGGGGGAGTTATTCATTAATGTCAATTATCGTCGAACCCCTCAATGGTAAGAAATTTTTCACAAAGGGAGAGAATGCACGGTAAGATCCTTCCTTTTTGGTTAGTGACAAAAAGGGGAGAGTATGCTTTATATATGAATTTTTGTATTTTCTATGCTTTAAGTTTTTTTGTCAGAAAATTCTCATAAATTTTGTCATCACCAAAAAGGGGGAGATTGTTAAACCTCTCTATATTTTACCCTTATATTTTGGTGATAACAAAATTTATGATTAATTAAATATTATTAAATATATTTAATACCATGTTTTCCTAATAAATATAAATTTATTGTACTATCGCTGTGTGATTTGCACTGAAAAGATAGATTGATGTCTATTCAATATACATCGATTTTTGTTCACAAAGTGCCACATCGATTTCGGTCCCACAAGGATTTGTTAAGTGAGAACAACGATTTTCTCTTACAATGATTGTTAAGTGAGAACAACGATTTGGTCTCACAATGATTTGTTAAGTAAAAACATCAATTCGGTCTACACAACGATTTCATAAAACTCACATCGATTTGGTCTCTTTAACGATTCGATCATATAATGATTCGATAAGTCACAATAGCGACTTAGTCATTGTAACGATTCGATAAAGCAAACAACGATTTGTTATAATGATTTGCTTATATCTGTATAACGATCTAGTCAAACAATGATTTGCTTTCACTAAACAACGATTTGATAGCCGTATCGATTTGTTAAGTGAAACAACGATTTGGTTGTTGTATCGATTTGATAAGTTAAACAACGATTTGATCGTTGTAATGTTCCGATAAGGCAAACAACGATTTGCTCTTTCTTAAACATCGATTTCCTTTATATTTCAAATATTTTGGCGCTTGATGAAAAGTCAAATATATTTCTGACAAAAGATCCTTTTTATCTCTCTAGATCTCTTCTCTCATGTCAGACAAAAAGGGGCTTACCTACCACTTCTGGGAGACAACAGTAACATAGAGGTAAGAACCTTTTTGACAGAAACACTCTTTTATCTAAACTCTTTCTTCTATATTTACAGACCTTGAAGACCACCAAGTGGCTGACAGTCTGAAGAAGAAAAAGAATAGAAAGATCAGCAACGACTAGAAGAGTTCCAACGGATCTCTTCAACGGATCTATTCAAAGCCTCTCTTATTAAAGATGAAGCAAGGCTGAAGAAGAAAAACAGAGCTTTCCTGAAGATTTTTTCAAGGAGTGTACATTCTGTGAGGAACCTCAACTCCACATACACTCAAAGAAAGAGAGAAGAGCTCAAGCCAAAATCAAGAGAAGCTTTTCATAGCTTAGTCTTCAAAAGCTTTCAAGCGTTCCTCTCTTCACTCTCTCTTTCTCTGTGGTCATTGTAAATATGGGGGAGAGTCTGTGGCTGAGAGCTAGAGTTCCTAGTGTTCATCTTGTAATAGCTCTTGGTCTGTTTTTTCTTTTCTAAGAAAGATCCTTGTCCAGTTGTAGGACTATATACAGTGTAGAACCTAGCTAGGGGTTTGTGTCTAGCAGAACCGCACTGGAGTTTGTACCAGGAGGTTGGCTTCTTGACCTGTAAGAGAAGTGGGCTGCCTTCTTTCCCTAGAAAGAGAAGAAGACCATCTGGGGTGGTGGGTGTTGTATTGTCCTTGAGGGGGACTGTACCCTTAGTTAGTTAAATCCTAAGAGTTTGCTTGGGGACTGGACGTAGGACTTCCATGTGGGAAGGGCCGAACCAGGATAAATTCCTTGTGTCCTTTGTGTGATTGTTTATTTGCTTCCGCACTGCTACTCTCTATCACACTCAACTAACCAAACTTTCAAGTAAAAATTTTCTGTTTTTAAGTTTCTATTTTAGATTTCAGAAAAACCTATTCACTCCCCCTCTAGGTTAGCTTGCTGCTGTACCAAAAGGGCCAACAAGTGGTATCAGAGAGAGGTTCTATGATCAATCAAGAAGATTCAATGATCTTAGAGAAGATCCATGGCAGCTCAAGGATATGCTGAAGGTCAATCAGTCACCAGACCTCCATTCTTTGATGGAGAGGACTACCAATATTGGAAGATGTGAATAGGATGCTTCATTCGAGGCACAGACTTTGATATGTGGCAGGTAATAGAGGTAGGTGATTATGTTGTTACTCCTGCTGCTGGCACTACTGTCATTACTGCAGCTGATAAAATTAAATTATCTTTAAACTTTAAGGCTGAGAACTATCTATGTTGTGCTTTATCTAAAAGAGAATTCAGTAGAGTATCTGCATGTAAATCTGCTGAAGAAATATGGGATAAACTGCAGATAACTTATTTGGGAATAGATAAAGTGAAACAAACTAGGATAGATATTCTTGTCTCACAATATGAGCAGATTAAAATGCTTCATAATGAAAATATTATTCAAATGTATAATAGATTTTCAAGCATAGTAGTAGGTCTAAGCTCCCTTGGTAAAAATCTTTCTGATGAAGAAAATGTCAGAAAGATACTTAGATCTTTAACTCTTTCATGGACCCCTAAGGTCACCGCTATTGAAGAAGCCCATGATCTAACCAAGTTTTCTACTGATAAGCTAATTGGTTCCCTCATGGCACATGAAATTAATATGGAGCGACTATCTGAAAGCTTATCAAAGAAAAAATGTACTAATGTTTTTAAAGTTGCAGTTACTCCTTCCACCTCTTCTTCTTCTTCTAGTTCAAAAAATACAGGTTCTGAAGACAGTGATGTAGATGAAGTTCTGTCCAAGCTTCAGAAACTTCTCAAGAAGAAGAAAAATAGATCAAGAAGGAGAAAAAGGAGAAAGAACCACTGCTATGAACATAGAAAATCTGGACATCTGAGACCAGATTGTCCAAGAATTAAGAAGATTGGTCAACCAGAAAAAATCCAAAAAGAAGCACAAGAAATTCAAAGAAAAGTCATGGCGGCTGCTTGGGAAAATGAAGAGGCCACAAGCTCAGAATCATCAAACTCAGAATCGGAGAAAGAGCAAGTAAGTCTAACCCTCATGTTAGGACTAGATGAGGTACATTCTGAACTATTTTTTGATTCATGCACTGATTCAGGGTCAGAGTCTGAAGACTTAGAAGAAGTCTTTAATGAACTATATGAAAACATAAGGGTGTTGTAAAAGAATTAAAAATTCTGAAAAACAACACTACCTGCTTGGAAAACACCAATTCTGATCTTAAATCCGAATTGGAGCAACTAGAAAAGCAATTAAAGGACAGTAAAGATAATAATTATCTTTTAAATGAAGATTTCAAAAGTAAGAATAATGAGAAGTTAGAGTTAGAAGAAAAATTAAACACTCTAACTGAAGAAAATCTCTATTTAAAAGAATTAGTTAGAAAATTAACTAGAGGGAAAACATCTTTAGCCATATGGTTAAAAGGGTCAAAATCTGGAAATAATAAACAAAGGCTTGGATACATACCTCCAGAAAAAGAAAAACAAGCCATAATTCCAGGAAAATATCCTTTACCAAAATTTGTAAAAAAAACTAAAATGCCTCAGAAAAAGGCCCCTAAAATGAATATGCTTTATCAAATGAAAAAAGTTTCTAAAAATCGTGTTCTAAATAGACATCATAAAAATAATAAGAACTGCAAAATAGATTATATTCATTGTTATTCTCATTGCAATAAATTAGGACACACAGTAAACATCTGCACAATAAGGCACTTAGTTTGGATTCCTAAAGGATATTTTTATGCATCTAACCATCAAGGACCCAAAAAGTTTTGGGTACCTACTTCTGAATAAGTTGCTTGCAGGATAGCCTTGAAGCATCAGAAACAAAGGATGCTCAAGGCATTGATGACTGCCAACTCTTCATCCAACTCATATCTGAAGAGGGAGCAGTCACTATTTATTTTTAAATTTTAGTATTACTAACAATTTTTTGCAAGTCTCATTCAGGTGGAGTCTCTCATTCAGGGGGAGTACAGACTAAGGGGGAGTTATTCATTAATGTCAATTATTGTTGAACCCTTCAATGGTAAGAAATTTTTCACAAAGGAGAGAATGCATGGTAAGATCCTTCCTTTTTGGTTAGTGACAAAAAGGGGGAGAGTATGCTTTATCTATGAATTTTTTGTATTTTCTATGCTTTAAGTATTTTTGTCAGAAAATTCTCATAAATTTTGTCATCACCAAAAAGGGGAGATTGTTGAACCTCTCTATATTTTACCCTTATATTTTGGTGATAACAAAATTATGATTAATTAAATATTATTAAATATTTAATATCATATTTTCCTAATAAATATAAATTTATTGTGCTATCACTGTGTGATTTGCACTGAAAAGATAGATTGATGTCTATTCAATATACATCGATTTCTGTTCACAAAGTGCCACATCGATTTCGGTCCCACAATGATTTTTAAGTGAGAACAACGATTTGCTCTCACAACGATTTGTTAAGTGAGAACAACGATTTGTTAAGTAAAAACATCGATTTGGTCTACACAACGATTTCATAAGTGTCACATCGATTTGGTCTCTTTAACGATTCGATCATCATAACGATTCGATAAGTCACAATAGCGACTTGGTCAATGTAACGATTCGATAACGCAAACAACGATTTATTTATAACGATTTGCTTATATCTGTATAACGATCCGGTCAAACAACGATTTGCTTTCACTAAACAACGATTTGATAGCCGTATCGATTTGTTAAGTGAAACAACGATTTGCTCTTTCTTAAATATCGATTTTCTTTATATTTCAAATGTTTTGGCACCTAATGAAAAGTCAAATATATTTCTGACAGAAGATCTTTTTATCTCTCTAGATCTCTTCTCTCCTGCCAGACAAAAAGGGGCTTACCTACCACTTCTAGAAGACAACAGTAACATAGAGGTAAGAACCTTTTTGACAAAAACACTCTTTTATCTAAACTCTTTCTTCTATGTTTACAGACCTCGAAGACCACCAAGTGGCTGACAGTCTGAAGAAGAAAAGGAATAGAAAGATCAACAACGACTAGAAGAGTTCCAACGGATCTCTTCAACGGATCTATTCAAAGCCTCTCTTATTAAAGATGAAGCAAGGCTGAAGAAGAAAAAGCATAGCTTTATTGAAGATTTTTTCAAGGAGTGTACATCCTGTGAGGAACCTCAACTCCACATACACTCAAAGAAAGAGAGAAGAGCTCGAGCCAAAATCAAGAGAAGTTTTTCATAGCAGAAGTCTTCAAAAGTTTTCAAGCCTTCCTCTCTTCACTCTCTCTCTCTCTATGGTCATTGTAAATCTGGGGGAGGTCTGTGGCTGAGAGCTAGAGTTCTTAGTGTTCATCTTGTAATAGCTCTTGGTCTGTTCTTTCTTTTCTAAGAAAGATCATTGTCCAGCTATAGGACGTATACAGTGTAGAACCTAGTTAGGAGTTTGTGTCTAGCAGAAACTGCACTGGGATTTGTACCAGGAGGTTGACTTCTTGACCTGTAAGAGAAGTGGGCTGTCTTCTGCCCGGGAAAGAGAAGAAGACCAACTGGGGTGCTGGGTGTTGTATTGTCCTTGAGGGGGACTGTACCCTTAGTTAGTTAAATCCCAAGAGTTTTGTTTGGGGATTGAACGTAGAACTTCTATGTGGGAAGGCCGAACCAGGATAAATTTCTTATGTCCTTTATGTGATTGTTTTATTTACTTCTGCACTGCTACTCTCTATCACACTCAACTAACCAAACTTTCAAATAATAATTTTCTGTGTTTAAGTTTCTATTTCAGATTTCAGAAAAACTTATTCACCCCCCCCCCCCCCTTTAGATTAGCTTGCTGCCGTACAAAAAGGCCAACAGTAAGTAGACATTGATAGGTGCTGTTTGAATTAAGCTCGACTTTTGGATTATATACTCTTATGTAACTACATCTAACTTTGGTGTAGGATGCTATATCCATATCTAAGCATGCATATACTCCTTGTAAACGGACATGGTGGAGTCCCTGGGCCAAACTATGACAACTTCATATGTTATCCACAGATATGCTAGCTCATATTTTCTCCTATGAATGTCAGGTCCCTTTGATAGTAATTTAAATCTTTTTAAGATGTTACACATTAACTACTCTCTATCTAATTTTGGAAATAATTTGAGCTCGGATAGCAGATTAGACCTCATACAATACCCTTGCATCCGTGGGATAAGTTAGGATAAGATAATCCAAGAAAAAGAAAATAAATTCCACGCATATCAAAGTACTACTCTGCGACGTAATTGTTATTAAAAAATTTGTAATAAAGATTATCAAGAGAGGGTTGAAGCCGACGCACTTATTAGGAAATATACAATCTTATCCGAAATAAAACCTACTTATGCTTTGAAAACTAGACAAACATCATCCACCTAAATATTTATAAATATCTTAGAAATGTTATTATCACCAGTACCAAAATCCCTCAATAAGCTCAGTTGAGCGGCCCACGAACGAAATGCGCACAACCACCACTCCAAGAGACGTCACCCGGAGCCGAGCCGTTTTGGGCCGTGGCGGCTACTTCCCCACTAGCCTGGAGGAGGGCCCCATGAGATGCGAGACACAAAGGACAGGAGTGGGGGCCCCGATGAGTCAGCAGGGCCCCCGCACCTTTGCTTACATTTCCGGGCTCTCCCTCGATGGCGACCCGGCCCATTTTCTTACTAGTGTTCTTTCGATTTGATGTGTAATAGTTTAAAAAAAAAAAGTCATAAGTATTAAAACATCTTTCCATACAGGTTTGCTGCTTTTTCACATAGAATTGTGATGACTTCTCTCACTTTTTTAGGACGAGAAAATAGATGCAATAATTTCCTGTCATATTTGATGTATGAAAGCGGTAGTACTTGACCATATATGAGAGGTGACCAATCCCCTTGCTTGCTAAGAAAGTTCTACAAGAAAAAGGTTACTGGTTCTGATAGGCCCCATGTCTTTAGTGCAGGTCCCTCCTCGGTAATTTTCCACCCCCACTGGCCACTGCACTCTGTATTCGTAATCGTCACTCCTTGAAAAGTTGTCATTCAACAGTACGTAGTAAGGTAGCTTGGTAAAGGAAGCAGCTAGTTCATTGTTTAATGAATACCCGACTTATGCTCCTCGTTACATGTCCAACAAGCGCTTGGTCTAAATCCAACATGTACGTTGTAGAGTAATAAGTCTTATGGAATTATTTGTCAAATAATTTTATTAATTAAAAAAAGGGAGAAAAAAAATATCAGACAAAACTCTTAATTAATAAGATAATTGTATGACAAGTGGATTCCTCTAAAGGACAGTTCAGGAGATTCTCCAAGGGCTATTACAAACGCTGTGGCATGGTTGGTGCACCAAGAAAGGATTAAAGGAGGAAGATGCCAATCATGAATGTAGGCGTGGACCTCTTGAAAGTATAATACCAATCATTCAATTTCTTGCATTAGTTATCTCCCCAATAAGTATTTCAATGAGCAAACGAATAAAGGAAAAATAGTTTAACATGAATACCTTCGACAATATCAGATTTTGCACAGAGAAAGTTCAGGAGGAACGAAGGAGATGTAGGTAAAAGGGATGTCACAGGCCGGCGAATCACTCTTGAGAGGTGGAGAAATTAAAAATTAGATTGATTTGATAACTGATAATAAAGTGACTTGATTATGGGTATTCTATAGTCATCTCTGGGATAAATATATAAATCCAATTCTTTTCTGATTTGATATGCATATATATTATATAGGGTGGTCGGTGAGGTATAGGCGTGAATAAAAATGTTAGCTAGTCGAATAAATAATCCGGATCAACCTTATTTGGATAGATAAAAGTGTTGTCTTTAATTAACGGGGTGATGAATTATTTGTCTTATCAAACTAATGTTTGGCTTAGTCAAGTAGGGAATTTTTATGGTTTAGTCTTATATTGAAATTCTTCAACTATAACATCTATGTTTTGATATGATATCAAAACAAGTGAAATCTATGAGAATTTAATCTCTATATATGTAGAGGATTCTCTTCATTCAACGTCTAAGTTTTAAATTAGAATTTAGATGTTTAACATGAATAACTATTGGTTGGCATATCCTACTAATATTTGGTCTCATCAAACAAATCAAACCATTTTGGGTAAATCATTGCCAATCAGCTTGGAATATGATTTGACGAACTTGGATATCAAGCTCCAACCTCAAATGCCCCCTGCTCGTCCATAAAAGATGGTCTAGTGTAGGTTTAGGGTTAAAAAATGGTCAGAATTGGCACCAACACGATAGAACTGAGTGATATCAATCTTTTTAGGAGACAATAATCTACATCGAACATTTTCAAATAAACGTCGCATCATCTAGAAGCCGCGATGAAGTGTGACATGCCAAGGTGGGGAGGGTTTTTGGCTTTCCACAAATCCTTGCCCAACTTTGGGTTCCCACTTGCGCCTCCTCCCCCCACCTTTCCCATTTTATGACTGGCTGCCCCATCTAACCTACGTTCCGACACTGATATTTTTGGTGATGCGGGCCGACATCGTGGCCCATCATCTCTGATGGCAGCCCACTTTTCGTCCGAAAGAAGGCGTACACCCGATGGGCCCAAATTTCCTCGCGTCCTGTGGCCATCGAGTGCCGCACCCAAGGCGAAAGGGGGCCTCCCGTCAACAACGCAACGCAGATCTACCCTGCCCTCTCTTGTGACCTGATCTTTACAAGGGCACTGGCTTCCAATTCTTTCACAGGCTTTGACTCGATCTTTTCAATCTAGTGTTGTGAGCTAGAAACATGATCACGGAGGAGGATTGCAGAACATATTTGGACTTGGGCACAGTTTGGGAGACTGTGATTCAAATTTCCATTGCCTTTTTTTTTTTTCAAACTATCAAATTTTATGCTCACATCTTTTGATGATTAAATAGAAGTGAGATAGATATATTTTCCCCTGATAACAATCTTCATCTATCCGGATGTAACCCTCCTTCTTTATAAAAGGAATAAAAAAAGGAGGATCTCGCAGGGTCGAAAATTCCATACTCCTCTCGTCGCCTGGGGAAGGGACGGTGCGACTTTCGGCGGCTGCTTGGCCTTGAAAGGGCCCAGTAAGCAGTGGCCGGTAAAAGCGACCCCGTATCGCAGTATTTTCGCTGGGGTCACCTGCGCGGACCCATGTCCAAATACCACGAACGACAAAGCTCGGGAAGCCGGCCCGAGCCGAGCCGAATGGGCCGTCTGATGGTTCCCCGGATGGGCCCATAAGAGGTTCATAGGCCCGCTACGCAACAAAAAGAGTAGCATGGGGACGTGATGACTCACCTTGTCTTCCCCCATCTCTCCCCATCTGGGCCTGCCCCCACAAAATTCCCAGTGCCCTCCCTCGAGAACGACCTCTGTCTCTCTCTCTCTCTCGATTTTACCATACTGACCATGTTGCTGTTCTGCGTTCACTTGATTGTTTGATTCGAGAAGCGCATCTTAGTTTTTTTTCTCTAAAGTTTCATATCTATGATTGGCCGCCTCTCCAATATAGATTCATTTATAACCCCCCATAATTGTGGATCTATTTGTTAATACCACTTTAGGGGGTTTTATGTAAATATTCGAGGGACCTTCGTAATTTATGAGGCATTTCATTAGACAACTTTGAACAGACATCTATATTGGAGAAGCTGATCCACGGATATGGATGTCTATATAAGGTTTATAGGGTGTTTGGGAGTATTTTTTTAAAAAAGTTATTTCTCCTAAAAAATAATGATGGTCCGTTTTTAACTAAAATTTAAAAACTTTTAAAAAACAGTATAAAGTGTTTGGTGCAGATAAAGAAAATAATATAGGGTGTTAGTGGTGGGGGGGCGCAGCGCAGCCGACGGGCGGGAGGAGGAGGTCGCAGGGGGGGGGGGGGGGTGTTCGCGGCACGGGGTTGGGAGAGGAGAGGAGGAGGGGGGGTGCGCCACGGTGCAGGGGGGGAGGAGGAGGGGAAATATAAGAAAAGAAATAAAAAAATACAACCAAACACCTTATTAAACTAAAATTACAATAAGAAATTATGTGTGCCTAAAGACAAGTATTATAAGTTCGGGTCTTCTGACTGTACATGGGACGATGTCAATATGACAGAAAGTACCTAATAAAAATGAAATATGTAGTCCACCTGTTGTTGGAAGTTTGTGGGATGAGACGGGCGTAGACTTATGGACAGGTTTGATCCTTACATGGGTACTGCAAGATGTGTCCATCTCAATCAAAGGAGACATCAGACATGTATTAGTTTTTACCTAATATCCATTAATTATTAGTCCAAGTGCCAGACCCCACTGTGGGTGGTAGATCTCCTCACTTCCCCTTTGGGTTTTTTATTAAAATAATCATATTATATTATTTAATTATTTATTTAATCATATTTTAAATTTATTTCCCAAAATAGTCACCAAGTTGCCACGTTGGCAACTTGGTGACTGGTGGAGACCGGACGCCCACTTTAAAGACGGCATTGAGAATGCCGACAATAGCGTCGGCGTTCTCAATGCCGACTTTAAAGGTCGGCTTTGGGACGCCGCCATTAAAGTCGGCATTCGCAATACCGACTCTATTGTCGGCATTGCGAATGCCGACTCTATTGTCGGCATTGCGAATGCCGACAGCTCCTTAACTAACCCCCCGCCTCGAAACCTCCGAAACCCTTTCTGCTCCCGAAACCCTCTGCTCCCGAAACCCTTTTCTCTTCCTCACACTGCAGTCGCCGGACCCTCCTCGCCAGCGCCAGCCGCCGCCGGACGCAGGCCCTCCTCGCCAGCGCCAGCCGACGCCGGACGCCAGCCGTTCCTCCTCGCCGCACCAGCAGTGCCTCCTCCCTCACAATCCCCCCCCGGGCCACCTCCTCCCTCACTCCCTCACATCCCCCATCCGACGCCATCTCCACCACCTCCCACCTCCCTCACCTCCCCCCCTCCCACCCAGCCAGCCGCCCCACTTCCATTAGGTATGTTAATTAATTATTTAATATTTTTATTATTAATTGATTAATTTTATTTGACTAATGTATTTGTTTCATGGTTTTTATTTGACAATTATAAATTGTTTAACAAATGTAATTGATTTTAATGATTTTATTTGATAAATATAATTTGTTTAATGATTCTGTGTGTTGACAAATGTGATTTGTTTAAATATCTTTGTTTGACAAATGTGATTTATTTAATGATTATTGTTTGACAAATAAAATATGTTTAAATTATTATGTTTGACAAATGTGATTTGTTTGAATATTTTGATTTGACATATGTAATTTATTTATCTTATAATGGCAGATAGATAGTTCCAACATTTCTTTAATTGCTATTATGATGGTGTCTTACATATTGAGGATCATAAACCTCAATATGAAGGAGGTACTGTACGCATTTTGCGTGTAAAGAAAGACACAAGTTTACTGAGTTGATGAGAAAGTTATATATCTTGACGAAATATGACGAAAGACATGTTAAGATTGGTATAACATGCGAGTGGCCTACTTCTATGGGTGAATTATTGCAGTGAGAGTTGAAGATGATGAACTGTTGAAAGTATGTTCGATTTGTATCCTCTCATGTATCTGCTGTACAATTATATTTAGAGAAGGAAGATATAGATAATATATCTATTCAAGGTAATGATGAAGTGCAAACACATGGTCATATTGATGACAACTTGCATACTCAACACTATGAGTATCAACAACCAACTGGACACTTCACACGTATGTTGAATGATGATGTTCATTCTACTGGATTTTATTCTGCTAATGAGAGAGATGTACGGTACGAATCATATTGACTACACTTTACCTACAGATTATAACCCACGGAGTTGTCTCCCATAATTGTACGAAATATATATTAGTGTGAGGAAATTTTGTTAACATTTAAAATTTTATTTGGAGGTCTATTGGCTATGGGGTGGATTCTCACAGTATCCTTTCATGCCAATCACTGATCCGTCACATACTTTTCATAGTGCGAGCTCATCAGGGTATGTGATTTCATCATCCTGATAAATTATTTTGTGTATTCACATAACATATGTACCATAAATTTTATGCCATATTTGATTGATATGTAGGCACCATGTAACAGAAGAACATGTGATTGAGGAGGATGAAGAATGAAATAGATTCAAAAGATGATATAGATGACAATGAGAATATGGAAGAAGGAGATGATGAACATTATTGATATTGCCAGGGTTAATAATACAGAATATGAGCAAGACCCTCAGATGTATTCACTTCTGATCACTGGATAGATGAAGCCACAATGAATAATTCTCATGAAGGGATAGATGTACCTTGTACTTTAGAGGGTGAAGAGCCTCATGTTGACAAGTTTTTACAAACAAGAAGAATTTGATATATGCATTACAAACATATTCAGTTAACATAGTGTCCAATATAAGGTGACACGAAGTCACACGAAGATGTTTACAGCTCAATGCATTCATGATACATGTGCATGGAGGGTTCATGCATCAGTTTGAATGGATTTGAATATTTCAAAGTAAAAAAATATGCTGGACCCCATACATGTGTGAATCCAATATTGCAAAGTTCCAATCGCCAATGCACATCTCGTTTGTTCAAATGTTGATTTTGTCAGCTGTGAAGAAGACAAAGTTAACAATTACTCCAGAAGAGATTGTGAGAAGAATACTAGATGAATATATGTTGAAATTCTTATAAGAAAGCATGGATTGCAAAATGTTTGGCTATGAAACAAATCTTCGGCAGTTGGGAATCATCATATGCTACTCTACCCAGGTATCTAGAGGCCCTTCAATTGACAAATCCGGGGACAGTTGTGCAGTTCACCTATGCAGAACAATCTGTCTTTCGTTTTCAAAGAGTTTTTTTTTGTCATTTGCACCTTCTATACAGGGGTTTCCACATTGTAGGCCATTGATAAGTGTTGATGGAACACACCTGTATGGAAAATATCCTGGTGTTTGATGATTGCTACTGGTGTAGATGCAGATGATGGTTTATTCCCCCTTGCATTCGCTATTGTTTGAATCGGAAAATGGCGATTCTTGGGCATGGTTTTTGGCGTGTATTAGAGAGAAAGTTACAAATAGAGTTGATCTTGCAATCATTTCTGATCGACATAGAGGTTGGAGCATGCAGTACCTGAGATATTTCCTCCTCCTATTAGTTACCATCGTTGCTGTTTACGACATCTTGCTGATAATTTTCAAAAAACATTCGTGATAAGACATTGACAGGTCTGTTATGCTCTGCAGCAACTAGAACATGTATCTTTGAATTTCACATCTCATACAGAAAATAGAAGAAATGAATCCTCAAGCAAAGATTGGTTGGAAGATGTCGGTTATGAAAGGTGGACAAAGGTATAGAGGTGGTAAGCGGTTTGGTATGATGACAACAAATATTTTGAAAGTTTTAATAGTGTCTTGAAAGGTGCGCGAGGTTTGCCTATCCAGGCTTTAGTGCAAAAACTTTCTACAGGTTAAACAAATTTTTTGTTAAACGACGTGAGGATGGTTGAATTGGGAAGCATCATATGCTCTAGTGTAGAAGTCCAACTCGTGTTACTGAGCGAGAGGCTAGAAAGATGTCAGGTGATCAGATTTTCTAGACATGAGTTTCAAGTCACTAATTCACACGGACATCAGTATACTGTTAACTTGGACCGCAATGTGGTTGCTCCTGCAATGTTATTGCATGACAGGTCTTCCTTGTGTCCACATAGTGGAATCTTGTAGATCATTTTCAGCCAATATTTCACACTTGAACTTTTGTGCTGCATTTATTCTGTGGAGGCCTATCGACAGACATATGGCTTTGCTTTTCATCCTGTCTTGGACAGTCGACATTGGCCCCGCATAGAGGTGCTACATTGCAACCTCCATTTGGTCGCAGGCAAAGTGGTCGTCCACGTAGTAGACGCTTCATATGCATATGGATACGAATAAAGAAGGGTCATCTCATAATCATTGTAGTCATTGTGGCCAACCAGGACATTATAGGAGTACATGTCCAGGGTACAACCCCCTCATCACAATTAGTAAGTGTTTTTTATGTTCCTTACATTTATAATTTTTCAAGCATATATATGTCTCTTGTTTACACATGTTGGTTATATACTTATAATTCCTTTTACACGTATGTTTTGCAGAGATGGACAATTTCCAGGTCCTGTAGATACTTCTGTATTATGCACAGGAATCTCATAGATCACAGTTGGTTTGCGCTGGCCAGGTATTGTTATTGTTAATATATTGTTTTGTTACTTGTGCATAAATTTAATGTTAACATATTTTAATTATTTTTTTCAGGAAACAGAAGTTCTTAAATGTTGGGAGTACCATAGGAACTTAGGTGCATGGGCAGTAGACCCCCGCATTGTACAATATGTACTAGATCTGGTTTATTTCATTTGACTCAGGTTCAGTGGATTAGGTTAGATTGGCTTGATCACTGCCCTTGTTGAGAGATGGAGGAGTGAGACCACATTCCACCTTAGGCATGGAGAGATGAGTATCACATTACAGGATGTTGATATTTTGATGGGATTACCAATTGATGGTGATGCTGTTGTAGGAGACACTACTTTAGATTGGACAGATGCTTGCATGGCCTTTTAGGTGATATTCCGGATACGATGAACGAGTTCAGTAAAATTATCTGGTTGCGAGAGACATTTGCAGTTATTGCAGAGGATGCATCAGCAGAGGTTGTTAGACGACATGCACGGGCATACTTGTTACATCTTTTGGGATGCACTATTTTCAATGATAAGTCAGAAAATTCAGTGCCACTTATGTATCTACCCCTTCTAGGGGACTTAGATCGGGTTAGTAGATACTCGTGGGTTGGCGACACTTGCTTATCTATATCGGCAGTTATATTGCATGCAAGTCGGTGCCAAGGCCATTTGTGGTTCATTGACTCTTCTTCAAGTAATTGTCATTTACTGCATATTTATTTTGTCTCTAGCATGTGGTTGCATATTCTAAGTAATTGATTTTTTTTGCAGTTGTGGTCTTGGGAGCGACTTCATGTGGGACGTCCTGACATTCCGATGCATCCTTTGACAAGACATGCCTTTGGGACACAGGTACATTTAAATTTTGTGTGACTATTTATTTATATGAATGTTACTAGTCACAAATAAATTGTAGGTGGAATGTTCGAAGAGCAGAGATAATAATCATCATCATGTTTGAGATTGTACAGATCAGAGTTTGATCATCAGGAGGACTACCAGGTAAACATAATGAACCTATTATATTGTACCAGAGGATACGATACTTACACTTACTAATTGTATTTTCAATACAGATTAGGTGGGAGCCATACACTGCAGATATATTGGAGATGTTACCAGCTGTTTCTAGGCAGGCTCTCATCTTTGGTTGTCTCGAGTTCCTCTCCTTTGTTTTTCTATTGTTGAGATGCATGTTCCAGATAGAGTACTTAGACAGTTTGGTAGAGTACAACATATTCCTGGTCATGTTGATGCATTAGATCGTGTCACCCGAAAGGGACGTGGGCATATGATTGGGCTAGATATTTTGCACATTTTGTACAGATGTGGCATCATCGGCAGATTACATTATACCACCGGATGAGGAGACGTTGGTATTGGTAGAGGGGAGTATATGGCTTGGTATTGGGATATCACTAGGCGGTACATTGCTCGGCCAGGCTTCAGTTATGATATGCGTTATGAGCCGCGAGATCACATAGAGAGGAGTCTGGTAGACGGTAAAGCATTTACATATGATGGCTAGTGTTGTGCCTTCAGGATGATATATCGGATAGTGCACAGTCTACATTTATATCCATGCAGATGTATATTGATAGTGTGTTATCTCAGGTTCAGCGGACAGATTCATCTACATCACATGCAGGACCTTCAGAGCCATGTGCAGACACACCACAGCAGCAGCCAGATGATGCAGGACCATCTCATTTTTCTCCAGATGTTATGACAGTTTCACAGTATGGTCTATATGACGTAGGAGCTTCACAGATAGTGACAGATGAGGGCATGACAGATACACAGCCACCACAGTCTACGATAGGTACATATCGTCGCCAGCGACGTCACAGAGGATCGACTAGCACACTATCACAACAGAGTCAGTCTGATCTACTTGGAGAGACATTAGGCAGTATAGATGAGACATGGATTCTAAGACAGCACAGTCAGAGTCATGTGATGATGTGTTGTACATGATACACAGTTGCAGTCGGAGACAGAGGTTGATGCACATGAGCAGTGTCACAGTCGTGTCGTGGTCGTGGTAGAGGTCGAGCATCTAGAAAGGGAAAGAAGAGATATTTTCCACAGTTTTTTTTGAGATGATTTCTGTACTTGTTATTTTGATGTATTTTGTGATTTAGACATGATGTATATATGACTTGGACATCTACAAATATTTTGCCATGAACCATTTTTGTGATTATCCTTGACATATACATAGAAATGTTATCGTACAGGAACAGGTACAATAATGAAAATATATGTGAAACAGGGGAGGTGCTGTCGATTTTTTAAAAATTAAATAATTTTAACAGAAATAGATATGTTTACAACCGTATAATTTGTTATTAATATCTACTTTACTATCATATTAAAAGACTCGAATGCTAATCTAAAATTCAGACGTTGATTGAGAGAATTTCCTTTATATATATAATGGTAAAACTCTTATAAATTTTCAATGTAAATTAAATAATAAATATAGATAATTAAATTTTATCTAATTTTTAAACTTGTTTGAACTTCACACATATGTCTGTGTTTTCACAGAGCACCGCTCGGGTGCTCTGTGAAACACAGGCGGGTGCTCTTTCACAGCACCCGAGCGCCCCGCCTGTGTTTTCACCGCGAGCGGTGCTCTGTGAAAAACACAGACAGCCGCGCTCTGTGTTTTCACAGAGCGCGGCCTGTGAGGTTTTTTTTTTAATTTTTAAGACTTGAGTCGGCATTGGCATTGCCGACTCCAAAGCGGCATTGCCAATGCCGACTCTAAAGCTCCCACCCCGTCTCCCGGTCACCAAGTTGCCACCGTGGCAACTTGGTGACTATTTGGGAAATAAATTAAAATATGATTAAATAAATAATTAAATAATATAATATGATTATTTTAATAAAAAACCCTCCCCGTTTTTCTTTCCTTCTCCTCATTGGGTTTTTTTTTTTCCCAGTTCACAGTAGTCTCTGCAATCTAGGGTCTCCCCAGGTACCATATATAGTTTTTGGATTATGAATTCTGCTTAAGTTTAGATCTTATAACAATATAATAAAATAAATGCTATGCCCAGATGGAGTGCTACTCAACATCTTGGGCTTTTAGGTCTCCATTTTGGATAATGTTCTATATGATAAGGGAATAATGTCACAGGGGCATACTTTTACTGTATAATGGGGATGAGTAAAGATGAAGCCCCTACTCAACAAGCCTAAATAAAATCCCATTTTGTGTTCCATCTCTTTCTTGCCTTGAATTAGAGATGTAAAAGGACAAAGCAGGGTTTGGCGTGTCGGATCGGATCGGGCCGATTCAGGCGAATCGGTGCGGATCAGGGGAAATCCGATTCGCGATTCACCTGATTCGGTCCGATTCGCCTAATACCTATTCAGGCAGGGTTGCCATGTCACAGGATCCTGTTCAGGCAGGGTTTCAGGATCCCCTTATTTACCTAAATATCATTCCCCTTATTTACCTGAATATCATTAAGTAAATGTTATATATTTTGTTGTTTCATTTACTTAAGATATTACATGTAAATAAGGAGTACCCCCCATTTGAATCCAATAAAAATATCAAAAATCATATCTCTTACCAATAAAAAGTCAACTCTCCCATCGAAGAAGAAAATCACGATTTCGGTGATTTTAACGAAATGCTAACTTTCTAATCTCTCATAATTTGGTCTATCTAAAAAATTTGATAATTCAAAATAAATCATATAGAACACTAAAATCTAAATCCAGTAAAAAATGTCAAACATATATGTGACTTCTCCAAGGAGCCGCTCTCCCTACTGACAGCACTTAGTCTGCTCGAGGTATCTCAAATTTGGTCAAACTTAAGTTATCATCACCTAAACTCATGAGAATTTTCACTTTCTAATTGAAAAGAAACTAGAAAGTGACAATTCTCATGAGTTGAGTGATGATAGTTTAAGTTTGACCAATCTTAAGATCCTCAAAATAGACTAAGTACTATCAGTAGGACGTTTGACTTTTTTATCAACTTTAGATTTTAGTGTTCCATATGGTTTATTTGAATTATCAAATTTTTAGATATACCAAATTATGAGAGATTAAAAAATTAGCATTTCTCTAAATCACCGAAAATCGTGATTTTCTTCTTTGATGGAAGAGTTGACTTTTTATTGATAAGAGATATGATTTTTTTTTATATTTTTATTGGATTCAAATGAGGGGTACTTTCTTATTACATGTAAGATCTAAGTAAATGAAACACAATTTATAACATACTTAAATGATATTCAGTAAATAAGGGGATCCTGAAACCCTGCCTGAACAGGATCCTGAGACCTGACAATCCTGCCTGAACAGGTATCAGGCGAATCAGACCGATTCGGTTCGATTCGAGTCCGATTCCATGCGAATCGGACCGAATCAGGGAGAACCCGATCCGGTCTGAATCGCCGATCCGTCAAACCCTGGGATAAAGGGTTTTCTCTGGTCACTTGATATTTTTGAATTCGAACAATTCGATCCTTCATTTTGTTTTATCATAGTTAAATTGTATGGAAGACATAACAAATATTTAGAAAATGCAAGGAAAAATGATAAGGTAGATAAGAATAATGAGACATATATATGTTCCAAAATTAGATAACTTCCTAATGAAAAATGATAATATGTAGATATGAATAAAGAGACATTTGTTCCAAAATTAGATTACTTTTTGTCTAACCAGTTTTTCTTTGCTTCCGCTCTTCTTACACCTTAATACATATCATTTCTAATGGTGATTTTACTCATATAAAAAAAATTGAAATTTCAAGTGAATACCCACCCTATTAGTATTGGATGTCCCAATATCTACAAGGCCCTTTCAACTGTTGCCTCGCATTCATTTATTTATGCAACTCATTCTCACACACCTCATATATCTGACATGCAGACTTTATGTAAATAACTGATTTTTTGAAGTAAGTGTTGCATACTCATGTTTTAGAGGAAACATTTTACTTTGGGGGATTTTTATTAAAATAACTTTGTTTTTGTTTTAATAAATATTTAACAAAATATGTTTGATTCTAACATTTTACAAAACTATGCTTGAATAGTTTACACAAATATATTACAATTTACACAAACTTAAAGTGCTTAAACAAACATGCTACTACTTACATAAATTTATTGTAAATTACATAAATATGCTACAACTTATACAAATGTGTGTGAACTATTTAGGCAGAATTTTTAAATATGTTATAATTAAGTATAATTTTGTAAATATGTTAGAAATAGATATATTTTGATAATATTTATTAAAAAAAAGTTATTTTTAAAAATTTTCTTTTCCTTTATCCCCTCTTGCAAGCAACGTAATAAGACACTCGTATTTGTACAGTTACGACTAAAATTAGCTAATAACTTAAATCCCATAGATTCTTTTCATAATTTCAAGAGGAACTTCACAATGCAACTTGCTTTTTTTTTCCATCTTTGCTTACCATCACTTTGACTGTCTAATTAAAATTTAAAATCAGATGGTCAAACTATATAAGTTAAATATAATCTTCTAAAAGTTGAGTGCACTAAATTTAAATTATTTTTCCTGGTATGTCATTCGAAATCAAAGAACAAAAAAGGTGAATAAATTGATTCTATAACTTTTAATTTGAAAGAGCAAAGATAGACCAATTTCTTATTAATATTTATCATACCCTCATATACCTGATGTATGTTATAGTGACAAGATGATGATATACATATCCATGAGATAAAATAGTCTAACAGTTTATTATCTTTATATGTGTCAATTACATGAAATCATATTTAACACATCGTCTTATCTTGGACAAGAAGAGAAATACTTATTATAACAAAGGTTGCAATGAATTAAAGGAAAATAATTTTATTGATTTGATCAATCTCACTTGCAATAAATAAATGGAATTGCGATTTTCACAATTCATATCATAATTATTACAAAATCTTTTTTGCAATGAACATTTCTCGTAAAAATCTCATGGATGCGGATAGAAAAAGAAAAGTTGTTCACATCTTATACCTTTATGCCCCTCTCAACTCTTCGTCTCCTATTTGGCGACGACTGGCCCCCATCAACAAGTGTCCCACCATGTTTGATGCCTTCACGTGGGCGGGTTGGGTTGGGGGAGGGGATGGTTGTCCTGGCGTGCGGCCTTGAAATAGTTGGAGGGGGGGTAGTGTGCTGTGTGGAGTTGTCGTTGTTGCACTACCGGGTGCAGCGCCGCAGCGGATGGGCCAACTCCGGACGGCTCGCCCGGGCCGGCGGTCCAGACAACGACCCATCGGCCAAAGGAGGCGTCCGCGCGGACGCCATCCGACGGCGCTGGCGTGTCTGATGCTTATGGCCAGCCGCGGGCATTCGCGCGCGTGGACGGGAGGTGATCCACTCGCTCCTCCAATCCCACGACCAATGAAGAAACTCGATCGCATAAGGGAATAACCCGTCGCTTTCGCTTTCCTATCAAAATGTTAATTTTCCATGCAAAGTCCTCCTCAACTTTTTAATTAACGAAAAGTACAACTAATTAGTGAGATCTGTAATCTAACTATACATAAGATATGGCGCTTAGTCAAGGAACATTAATATTCACTTGGGACGTTCCCACTTCTTTCACCACTTTAGATCTTTTAATGTCTGATCATCTTGAGTTGGGTTGGGACATTTTATGACTTTAAGAAGATGCAGCACCATATATGCTTATAATTAATGACAAAAGGAACAGACATGCATGCATGATGCGGGGGTGTGTTTGGGCATGTATATTTTCCTAATGTTATTATCACAATCAGATGTTGAGAAGGTATGGTTGTAATTAACATCGACTTTGTCGGCAATAAACGTAGTTTGTCGTGATCATCAAGGTCAGCGATAACTTGTGCAGTCATTTTGTAACCGGTCGCGTGTTTAATATATATATATGCTCTCCGATAGTGAATTTCACAGCCACTTAATATATATGTTCTCGCGAGTAGGTGATCATGATCATGAATGTGATGGGGGTTGATGACGATGTTTACATCATGTTTGAGCCATTAGTGATAAGAATTCCTTGATGAGAACTACCTCATGGCATCAAGAAGACACGAGTCAGACGCCATCGGGAGTGGACGAGGGAACAGATGTGGTTGTAGAACCAAAAGCTAATACAAACGCTGTAGCGTAGCACGACTCTGGATCTCTCTCTGGTTGTTGACAAAAAGATCTAGTCAGGGAAGAAAAAGGAAGAGAGGGGGAGAAGAAAGACAAAGTGATGTGATTGTGGATCCTTTGAAAGGGTTCCAGTCCAATGCTGGTTTTTATTTGTTTCTTTCCCTCAACTTTATAAGTACAGCTAATCTTAATTCTGCTACTTTCTACGAAACTTCATGAAGAAGGGTACGTGGGGAATCATTTGGATACCTATGAATTATGGATGGTCTTGATAAGAGGATAAGATATAAGGAGCTGCAGTCACCGGATATGGCTTGGCATGGCTCATTCAGTTGTTGGGGTCATGAAGTAACAGGAGACAAAATTTAAATATTCTCTACAAAAGTAGATAAAATTTGCAGTGTTGCTTTCTTTAATAATTTGTCTCTTGTACTTTCACAGTCCAAATTAAGATCAAATTAAGTCCATATGAATTATCTTAGTATTTTTATCCATATGAATTATCTTAAATATTTTAAAGTTTAATTTATTAAGTCTAGTACTATATATCTAAGCCAAAATTAAGGAGACCATGCATAGCTAGAGACTGAAAAGAAAAGGTGGAAAAGAAAATGACACTAGAA
The DNA here is from genome assembly GCA_014218235.1 of Colocasia esculenta. Taxonomy (NCBI): domain Eukaryota; kingdom Viridiplantae; phylum Streptophyta; class Magnoliopsida; order Alismatales; family Araceae; genus Colocasia; species Colocasia esculenta. Next base: position 21,757,729 of record CM024754.1, on the reverse strand, counting down.
TATTGTTCTTTCTGATATGTGGAGGAAGATGTGATACAAACGCAGTCATTGGATACATTTTATAAAATCAAAACCTGTACCTCTTTAATTTCCACTGCTGATCTACATCCTTTTTCCCTCCATATTTTTATAGTTTTCCTTTTTCTTCTTTTCCCTTTAATTACCCTACGACCTCACATTGATCTTCACCATATATATATAACATAAGCTCAATCAGTCCTCATTCTTATCAAAATCCATCGATTATGTATAATCTTATAGTAACTCATCATTTTATATATGGTCTCCGTGTAACTTGTCATTTATCTAGAGCAATCCCAACTTCAGTACTTGATCCCCATTCTTATACATTATTCTTTTGCTTCAAAATGATCATGGTCTAAAGCCAATCGCAACTATATGCATGCTGTTAGTATTGAAAATTGCTCACATTTTGCCATTTTTACTTGATTTGGAGTAGGTGGCTTCTCCCTTGCATCCTTGCAGTTGGTTTGTGCATCATCGATTTGTGCATAAATTATAAGGAGGCCATGTGTTTCCCACATGAGCTCTGTCCAATAATACAGTTCTTCCTAAACGTGGAGGGGGGGTGGGGGGTGGGAGAGGATAAGGCATATTGCCATGTGATAATTTTTCTGACATTAATATGAATTGGTCTATCTTCAAAATAACCGGTATCTTAGGAGACCATCACAAACAGCGATATCAAACCCATGCAAGTTACATCATTCTTAACTTGAACAAAATTTGACAAGTTTAAAATTTGTACTTATGGTCTTAATTTCCTCACTTGGGTTTGATTCGGCCTATCACTAATAAAAGATCATGATCAAGAGTAATTGGCTTCAGAAGAGGTGTTTCTTGAGAGGTCGCATATCTTTAAATCACTTCTAATCAAGTATGATTAATTACAGAGTATTTTACAGAACCAAGTTAATTACTTCAAAAGAAGTTTTGTTGATATAGAATACAACTTAGTTACACTTGAGGGTGTTTCATTCTACCACTCCTATATAAACGACGTCTTCATCATTGGACCCATATAACATATAATACAGTCAAACTTATAAACAGACAAGATTCTAGAGATGACCTTGGCAGGTTCAAAAGGTGGCTCATATTATGTAATATTTTACGTCATTATACCCTCGAGGTGGCTCCCATAGTGTAGTATTTTATCTTGGTGGCACTTAACTCCCGCACTAACTAGGATATGATTATGATACCAAATTTATCACACCTCATATTCTATACTATCGAAGTATTATCTGTTTCGACCCTACAACCTCATGATTTTATTCTCTTGAGAGCAATTGGCTCCGAAAAAGGTGCTTCTTAAGAGTTCATCCATCTTGGACTACTCCTAACTAAACACGATTAATCGCATAATTCTTTATAAAATCAAACCAATTACTCCAAAAAATACCTTGTTAATAAAAAGTACAACTTAGCTATATTTAAAAGTGTTATATTCCCTACTTCACTTGCGTGCTTTGCAATTTTATCAACTGAGCTACCTCGGATAGTAGAATTTGAAATTTAAATCTTTTCAACCTACCTCGCCTATAAGAACGACATCTGTGCATTTAATGTTGATAAGTTCCGAGGGACTTCAAAACCGAAGATCATAGCCATGCTTGACCTAACTTGTAGACGGAAAAACCCAAATGCTAATTATTAGGGCTGCAACTGGGTTGGGTTCGGAACCGAAAACACAGATTTCGATTCCGATAACTGAAATATAGTTCTGATTTCGATTTCGATAAAATCAGAATGGTTAAATCCAATTTCAATAACATTACCGCAACTGAAATTCAAAAGTGCTTACCATGATTTTGCCTTTTGAGTTTATAGATAATTCATCAAAATAACCGATATCGATTCCGATTATTTTTCAATTCTGATTTTGATTTCGATAATTTATCGGAATATCTGATACTGATTCTGATAAACTATCAGGATCATTTTTAATTTTGAAATTGATAATTTTTATCAGAATCAAGTCGAAATATCAGATTCTATTTACAATCCTACTAATTACTAGGTAGGCAAATTAAACTACAAGTTCCAAGACATTTTACTAGGGAAAAAAAAAAAAGGTGCGGTCGAGCAAATACAGGAACCATAGAATGAGACCTATCTAAAGGTATGCTCATGGAGTCATGGGCATGTTGAATTTAGAAGGATATTTCAACAAAAGTGGGTCTTCCCATATGATGTTGGGGCAGCAAATTTCAGGGCCAGTTCTGAAAAGTTAACCAGTAGATCCGGCTGAGTTAAACTCGTTCAAATTGGCACAGCCACAGCTTTCTTCAAATTACGTACATCAGGACAAACTCTTTGTATTATCATTTATTATTGAAATTATGGATGGAATAAGTTAATTTTGTTACACATCGTTATATTCAAGTTAGATTCGGGTATAATCGTGGTTTCACTGCGATCTTAAACTAACATTCGATTCAGGTTAAGTAAAGATGTGGAAAGTTCACTTAAGTTACAAGAGGCATGAGGTGGAATCTGATTGATTTATACGGAGGTGGCAAGATTTAAAATAAAATTAATTTGGTTAAATATGTGAATTTCGTTTCATCATTTGTTGCTCACTACACATAAATATGTAACAAACATTACTCTATTCGATTGAAATGGGTAGGATCTGGATAAAAAATAACAAAAAAAAGGGAGATTTGAGATTGATGGGAATGTCCTCTCTTGTCCAGTTCCGGGAGGAAAGTGGAATTTGTGGTGGTAGGATCACCTTTTCTAAGAACATAAAAGAAGAAGAAAAAAAGCCCCACAAAAAAAGAGAATTTTCCATCCCTACCTTCCAAAGTTTAGTAGGGACAGTTTTGTCAATTCACAAAACCAACGAACTTCTCTATCCTCGTTATAAACACCCTCTATCCCCTCCCCGCCTCCGTGGTAACGGAGGGGTCAAATAACAGCCAAAAACAACTGAGCAAGGCAGGGGAGACACAGAAGAAGAAAAATACCCACGACTCCATTGCTCCAGTCCAGCACCACCGCCCACCACCACTCTCCCTGCCCTGCTCTGAGTTCTTCCCCATCCTCTGCCTTATCTCTACCCCTGGTGGCTCCAGAAGGGTCCCCTCTTCTCTCTCCTCCAGCTCCGTCCCCCCACGGAAGCCGCCCCTGCTCTGCTTGGGGTCTTCCCCTCTCTTCCCCTGCTGAGCGGGATGGGTGTGAGCTACCGCTGCTCTCTGGTTTCGCAGGGCTCCATCATCATGATCACCAGCTTCTTTCGTCATAAGCAGTAGAGGGGGAGCCGGGGGCGGTGCGGAGAGGATTCGACCCAGTCGGACGCAGGAGGCATGTATCTCCCGGCTTTTGGCACCTCCGAAGGCATGACCTTTTGAGGGTCTTCTGCTCTTCTTCTTCTTCTTCTTCTGTGAGTCGCTGTTCTTCTTCCTCGTCTCTCCTCTGAAGAGGGGAAGGGGAAGAGAGGGGATGGCTGGGAGGAGGGTTTACGGTGGGTCAAACATGGTGGTGATCCTGCAGAACGAGGGCGTCTCCCCGGAGGCGATCGAGCTCTTCTGGCCTCCGGCGCTTCTGCTGGCTTCCACAGTAAGCATCTACACTGTTACCAGCTTTGGTCGTTTTTGTGGGGATTGGGTCTGGAATTTAAAGCCTTTCTTTCCACTTGGGTGTTTGATTTCTTGGAACCTGTGAGTTTTTTGTTTGGGAATTTGATGTAATGTCCAGTTTCAGTTGTATATGTCCTTCGGGTTCCATGTTCTGTTCAAATTTCTTGCCAAGTTCTTGTTCTGAAGATAATTTCACTTTACCGTTGCATTGTACAAAGCCTTTCAGCCAGCACTCTTGGTTTTAGTGTTTGGTGTGACATTTCATTCCCAATTCTTTGAATTTTCAAATTGCCTATCATTTCCTGTCAATAATGTTTGAATTTGATCTTTTCTCACTTCCTATTTAGTTTCCTTTTCATGTTTTTATTATTTGCCAGGATAGGTTTGTTCTGTTTCTTATTTGTTCTTTTTTCTATTTTAAGTTTACTTGCTTCTTTCTCAACCTTCCTTCTTGCCTCTTTTAATCCAAAAGCTTTTGAATAAGCTGCAAACCAATTGGGCGACCAGATGAATAATCTTCATCATACCTTAAGTTAATTTAACCATGGGTAGTTAGCAGAAATTTTATGTGCTTGCCAGTTAGATTCCCTGGCTTGTATTATACAATCTGTATGCCTGTGAGTTTCTCTCTGCAGCATCTGTACAATGGTTCTCCCACTGGAACTATTTTACATTATCTCATGCTTGTGGTTGATATTTGGAAGTGTTCTAGATGGTCTCATGCTTATTTTCTTTCTAAGCTTCGTGAATAGTTGGGAGGCCACCATAGTTTGCTTCGTATTTTTTCATCTGCAGAATCAACGCGACACCTTTCAGTTGCTGTAAGCATCAGAGCTTGTGCTTCAAGTCGTTTTACTTTAATCCCCATGATATGACAGAGCATCTCTCTTTCTTGGTGCCAAACCTAATTACTCATATTGTGATAAGCACCTCCTCACACACTGTTGATCAAGAGAAATATTCATGTCTGTCCATAGATGAACAGTTGAAGAAACAAGAAATACATACTTCTCGACACCGGCCGTAGAGAGGAAACGAAGATATCACCTCTCAGATCACTTTGGTCCTTGAGAATTTATTGTCTATTTGTGTATGCATAATTTATGATCTTCTAGTAATCATGCTGTGATGGTCCACCAGGCTCAAGATCGATGGTAAACTTTGAAGATGTCGGGGGGAGCACAACCGAGTGCTCCTTGTACCGGCAGGTTGATCTGGAGGAAACTGGCATTGATGATTCAGATGATTTCCACCAGCCGGAGAAGAAAAGGAGATTGACTGCTGATCAGGTTCAGTTCCTGGAGAGGAGTTTTGAGGTGGAAAACAAGCTGGAACCTGAGAGGAAAGTCCAGCTTGCCAAAGACCTTGGTCTGCAACCCAGACAGGTCGCCATCTGGTTCCAGAACCGGCGGGCTCGGTGGAAGACCAAGCAGCTGGAGAAGGACTACGAGTCCCTCAAGTGCAGCTACAACAATCTCAAGTCTGATTACGAGAACCTGCTCAAGGAAAAGGAGAAATTGAAAGCAGAGGTAATCTCTCTCACGTCTGGGCCATAAACACTTAAGATGGTTATTAACAAACAAGCTTCTTTTATGCCAAGAGCACATTTTTTCTTCATCATTTTTCTCTAGCCATGTTGAGTAAGCCACCTAGATGCTTGAAGATGACCATCTTGTCGCAGCTATTGGATTCTGTGCCCACTAGGGGTGCTTTCTAAAGCTTTGCACAGTGGGCAAACTTTTTATGAAATTGACTTCATTCCCAACTTTAGTATATGCATCAAGCTTTACCAAGGATAGGAGTTTTGGTTCTCTTGTAGGTGGATTGTGAAGGTTCCTTCCTTAACATGTCAATATGTGGATGTGGATTTTCTCTCTTAAATTTGCTTGTGGAATAAAGGGTGATCCTAAAAAAGATCCCTCTTTTTAATGACTGGGTTATGACCCGACTTCATTGTCGTTCTAATGGTACAGTTCTTGTTGACAGGTTATTGTTCTCACAGAGAAGGTCTTGCTGAAGGAGAAAGGCAGGAACAACCCTGAGGCGCAAGAACTCGAAATCCCTCTTCTGCGACAGCAGCTGCAGAGAGCAGATCCAAGCGGTGCATCGGAGATCAAAAAATCTGGTCTCCTAGCACCACCGTGTAAGCAGGAAGACATCAGCTCTGCCAACAGCGCGGTGCTGGATTCGGACAGCCCCCACTGCAGCGACGGAGGACTCTCCCCTCGGTTCGAGCCCGCCGACTCCCCCAACGCGTTTGAACAAGATTACTCGGATCTCTCCCATGGCGAGGATGAGGACGAGATGTACCGCTTCCCCAAGCTTGAAGACGACTCGTGTCACTACGGGTTTCAAGTGGAAGACCAGGCCCTGTGGCTCTGGCCTTCCTACTGAAAGTTCCAACCCAACAGTAAATTCTGGTGTGTATGTGTTTGTGCTTCGACGTCTACGTTTCTGTTTCAGGTGAATTTTGGATTCGGTGTGAGGAATAAACTAAGCAAATAAAGGCCACTCCGTGGCTTCCGCAGTCCGAACAACTTTGTTTTTCTTCTAGTCCATGAGGTTTGAGTGGGGAAGAAAGAAAAAAAGAACACTTCCCCATCTCCCGTATCTTGTATGTAAAGGTGTCTCTCCTCCTCTGTAGTCTGTACTTAAAGTCGTCTTCATCTGCTCAAGTTTGTTTGAGAGGTCCTGTAATGTTTGCTTCAATTGGAAGATCTAGCTGTCTTTGTGATCCTTTTGAAATCTTGTGCTTAATGCCCACTATGTTTTAGATTACTAGTGTGGATAACGGCGAACGGCAATAGTGGTGACTGGCGACCAAAAGCAGACGGCAGACAGTAGCAATAAACTTATAAATTTTAGATTTTAAAATATTAATCTTAAAATTTAAAATTATCAATTAAGTTCTTAATAATAACTTAGATTCATAAATATAAAATTTTAAGTGCAAAAATGTAATTACTATAGTTTAAAAATATTGATTAGATTTTTATAATAATAAATTCAGACTCATAAATATTAATTTTAAATTGAGTTTAAGAACTATCTATTAAATTTTTTATAATTATTTTAAACTTATAAATAATAACTTTAAATTTAAAATAGTGACTTTAAATTATAAATAATTGTCACTTACCACCCGCCACCAACCCGAATGTCATCCATATACGGTTGACATCATTAGAAAGTGTACTTACTGCACTTGAATACAGTAAGTCGTTTAATGATGGTTAATTCCGGCTAAAAGAAGGCCTCTTCCGACAACTTATTTTCTTGTTCAGAGATGAGTTTATTGCTATGTTAGAGTCATAGTATCGTAGGGGACATCTGAAAAATGGCATCAGTGTTGTAGACAATCCTCAAAGAGTAGGTGGGTCTTTCTCGAAGTCGAAAGCGTCCCTCAAATGCTCGTCAACTGATGTAACATCACTTGAAATCTTATCCTTCGACGCCGTGAATTGGACTTATTTTCAATCACCTCAACTAGATTTTGATCTAAATTTCTATTTTATCATTATCAAACAATAAACAACATATCACCTCGTCTGAAAATTGTCCTCACATTAAAACTATTAATAAGTTTATATAATCATGTCAAAAATATTACTTCATAATATGTCTATTCCACTTAAGTACACCTCCAAAGGTACATTGTCTGGCTACGGCAAAGGCTCTTGTGATAAGTGGAGCCAATTTTTACCAGGCGGCCTGCTAGCTCCGACCTCCCCTCACCCTTCTGTTCCAAACACTTATATATATGATTTTTTATCGGTCAATATCTTGGGCCACATATGTACTCATCTAATATAAAATCACAAGTGCAAAAATGCAATAAAAAAGGGGTCCCCCCAGCACCCCACGGCCACGGCGGGACCGAGAAGGGAAAGATGGCATCCGCCCGGTGCAAAAGCGGCCAACAGCCAAGTGCCAAGCCAGCTAAAGATTCTTCCTTCTTCCCCCGCGCGAGCAGTGTGAGAACCCAAAGCTGGCTCTTTTTATTAATATTTCACTGGCCGACGCCCCCGGGCCCCACAACCACCTTCCCGATAAGACTAGACGCCCCGATAAGGGACACGTTCTACGCGCCTCCCATCCCTCTCGTTAGCCCACCCCGCCACGCCAGCTCCCTGTCGGGACCCGCGGCTCATCAGCCGAGCGCGAGAAGCTAACCCAGCCGCCGCGTTGCTTGCCAGCCCAGCGGGGCGTTTCGTCTCGGAGCCGATGACGCGGTTGGAGGGAACCTGGCGCAGCGGGGCCCACGACGGGCATCTCACTATTTGTCGCCTTGCGGTTTTCTTTTCCCCTTCCCCGCAGGGTGAGGACTGGGAGTGGTGGCCGCCTGTGACCTGTCGGGCGCATACTTGTGGGGCACTTGACACGTTGTTATTACAGTCTCTTTTTTCTTCTTGGTATAAGAGTCTTGGAATCACGATAAACATAAAAAATATTAAAATATAATTTTATAATAGAAAAAAAGTTATTATATTTATAATAAATATAATTATTATATTTATCAAATAATATAATAATTTACGTAATATTATATGCAGATAAATGATACTAGATAACAATCGATAGTGATAGAGGGAGAGATGATAGTGAATAATGATGTCCGGTGGATGACAATCAACGACGGCTAATATTAATCCAAACTCATCATGTTTTAACTTTACATTTTTATGAGTCTCAATAACTATTAAAAATTGAAACTTTAATAATCAAATAAGTAAGTTATCAAGTGAATAAGTGATTTAGTAACACAATAATTTATCAAGACTTTATAACTAATAAATGTTGATAAGTCATGATAATTTTATCTCACCCTAATTATTAACTCTGAAAAAATTATTTGTTAAATTAAAAATATCATAAATTGAGATATCTTATCTATAAATAGTTTATCCGTAGATAAATTATTAAATTATCAAAGAGATTTTAAGAGTATTATTTTTTAGTATAAAGTTAATATTTATGATTTCATGTTCATTATTATTAAAAATCCTATCAATATTTTTGAATTGTAAAGATTTTATTTTCGAGTCCAAAGTTAGTATTTATAAACCTCAATTTATTACTATAAAAAAATCCAATCCATATTTTCAAAATCCTAAGGGTTATATCTTTTAGTCTAAGGTTAGTATTTATGAGCTTAAGCTATTATTAAAAGTTCAATTGATATTTTTTAAATCTTAAATGTAATATTTTTTAACTCCATAATTTATATTTATGAGCTCAAATTTTTAACTTATAAAATCCGCTGCAACTTGCCACCATCACCCTACGTACCATCGTTGTCTATCACCGTAGCTAGGTTGAGCTAATGATGTGACTCGACTACTTATATGCGGTCATGTAATTACTACCACATATTCAAAAATATATTTAAAAGTACAATAAACAAGCATAATAAGTATTTCTCTTTATAATAAAATTAATGTGAATTAGAAGAGAATAATTTGATTAATTGATTGGATTTGACAAGATTATCTTCTCTCTCCTCTACAACGTGCCACACATGCATTATACATAATTGATTGTGAAAATTACTCTTTTAAATGTAACAATTGATCAATAATTATATAATGAAATACTTATAGGGCTGCTTATCTTCCAGTTATCATCTCTGATAATTAAAAAGATGAATTGAAAACTAAGATAAGTTATATTTAAGATATAGAGGTGCATCAAAGATAAAGGGGTGTTAACTAAGGATGACATTATCCCTGCTCTTGACTAGAGAACAACGTTATACATCATGCTAAAGTGAATACGGTGCCAATCACATAAAAATTGTACATGGTAATATTTATAATACTTCATCTATTACATAAGAATCTGCACCAACTTAAGTACCTCTCATCTCTAGGATTGTGAAAGTCATATAAATGAGAAATAAATAGAGAAAACAAAAATGAGATTATCGAGGTAAAAACGTGACTAAAGTGGGATAAATTATACCAAATTATAAAGTGGGATAAGTTATATCAAATTATCTATTTCTCGTATGACTTATCATATTATCAAAACTGCATATGTATGTACCTCTCCTAGACATATATTTGGATCGTCTTCTCATGTGAAATGAATATACACCTCCTAAACGTATATTTGCGTCGTCTTTTTATGTGAAATGAACGACATCCATCCTGGGACATTAATAGGCATACAAAGATTTCTTCTTTTTATTATTTTTCTATAAGTAAAAGAGTAATTTGATAAATGAAATAAGTTAACTAAAGTTTATTCAAGATTAATCACGACAAAAGATAATAATTTTGCTTTACTTTCTCGCCACTTGATTGAATTTTTGTTAACTTTATCTATCAAACTTGAGAAAGAGATAAGTAAAGATAGACTGCAAAAAAGTTATCTGTGTAGATAAATTATTCAATTATCAAAAGTTACCTCTTACACTCTTGTCATCACTGTTCATTTATATAAAGTATTAAAAAAACTTTTAAATAAAAATGAAAAAGTAGACAGATTATTCCTTTGATATAAATCTACTATGTGTCTGCATGAACTTGATGTCAAAAGATGAACTAAATTATACGTACAGATATAAACTGTTCTGCAAGTTTTCTAATTGAGAAACTATGTCATACATAGAAAAAGTGAGATGCATTTGTAAGCTGTGACCTTTTATATGAGGAGAAAGATTTGTTGCGCATCCAGCCATCCGCCTCCGTCCGCCCTTAATTAGATACAAAGAGATGAGTTCTACAATATGTTAGATGGTTGTGAGGTCTTTCCCGCTTGTCTTAACACAGATAGGGGGTGGCATCACTGGACGAGCCGCAAATCTTTCTCTCATATGAGTATCCTACTACAACAATAGGAGAGAATTGGGCTTGGAGCTTTGAACGGTCGCTACCAGGAAAGGGTCTATTAGGGATGGGGAAATGGCGATGACTTCTTGAAGTTGTTACTAAAAATGTTATTTATGATGGCGGGAAAAAAAGTGATGGTGATGAAGAGCTTTATCAAGAAAGTCTTGTTGATATGTCTGTGATGTTAGGACTAAGTAACGTAGATATAAATATATATTAGATATTTAAATAAATTTATTTATTTAGATACATGTTTAACTATTAAAAATAAATTATACATTCAATAACATCACAACATCAGTAATATAAAGTGAAAAAAAAATGAATTCAACACAATCACTATTTTGCTAGTAATTATGTAAATAAGCTATCTATATTATATAATATTTTTTACTATACTAGTTTAGATTTGTAAGTCATTGGTATCTGCCATGTTCACATTAAGTCTCCCTTTTGCTCAGCTTAGTCACCTTTTGAGAGTCAATATAATTTTATAATTATTCACGCGAATAGGAAATGTTTTACTAAAGAATAGGAGATTTGGTATAAGTTAAATGTATCTAAATGTATTTACATAAAGAGATAAAGAGGTAGACATTGTTTCTCTGATACATAATAGTTGGGTGATTCGGGTAACATATTTTAATGGTATCAATTTATTCCGTGAAATTTGTAAGAACAAATATAGTTTATTTGACTATAAAAAAAATTAAAATAAATACTATAGAATCTAACTCTACATGTGATCAAAATAGTTCGACAGAAATTTATCAATGTAGATGCAAATTTACAACAAATGGATCGAAAGTCATCTGTTAATCACAAAAAAATATAATATGGAAAAGATTGGGAGAGAGAGAGAGAGAGAGAGAGAGATGGTTTGCATGGGCAGAGATGTATAAAAAATAAAATAATTGGCAAAGCAACGTGAAGTAAGAAGTGGAGTTGATTAAAATAACAAAAAATGTGGAAGTCACCGTCGAAAGCGTAGGGAAATAGAAAACAGAAGAAGGTGGAGCGACTTCTGTCCATGGCATCTACGCAGTTGGAGAAGAACCGCCACTTGTGACCGCGAGCTCGACGTTGTCTCGGTGTCGTTCGAAGGTAGCAGGTGTCTCTCCAGGTCGGAGTTGAACGACATAAGAGCTGTGAGGCCCATGGAGACACATGTCTTCTTTGGCGGCGGCAAAAGGAAGGTGCAGAAGTCGAGCATCTGCCGTTCTCGTCCCATACTACGACTGGGAGCAAGCATTAGAACCTGGTGGGACTTGAGGACCCGCCCACTTCGGCGGAGGAGCTGCGGGCCATGGTGGCAGAGGCAGACGCCGATGGGGATGGCTACATCGACCTGGCGTCGATCGTGGCACTGAACATGCGCAGGGTGCACGGTGTGAATCGGCAACCGTACACATGCTGCATGCATGTTCAGATCTCCATTCAGATTAATGGAAACTCATAGACCTTCCCAATGGCAGCCTCCGCCTCATATCTCGACGTCGCACTCTGTCCTCCCGCTCTCCCTCGACGGTGAGAAGTAGACGTCCACTGGCGAGCAGGACGCCCGCAGCGTGTAGTGCTTATGGCAGTCTCACTTCTTAGCCGAATTACTACTTGCATATTTTGCGAGTTGTATTCGTTGGTTTAGGCGGGAATGAAAAGAGTGTGGTGCTGTCACGTGAGAAAGGCTAGGAACTGTGTTTTACTTTTTGAATGTTCTGGGAAATATTTGGGCGCCCATATTTCTTTTTTTTATATTGAAAAAGTTTAGCTGGGAATATGAGTGTCCTGGTGTTGCCACGTGGCAGCACTAAGATTGAGAAATATTATATTAGTATAGATAGTTCTATGTTCGTGCATTGCACGGAAAATTGTTATGTTTGAATTAATAAATTTTATAAGTAGTATACATGAAGGTAATTTTTTTATTATTTATGAAAATAGATTTTGAATAAAGACGTAAGTTTTTAGGAACAGAGAGATGTTTAATGGGAAAGAAAAGAAAAGAAAATTATATTAGCAAGTTTTTATTAGTTTAAGAATAGTGAGAATGAGTTGAGAGTTTTTTGAATGTTTAGATATATTTTGGGAAGTTTAATAGGAGAGAAAGTTGGAGAGAGAGAGTAGGAAGATAATTTTTTGGCAGGAAAAAAATCATCATGGTGCTTGTCAATGTGGTAATATTTATAATTGTGTTTTATTATAATAATAATATAGATATAAATGTCCTCAAATATGTGAAACCATAGAATGATTTGCTTCTAATGTGCTCATTTTGCAATATACATGTTCCTGTACTATACTAAGATTAGTGGTTAGGCTAATTAAGTATACTTCATATCCAACTAATCAAATTATTTTTTAGTAGTACAGAAATAGTCATGTTATTTAGTTCATTTAAACTACTTGTACTTCTATTTTGGGGGAGGGGGATGTTATGGCAAGAATATGATTTCTTAGTTATTTTTTGGCAATACAAAAATAGTCATATTATTTAGTTCATTTAAACTACATGTATTTCTATTTTTAGGGAGGAAAATGTTATTGAGAGAATAGAATTGTCCTGGTGCAGCCATGTGGCAGCACCAAGACTAAGTTATATTATTAGTATAGATATAGATGCTCGTGTATTGCACGAAAAATTGTTATGTTTGAATTAATAAATTTTATAAGTAGTATACATGAAGGTAATTTTTTTATTATTTATGAAAATAGATTTTGAATAAAGACGTGAGTTTTTAGGAATGGAGAGATGTTTAATGGGAAAGAGGAAATTATATTAGCAAGTTTTTATTAGTTTAAGAAGGATGAGAGTGAAGTTGAGAGTTTTTTGAACGTTTAGATATATTTTGGGAAAGTTAATAGGAGAGTTTTTTGAAAAATCATCATGGTGTTGTCAACGTATTAATATTTATAATTGTGTTTTATTATAATAATAATATAGATATGTGTGTCCTCAAATCTCTAAAACTATAGAATGATTTACTTCTATGTGCTCATTTTGCAATATACATGTTTCTGTACTATACTAAGATTAGTGGTTAGGCTAATTAAGTATACTTCATATCCAACTAATCAAATTATTTTTTAGTAGTACAGAAATAGTCATGTTATTTAGTTCATTTAAACTACTTGTACTTCTATTTTTTGGGAGGGAGATGTTATGGCAGGAATATGATTTCTTAGTTATTTTTTGGCAATATAAAAATTATACAAAACTTGCAAATTTAGTTAGAACATATAATTGTACAAAACCTTCAACATATAATTGTACAAAGAATCCTTTATATGAATGAAACACATAAATAATAAAAAAATTAGGTTCAATTTAAAGTATTATCTAAGCTATGATCATATAAATTTGCAAGCACACAAAATATACCTACCTTAAAATATGACCTAATGGAGTGCACCCTATAGAAATTATCTGAAAATTTCATTTAAAAAATGAGATTTTGTTCTTACGTTAATCTAATCCATATAAACATTCAATCAAATATAATAGCGATACTAAAATAGAAAGAATAAGAATCGAAAATAAGTAATATTTATTTATTCATCTTTTCTCGGTCAACTTTCTAATGTATAACATAATCTATACTATATCATACATAACCAAATTAAAAGAAGAAAAATTGTATGTATGGAACGACAATATTCTTTAAATGAATGAATTTTATTAAAAATATGAGCATTTAAAAGAAAACTACATAAACCTCTAATAATAATGCTAATAAAATATGAGCATTTAAAAGAAAACTACATAAACCTCTAATAATAATGCATGTGTTTTATAAAAGACTTGAGAGAGAGAGAGAGAGAGAAATTTTTATAATATTTTTTCTCTCTTTCACTAAAGCTACTGTAGCTTCGTAAGTTTGCTACAGTAGCCAAAGTGTCGTTCAAATTTTTTTGGGTTTTTTGATTTTAGGTCCATTTGTTGACCTCCTATTTATTTTTAGGTCCATTGACTAGAAAAGTTATTTTTAGATCCAATAACCCAATTTCCATTATTTTAACCCCCTTCCGTCTATCTTCCGTGGCTCCGTTTGCGGCGGCAGCAGCAGTAGCGGCGGAAGACACCGAGACTGGCTGGGTGTGGTGGTTGCAAGGGCAGCAGCGGATGTCGATGGAGCAGCGCAGGGGTGGCGACCGACGGGGAGGACACGGGGGCGGCGACAGGAGGGGGAGAGGAGACCGGAGGAGGAGGAGATGACACCGGAGGGGGCGTGGCCACGGGGGAGAGACACCACGGGAGGAGGGGTGGCCACGGGGGGAGGAGGCGCCACGACCGGGCTGGGGCGGGAGACACCGAGACGCTTAGCGTCGCAGCTCGGATCATTGGCAGGGCCACGGCCGGCGCCTGGCTGGGTGTGGTGGTTGCCGGGGCGGCAGCGGATGTCGATGGAGCAGGCGCAGGGGTGGCGACCGGCGGGGAGGACACGGGGGTGGCGACGGGAGGGGGAGAGGAGACCGGAGGAGGAGGAGATGACACCGGAGGGGGCGTGGCCACGGGGGGAGGAGACACCACGGGAGGAGGGGTGGCCACGGGGGGAGGAGACGCCACTGGAGGTGGGGTGGCCACTGGATCAAGGACTTGAAACAGGCGGCGCCTCCCGTCCAACTCCGGCGTGGAGGACCTCCAGGGGGGGGGGGGGGACAGGAAGCGGCGGCGGCGGTGCCGGAGATGGAGACGCTGCTAAACGCCATGAGCAACGAGGGGAGCATCTCTGACAGGGACCTCGAGGGGGAGCTGCTGCTGAGTCCGAGAGTTCCCGACCCTGCCGACATGAACGAGACGGTGTGGGAGGAGATACCAAGGGGGGCAGGAGCTGGAGCTCGACGGAGTCCCGGTAGAGGGGGAGGAGCTCCGGCGGTGGAGGAGGACCTGGCAGCGAGGCCCTACGAGTGGGCGAGAAGAACCCCCCTCCGTTGCCGGCGGCAACAAGGCTACTTCCTCTGGTCGGACTTCCTAATCACAAGGGTATTTTGGGGTTTTCATCCAATCCACCGTCAAATAACTGACGGTGAAGTCCTCTTTTGGACCTAAAATTAAAGTTCTTCTTGATTTGGACCGGATGGTAAAATAATTTGGTCAATGGACTTAAAAATAACTACTATGTCAACATTTGGACCGGAAGTTGATTTACACATTTTTTTTTTTGTCCCCTCAGCTTCTCCGGCTACGCCTGAACAGCTATGCAGGCAAGCGTTGCGGCGGGCAAGGTTGCGGTCGCTGCAACAGTGGAGAGTTGCGGTGGTCGCAATCGATAGCCCGTAGGACATTGTAGCAGCAAAATAAGGCAAGCGCAGTAACCCCGGGGACCATTGGAAGGACTCCGTGCGAGAGAGAAGGCTTTCATCTCGATGGCTTGCATCGACAGAGACGAAGTGTGCCGCCTTGCTCCTGAAGGCAGGGATGGAACACAGTGCAAGTTGTTGGCCTCCCCGGCGATCTCCGCCATCAAGGCCCCTCTGTTGTGCCTCTACTCGTCTACTCCAGGGGTGTCGGAGAGGCATGCCAGGAGGGACACAGCCCTTCTCTTCGTCGTCGTCGTCGTCTTCTCCTTCTTTGTCGCCACTGCTACTACTGTTGCAGATACTACACCTGCTCATCTCTCTTTCTCTCTCTTTCTGTGTACCTATATATCGCATCTCCTTTGGGAGATCAAGAGGCGGTGATGAAGGGGAACACCTGGCACTTTGCTATGGCAGACTGGGTCAAGACTCGTGATGCGCAGAGGGTCTCGCCAAGATTCCTAAGGTTGGTAGAAGTTGGTGTTGAACCAGCGGGGCACTACCCGAACCTCCGACAAGCCCAGCACGAAGTTGAGCAGGTTGCGGATGGTGTCAACGTGGTTGGAGTCGTCCCGGAAGAAGAGCCACCGCCAGTGGAGGCACCGCCTGGCAGCATCCTACGTGAATAGGGCGAAGGAGCAGTGCATTGAGTAGACACTGCCGTTACTCTCCAGCATCCCCAGGTGGCCCCGGCACAATGGCTTCTGGCAGGGGAACACTAAGTCGAGGTAGGTAGCGCTCGTCGTTGTTGATTCGAGACTGGTCGTTCCTCCCGTGCCGTGTCCACTGCGAAGAAGAGGCACCGACTTGCCGACAACGTTCTGGTTGTAGTGGTGGTTGCCGGCGGTGGCTCCGTGTAGCCGTGAGGGGAAAGCTGCGTGGGCATGGCTGGAGAAGGAAACGATAGCCAGTGGTGGACTGGAGCGTGCGAGTGGTAGCACGTTGCAGTGGCAGCAACGCGCGGACGTGGGGTGAGCATGAGCAGGTGCGGCGGGAAAGACGGATGCGGAAGGGGATGCCGGGTGACTACTCATGCTATTGGAGCATCGTCCTCCACCAAACATCTGCCCTCTGAGCAGTGTCAGGGTTGCACCGATGGCGGTGGCTATGCAAGAATTGCTTAGAATTTAGATGATGGGGTGCGAGGGAAGTATTCATCGTGGCCCTGCCAGTGGAAGAAGTTGAGGCGGTCGCTGGTGGGTATTCGGGAACGATGTCGAAGCTTTCGCTGGTGGGTATTCGGGGAACGGCGACGCCTGGTGCTGGATCACGGGCGAGCGGGGTCGGCAAACGTGGATGGGGCAGAGCACATGGCTGCTGAGGTGTGCACGGTCGACGGCGCCGGCAGTGCGCTGGCGAGCAGCACGGCGACAGCGTGCGGGCTCACGGCGGGGCAGGCGTGCGGGCTCGCGGCAGGGCTATGTGCTGGGGCCGAGAAAGTCTGACTCCCAACACTATCTTCACAGGGAATGCAGGGCCAGGTATAGGAAGGTGAAAATTGAGTTTTTTAAAAAATTATGTACCGCCATATTTTGACATTGTTTGAGACTTGCTACGTTACAATTATCTTACCCGGTGTAGTAAGATTTCTTTACTGGTTTAGGCGGCAATTCAGAGTAAGAATTGTTTATTTAGATTCTTCTTAAATACATGTCATTTCCTCGTTTAGGGGTATAAATAATTTTTTGGAATATAAGTATGATGGTACTAATTTAATTAAGTAGGTGAATAATTCATCTTTCAAAGTTATTTTAAATTTTGAATTTTTTGGGGAATGTTTAGGTGTTTATATTTCTATTTTTATATCAAGAAAATTTAGGCAGAAATTAGAGTGTCCTGGTGTTGCCACGTCGCACACCAAGACTGAAAAATATTATATTAGTATAGATGTGAGTATTTAATTTTTTTCACATCTTTTTACCTTCTATCAAATTGAGCATTATCATGTTCATCTTTCTATCTTATATCATTTACATATTGACACGGGGAGTTCTCACAGTCGGCTGGAGTCTCGGCTCGACTGACCTCTCAAAGTACAAGAGCCAACGTCCTGACATGGCTTGGACGGAAGATCTTGGCGTCGCCTAGGTCGACAACCTTAGCTTGGCTAAGGACAAGGCTTATCCGGCTCAACCGTAATTGAGGCAGAGCACGATGTGTTCGCAGGATTCTCATAGTGTGGCTCACATAACGGACGAGGCGTAACCTCATAGGCAATGGCCATGGGTCGTGCACTCGATAACGACAACCATTAAGACCACAATATGCATGATCTGGCATGGCGGTTATGGCGACGACTAGGCGAAAGTTATGGTGACGTGGTGCGAGGATCACGGGCTCGTCCAATGGTTACCTTGGGTAACCAACCCCTATATAAGAGATAGACACTCCACATGGACATGTAGGTTGTTCTTCTCTTTGGCTAAGTCATTCTTCTCAGCTAGCAACTGACTTGAATGTCGGAGTGTCTCTCCGCCGAGACCCCTCGATGGGCTTTGCAGGTCCTCGGTCATCAAGGTCAAGAGCTCGGAGCATGCATCCTATGTCGGCTAAGATGACCCAGGCACGGTCACCTCGGCTTGGTCGTCTAGGCTTGGACACCTCGCCTAAGTCACCTCGGCGGTCATCTCGACTTGAGCTAACCTCAGCTACAAATTGTAACATTTTGGTGCCATCTATGGGAATCGCTACTAAAAGTTAGTATGGTTTCCTCTACTCTCTCTTTTGGTCGGTCTTGTGCCTTTTAATGGCTGACATTTAAAACCAATAAGTAGCTTCATAGCATCGTCGTCTGTTAACGTCGTATTAGCATTGATAAAGTTGGCAACGAGGTTGCTTCGGCACTTGGATGGTCTCGACAATATGAGTAACTAGTTCTATGCCGGCCCTGCGATGCACGAAAATTTTTAATTTAAATATTTAATATATTTATATATCTAATATATATATATTGATATTTGCAAAAAATATTTAGTAATATTTATTGACATTTTTTTTAGAAATGATGTAAATAATTAAAATAAAACAACTTACCTAAGAACGTCATAAGATGCATAAAAAATACATATAGTGTTAAAGTAAGTAACATATTAAAAAAATCCACATGAAAGATTGGTTCATTTGATGAAGCGTAAGTTTATAAATAACAGTCATAAACATCAAAGAAATTGTCGAATTTCAACATCTTCCTTTTCAACTTTAATTTTCTTCGTCTTGCTTCATAAATGTTGTGCAGGAATAGCATCACCAGATAGGTCTTCCATACGATCATTGCCTGAAATAGTCCTCTTCAACAGAGTGAGTGATGCTACTTGAAGACATGTAATTGAAAATGTATCATGTATCATAAAAAAAAATTCATTAATATGACACTTCATATTTATTTTGAAAATTATTAATACATCCATCTTATTGTCTTTTAGACATAAAAAATGTCTAAAATATTTTTCAATTTTACTTACGTTATCCACATCTACAATTTGTTCACTTTGTTTGATGTTGTCATCTAGTTCAATATTATACTGACTCCTGAAAATATTAAAGACTAAAAAATTAGTTTGATTTTTTGTATTATATAGATGTATTTTGATATTGAAGGTAGCATATGAAAAGAAAATATGCATAAGTGCATGTGTATAAAATTAGTTACAGTTGAAAATATGCAATGCTTCATTCCATTTTTCTTTCATCCATGCCAAGTTCGGGATTGAGTTGAGGATGTTGCAAAATGTATGTAATCTATGCTAAACTTTCACAACAATATATACAAAATAATCATTTTATTTTCACAACAATAAATATATAGAAAGACTGAAATAGTCACACATATTAAATAATAAATTGAATGAGTCAAACATAGCAAAATAATAATTGGAAGATCTAAAATATGAAAATTTAATGAAGATAGCAAAATTTAATTGGACACATATGAATTTTGATGTACTATAATAACCTAGAACAAACTTGATAACACAATAGTACATGAAAAAGGTTAATGCCAACATATGCATCATTTAAAAATTCTATACATCTCCACATTCTTCTTTGTCAGCAAAAATATATTTAAATATTTCTACCATAATAATTGGATGTGCTGATAAAAAGATAAAAGATAACATCTCATATTTAAATGTCGTTCAAAAATATATGTAGTTATATAATCACATTTTCCCCTTGACTCGTATGATCCGTGCTAGCTTGTTGATCACCCTCTCCTTTAAATTGAAATGCATTCTAATTAGATTATCAGAAAAGAGCACATGAATAGTAAATTATAACATGTTGAAAGAAAATTCAAGGTACATTTTTTTTATTTTCTCATGTACTAAAAGTGTATCTTTACATTTAAAATAAAATGGTAGCGACATAGGAAGACAGAGATAGAGTAGAAGTGTGGGCACAACTCGCTAGAAAATTTAAAGAAATGATAGTGAATATGTATGGTGTGAATATGATAGTGAATATATATTTTTTTGACATTGATATGAAGAGAGAGAGAGAGAGAGAGAGAGAGAGAGAGCCGACGGCCTCTACATATGCATGGTGTGAATATGATAGTGAATATATACATACAACATGTGGTAACACATACGTACCTATCTTTTGCTTTACAACGCGCTCTAGATATATTGTTGTCAGCTTATATATATATATATATATATATATATATATATATATATATATATATATATGTCTATGACACTACAGTGGGCAAGAACACCACCGATAAAAAAGAACACGCTTATAAAAAATAAGATATGCATGTTGTGAATATGTATGCTGAAATATTAAAAATCGTAGTTTACCTATTGCTTTGCAACGCTGCCTAACCCTGCAGGTCGAGATAAATGAACGGTGAATGAAGTGAAAAAAAAAAATGAGATAATGTTCTGCATAAATATATAAATATGTGAAAATACTTAAATACACAGTAAGTTAAAAAGATAAATATCAAGAAAAAACTAGTTATGTAGCGCTACAGTAAGTTACTGTAGCGCTACGTATCTATAGTTTTAAAAAATTACAATTGTATATACATTTATATTTTTAAAAAAATTATAAATCAAAACAACTAAGATTAACCAATCAGATATTTTTAAAACAATTCAAATTAAGAAAGAAAAAAATGAAGAACGCTGAATGAATAGTGAGTTACTGTAGCGCTACAGTATCTTCTACACATTCTATTCTGTGATGTGTGCAGCTGCCGCCGAACCACGCCCAACCCAGGAATCCTCCAGGAGAAGAAATTCGTGGAGAGCAAGCGGGCGGCGGGAGCGGGAGGACCATACGGAGGAGAGGAGCCTTCCATCGGCATCGGCATCAGCACCTGTACCAGGGAGGAACAGGAGCGAAGCAGGTAGGGGGCAGAGGAGAGAATTGGAGCACGAACGCAGTGAGATGTCAAGCAGACTCCTTTGCAGATTGGTGTTTGGCGAGAGCTTGCAGGTGTTTGGCGTGTCTTATCTTCCTCAGCCGCCTTCGTCAACACTGGCGAGCTCGGGCGCCAGAACATACACTTGATGCCAAAACTTGAGAGAGAGAGAGAGAGATGTGAGTGGCCAAAGTTGGAGGCAGTCAACTGCAGGAGCAAGTGGGAACAGCGATGACAGTGGCGGTGGGCTCAAGCAGCAACATGCACGAGCGACTGCGGCGGTCGTGCAGGGGCCCAAGCGTGAGGAAGCTCTGATGGGGTGGCGAAGTAGAACGTAGGGCCGGCACGGGAGAGGCTGGCGTGGCGGAGAGGATGCTGGGCCACGTACGGGTGGGTATGAAACCAGCAGGTGGCTACGGCGTGGAGTGCGAGCAGAGAAGGCATCCGCAGCCTACGCGGGGGTCACAGGCGCTGGCGTGGCCACACTGGGGCTGGGTATCCCGTTCTATATGCGTGTGGGCTGGGTCAGCAGGGTAGGAGGACGGCGTCGGAAGCCCTGCTTACACCTACTCCCCCCCACACCTTCCACCTCTGTGCACGCCCACTGCTCGCGGAGCTGGACACCGCCGCATCGTCTTGGACATGGCCTGGGAGGTGGGGTTCAACGTGGAGGTGGTAACGCCGGAGAGGATGAGGGACGTCGAAGCGTTCACGAGGCTGGTGGCAACGACGTCGGCGCTGGGGGGCGTGCACGGGGCGGGGATGACCAACATGGTGTTCCTGTGGAAGGGGGCAGTGCTGCTGCAGGTGGTGCCGTGGGGACTGGACTGGGCGGCTAAGGGTGACGGGCGTTGACAATGGCGCTATAACAGACACGCACAAAGAGGAGGAGAAGCCAGGAAACAGAGAGGAGGACAGTTCACGTTGTAACCCTGGCGGTGGATGGACCAGGGGTCGGCCAGCACCGGGTGCTCCGGCGGGTAGTCGTCCAACAGCGTGCTCTCCTCCACCGCATAGGAGCAATGCACCGGGTAGACCCTGCCGTTTGTTCTCCAGAGCCTCCAGTTGCCCCGAGAACACAGCTTTCGGCAGGGGAACGCCGGGTGACGAGGGTTGTGGAGGGTGATGGCAGAAGACGGGGGGGGGGGGGGGGGGGGGGGGGGGGGGGGGGGGGGCTCCAATGGGTTAGACGGTACCGTACTTGGTGGTGGGGCACGACCGACGGGCCATGCACGTCGGGGTGGCGCGAGATGCAGGAGCAGTGGTTCATCCTGGAGGCGGCGACGACGGGGCGTGTGAGTGTGTGGTGAGTGTGAGGATGACGCACTCCGGCCACACCGCAACAGTTGCGGCAACGGAGGCACTGCTTCGGCACCAGGACGGGGAGGAGAAGTGGGTCACTGCCATCACCGCCCACGTCTTCACCAGGAAGGTCCATATCTTTAGGCCCACCACGGGCTTCACCGCGGCGAGGTAAAAATCTGGATCCGATGCGGAGTCGACGGGGGTCGGTGTAGGTGTGGTCGAGGTCGAGCTTGAACGGGAAAGCCACCGCATGTAAGTGTACACATGGCGACGAAGCCTCCTACAGGCTTGGTGATGCACATGGCGGGACGGCTCCTACTGCATGCAGACATCAACGTTTTGCGGGAGTGGGAACTTCTGCGGTAGGAGGGTCTCCCTCCAGTGCGACGAAGAGAGGTCCAGTTAGAGGAGAGGAGCGTGCACATGGCGACGACAAATTAAGTGATTCTGTTTGTATAGTCTTGCCATCTTTGTAAAGATTTTCAAAATTAAATTTTAAAAAATTTTGGCGCAGTACAAATACATGCCAAGTTTTGCAGGCGACGTATAGTGTTGCCATCTTTGCAAGAATTTTCATTATAATACAAATTTTTTGGCGCAATAACCGATTTGGTACTATAGTATTGCATCTTTTGCAAGGTTTTAAACTTAAATTTTAAATCTTTTGGCGTAGTACAAATGCATGCCAAGTTTTGCATGCGATTATTAATAAGTGCACAACTTATTGGAAAGGTGAGGTTTTGGGAATTTTATTTTTTAAGAGGATAATTTATGACAATTAAGTGAGGTTTTCTGGTGTTGCCACGTGGCAGCACAATATAGATCTCAGTTTGGGCGGGGGAAAAAAAATTTGATGCTGCCACGTGTACTTCTAAGACTGAGTTTTATTATAATAGTTAGATAGTAGCTCCTCATCCTACGGTATGAAGTGTCGATGGAGACAGGCGAGGAGGTCGCTTCGGATCTCTCGATTGCCCGACCCCATGAGCGGACGGAGAAGGCCCAAGTTCTGGAGCCTCTCGTCCCACAATCTGAAGCATTGTTGGAGACCGCCCGAAGAGGTCGCTTCGGCGCACTTGGTTGCCCCGACCTCATCAGCGGACAGAGAGGCCCAATTGATCGAGCACGTATGAGGTCACTTCACTCGTAAGGGATGTGGATGTTGGAGTATTCTGTTGGATGAGGTTGCCTCAACACTCATCAAGAACGTGGATATTGACGTTCGACGCTAAAGGACGTCGATGTAGTTTGCTGGACGAGGTCGCTTTGGCACTCAAGGACGTAGATATTGACGTCTGATGCCAAGGGACGTGCATGTCGGAGTAGTCTGCAGGCAAATTGTTTGTTGGCACGTCGAAGACGTGATAGAAGACGAGGTCACTTCGGCACTCGTGAAGAAGTTATGGTTGATGATCAGTGTTGGGCCTGATGATCAACATGGGTGTCTTACTGACGTTGGGGCCTGATAGCCAACATGGTGGTTTATGGTTGACGTAGGGCCTGATGGCAGACATCTAAAGACAACAAGTTGCTTTATAGCATCATCTTCCACCGAATGGTGAGTCTCTTAGAATCATGTAACGACCATAATCCGAGATACCAATTACTTACTAGCGACCCGAATCTTGAACTGCCACCCATGAGTCAGAGATCGGAAGGGTTAAGGAAAGTGTCTGAGGGGAAAATATAAGAAGCCACAAACCACAGGAACTAACTATAAACCACTATATATATATCAACATCATGGTACAACTAAGAGAAGATCCAACAAAAAGGAAGAGTACAGTGAGAACATACACAAAAGGAGTAAAACCCTCAACAGCTAAGTAGGACCAACATCAGAGTGACTTGGCTCCTCAACTCCCTGAGCCGATGACAAACCACCTAAAAGGGGAAGGGAGTGAGTCTCCAAACGGGACCCAGTAGGGACACTAATCCCACCGGCAACAGTACTATAAAGTGCAGAAAAGTAAAGTTTAACTAACAAGTAACCACACGAAAAGACGGTAACAAGACGCACGCCTTCACTTAGGAGCATGTCGCAACACTGGAACCTTGCAGGTTCAACAATACACAGCTCAGCACAAGCAACAACCACAACTCACACAAGTAGGACCAGCTAGGGCATTTGGCTTGGTGCCTCGACACCATAGAGTCCTCAGACCCTAGCCACATGTGCACACTCAGACGCTCTCCCTCGCGTATGGTCCTCGATCAATTTTCCCCTAGGTCGGAGACTCAAACGGCAGAGAGGGGCCTCATGGAAATCAACTCATAACCACCACAAGGGACACACACTGGACAGAGTCGCACTTGACGCCCATAGGAAATGGCCACGGGTCGTGCGCTTGATAACGACAGCCATTAAGGCCACAATCTGCATGATCTGGCTTAGAGGTTATGGCGACGACCAGGCGACAGTTACGGTGACGTGGTGCGAGGATCAAGTGCTCCCCTAATGGTTACCTTGGGTAACCAACCCCTACATAAGAGACAGACACTCCTCGATGGACTTTGCAAGTCTTCGATCATCAAGGTCGGGTGCTCGGAGCATGCGTCCTATGTCGGCTAAGCGGACCCTGGCATGGTCTCCTCGGCTTGGACACCTAGCCTAGGTCACCTCAATGGTCACCTCGGCTTGAGCCGACCTCCGTTACAAACCGTAACACATATATATGTGTATTAATATTGTTGTTAGATCTCCTTTATTCAATAAATGTTTAAGAAGTTCAGAAAGACCTGTCTTCGGACTAGCAATCCACTTCAGTGGTGTCATCTCATTCACATGCAACAGTTTTGCATTCACATGTAGCGGCTTTAGTCTCATAGTCTAGACATTTACATTCATTGACAGAGGCACAGCCAGAGGGGCTACACCTGCCTTAGGCCCGACGATATGCTGCAGACATCTCTGAGCATCCACCCATCAGTCCTCAGACTCTTGGGAGTGCATCTTATGTTGCTTAAGGTTTACATAGCTTCTTATTTGTTGAATTTTTTATATAAATTGCATCTCCCATTGCTTAATCTTTTTTATTTTCATTTAGTTGGCAGCAGTAGACATGGAAGAGGTCCTTCTAGAGAGATCAGTTTGAGGATCCTACCACCGGGGTAGACCTTTCCTATAGAGCTGGTAGGGGGACCGACAGTTGGTCCATATGCCTAGTAATTCACCACAAGTCTTGGAGTTTGCAACAAGAAGCATTGCAACCTATGGTAGAAGGACTACATGACCTTTCCTTCTAAAAAGAATGAGGCTATTATGAGATATCTGCAAGTAAATCATACATTTATTTAAGTTATATAATCTTTTCTTATTTCCACAGTTATAATGTTAATGATCAATATGATGATTATGCAGTAACATTTCACTTTTTTCTGGTCTTTAGCTATAGATGTTGACATTTTAGGCAGAAGTTCCATTTAAAAACAAAAGTAAGAATTTTTTAACTATTTTGTTGTATTTTACACACACACTATTATATACCTTATGCTTATGTATGACAATACTATGTAGGACACCATTTGAGGAGGCATGTAATAATTTGTCGTCAAATTATGATTCTAGTCAATAGCGGTACATGTGTGAGATATGAGATCAAGAATACAATGCATTATTTAGTCAATCTTATTATTTGATTATGATAGTTATTTATGATATCATAAATTTTTTCATGAATGCGGCAAGTCAGTCAAAGGAATATGTTTAATGGATCTCATTTATCAATGCCTTGTCAAAGAGGATGAACAAACATTAATTATCAATTGAGCAATGATTTTATAAGTATTGGTTTTAATTTTACTTATTGATTTGAGATTATTCTAGTCTACAGGAAGGTCGTCATCTCGCACATCTGGAGTTTTTCAAATGACTCAAGCTAGGACAGCACTGGACGACGTTGTCATTCGGAGCTTGAAGAAAGTTGTCAGATGTGATATGATGATTATAAATCTCATATTAATTTATACA
Organism: Colocasia esculenta; assembly: GCA_014218235.1. Lineage (NCBI taxonomy): Eukaryota > Viridiplantae > Streptophyta > Magnoliopsida > Alismatales > Araceae > Colocasia > Colocasia esculenta. The sequence goes on along the minus strand of CM024754.1, from coordinate 21,731,344 downwards.
TTCAACTTATTTATATACTAACTATCTTATATTATTTATGGGATCGGATGACTCAGTTGATGGTTCCCACTCCCTCCTTGGATGCATCAAATGGTGGAGCTCCTCTCGCTGCAGTTAGTCCAAAGGAGGTTTTTCGCCAAGTTTTTAGGAGGGACAGACTCTAAGGAGCTAGTATGGACCATCTGAGGGTAGTAGCAACAGCTAGCAGCACCATGTATCAGCATCTCTTTGAGGAACAATCTCAATAGAAGTCTGAGATTGAAAGAATGAATAAAATCATTGAAGATCAGAAGTAGCGACTAGCTACACAGAGCACAAATATAGATACTTGAGTGAACGTTCATGTGGAGGCTCGAGTTGTTGTGCTATAGATACAGGTGCTCTAGGATATGGATCGACAGTTTCAAGAGTTTTTTGCTACTCAGATGCACTGACATAGGACACAGGCCATGCCCCATGAGGACAAGGGAGAGGGAGACGAGGATGTTGGAGATGGAGAGGGTGAGGCTTCATTTGGGGAGGATGAGTGAGACTATTGACTATTACTTTATGATTATAGTTATGCATATATTTGTAATGTAATACATTTGAATTTGAAGTATTGTACTTGTCTTAGAATGTGGTTTGTGAAAGACTTGTGTATGTAATTTTTGTATATTTTAACATATTTTAAATTTGTAAAATAAATATTTTTATAAGATTTTTTTTAATATGTTATAGATTATTGGGCACGACTTTAGTCGTCCCTAATAAAATTATTGGCGACGACTACTCTTATTGGGGACGGTTGGCATATGTCCTCAATAAGGTTATACTAACAGATGCTGACAGATGCTTATAATCCTCAATATTTTAGTGGGTTGGCTTTAATTATTGGGGATGGTTTGGGACTGTCCCCAATAACCCGCTATTAGGGACGACTCATCTAAACCGTCATCAATATTATTGGTGATAGATTTATTTAGGACGATCTAGCGACGACTGGAAGCTATCCCCTAAATGTTAGAGACAGATTTTGAATTATTGGCGACGAATTTCAACCATCGTCAAATTCCCAGTTTTCCCTGTAGTGGGTGCAATAAATCCTTTTTCTTCTAAACAGTAAAGATTTGATGGCAAAAGGGCACATACTAGCTGGCTGTGTGGTGGGAGGAACAGGAGCCCAGTGAGCACACTGCATGGCCATGCACGCTCGATGCTGGAGTAGACATGTCTGCTGGCAACTTCTGTTTTATATGTAAGTGGATTCTTGTTGCCGGATAAGATTGGAGGGGTGCAGTGGGGAGCCTGTTCAATCAAACTCTTCCAATGTTTTTTTTTTTTTTTTTTTGAACAGGGACTCTTCCAATGTTTTACTAAGAGATCTTTATTTAACGTGTCATTTCTACAGGAAGATATGTTCAGACCACCTCCAATAAATATAATTTCATTGTTTAAATGAACCACCTTCAGTACTACATTTTAGTTTTTGTTTTTTAGCTCCATAATCTGGTGATTAAAAAGACAGGTGAGGTGGAAGTTGATGAGAAGTGTACCACCATGTATAGCATTTTCTCTGGCACACAACATCTTAAATTTCCCTGTATAAGACTCTCATTTGGGTATTCTTTTTTTTTGGCTCAGATAATTAAGACTAGAGTCCTGACCTGATCACATAACAGGAATAGAGTCCTCTGGGGGAGCCCTTCGACAACGCAGGAGCATTTGGACGGATAATGTCTACTTTTTGCTTTCATAAAACGAAAAAGAACATTCTACTGTTATTTGAGATAACATATTCTCTAAAGATTGTGTTTCTTTCAACATAAAGTTCATGTTGAAAAAAGTTTTCAGAAAAAACTTTATATAATAGTATATTTGGTACCACTTAAAAATTAATTCATGAAAACTTTTTACCTAAAATTATGGATTTTGACATCCTTGATAAGGCAGTCGACTGCCGGAAGCCGGACGTCGACGGCGTCGGGTGCCGGCCATCGGACGTCGGAAGCCAAGTGCCGACCTCCAAACGTTAGAAGCTAGCTGACGGACACCGTAAGCCAGCCGCTGACCGTCGAGGTGCTGGACACTGGGTGCCAGACGTAAGCTGCCGGCACCCAGCTACCGATCATCGGACGTCGAACGCCAGTAGTCGGCCGTCGAATGTCAGGTGCCAACCGCCGGACGCTGGGCGCCCGGCAACCGACGTCCAACAGCCGGCATCCAAATCAAAAAATATTTTACTGAAAAACAAATATAAAAAAAATTTGCAGGAAAAATATTTATGTGGATACCAAGTGGATAATTGTGTTTTTGATTTTTCTGTAAAAGTTAATCATTGAAAAAAAAATTCCTATGAATTTATTTTACAAGCAATCAATAGACATGTTGGATAAGTTATCTGCGTAGGGCTTTTCTAATAACCTGATCACTACTGAGTTCATCTATTTGACATAAGTTATTTGGAATACTCATGACAGACAGAGAGAGGTTTATTATGCATCTAAGTAAAAGTGAGTGGAGAACAAAACCAACAAGTCGTTGTAGTATAGTGGTGAGTATTCCCGCCTGTCACGCGGGTGACCCGGGTTCGATCCCCGGCAACGGCGTAATTTTTATTTCAACTCTTAAACATGAATTAAGAAGCTAATCAAATCTTAATTGACCCTTCTCGGAATGGTTAGTGTCGCCACTTCATCATGGACAATTTTAATTTAGTAACGCACAGAGCCAAGGCACACTCCAGGTGGGCAACTTAATAAACTTCTCATCAAGTTTGTGCCCTCGCTAATTTTTTTTGCCCCTCCATCGACTGCTGCAAACTCATAAGTTAAATGTTATCATTTCTCAGTCCAGTCTGACTCGTAATAGCTTGTGGATTCATATGGGGGACGGGTCCAAGTTGTGCCCTTGTTGGTTGTTTGCCCCTCCCTCCATGATTGCTGCAAACTCAAAGTTCAATGTTATCATCATTTTAAGCGATGGGAGGCAAAACACAACCTAATATATGACATCCTTTACAAAAGCAAAACGGAAAGGGAATGCTACGACGTGTTGTCCGTCACAAACAAATCGATGTCCAACAACTGGTGGCGATCAGAATTTATGAAACAAGAGAAACATTTGTGGCCCGCTCTTCGCATCCACACCCTGCTCATCTTACAAACACAATGAATTGAACTCCACGGCTATTAATATACTGTGAGTCTCACCCTCTTATGTTTACGAGAACGTAGATTATGTTTGGTATTTGGATAGATTGAAGATAGAATGGGGTTAACCTCAAGCTCAAAATTTTGAGATTAACTCTATCCCTACTCTATCCAAACACCAAACATAGCTAATTAGGTACTTGGGATGGCCAGCAAGTTAAAGGCCATAAAACAATAAGCGCTGTGTTTCCCTGTTCTTAACTGTTGCCCCACGTTGACCATCACGAGAAACTTCGGGGAAGACAACCTTCAGAGTAGCATCTGTTGATCCCCAACTTGCACTTTGCATGGTGGACCGCTTGCAATGCACCAGCAATTTGCACAAATGCATGAGAATATCTTGAAAGATTCATGACCAGGAAAGAATCGCCAAAGAGATGAGATTCTCAAGTAAAAGTGGTGTCAGCTACACTTGTTATAGGCAAGTCAAAACCTTCAAAATTCCTTCGAGGACACATGTTTTCCCTCGCCCACATGACCCTCCAGGTTTCTTCTAATAAAAAATTCATGAAATAGCCAGTTTCAATCTTTATAACTAGCTGCTGTCAAAGTTTAGCTTAATACATGAACCGGAGCGGGCCAGTGTTTTTCAGGCCCGTGGTAAATTTTATTAACATGTCAGCCACAGAATTGTGTGTTTTCCTTTCATCTTGGTTCTTCACTGCTGCTATTGATAATCTGTTACATGATCATGGCATATTAATTCTTCCTCAACTTCCTTGCTCGCCCTGTTGAACGAATCATACTAGATTTCCAACCTCTTCATTTTTGCCTGAGGTGTTGTCATCGTCGTTAGCACAGACGATCCACCATCTCTGGGCTTCAGCTGTCAGCACAACCGACAATCCAAGGTTTGATGCTAACAAAGCAGTAAGATGGTATCAACTAAATTATTGAACGATGCTACCTCAGAGGCAACTCGGATTCATGGTGCCTTGGTCTTACAAGGAGGTTAGTGGCCACAAAAATTGAATGCATCCATATGATGAAATAAGAACATAGCCAATCTCAATGTTGAGCATCAAAGGAATATATCTTGATTGAGTAGCAAAATCATGAACAAGTAGAACAGGCTCTCACATCAACATCGGTAGTTCCGATATGAATCTCAGGAAAGTGTTAAACCAGTGATGGGGACATGATTGGCCGATTTTAACTGCAATCCTAAGCCATCAACCACATTATAAATTTCCTCTGATTTGGGGTGAGACGTGTCCCCAACTAGAAACTTGTGTACGACATTCTCCACCTCTATCCAACTATATGCAGCTGTTTTTTGAACTCTTTTCCTCTTCATGACACCTCTCATGTTCAAAGCATCACCCCATCGGCCTGCATCAGCATATAGGTTAGAAAGAGCAACATAATTTGCAGAATTTTCTGGCTCCAACACTAGTAGCCTTTCAATGCAAAGCTCAGCAAGCTCAAGCTTAGAGTGGAGTCTACAAGCACTAAGTAGCGTACCCCATATTACAACATTAGGCTCTACTTCCATTTCACTAACAAACTTGAAAGCATCTTCCAATCTTCCAGACTTACACAGAAGATCAACTATACAAGCAGAGTGTTCAACCTTCGGTGCAATATTGTAATCCACTTTCATGCTCTCAAAAAATGTGAAGCCCAATTCAATGAGGCCAGCATGAGTACATGCAGAAAGCAAACCGATGAAGGTTAAGTCATTAGGTTCAACATTGGCTTCCTTCATCTTTTGATAGACACTGATTGCATCAGATGCAAGCCCATTAAATGCTAGCCCTGTAATCATCGAGTTCCAGGAAACTATGTCCTTCTCCGGCATCTCGAAAAAAATCCGGTATGCTCTTCCAATGTGCCCACACTTGGCATACATGTCCACTAGTGCAGAACCCACATAAACGCTAGTTATGAAACCTTGATTTTCAACATAGCTCCCCAGGCGTTCGCCAGCATCAACAGAGCCCAAGTGACCACAAGCAGAAAGAACACTTACCAGTGTGACCTCAGTCGGTTGAACGTTAGCCAATCTCATCTTTTCAAACAACTCCAATGCTTCGTTTGATCTGCCATTTTGGGCGTAGCCAGCAATCATTGCACTCCAGGCAATGACATCCCTGTGCTTCATCTCATCAAACTCCCAGCGAGCTTCGTCAACAGCCCCACACTTGGCAAACATCTCCAAAACTGCAGTTCTCACAATCAAGTCCTTGCGCAAATTGTGATTCTCAATTAGCTTCTTTACCTTCAAGCCCGTCGCCAGATCGCCAAGTTTTGCACATATGGACAAAACTGTGACCAGAGTCATCTCAGTTGGTGGGGGAGCATCTTTTTCCATTTGCATTCTTTCAAACAGTTTCAACCCTTCCATGGCGTCCCCGTTATGGGCATAGCATGTAATCATAGAATTCCATGAAACCACAGTCCTCTCCTTCATCTCATCAAAAAGCTCGCGAGCAGCAACAACATTGCCGTCCTTCGAGTACCCAGAAATCAAAGAGTTGTAAGTGACTGGGTCCTTAACAGGAATGGTAGCAAACATCCGCCTAGCAGAATCCAGGTCACCAGCCTTCGAGTAGAATTTATCAAAGCACTTTGGACGAACGTACTGGAACAGACCCCACGAATTATCACAAGAGCGTGAACCTGCCTCCCCTCGTCAGAGCGAGACAACTGCGCGCAAGCTTTCAAGACAGTCGGAAACGAGTGAGGCTCCAACAGAAAACCCCTGTTGCAGGCAGAGAAGAAGGTCCCCAATGCCTCCCTGTACCTAGAAATCTTCGAATAACCAATTATGATGGACTCCGTGAACAAAAGAGGCGGCCTCGAACAGAAGTCGAACAGCTGGCGGGCGTAGTCGATAGTCGAAGGGTTTATCGATGCCCGTTCGAGGAAGAGCGGTGTAAGATCGGGGTAGCACTTGATGACGAGGGCGTGGGCTTCCTTCAGCTGCCGGGATTGCAGGCCACGCCCCAGCAGCTGAGCTAGAAGCTTCTTCATGGCTCGGCGAAGGCCGTATGGGGAGACTCACAGACAGACTGCGGAGAGGCATAGCTTCCTCAGGTTCGCTTGGTTGAGGGTCTGAGACGCTGAGACAGCGTCGACTCCTTTGGCCACCGCCCCTTGGGAGCGAGGCTCCCCGTACAAAGACCGGAGATGCCTATGGAGTCTTTGGGTCGCCGAACCCTGAACCCGATCTCCGACGCCGGGAAGCATGGGGCAGTAAAGGTGGAAAGGAGAAAATTTAATTGCAATTAGAATTACATTTTTCATATATTTTAATCTTCTAATTGATCAATATATTAAGAGTATATTGTATTCATTCAATAAAAAGTAAAAAATATATATTAGAAAATGTAACTTTTAAATGCACTAACTTTTCTCAAAGGGGTAGAGGTCGTCCCTCCCTTGGCAGCGACTGTCGTCAGTGACGGATTACCGGTGGCGCGGTTAATACCAACTTAAAAGGAGAATTTGGAATACACTTCATCCACACATATCATTGAGTGTCCAATCATATTAACATGATTCTTTCTTACTTCTTAAAAATAGCTGCCAATTATTTTCTGTAAATAATATAAAAAATTGTAAAAATAATATCATCATATTAATAACATTTTTAGTTACCAAAAAACGTTAGATGTCCAAATTCGTTTCTTGGATTCTCTAATTAAGTGATTATTGATCGATAGTTTTAGCGAAGTGTGACATGCGCTTACATGATGTGATGTTTGTTTGAGTTTCCAAACACTAGTGTTTGTTAGAGGGCGCCTCTCTCTAAAACTTCCTGTTACAAATTCAAAAAATGGGATTCATACACATTTGATGTGTTGTGGCCTCCACAAATCCTCTTTTTTAAGTGTTTGGCGCTTTACAAATCTTGTTTTATTTAACAAGATAATCCTCCGACCTTATCTCGAAATGGAATTCACTGATCCAAACCGTTTTTTTCTTCTTTTTTTTTGCTGAAACTGTATCCAAAGCCTAACTGGCCTATAGCACGTAGCTTCCGCTCATCAACTATTTATTATGTAGAGTTGTGGACATCAAAACGGGTAAACAGGCACATAGTCATGAACAGACAACCCAAGTCAAAGCCAGACGAGCAAGTTTCAACTCTGACCTCCCAGAAACGGATCTGCACCACCACCACTGGAGAAAACTCTGCAGGAGGAGGCTATCTGGTCTCGACAAAAAAGTTGACCAATCTCGACAATTTTGGCTTTAATTTTGCCTACTCTTTAACCGATCCAAGCTACGGAGTGCCATTCCCCTCGGATCATCTACCCAGTAAAAGGTGGCCAAACAGCGAATGGGCAGGCAGATACCTGTAGACAGACAGACACGGAAGGCGCACGTGTAATAATACATGCTTACGAGCAACAGGTGTGCACACAAGCATATATGCCGAAAATGTAAGTGAAATGACAAATTAAAGAAATTAATGGTCAATATCAGGTTCGCAAGTGAAAAGATAAACGAAACCTAAAGAGTTTCTCAAAGTTGGGGGGTTTTAAAACAAAAGGAAATAAAATAGAAATGAAATGAGACTGAAAGAGAAACCAAGCCACACATGTAACTATACAAACCAGCCTCCCTCGACATCAAAAGACACCACCCCAAGCTTCCATTATACAACCGGCATTTAGGTTCACGTTTAGGAACAGATATACATCACGATTCACGAAAGACACGACCAACGCCAAAATGAACTGTCCATATAAACCTCGAAGAACACCCACAGCAGCTCCAAGAACCCGTGATATCTGATCTGAAAGATCACCGCCGCCACTCAACTTGAATTGGCTTATCTGAAAACAAGAACCGATCTGTCAGGCACGGAGAAACAAATATGCACTTCGAAGCCTGAATGAAGAAACATTCAAATAATGCGCTTCTCGATCCCGTAAGATTTGACGGAAAATATGGCAAACAGAAACTGAGCACATCTCTAATACAAGAAAGCAGTTGTCGAAGGATCAGAAGAAAAATGCACTTGCAAACTTAATTGAAGTATGAGGAACAGCACCTTAACACTGACAGAATCATAGGCTCTCTCTCTTCAGCAGATTATTAACGAGAATAACCGGTAAATCGCAAGTTAGACAAAACATTTATTCTTTCAATTAAAATAGATATGATTCAAACGAACAGCATGATTAAGAGAAATTGTTAACAGTGAAACCAATTAAGTAATCTGCGGTAGAAGTTATCCTAAGACAAAAATCTAGCAGAAAAGCAGAAATGCATGATTAAATTCTTTCGGAATATTGTTTTGTTTTTCTTTAACAGCCATATGACAAGATCAACCTCGATCTGGTGAAAATAAAATCCGAAAATACACAAATATTAAATTTATTTATCACGGTTCAAGAAATGAGGGTTTAGTGCATGCAAATAAGAAAGGCTTTAACTTCAGCTAAGAAAGGAAGGAAACGGGGCATGGTTAAAGAATCAAGGCAATATAATCACGTGGATAATCGATTGCATGGCAGTGGTCAGAGATGGAGCGTCATCAATAGAAAATGACAGGAAGAATAGAGTTCAAAAAGGCACTAACCATTCCATCTCGAGATGACAAGAGGGATCGGTCATTTCTAAGGCCCCCCTTTCCACTTGCTGAACTAGTCTCTGAGTCCTCGGTGACAAGGAATTTAACTTTCCATTAACTGAAGATGGAAGAGAATGTCTACGGGTGAAACCATTTTTGTCGATTTCATCTGCACCAAACCTAGGTGAGTTCTGTCCACGCAGTTTTGCCTTTGCAGATTCTGTGGCAGCCATATAACTAGGCAATTTCGGAGTGTTCTGTACACCATTTTCTGTAACACTCAGCCTTGGCAGAAAATGAAGCCTCCTTTTGCTGGATTTATGGTTCTCATGGGAAGCATCCTCCTCCATAGACCTATCTCCCCATTTGCAGGAGTAAATTTCTCTATTTTTTCTGTGCTTTGTGGTGAATTTAACTGAATTTCAGGTTGGTTCTCTATCATTGCATCATCTACAGAGTCTGTTAACACAGGTGGTGGAATTTTTCCACACATCTGAGAAAATTGGTGTGGTGGGAACATCATCTTTCTTGGCATTTTTCGTCGTCTCCTTGACACCCTGATCAATGTCGGAGGAGCCTGCCACCTTTTGTATATTACATTTTAAAGTGTTCTCCACATTTTTACTCTCTACAGCCAAGTTGCCAGTCGATTTCTTTCTGCACCTTTTCTGTGGCATCAGCACCCAGGTCCAGGTTGTCTGACAGGTTTGAGACCTTTTGCATGCTACGCTTTGGTTTCTCCATATCCAATTCAACTCGATCAGAAGCCTCTGCCATGGCACTGGATACTTTTCGCAGATTACGTTTAACTCTTTCAAGTTCTGACTGTGGATTTTCCTGCACTGGGTCTGTAGGATGGCTAGAAACTTTCCTGGGATTACGTTTGGGCTTTTCAGGTTCAGAAGACACATTATTTGACCCTGCCTCAATATTTGCACCATAGTTCCTCCTCACACTGCGCTTTGATCTACCTGACTCAGTTTCCATTGCATAATGCCTACCTGGAGGCTTTGAATCGAGAATCTTCTTTGGTTGTGGAGGCGGCTTCCAAAACAAGGAAACCGTCCACCGTTCCAGCCAGCTCCACACCAAAATGGGTTCCTCATTGTTGTAATGCAGCTCCACAGGCTTCACAATGGTTGGTGAAGAAAGAAGCTAGAATGGATGAAAGAAGCGTATAAGCAAGTACAAGCTTGAAAAAAAAAGGTGCAATAGAGAAATCAAATGAAGCAAAATACACAACATAATGCCAAAGAACAAAATCATTGATCTTATCAAATAAATTACAAACATTTACACCTCAGCTTTACCTTACAAACAAATGCATTAACAGAAATCTTCCCCTTGTGTGATGACAAATTTGCTCCAAAAGACCCCATATGTCTGACATCCTGTAAATAGTTCGCAGTTTTAAGTTAATATGAACAAGAAAGAGTTCCATGATGACTCAAGTACGCACACATTGAAATAATCTTAGTGGAAATAAGCTTCACAAAAAGCCCAGAGCAAAACAACAGACTAAATGAACAACTAATACAAGTGCACAACAGGAGAAGCCTGACACGTGCAGTGACAGGTTTCATTTTCAAGACAACTAAAAGCTTCATCAGCTTCCAGAAAGTGTCCATTGATATCGATCTGGCCATTATGGCGCATTAAATAATGGAATATAGCAGCAGAGAGATGAGGAAGACAGTTTGTACCTTCAATATGAGTCATGCATAGCAGGAGTTCAAAACGAAAGCACAGTGGATAACAGAGTTCGTAAAAAGGCAACTCTCATTTCAAGTCCAGCCAGATCCATTTACTATACCTTTGCTTGACGGAAGCTCCTTTTGACTTCAAATTCAATATCACGCCTCACTGTCCTCCCACGAACTATTGCCTGAAATTTGACAATTCCCCACATACAGTGAAGTGTTGCAACAGCTTGCCTTCTTACTAGGTGTCCACGAATCAGGGCTTGCAACCTGATGATGCCCTTCAATGCACGAAAAGCCCTACGAGCCTGTAAACATTGTTACATTAACAGTACACTTTACCAGAAACTGTGTGACTTTCACACAATTGAACGAAGAGCATCCCTTTAATACAATTCAACTGTTAGAAGAAGACATCCAGTTAACTTCTTGTAAGACTAGAAGTGTCACACTTGGTCAACTGTGAAACTTGGTTATATGTCATCTACATGGTGGAACTCAACAAGCCACACCGCATACCATGAGTTGGAAACCATCAAATACAGTAATCTAAAGGAATAGTATATTAGTTCAATGAATGAAGTTGTAGACATATGCATGACAAATATAGGTGACTGAGACATAGAAAACATAATAATTCATTACCAGGTAGCCTCTAAAGGCTGCTTGTGCTCTTATTGCAGCTTGTTCTTCCCTAGATTTTCCAGGATCAGTTGATGCATTAACTACTGCACTTCCTTGCTTATCAGCACCTACACATTCAACCATGGTGATCTGCTCAGCACGGGGTACATCAGATTGTGTTCCCTTTTCGATATCGGGTTTATCATCATTGCCGATAGGGGTTTGTTCTGAGATTACTGGTGAATCTACAGCCAAAGTAGATATTCCTCTTTCACCATTCAAATCCTTGCTTTTTTCAGCCTTAGTAAAAAAAAATGAATTTATGTCAATTTACAATTGCATGCCCATAAAGCAATATGAAGACTATTAAGATGATCTAGAAACCAAAAATCAGCCCATAAATTGCACATTCAACAGAAGAAGAGTAGAAGAGAAAAAACAGGTGGTGGAGACAAGCATCAGCAGATGTGGATGACAATTAGGGCTGTAAACGGATCGGATACGGAGCGGATCTGGCCTTTCCGTTTCCGATCCGATTAGTTAATCGGATTGTCCGTATTCGGTTCGTTTAAGATTCGGATACGGAGCGGATATTTAATGGATAATTCGGAGATACGGAGCGAATACGGATATTATCCGCTTCAAAATCATAATTATAATAAAATTATTAAGTGATCTAAAAAATTTATAAAAAAATTTTAAAAATCTTAAAAATTAAAAATGCCTCAAACAATATTGTGAGCGGCGGCGACTGATGCGAGGGGAAGGCGCTGGGGGTGGACAGAGGGGCGGCAAGGGGAGGCACGAGTCACGACGCCGGTGGGAGGAGGGCGCGGGGAGCGCGGCGGGCGGTGGTGGGAGGGCGGGGCTGCCTACAGAGGCGAGGGGCGCGGCGGGCAACAGGGGCGAGGGGCGGTCGGCAGGGGGCGAGGGCCAGGGGGCGCTGAGGGCGTGGGGAGGCGCTGAGGGCGTAGGGGGCGAGGGCCAGGGCAGCCCCGCCCTCCACCGGCGCTGAGGGCGAGGGCCAGGGCGTGAGGGCCAGGGGCGAGGGGCGGTCGGCATGGGCGCTGAGGGCGAGGGGCAGGGCCAGGGCGCTGAGGGCGAGGGCCAGGGGCGTGGGCGAGGGCCAGGGCCAGGGCCAGGGGCGAGGGCCAGGGCGCTGAGGGCGAGGGCCAGGGGCGTGGGGAGGCGCGCCGCGCGGCGCCGGTGGGAGGGCGGGGCTGCCTGCAGAGGCGAGGGGCGAGGGGCGCGGCGATCGGCAGGGGGCGAGGGGCAGGGCACGGCGGGCGACAGGGGCGAGGGGCGCGGCGATCGGCAGGGGACGAGGGCCAGGGCGGCGTTGAGGAGAGGGCAGGGCTGCTGGGGAGGGGAGGCCGCAGGCAGCATCACCATCCCCTCCGCGCTGAGGGAGGGGAGATAGGGTTTTAATTTAGGGTTTTTATTATATATTATATATAACCATTAGATCTAAGATCCAATGGTCAAAATTAAGTCAATTTCGGATCGGATCTTAAACGGAGCGGATCTCTTGTTTCCGCGTCCGCTCCGTTTATTATTCGGATATTATCCGTATCCGAATCCGTTTCGTCGGATATCTTAAACGAATACGGATATCCTTAATCGAATACGAATCGAATCGGATCCGGATAATATCCGGATCCGTTTACAGCCTAATGACAATAGAGGAGAAAGAAAAGAGAAAGGGCGAGAGAGGGAGAAAAAGATTATTCCTAGATCGTCATCTTGGCAGGAATTCCTTCAAAACTGGGAACCCACGGGTTTTTAAGATTTTCAATACCCATTGTCCTGACCATTGTAGCACGTGTGTCGCCCAGGGCACAAGGGGCACTACACGTTCGTGAGGTGATTTACCACTTACTTTACTGAGCACAGAACTAGCTTACCTAATTCATATATTATACCATCTCTCTATGATTTCCTCAAAACCTCTCCAGGATCTCTTCCACAACCAGCCAATATGGCGCCAAGATTGAGGAACCAAACCCCTCGACTTACTAAGAAACAACTTCAATTGTTATAAAAACATTTGCAGTTTCGCTCATCCAAAGACCCAAGTCTAAAAGAAAAAAAATATTCCTTTTGTTTTCAATAGCTTTCCTTAGTTTTGGGGGTTCTTTCTTTATGATGTTACTTAGCCTTATAGTTTTCTGGGATCACAAGAAATAATGAAACTAAGAGAGGTCATAAACCAATGGATCTACCTAGACCACCACTTTTATCAAAAATAGATCATTAAAGAAAATTAGACATCAATAAACTTCCTGCAATGTCAAATAAAGAACACAACGAGAAAGGAGCTACCCCCCTAGCGAATTATACACTGCGGTATCAGATTTAACTAGTGCATCAAATCCTGCTAATAATTGGAATTTTACTTGTTACATTGGGAAACAGAACCAGTACTAAGGTACTGGGATCTTCATAACTAGAGTATGCAGATTAATTCACAAGTGTAACTCTTCATTGATCCTCATTTTGAGCCAGTCTAAACTTAACGTACTCAATTCCATACTGGCTTTAACCAGCAGTCATATGTTTAAACACAGAAGCATGGTTTGCTATCTCAAGAATCTCTTGAGATCTGTCTCTTTGGCTTGACAAATGTCCAAGGTACCAACTTAAAGACAAAGAAAGTGCAGGCACATGACATGGATGCCATGCACCAGAGGGTTCATACGACGTTCAGCAACCCCATCCTCTTCCTTTCCTCCATTCCCAACTGTGCAACATTCAAGCCAAAGGGTTTCAATACCAACCCTATCGTCCATTCCCCAAAGATGATGAGGTTGCCATAAGCTGCCTACCATTACGAGGAAGACTGAGGGCCATGGTGTAACTGTCCATTGATTGTTGACCACCTGCAAGCCTTGTAGGTAACCTTTTCTCAAGTGTTCTTAAATTGTCTTTATTCTTATGGTTTTACTTTTCTCATGTCAATCAACTGAAGGAATATAATTATAAGCTTAATTTAGCCAATGTCTCTTCTCTCCAACTGTGAGATAAAACCGAGATTCAATACGGTATTCCTTGCACAGAAGCAGTTTGGGATTACCAAGCTTGGAACAATGAGTAGTTTTACATGCTTTTAGGTGCGTTGAGGATGAAAACGAAGTGAAAATACAGCCAACTCGCTAAGCTAAGAAGTCCTACAAAGTGAGACCAACACTTTCCTATTTTGCAAAGCAGATGATGGGCAGATTCTGTGTTTTACATCCACATTTTCCTGGGGGACAGGACAATGGCAAGAAATGTCCCTAATTCTGGTCCAGACTCAGGCAAAGAGGAACCCTAAAATCACAGTCAATCAAGTCACCAAAAGGTTTCAAGTCTTAGTGACATGCATGGTAAAATAGAAGCAATATATCAATGTCCTATCAAGCTCGGCACAGCAAACAAATTTTAGATGCCTTCAGTGGAACATGCTTCAAGAAAGCAGAATGACGCTTTCTATAAAAAAAAGCTTGGAAGAAAAATCTAAATGGGAATTACATGGTTCATGCTTGTGAATAGCAGGTGAAGGGCGAGATTTATCTCTCCTGATTTACATCTACGTGAAGCATTCCCTGTCTCCACAAAGGACCAGTTCTAAACTCTAAGGGAAAGGGAAAGCCTGGTTATAATGAAGAAAAACTTCTTGACTGGATACTTACATGACAAAAGTTAAAAATATACAAACCATAACTTATGATGGTTAAAATAAGAAACAAACACTTCAAAATTGTCACTAAAATGAAGAAAAGTTGACAAGAGATAATGAAATCAAATTGACGTAATTTAGCAAAGGGCACCAACATTGAAAAATAAAGAACAAATAGTTTCGGTGACATTCTGCTTGCATTAAATTCACAGCACAAATTAAAAAAAAAAGTTGGAAAATAAGAAAGCCTGAACGCTCATCTTTCTTGAGTGAATAACACCAATATTGGGATTGAGTAACTAAAACTGCAAATTGAGGGAGAAAGTAGAAAGTGAATGGACGTGCAGTAAGTCCAGATAGTAGACTTGCTCCAGATAGTAGGACTGCTTACAGATGACTACCTATCATATTTAGTGAAAGTAAAAGCATGGGAGTAGGTAGTGTAAGACAGTTCACGGTCACACCTGGTTGCCGGCAACGTAGCAGCAACAAACACCCCTCTCAACAAGGCCATATACATAAAAGTTAGATGTGTGAAATACTGTTCCAGAAGGGTTACCTAACAATGAAAAACACATTTGATTCAAACAATAAAATTGTTCTTCAAAATGTGATACATCCAATATGCCAAGAAATATTGGAAAACACTGAAAAATCATTCACATATGAAAAATGAACGACAAATTTGCAATCCAGCTATTTGTCAATCTTACTGAAGCCCTTCTTTTTGATGCATGAGATCTAGATGATTTCTTCCCAAACAGAAATGTTTTGATCCACTTCCCCGGTGACTTTCCCATCGCCCCAAATCCAAGATGCTACAGACACAGCTGCTTGACCTTCCTGCGTGAATCAACATCAATAAGCACAAGAACGTACAATCTCACTAGGTCATTATAAACTCAGTTTCAGAGGAAAACGAAATTAAGTTTAGCTTTCAGACGAGCAACAAATATATTTTGTTCAGATGTTAAAGATACATCGAAATAAAGCCTTCCACAATTTAGTGTAGGATCAAAATCAATTTCGGTCTTATTGGCAAATTGCATTTCATACCAGAAATCATATACAGTATATTCCCATTACTATTTAGAAGGGAGGATCCCATCACTGTTTATAAGGGAGGAGGCAATTCACGCACGGAGAGAGGGAGCCCAAGAACCGCCCGAATTAACACACATTCCCACTGTATCCACAAATTTGACATGGCGGATTGGACCTCATCAACAGATCTCCCAAAACGAAGCCGACTATCAAATACTACTAGATAGTATTCTCTGATAAATACTAAATCGAGAAGTAGATCGGGAACAAATGTCTGGCAAATAAATCAGCAGAGAAGTCTGTGGGGATGCCAACAGCATCTCAGCAACTCTTACACGTCGGAGATGAAATTCTTCCCAGAAAAGTCCCCGGAGTAAAGAAATTTACCAGCACATCCACAAATGACTAAGAGTACTCAAAATGGAAGAGGAAAAAAAAAAGGATCAACAAAGACGTCCCTAGAACAAAAATAATGATAAATATCTTCCTCAGCATAAAAATTCCTTCAAAATCAAAGGTGTAAAACATGAACCAGCCCCATCATCCTCCACCTCCTCGACCAGCCCATGGATGCTGCACTTAAGTGGTGAAATGTACCCAGAAACATTCTTCCCACACCAATATACCAGAGCTCCACCGACTAATTTTCCACCAAAACAAAGAACCCGCAATAAACAACGAAGGACAACAAAAGGGGGGGAACCAAAACCCCCACACAGAGGACCTCTTGAGGAAGCAACCGTAGAGGGAGATCAACCCAGCTACCACAGATCCCGCGTGTAGAAAACCCCCTAGGCCCGCCACTTCCCAATGTACTTGAGCTAGAACAACCAAAAAGGCAAGGAAAAACTCACAGATCCAGAGCTCAGTCTCCGAAACCCTAGCCCAGCCTCCCAGCTCCAGAACCAAGAAATCAACAGTAAATCCTTCTGGAAAGCAGCACAGAGCGCGAAGACTTCCCTCCCAGGTAGGGTTGCGGCGATGTGGAGAAGGAGAGCGAGGGCAGTACCACTGCATTCAGAGATCTGAGACTGCTACATGCGCATCGGAACACACGAAGAACAAAACACAGAACAATAACTAAAAAAAAAAAAAAAAAGAGGAACAGGGAAACGGAGGAAAAGGGGAGGTGGAGGGAGGAGAGAAGGGGGGAAAAGATGGGGGAAGTAATTTTGGGTTGGAGTGGCGTCGGAAGTAGTGAGACAGAAGAAAGCTAAAATAGAGAGAAGGGGACGCGCGAGGCCCGGGTGGGCAATGGGAAAGCGCGGCGGGCCCCACCTTAAAGCCGTCATTTGAAATTATCCGAATACCAGCCGGGACCCTTGGGGGGGTTCATAAATACGGAAGAGGAAAAAAAACGAAAATACTGGAAAACGGAAATATCGGTGCCGTTACATCTATTTAGCGCGGAAAAAGCGGGGAGGAGCCAGCGAGGAGCAGCACCGACAAGAGTGGATAAGTTACAAGTAGAATAAACGCCGCTTGACCACCTTTGGACTCGCGTCCGCGTCTACGCTTTGTGAATAAGTTCTTGTTTTTATAAGAAGAACGTTCATGTGTCGTGTTTGTTTAGTCGTGTGCTGTATTGTTTATATTGGACTCGTTCTAGAGTTCGATCCAACGGAATCTTCTTTTCCAAACTCGGGTTTCAATTTAGCAGCTTTTTTTTTTATTTTCTGTCACAGAAAGATCTCTGGATTAGTTGGCAGGGGTTAGAAACGTTGATATGTCGCGTCTAGTGGGACCTGGTATACTGGTCTTGAAAAAATGTTTCAAAAATAGGAAAATAGAAGGTTAAGATAGAGTTCGAGAGGTGATTTGAGTTACTCATATTTAAATTTGAAGGAAAAAAATGCGGATCTTCTTAATTAAGAAATAAGAATGTTAAAAGTTCAAATTAATCGTAAAAAAGTATGAGCTTTTCTCTATGTTTTGAAAAGATAGGTGGGCTTTCTCAAAAATACAAACTCTTGTTCTTCTTTGGTTACTAAATCATTCACCACCATGTGTACCGAAGGTTACGACTTCGCATACTTCACCTTCCAAAGAATATATATATATATATATATATTATTAAATTAATATATTATATAAATATTTCTCAAAATAGTCATCAAATTTGTCATGTCGACAAATTGATGACTGGATGACCGGAGAGTGAAGAACCTTCACTAACAATCAATGTTCGTATGTCAACAGTAGCATTGGCGATGTTAGTGTAACGTCGATATTATTTTAAAAGAAAAAAATTGAGACTCTCTTTTTAGATGCATCAAGTTGAAGTGGATTTACTAATGTAGGTATTGACAACGTCAATACTGATGTCGATGTTGCCAACGTCGACATAATTTCAAAACTAAAAAAAATTGAGAATATCTTCCTTAAGTACTGTGCATCGGGTCGGAGTTGATTTAATTTCGACAATATCGATATTGTGAATGCCTGACATTAATGTCGACATCAACATTGTCGACACTACTTAGACATCTATTTTCTTGTTATCTGATCACCGATTTATCGACGTGACAAATTAGATGATTATTTTGAATATATTTATTTAATATGATTAAGTTGATAATAAAATAATAAAATATAATTATTTTAATAAAAACCCCAATATATATGGCAGAAGGTTGTAGCACGAGCAACGGGGTATGCCTGTATAGACGCTGTTCATCTTTTGGCCAATTCGCAGTGAACCATGTACGCGCAGCGCGGCCAAAGGGCAACAGTGGAAAAATGATGATCGCGTGCGGCCGCCAGTGCACTCATTTGTTCTGGTGCCGTTGCTGCCGCGCGGAGTTGCCGGCAGATAACGGTTATATCGCTTCCCTTCTAATGCAAAGCTGAGCCTTTTTTTTTGGACACTGACAAAGTCACAAAGCCGGGAAAAAAAATTTGGTAATGGGAGGGTGGGGTAGAACCATTTATTAGATTAAATATGATGCATAAAAATATTACATGGGACAAACCACCAAAACAACTAGGGTTACAAATACAGCAGATCACAGGAACACGGGACGCGATAGCTAAGCACCCCAGATGAAACATAGAATACTTCTTCAAATTATGAAGATAAGATTATGCAGATCCGAGAGAGATTTGAATATGATCGAGAAGAAACCGAGGTAAAGACCTAATCTTCAGGATAACCAGCGAATCACTCCTCCTGCCTTCCCTCCTCATATTTCATTATTTCCCTATTTTTATTTTTATTTTTATTTTTTTTACTCCAAGGAAGAACGAAGTTTCCTGTGGCCACTCTTTGTATATGTAAGTAGAGGATGGGCCCTTTGATTTTTTTTAAAACATGGATCCAAATGAGGTGGGGACTCCAACAGACTCCGCGCCATTATTTTTAAAACTGGTCTCACATTCTCCGAATCGAAAATTAAATGTCAGTTAATTAACCTCTCTCTCGTCTCGGTAATTAAATTTGGGATCTTCTTACTATAAGACAAGGTCTTTATTAGTTGATTCACTTGAGATCTTCACCTCCAAGACCACACTTAAGACACATATTGTTATTATTTTGACCGTCGGAAGTACTTTCTCTCATTTTGGTTTGTTCTAGCAACAAATTAATTATACAATGTTTAGTGTCCAACGGGTCCCCAATAGCCCACAATATTTTTTTTTTTGATAACGAGGAAATCCCGTCCCGTGTGGTTTTGTGGACTCAAAGATTGGTGTTCATGAACTCCAAGGTCAGGACTTGGCAGCTCCTACTTTCCGTATACCCGTATTGCCCTTACCCCACTTGACCAGAAAAACTTCGGATTTACACACCTCGAGGATTGCATGTAAATCAGGTAAATCCTCTCCCAGGAATCGAACTCGAGACCTCTTACTTTTAAGCAAGAGTTCTAACCGATCGACCCAACCGGGATCCTCACCAATAGCCCACAATCGGGTCAAATAAAGGAAAAGAAAATGTACCCCCATAATTATAAAACGAAACTATTTTAAAATATTAATGGCATCATTTCCCAAATTTTTAGTAAGAGTACATAAAGGTGGACCATCTTAGATGGGGGCCTAGGCCATATCTATTAGGTGTCCTGGGTAGAGGAGATGGATGCAATCTAATCCAACATTGCTGTTAGTCCAAGTTGATTAACAAATGCAGAAACACCCTTGCCCCCATTTCTCCTTTCTTCCCCACCGGCCCCTTAGTTTAGTCCCAACCCCATCATCACCCCCCTCCGACAGCTCTCAAACATGCCGACACTGTTTGAATGGGAAGTGCGCATCTCTTTCCAGCACCACCGAGATGTCCTGCTTTTCATGTCATGGACGCCCAAGGAGGCAAGAGATGCCACACACACACACAGGCAACAACAATCTTATTTGAAACAAAGAAACGAGATGAGGAGGGGAACACCACCAGCGCCTCTTCCAATTATTAGCATGTCCGGCTCCCAATTATCAGTGTCGGAATGTTATGAGCACTAGACAAGGTGGGATTTGGAGGGGGCTTGCCGGGTCTTATGTGGGAGCTTAAGGGGGCGGGAGTGAGGGGTCACAGACACTACATTAGATTATAGACAATTTAAGGTTTGATAATTGGATATTATATTTGTCTACGGATAGCCTAGCCTATCTTTAGTTATCCTTTTCTTCTGAACTTTATTAGTGTAATTATAAAGTTATCTGCCTGGTAAGCTGGATAATATATATATATATATATATATTCGAAATAGGTTTTAGTACATCTATATATCCTTCTTCTCAAATCATAATTATTTTGTATATCAGACAAAGTTGATAGAGTCTCCAATTATCTATACCTCTATTCAAAATTTATTAGTTATCAATATCAGATGATTCAGATCAAAATGTCTTTCATCTAGTTCCATTTTTTTATCCACAGCCTGCTTCTACCCTCTCATGAAAGAGGTTCCATGCACGCACAAGTCTCATATTTTTATTATCGTGCTTTAACTTATATTGAATGCACCAGGGGATATGTAATAAAGATTATCGTAAGCTGAGATTGTTAGTCTTATGTAATGATGTTGTCTAAAATAAGATGGAATTGTTATAATCACGCAAAATATGTTATCGTAAAAAGATGCTCAAAATTCTCTCAGAATGTATAAGTTATATTATTCAAATATAAAATGAGTCCGAGAGTAGGACGCCATGGAACATTTATAAAGTTCACCAAATAGCAGATGCCATAAAGGAGTGCTTTAAAAGCAAGCGTAGCCATAGTAGCAGGGCTCTATTTCCTGAAGAATATCCTTCCTCGGCCACCTCACCGCAGAGTTTTAACAGAAACGCATACGGCTGGAGTCGCCTCTTTCCCTTCTTAACATACTGTAATAGAAGTAAGCAACTGTAGCAACAGTTTTAGGTGGTTGCAAATATTAGTAAACAAAAGGTTATTTAAAGTGCCGGGCCGCCGGCAAATAAAGAAAAGAAAAGCGAAAAGGAAAAGTGGGGGAGAGCAGCGGAAAAGCCTGCAGTGGCGAGGTCATCAAAGCAACCAACATGTGACGGAGCGGGGACTCCCCGCGCCGGCTTGTGTCTCCGCAGGCCAAAAAAGATACTCTCATTAGTTGCCGGCGGCACCGACGGTTGTGATGTGATGGGAATGGGATGGACGACGCGGTACCTTGAGGTTTTGGAGAATTGATGCGCCCTTCTCCTTCTTTTAATTCTAGGATAAATATTTATTGCCAAATTATTTTTATAACTGAATTAATATGAATGGCAAGAAACAATTGGACCTATTTGATACCCCAGATAAAGAGACGAGCATAGATTAAATAAGTAGATGAAAATAAGTTAGTCGTGTTTAAGTTATTTATGTTTAGAGATTTTTTTTGATTTGAAATAATTTAATTAGAGATAATAATTATAAAAAAATAATTGTTAATGTGATGTAATATCATATGATAGTGCATAAAATTATCATCATTTTATGTCTAATTTGACATCATTTATTTATGTAGAAAGAGACACACAATGTTTTTAAAGTAAAATATCAATAATTAATGTGTTATCCTCAAAAATAACTTTTATTCCTTCTCTATAAGATAGATAAATTATCATCTCTTTATCTCTCATTTATCATGATTAAATTTTAGCACCTCTATTTATTTTACCTCAATTATTAAATTATCTTTTGATTTAAAATCAATGCTAAAAAGAGGATAAATCCCTTGTCACCTTACCAAACCCACCAATGTTCTTAGTTTACAAAAGAGAGAGAAAAAAGTATATACTCATCCTATAAAATTACTTTATTACAATCTATAACGGTTTGATTACAAAAAAAAGATTATAACAAATATTTCTTTGATTTTCAGAAACCCCTTTGATTTATTTCTTTTGTTAAGCATAGAAGACACTTAGATTAAAAGGAGCGGAGATGGCCAGGCAATCGTCGACGGAAATGGTTCGCTACTCGCTAGTTACCTCTTTTACATTTTCTTTGGAATTTTTATGAATAACAATTGCCACAATGACATAACTTTTAACCATCTTTTTGTTAGAAGTTCACTTTTTCTGCCATTTGATAATTTAACAAAAATGTTGCAATCAGTCAATGTGGAAAAGTTGGATATCTATTTTATGAAGAGAAAATATTTATTAACACCATATATTGATACTAAATTTGATTGAAATTAATAAAAATATATCACGTCATTATTTGTTGTCAAGAGAATATCATAAACATCTCATAAAAATGGGGCTATAACGAGTTAAAAATTGTGTCAAAAAAATATGTTATTAAATCTTTTTTCTTACAAAAAATAACTTATGTGCTTTCCCGAGTCAGGAAAAAGCTCGCTATTCAAAACGTTTCGCTACCCCAAAATTAAAGATTTTATTATTAAAAACATCATTATTTAATATTTTTAACCGAATAAATATTTTCTCATATTCATGTCTTATTTAATAAGGAGAATTAATAATTATTCTCTGATAGGGGATTGATATTATTTTTAATCTCTGTCAAATTTTTTAGCACCACATAGTCTTTATTTTTATGAGACTTATTTTTAAATCCTCCCTGTATAACTATGTAAGTATATAACTATATAAGTTATTTAAATATGTAAGTTATGTATTTATGTAAATATTTAAGTATATAATTTATATTTTACTAATTATGTGAGTTACATAATTATGTAAGTACTTATATAATTTATAGTTACATACTTACATAGTTATGTAAAGAGGGCCCTAAAAATAATTAATCCTGTAAAAATATGAATCATGCGGTATTGAAAATTTTGACATATTAATTTTTTATCAGAGAGTAATAATTAAATTTTCTTATTTAATAAAATAATAAATTATTTATTATTTGATCAATAAATAAAAAAAAAGAGTAAGAAGATCCGGTAAGAACCGCATTCGGGACGATCGTCCTCAGCGGTCAAACACGTGGGCTCACGTTCCCAAAAGGTGATGGGATCCGATAAAGCGCAAATCATGGAAAGTGGCGGTTGCTAATATAACTGGATTAATTAGACGTGGGGCCAGTTTTTTGAATTTAAAAGTGGAGGAAGAACAGTCTCATTTGGAAGGTTTATTAGGTGTGACCGTGTGAAGAGATTTTAGTCGAACTCGGAGTTACGTCCTACTTTTTTAATTTAAAATTTAAATTTATGAATCCTTTTATCTTTTGATTAAAAAGTACAATATCCGATGATTAGAATCTATTTTTATCATTGAAACTCTTAAAATTTTAATCATTTCTAAATCATCTTTCTAATTGTGTTTATGCGTATTCTCTCATTCGATTTTATTATAGTGTTAAAGCTGAACTTTTAAGATATGTATGGTGCGTTTGGTTGGATATAAAAAATATTCCTAGGATTTTTTTTTCAAAAAAATAATATTTATAAAAAAATAAAAATATAATTACTAATTTAAGATATCATAAATAATTTTTTTAAAAAGAGTTTTTCCAATTTGTTTTTAAGTAAAATATTTTTTCAATCAAAATCTTGATAACCATAGCTTTCACTTCTCACCTCCCTCCTCTCTCTCCACATTTATGTTTTGGTTGACAGCTTTTACACTAACGATCGATAGACCCCTCTCCAAGGCGTCCTCTGCCTCCCCATCTTTCAATCCCCCTAAGATTTCTCATCATCATAGAACCCGCTTGGAGATCATCCCCTGTCAAGTGTTGATAGGGTGCCACAGGTGGCATCGCAAGTTGTTGAATCATTGTGGAGTTCGTCTATCGTGGTTCAGGTGCAGGTAGATGCTCGCGTGAGAGTGTTCATGGGCAAGGAGGTAGAGGAGAGCGGCCACGATGAAAAAAAATTGCACGAAAATGACATTCGAGATCTCTTCTTAGATGTCAAAATTTAAAATTTTTAAGAAAAATATTTTTATGGACCAACTTTTCAAGACAACTAAATGACTAATTTCACGAGATTTTCTTGAAAAAAAATTCTTGTCATAGAAACAAGTAGATCTTAATGGGAGAATGAGAAATATTTCAATTTCAAACACCAAGATCCAACAATTTACCTTCTATCGATTCTTTTCACGCGTGCAAATAAGTTGATGCACGGAATAAATGGCGGTAACGAACCTAATAATTGCATGCATAAGTTAGGGGAACATAAGGACTTTCCACTTGTCAAATTTACTCATTTTGCTGTTGGAAAGTATTCATCAAGAGTAAAAGTATGCGGTGAAAATTGAAGAATAGTACGTACATATTGTTATTTCAATAGATAAATGCTAGGGCCGTGGGCCTGTTGTTAAGGCTCTGCCTAATAAAGCACATTAAGCATAAGGAGTGCCCTCTTATATTGTCAAGACTCCTCTTAGGGAGGAGTAATTTTATATTAGAAGATAGAGATTCTCCACACTAAAGAGAGTCTTCAATAATCACAAAATAGAGGGATAGATGAGTGTCATCACTAGACACTATCCACTCTCTCTCTACCTTTGAACGATTCATTCCCTCATTTGAATTTTCTTTTTATTGACTTGACGAGAGAGAGAGAATCATCTCTAGAATCGTATCTCATGATCAACTTTTTTGTAAGTTGAGATAGGGTCGAGTTAAGTAGAAGATTTATTTTCCACCTCCCAACTAGGACTGCTAATGGATATCCGCTTTCCGATTTTTCGACCCGTTTTCGACTTTTTTGTATCTGTTTTGTTCGTTTCTGATTATTTTGCTTTTTCGTTTTCATTTTTGATAATATATAAGTTTTATTTTATTTACAAAATATATATTCTTAAAATTTTATTTCTTAATATTAAAAAATTTTAGACTAAATTTTTAACTTCTCCTTAATTTGTAAATACAATCTAATTAAGTTGTCTCTCTTATATCATTTATTATGCTTATTATTATTAAAGATATCTTTTTTACCACTACTCTTAATACTACATACATCTACCATTTGATCGTACTAGATGTTTCCGTCACTTTCCGTTTTCGACCCGTTTTCGATTTTTTTATAAAAAATAGATACGAAAAGTGTCATTTTCGATTCCGACTCCGACCAGTTGACAACCTTACTCCCAACTCTTAAATCTGACGTACGCACGAGGTCGACATGGTCTGCCCTCTCTCCAAACCCATAAGATCGGGGACTATATCAATTTGGATTAGTACCACTTAATTTTCGGGGTGCTATACTAATAGATGAGGTGCCATGATGGCAGGTCAAAACCACGTCACCAACAATGGGTGATCAATGGTCAATTGGTCATTCGCCATTGATCGGCAACAAGTAACATGTGGGGATTGTGATGTGATGTCTGATTTGTTATCGTGGTGCCACGATGGTTGATTACTTAAACATTTTCTCATTTCAGTAATACAAATATAATTAAAAGATGAGCTATAGTACTGAACTAAAATTGTCAAATAAAGGAACCGAACAGGACCAACATTTTATTCAAATTTTACTTCCTACAATTATTGTAAAATAACAATTTAATCTCTAAATATGTGATTCCTTATCTCGATGCTACTCACATATGGTGAGAGTCAAAGGCAGTTTATTCTCCGCAATGGGACATCTAGATGTAGAATAATCTAAAGTCGACTATATGGATAGAAAATACTAAAAATCAAAACTGTACCTGCACAGTTACGTACACTGACCAAAACTTCAAAAGTAAGTGCAAACTACTCATCCTTATCCGGTATATTTAAAGGGGAGAGATGTACGCCTTAATAGGATGAGGATGTGGATAAGGATACGTACCATCCTTTCCATCTAGACCAAAGGAAAAAAAAACCATATTTGTTAAATCGGATTATCCAGCTAATCATTATTTTCATTCGAGATAATGACTGCTGATGAAATTCATATTTACTTACTCGCGGATAAATTTAGAACAAAATTATAGTTTCCCACGAGTATGTTTATAAATTATATTTGTATAACATATATATTTGATATTATAAATAAAGTGTATATTAAAATTGACTATATCATGCAGATCGATGGTATCGAATTCTCGTAAAATTATACTATACAATTCGTATTATAGTGATCGATCAATCGAAAATATCTCGATCGATTTTGATCTATATTTGAAGATTAAATAAATTATAAAAATTAGATATTATTTTGATAAAAAAATCAGTCGATTAATTTAAATTTTGATTTATTAAATGTTTAAAAATATTTATTAAAAAGTCAATCAATTAATAAGATAATATTAATCAATTTTATTGTATCGTACCAACTATATCGTGACTACGTAAAATCTCAAACAATGGTGTATCCTTCCTTTTGGGGAAAAAAATGCAACTCCACTGAGTTGATGTACCTAACGCACGGATATTAATGGCCACCAGCGTCTCTAAGCATTCTTGTGATGGTGCCGCCGCCTGGACCAGTTGGTGGCATCACATGCGCCGATACCTCACGCGTTTCATCATGGGAGACATCCGACGGCCCTGAGTCCTCCAATGATAGTGATTAGGGGAGCAGTTCGCGTTTAGTTGAGCGGCCTGGAAAAGAAGTTTCTTGACAACTGTGAAAAGGACAGGCACGGCATCAGACTACAGTCCACAGACCAATCAGGGTTTGGTCGTGGAAATGGAGGTCGTGTGACACTTTTTTGGATGTTCCATAAGATGGGGTCCGAGGGTAAGATAAAAAGATGGGCTATGAAACAAGAAACTTCTTGAAATGTTAGCGGCCAACGAGCAGGTTTGAGAAGAGACATGGGAGTCCTTATGACTTGCATGAAGGCATAAAACCAACATCAAGTGTTCGCATATATATTGCCCTGAAATCCTATGTTTCAATCTTTTAGATGACAAATTAAATGCTAGTGTAGACACCTCCGAATAACTAACTCATGAGAAGAGATTTGGCTGATGGGTTTGTAGAGTAGGTTTGATAATCAAACAAATTATTCACAAGATAAATATTCGCTGATAAGATAACATCTAATAGTCATTTTTATTTTGGTGTAATATTTAGATGTATGATAATTTTATGTCACATCGATTATTTAATGTTATATCAAGATTATTAATTAGATAATTTTATATCACATCAAGATCATTAATGAAATTTATCTCCACTTTAGATGTTTTGAATCTCTTATAAATTCAGATAATTTTATCAGTTCAAGAATGAGAATTAGATTTATCAAAACTTATCACTAATAAATGGTGATAAATTATTTAATTTACCAAAGCAATAGAACAGTTATCAGAACTGATAAATCTTTTTTATCAAGAGTTATCAGAACTTATTTAATTATCAAACTTATCCAAATTATGGTACAAGATGCCAACAGTTCCTCCTATTGAGGTGAGAAGGTGTTTGTTCTTAAAAAGCAGGGGAGTGGGGCGTGGTGTCAAGACAAATTCCATTAATATCTGCAAATCGTTTCATTGCTTGTGGAGATCTCAAGATATATACACGCATCTTTAAAAAAAAAAATGCTTGGAAACATTGCCTATTATATTATGATTAATTTTAAATTATTTGAAAATCATGATTCAAATGAGATTTTAATCTGAGACATCACAATCCTAATATGTGTGGAAGGGTAATCTTGGGTACTCAAATTCCAAGCATTTGGTCTATTCGGCGAGAGAGATTTAGAACCTGATCAAACTCAAAGCAAGTAGTTCGCGAAGAGTGGCCCAATGATTTGGGGCCTTCGTTACACATCCGGTTGTGCAAGGTTCGAACCTTGCATAAAGTGCGATTAACGCTTTTCAGGTGATTTTTAGGAAATTTTTTGAGAGGTTATTTAGAAGGATTTTTCAGAGAGGTCTCAAGTTTTGAATCCAAGGCAGAGTTTAGTTCGCCCAGTGACTAAGTCATTGAACTATCCAACCAAAAAAACTCAAAGCAAGTAACGGGAGAAATGTTCTAAAGGATAACGTAGCCCTTTTCATCCTTGTCGTCGTTCAATCTATGGCTAGCTAGCTAATCCACTACCCAGTGTTGGGTGTGCGTAGTTTATGGAGGATCCTTCGACATATGCACATTTCATAAGGGACAAATGAGACTTACATACCCTTGTTTGGCCCACAACTCGGGGAGAAACGGAGCCGGGACTACTGGGTCACGTAATTAAGCGCACCCAACATATCTTAGCTTTTATCTGCAATGCAATCAGATGATTCCATGACACTGGTTTGGATCCTTTCGATGAGGTAAGACTAGAACAGTCAAAAAAGGCCCAGACAGTCTAATATTGGTTATCACTCAAATCTTAGTATTATGTAATTTTAGAACCATAGTGAAACTCCTCGTGGACGTGGGCACAAGTAAATCTTTTGTTGAACCATTTTTTCCTTCTCTTTTATATGCGAAGAGCTTTTTTATTATTATTATTTTGTCTATCGCCTTCCTGTGTAATTTCTGAAGATTCCGAAAGATGATGTTTTTTTTTTTGGTTGGAATGACCGAATGGGGGAGTCATTTCTTACCTGCTCTCTTGCGAGTCCTCGATTCAAAACCGAGCAATTGCTTGTGGCTGCGGCGTCTCCTGGCAACCTTGTCCTACCCAAAGACTACTTGCTCCTAACAAATACAAAATCGATGAATTAGGTTGAGAGGATTTAAAACTCCACAATGCCAAAGTTATCAGTGGCATTGCTTAGCTAGTGTAACTTAGCAAGGTGAAGAAATAGAGAAAGACAAAAATGCCAAGATGGTATCGACAGCACAGGACGTACGAAGGTCAGGCCTTCTGTTCTAATGGATTCTAAACGTATAAGGGAAATGTCATTTGCACGGCGGACGTGCAAATGATTTGCGCGTCAAAGCGCACGGGACGTCCCATATACACGTCCTCCCGTACACAAAAACCTTCAGCTGACAATGGAGTTGTCCGCTGCGAGCGCCCCACGCGTCCGTCCAAACGGAGCTGCCGCGAGGTGGCCTACGCACGGCAGCGGGTGCCGCGTTCCACGACACGAGCACCGTTCAGGAATCTAGTTGAAGCGTCGCCGTCGCTCGCGCACAAGGGTCCATGGGAGCGCAGTCGAGCGGAGTGGAGATATCTGCCAAGCCGAGTTGAGACTGTCGCCACTCGCAGGCACGCGGCACGCGGCGTTTCCTTTAGAGAGGGTTGGCGGAGTTGCCGACGTCGCCATCGCCTTGCTGCTGTTGTAGGTCGATCGGAGGAATTGACGGTCCAACCGTTCCACAGTCCGGGAAGGTGACGGTCATGCCATTGCAAGACGGGAACAAGGATCCACTTGGAAGGATATGTGAAAGGGAGAGAGAATAAAAGTCTGATTGACAATTGAGAAAGATTTTTTAGTGGCGGACTAGGTAGAAACGCTTACGTGGGCTGCTGGGGACTTATATATTATTGGTGTGTGGATCGCAGTCTTCTGACCAATCAAATAAATAGTCGCTAAGCTATTTCGTAGATCGGGTAAAAAAAAATTCTATTAATAACAAGATAAGTCCTCTACAAATAAAGTAAGAATTTTTACATAATAATTCCTACAAACTTGGTTAATTACAAAGTAGTCTCTCCGATCCGAATATTATCATATTAGTCTTAGAAACATTTAACTCTTGCAAAAAATCCTATTTGATTCGAAGAGTTAAAAAAAATTTGATATCTGATGGAATATTCAATCCTTGAGTTAAAGATGCTTGTGAAATTACTAAACTACTCTCATCTTCATTCTCACCCTCTCCATCAGTTGCGACTCCTCTCCGGGCACGTTGTTGGATGGCAAACTCCTCCCTTAGGTCCTCCTCTGCCTACTGACGCTTTGATACTTGGACCTCTAGTTCAACAGCTTTGAGGAGCTGATCCCGCTACCGATCTTCGACTGGCCCCTGGACACCATTTTCTTCCTTAACGACAACTGCCTCCACGGCGGCAACATTCCCCCTAATCTAGAAAACTCCCCGATCTACGTCCTCATCCTCGCCATGGGCTACGCACAGTCCAAGATTGAGAACAAGGAGGCCATCTCCTACCGCAAGGAGCGGAAGCAGTTCATGAAAGAGGCGGTGGCGCAATGCCTTCGTAGCCACCTACTTTGGCTACACTGTCTCCCTCAAGAACACTGGCGCCCCCCTCAGTGACTATGGCTAAGCAGAAGCCTAGGTCATGCTTTGACCCTCCTACGTCCCTCCTTCATCGCCCTGACGGTGGCCCCTCCTCGTCCCCTACCTCATCCTCCATGCCATCCCGCTCCATGAGCACGTACTCGGGGAAACAGTTGGCCGTCTTCGCCAACATCTTCATCCATCAGACATACCCTTGAGGTTAAGGAAGCCGGCCTAGGGGATCAGGTTCCCTATGTTGATCATCCTGTCGAGTAGTAGCACCTTCTTGAACTCCTTAGGTGACACCACTGCCTCTGTTGGCTCCTCGGTGTATGACCCTCCCTCCCCCCTCACCCCCCCCCCCCCAAAAAAAAAAAACAAAACAAAAACAAAAACAAAAAAACCAAAAAGAAAACTATGTGACTGAGAATGTTGAGGCTGAAGATAGAGATGTTGTCTTCGAGGGCGATAGCTCTACTAGAGGCGGAGGCGAGCTTGCCCACCAGCCGTCAGAGTTCCTCCATGTGGATGTGCTCATAGGAATCCAGGTGTTTGGGGCTGAACAGCTCCAGGAGGCACATCTTGCGGGCTTGGTGCCAGTCAGAGCTATAAGGAGACCACAACATGTCAGAGTAATTGTACACAATGCACTTGCCAGCAGTTGTCCTCGGCTAGGTGGTGAAGACAAGGTCATGTTCCTCAGAAATTGATCCACTATCTCCAAGGAGGAGGCAACGACCATCCATTAGGACTCCAACTAGAGCTACATGATGGGACCGTACTCGAAAGAGATAACTCATATAAAGACTAGTGCGGCAGCCTGCCGATGAGGTGGAGGTTGCTAACTACTGGCTCGGGTCGGGTCCCCAACAGTTGGTTCAACCTCGTACGATGGTGGGGGGAGTTGAGTAGGTCCCTTAGCACGGCGACTAAGGATGGTGATGCCAAGTAGGTAGCCCATAAAGATGGTGACACCATTTGAGGTCAAACGATGATGCCATTGGGTTCAACCTATGAGCACCCTTCTCCTACTTTACTATCCACGAAAATGTCGCCCAGACCACACCCTCAGTGTCCTCCTCTACCTCCACGAACGCCCTCACCCGAGCACCATGGCTCTTCGCCTCTTACGTCGCCACCCCACCTTCATCAGCTTACTCGTCGGGGAAGCCGCATCTATCGCCAGTGTATCCCCTGCATCCACCGTGGGATGGCCAACTCCTCAAGGGGGTGAAGTCCAAGTAACTAAATAGGGTTATTTAGGTCTTTTTCCAAGGTAAGGTTAACTTAAGTTAGGTTGAGTTTATTTTCATTGACAGAAAGAAATAGCAAGGGCTAATATGTTTAACAACAAGATTTTGAGGGACTAACATGATAATAATCGGATTAGAGGGACCAATCTATAAGTAGCTAAGTTTGTAGGAACTAATATGTAAAAATCCCAATAAAGTAATGAGAAATGTTGATTACTCACATGAGTGGGGTTGTAAGCTCCATCGATTTTTGCATGGGGCGAGTACCGAATGGCCCTCCCCAAGCGGACAACAAGTCCTACTCTAAAGTAATTAACGAGGTCAGTCTAAAACTCGCAAGGACCGAGAAGATCTAACCTAAAGTTCCGATGTTTAGTGCTCGAATGTACAATTGATTGAAAGACGGGAATGAAGTCATTGCTATTGTTGGACCGACATGCACTTGACCAACATGAAGTCAATCTTGGGATGCTGTACTTGAGGTTGACGCTTCAATGCTCAAATCAGGAATCGATCTTTGAAGAGAACTAAAAGAGATTTTAAGAGAGAGAGAGAGAGAGAGTTGATATATGGTGCTGAGAGGTCTCGTCAATCTATCTTCCTTTTACCAGTGGATGCAATCTTGTTTTTATAGGGTTAGAGGAAAGGGGAAGGTCATGACCACTACCATTCGAGTGAGGTATCTTTTCATTGGGGCAAATCATCATTTGACAAACCATCGCAAGGAAAATGGTTTCCATGTTGTCACTTGGGTTTGAAATGGCTAGACCGACATTTAGATGGACTATTGCTTGGGTTGTCCCATCAGCAATGGTTCAACGCTCACTAGTCCTATGCCTGGATTGTAACCGATAACCTTAGGCTGGTGATCGGTCACCATAGAGGTGATAACTGACTACAATGCTCTTGTGTGCCACTAGAGAGACTATTGGGATCGGCCAAGCAATTAGGCTCAGGTCGGACCAAGCCAGTCCTATAGTCGGATTCTTCATGAGCCCCCCACTCTGGAATTAGGTGTCGGAGCTGAGAACTAGGTCCAAGTATGCACTCTACTTGTCATCTGGTCTGTTGTGTGGCTAGGGCATCCCAAGTTGGATTGGCCTTGTGTGTTGAGCCGTTACATCGAGATGGGCTTTAGGTGCCACACCACTACTGTAGTGGGTACGTAGACATCTCGGGGCGAGCACCCACAAATGGAGAACTAATGTCTTGAAATGAGAAATGCCTCTTCACCTTGTAGAGGTTATAAAAGGGACATTGACCACTGGGTCAGCAGCAGAACCTCAAGATCTTTCAACCTAGGTTATCCTTGGGAGTTGTTGAGCTTTCTTTGTCAGGGTAAGTAGACCTCTAATGTGATTGTCAACACGAGTACTATGAGTCTAGAGATGTGGTTGACCTGTGAACTTGGCTCGGGGGAGTTTCGAATCTGAGAGTTGTGCTTAGGTGGCAGCATAGCGACCTCGCTAGTTGGTTTGAGAGATGGAAGCACAGAGTATGACCAACCTTGGGAGGTGGCAGTATAGAGCATATCTAACCTTGGTAGTTGGTTTAAGAGGTGGCATTATAGAGCATGTCCGACCTCGAGAGGTGGTAGCATGGAACACATCTAACATCGGTAGTTGGTCATGATCGATTGAATGGAATACATGGTAGGTTGACCAGCATTATAGAGCGACAAGGGATAGTTGATCTCAAGTAAGAGTAAGCATAATCAATTATTAGTGAGAAGCTACATTGTGCAATATTAAAACAGAGAGAAGACTTAATCCATTAACATAATGGATAGAGGGGCAGTCTCATGGACTTGGTATTTTCGGTTGGTTCAAGAATGACCAATTTTCAGGGAAGCATAATCGATCAATTGAAGCACAACTGATTGCCAATGACTTATATTGAAAAGCTTTTAAGGGTTACACAAAGTACCTCATGAGATTGTTTACATTCCACATCTTCGGGATAGGCTTGTCTAAGGAGTCTTAAGCTTCTAGGTGTCGTGGCCTAGGACTTCAATAACTTTGTATGGACCTTCTCATGTCGGGCAAGCTATTCGGTGACACTGGTATTGTGACGGTCCTCATTATACCGGTACGGTTATACCAACTCATGTCGGTATAGCAAGAGTCTTCACAGTGGGACATTTACCCAAACGATACTACATCTGAGATACCGCGAATATACAACAGAGTAGCGGAAGTAAAAGACAACTGTCTCCATTCATTCATCATCCACATTTAACATACATGAAGTTTGAAATTAACAATAAGGAACTAAAAGTTCACATAATTTAAATTGCTGAAATGAAAATACATAATGTCCACACTTATACATTCTTTTTCATGATAATTCTAATACAATGTTCAAAGTACATACTATGAAATACACAAATCACAAAGAAGCTCCAAAACTAGCTAATCTCCGCGCTCGGAGTCCGTCTCCACTGTCTCCTCCAAAGGTGCCACGTCACCAACTACACATGTACGCCGAAGCAAGGAGTGAGTCCAAAGACTCAGCAAGAAACCTACTCATACATACACGTATAAGTCATATGGGTTTCTACATGCACATTCAACATTTACAACACATGGCATGCAATCATTTGAAGGTTTCACCTATCATGAAAGTTTTACAAGTTTATACATGGATCATGCTTTCAGATTTCTAAGAATAAAACTTTACCTATCACATGCTCTCTATTCAATTTACTCATGAAATTTTGTCTTTAAGAACCGAGACATGAGCTACCCACCCACATGAACATTGTGTATACATGAAAGGAAAACACGACTAGCATGTATCCTACATGTTTTTAAAACACATACATAGACATTTTCACATGCTTTAAGTTACTGGTTTCACATGGTTTAATGGCTGAAAACCTATACATGAGAGCTACAATATCGCTTAAAACAAATCATGTGAATAACCGATCATGCTATTTGCACACGTGCTCATTAATTATCCCTAACATGGTTCTAGGCATTTTTGCACACATACACATGATAATAACAACATGAATTTACTGATTTCACATGGTTTCAGATTTGTCTCACATGGATTTCAACAACATATTTTCACATTTAGAATTTCACATTTTCTTTACACAAGTTTTCTCTTTCACATGGTTACACTTTGCACATACACATTCACATTGTTCACTTACACATTTACACATGGACACATACACATTACACATTTCACATTACACGTTTTAGGTGCCGTGGACACATAGTCCAAACCACCAAAGAAGGACATATACACATCACATTACACATAGACGCCATCTAGGCATTCCAATGGTGACTCTTGGACTGCGCAGACCGGGAGAACAAGTCTCCACCCTAACCAGTGGTACTTGTCCACCTCCAGGATTTCCCCCTAATGCCCTTAGGTCACTTACACACTGAACTTTCTCAGGGGGACTTTTCCTGATACAGCTCCACTGCCCTCTATGGAAAGCAGTGTCACATTGGCACAGTTACACTTTACACATTTTACCGATTTACACATGTTTTACACATAGCACTTTTCATCTCATTTACTTTCTCACTCACATGCACATCTCTATTTTTCCAACATGGCACTACATATTTCAGGAGCTTAACACACAGTAATTTCACCATTCAAGTTAGGTTTAAGCACTATCTAATCACATTACGAGAACATACATCGATTATTGCCTTTCACATGAAAAATACATAACTTCTTATATACTGGTCCAAATGACCTGAAATTTTAACCATATGCTATTTCGGTTCTAGATCATACACTCAATTTTTCATTTTTTTTTTCTGAGCTAAATGGAATTTACAGAAAATAAACACTATTTAGCATGCTATTCACAACTTAAGTTAACATGGGGTTTAACACATCTTGCAATTTGCCACTTACTGTTTTAACAGAGGCTACTAACATATGCATGATTTGAGAATACAATTACCCTAAATCATACATCTATAGATTAATCCACAATCTATCTTGTATGTCTTTTTACTTATCGAACCGGATTTATTGGCAATTTATACAAGCATGGATATTTAACAAAATTGCATACACATATACTGACCCACTAATCTTCATGATCAGACAAAACCAAGGCATTCAGACTAATCTTAATCATGAAACATGGATTTGCAAGATTTTCAACAAGTCATGCTCACAAGTTTAAGGGATACAATATTCCAACATTCACCACCACACATCACACTCATCCACACCACCACAATTGACTATATACATAGAGTATAAGATTACCATATATCCTCATCACGGAAACCATACCGAAATTAATGTAAAGGAAGGGCAGAACAGTTCACTGTTCTGTCTAGAGGAACTTGGCGGCAGTCTCTGGCCGCTGACTCACGGTCGCGACATGGTCGATGGACGCCAAGCATGATATCGGCGTCCATTGACCTTGCCGTCAATGCAGGTATGTGCAGAAACACAGACCCGAGCTCTCAAACTTGGGTGAATGGGAGGGTCTAGGACTCAAGGAAAAATCCATAAAAATAATAGAAACGACCTAGACACATACGGAACATCATGGATAGGTCACTTGCCTTTTAAAAATTCTCCAAAGTCTAGGGTGTGGGTGAAGCCCTCCTTGGGCAGTCCCAAGAAAGTGCAGAACTCCCTCCTAGATCTTCTTCCTCCGGCTCCTGGATGATCTCCACAGCAGGGGATGTCGGGGAAGCCTTCCTCGTCGATCCAGCACCTCCTGAAGCAGCAGATCTCCAGAAAACTTCAGGTTGGGGAATTTTGGGTTCCAGTGGGGTTTTCTCTCAGTTTCTCTCTAGAGTTTTTCTTTTTTCCTCTTTTCCCCTCCTCCCTTGCAAGGGTGAAGAGAGGAGTGGAAGAGGCCATTTCGGGTTCAGACATAAGGAGAGTCTCTCTCCACTCACCAGGTGACTTGACAGCCTTCAGAGCCGTTGGGGACAGTCCCCCAATGGCCTGGCTTTCTTGCTTCAGAAGCTTGCAGCTCTGCTGCGCATGCAGGCCAGAGAGATTGGCGTCCATGTCGCTGGACGCTCCTGATTAGTGTTGGCGTCCATGCCTGGACCTGACACCACCTAAACGGCTAGGGGTTGACGCCAGATGGCCTTCGGCCAGCAGTCTAAAATATGCAGAAAACCATGCATACCATGCATATATACATACAATATGTATAAGGTAGAGTATCCATACTATCACCATTCAGTACATGCATTATTTACATCTAATATAAGCACATGCACACGTACTTGTACTAATTAATACGTACGTAAACATGTACATACATACACAAGCACAAATATACACACACAAATACAAATAATGCGACGGAAATTCGAGGGCCTTACAGGTATGGTCCAAGGCCTCTACACTTCTAAGGATAAGATCACCTGGCAGCAATTGTCTTCCCCTGACATGTCGGTTGTGAAATTTTTCCACCAACTATTGGAATGCTATAGCATGCATCAAGGCCTCTCTCTCATTTCGTCTATGAGCTCAATATTCTTGAGCATCCTTTCTTCATTGGTGTCGGGGTCATAAGCTATGACTCGAGGTGAAGGCTTTTCGATCTCCATGGGAAGGACCTCCTCTACATTGAACGCCAGGTTGAAGAGCAACTCGCCTATGGTTGATCTTTGAGTAGCTTGATGCAACTAGAGAATGGAAAGTAGCTCTTCCACCCATGCCCCTTTGACTTGGCTAAGATGGGTCCTTAATCCTTGCAGGATGATGCGGTTGGTTACCTCGGCCATCCAGTTGGCCTAAGGAAGGGCCACTGATGTAAAGTGTTGAGTACTGCCATGGTTAGCACACTTGGACTTGAAGAATTTCTTGGTGAACTATGTCCCATTGTCACTGACGAGAATATGGGACAGCCCAAAGTGTGTCCTAATGGTCTTCCATGTGAAGCCCCATACAACCTTCTCAGCTATGCACAACAAGGGCTTAGTCTTGACCCATTTGGTGAAGTAGTTGACAGTGACAACTAAGAACCTTCTCCATCTAATTGCCTGGGGAAATGGTCCAAGGATGTCTATTCTGGATCATGCAAAAGGACATGGCTCGATCATAATGGTAAGCTCATTAGTTGGGGCATGTATAGTTTTTGGGTTTTAAGGGTCTTCCCAACCCTCCCCCCATTGAGATCTATGAGTTTTTTGGTGTTCTGGGGCCTAGAATGGCCATTTGGAGTGCCTTGAGTTGGGCCCAGTGCACTGTGCATTGTCATGCCATTTCTCATGGAGCGTCTTGAGACGCACCTCTGGCATGTGGTGCGACTGGCTTGCTCTTTATCGCATAAATAGTGATTGGCTCGACTGATGTAAGGCCTCTATTTTGTTTTTTGTGAGGCTTGGGAGTTGGGGCAGCACCTATTGTGTGTTTGGGGTCCTCGATGTAGGGTGTGGCCCTTGGTGGCCGTGTGGCATTTCATCGCCTCGAATTCTTTGTCAAAATGCAGTCCATACGTGTAGTATTACGGCCGTTCAGATTCGAGTTTAATGGTTTGTGTGTGGTGCTCTTGGCCAATGTGGGGTCATTGAGCCTTAGTTGGGTTCCCTGTGCATGGCATGGGTGTTGTGGGCCAGAAATCCGGACCCAAATAACCTACAACTTCTTTGTCTGAGAATGCGACCAGGCTGTGCGTCGCGTTTTGAACGTGATAGTCCTGTGCGTTGCGATCTCATTGCTGCCTTTCTCAGGGCTTTGTTTGCTTGCGTGACGCGTTACACGCGTGGAGCCGATGAGTGGCATGGTCCTGGTGTACGCATCCCTAGGGTGCATCGCGTTCTTAACGCGACGGGCACCTACATCGCATTCTTGCTTCCGATTGGGTTAAGTTTGGCTCTTTGACCAATTAGAGTAGGAAGCTCTGCTCGGGCGAGGAGAGACTTTCTGCGGCGTTTTTACGGCTTGGGAGATGTTCGTTTGGTGCGATTTCCATGAAAGGAGGGCTTCTGAAGCGTGGAAACGCTGGCAATGTGGCGTTCTTCATGTTCTTCATGTTGGTAGGGAGATTTCCCTTTCGTTTTGTACTACTTGAATGGTTTGATGCTTGTAAATCATGTCGTGATGTGTGCCGTGGTATATCCTTCATTTTAGAGATTTAAAGTTTAGTTTAAATAGTGTGTGAATGGTTTTTTTGGAGGAGGAAGAGGGGTTCGGCCGTCTGCCTGATAAGGCGACAGGTCGAACCGTCCCGTTCTGAATGCGATAGTTTGCCCTGTCACGTTCTCATTGTGAATGCGTCGCTTTGGTTTGTCGCATTTATGTGTATCGATTGGTGTATATCGATTGGTGTTACCAATTGGCGGGATGGCGACGTGTCTAGACATCATGTTCATGTTGCGACACTAGGCCCTATGCATCCTTCTTGTGGTCGCGACAGGTCGGGTCATCACGTCCTTTAAGGCGATAGTTGTCCCTGTCGTGTTCTCCTTGTGAACGCAGGCTGTCGGACTGTCGCGTTAAGCGTTCCCCCTTCCGAGGTGAGTTATGTTATTTTAGGCAATGAGGGTTCTGTGTGGACCTAGCTCTAGCTATTTAATGTTGATTTAAGATGTTAAACATTAATGGTAGTAAAGCATGATTTAGGGTTAATGGTTCAGATTGTGGTTAGTTAGTCATTTATGTATATCATGTAATGGTGTTTAGCATGTAATGGTTATGTGGCTTATGTGTTTAACAATGGTATTTGTATATAGTATGGTTAGGGTTATATGATAATCAATGATGAGCTTGTGGCTTATGAAAGAAGGATTAAGCGTGTATCAGGCCGTGTTAGGTGTGCAACGTGGAATGTCGTGGTTTATGAATATAGTTTTATGAATATGTTAAGTATTCGCCATGGCTTGTGTATTTGTGGAGTTGGGTGGTCTGGCGCCTATTCCGAAATACCTCTATAGTCGGGTACCCCTAGTTCTTTGTGATCTAGGCACGTTGTGCTCGAGATTTGTCCCGAAACTGTGTGTACCGTAGAGGTCTGTATCGTCTTCCTGGACACCCTCACTCGTTTGTTTGTTGAGTAGCTCGTCCGGCTGAGGAAAAGACGACAGTGGGGCAGCGACTTGTGGTGTGCGAGTGTTCTCTGTTCGGTCACTTGTAGCGCGCTTGTAGTTGAGGGACAGACACCAGTAGACGTTCTAATCCCCAACTAATCTTGTGTTTCCGGTGCCTCACTTTAGGGAGCTCAGGCTGGAATCTCTAGAGGTGTCAGGCATGGGGCTGTAGCCGTGTGGTATGCAGCATGGTGTTGGTTGGTCTCCACAGTTCTTGTTCTCGAAGGTGGAGCCGCAGTTAGACTTTCTGTCTGTGACTGCGAGACTGTTGTTCGGATTGGATGCTGGCGTCATGAACCAGTAGTCTTTACCCGTGTGGTGGCGTCGTTCCTTTCGACTCGACTTTTAGTAGTTGTGGTTGCACGGTTGTGGTTCTGTTGTGGTACCTTTTGGTTTTAGGTACCCGTACCCTTTTCGGGTAGTTGGTTGTTGTGGCACGTCGGGTGTCGATTTTAGGTGTTGTTATGGAGTTGTGCTCCGTGGAGGTCATGTTGTGTGATCCTCCACTTGTCGTGTTCTTACTCTTCAGTGGGTAGTCTTTCGGTGTGTTTTATTATTCTAGTGTGTGGTGGACTGACTCCTTGCTGTCAGTCCCGTTACTTTTCATTGGTGGTTTTCCTGTGTGGCTCGTGATTTAATTATTTAGTTGTTGTGGTGGGCTGGTGTTTCTGCACTAGTCTTGTTGTTTCTTTTCTTTTCTGTGAGATGTGTTAGCCAGTGTATTTATGTGTAATTACAGTTTAATTATGTTTATTGCAAGCACATTTTTACTTCAGTGGTTATCCAGTTAGTGCTGCCAGTGAGACCCTTGGTGGTTGAGGTCTCGGTTCCTTCATTGTGTTATTGGTTTGTTCTTGGCTTTTGGGAGGTCCCTACTAAGCCTGTGAATTGTTGAGGCTTAGTCCCTTACAGTTCCTTTCAGGCATTAGCAGTGGGTTTGTCTTGCAGTGACATTGTGGCAGACTTGTACCACTAGCAGTTGAGTTGTAGTTGTTGTTGTGTGAGTTTTTGCTCCCTCGGAGTATGCCCCAGGTAGTTGTACTTTTCTCATGGACATGTAATAATATATTATGATAGTGTAATTTGTTGTAAATGAGTATAAGTACATTTACTTTCTTATATCTTATACTCTTGTGGTTGTCTTTTATATTCTTACTGGACACGTGTGTGAGCTATCCCTTGCGAGACTTCGGTCTGTTCGTGGGAGGCGGGTCTGGATATGGAGCCTTATTGAGCATAAGTATCCAGGGTCTCTACAATACAGATGCCACATTTGGAGTAGGGATAGCATGGGCGTGGTGTGGGTGTGTCGTTGCCTTAGGGAAGAAGGCTACCTTATGGTTGCACATGTGGTTGAGGGTGGTGCTCTCCGCACGACATGGGAATGATTGTGCTTCTGAGGGTGTCCTTAGGAGTCGCGTGTGCCATTTTTGAGTTTTTCGTGGAATGTCTCGATGGCTGTGTTCTTGCAGAAAGTCATTTTCCTAGTGTCCCATTGCTAGTGGAGAGATCGATATGCGATTGGCTCATTATTTTGGTGCGCTCACAGTTGGTTGACAAGAGGGACAGGTGTAGTGTTGGTGTTTTGCAGGACATGCTCAGAGCACACATGGAGCTGTGTGTCTGTGAGACCGTGGTGGTGGTCCTTGTGACTCTATGAGCCATGGTCGTAGGAGTGTGGTTGTTAGTGTGGTGTTCCACTAGTTGGGTACCTTAGGTGCTAGCCACCATGGCCCGGAGGGTTGTAGAGTTGGAGTATCGTCCTTGGGGCATCGTGGAGGTTTGGCCGTCTCCCTAACTCCCCATCCTTTTGCATATGTTTAGGTAGAGGGAAAGATGATTGGGGCAACATCCTTGGGGTGTCTGAGTGCACTCATGATTAGGGTGTGGACATAGCAGGCCAAACCTGAGTGGGTCCCATTCAGTCCCCCTGTTTTGTCGCTACCACACCCAACATGGTTCCAAAGCCTATCAGGGAGATGAAGCACAAAAGTGACCATATCATGGAGGCTATAGCCCTGGCGTAGTGTGGCATTGCTCTAGTGCCTTGCTTGGTGCAGTCAAAGGGTAGCTAGCGAGTCTTGGCAGGTTGGTAGGTGGTAAGGCTACCTTGTTTGTTGTGGTCATGGGGTCAAGTCCACCATGTGTTGTCATGATTCATGGATTGGAATTTTTCGTGTGTCCTGTTGGTAGTCCGATGGGTTCCCTGTGTTTCCTTGCCAGAGTGTGGCTATAGATGCAGTTTCCTTGCCAGAGTGTGTCTATAGATGCCACATGTGTATTGGATGTACAGGGAGGTGTTGTGTTGCTATAGTGTAGAGGTGTTTGAGTGCTTGCCATGTTCATGGTGTTGTGTTCAGGCATGGAGTGATGCTACGTAGCTATGTGGTCATGGGGTTAAGTCCGCATGTTTTGTGCACTTGTGGTTGATGCTTTCCGTGTGTGCTTGTCGTGGTGTTTAGGTGTTGATTTTTTTATTTTAATTTATTGTTACTATATTTTTGCTCTAACACTATTTAGTAGAGTGGTGGATTGGAGGATCCCTACTAAGCCTCTTTTTTTCGTGAGGCTCACTTCTCTATCTTCTCGGATTGGGATCTTGCGAGAAGCGACGTCTGCCTTAGGCCGGGCATGGAGGCCTTACTAGTAGTTACCTTGTCGTGCTTTTTTGGGACATCCTTCCTTCAGGTGCGTGCTTGAGTTATAAATTGGGAGCATGCTACTTGTAGCACCCCAAAAAATTTCAATAATTAAAAATTACAGATAAATGGAAAATATGGCTATTTATAATCTAAAACTAGTTAAACACATACACATCATTATCACATGTGTAAAAATACATCTAAAAATTATGTAAAAATCATAGTTAGCCTTAAATAATAATCTAATGACCCATGAAGAAATTTGGGTTTAAGAAAAATCATTTGGACCAAGTTTAAGAATTATTGCGACTTATTATCACAATTAAGGAATAAGTCGGAAACCTATTATCATATGTACACAAAAAGGTTAAAAATCAAAATAAAAATTAAATGTGGACTTCAAACAATGGGTATTAGAGTCCTAATGAGAGAAATGGGCCAAGAGATGTCTCTTGGGCTACAAATAAATTCAAGACAAGAAAATAACCCGAAATTTGGAAATCTTAACTAAGGAGAATAATAGGTTAAGTTCTCACCCAATCCACACTTATTGGACTCCTAATTGAGCCCAATTTCTGGATACAACCTAGAAGATATTTCCGAATATGTTTTGATCGCAAATTGGGAGAGAAATCTCCAAGGGATGGAAGGAATAGCCTAAACTCGTACCTTGAGTTTTCTAATCCAAATAGGACTCCTAAAGACATAGCCCTCTATAAATAAACCCCATCTCTTTCATGGGGAGACCCCTAGGGTTGTTGGAGGTGTCTCTGAAGGCTGTGGAGACTGGGAATCCCGAGGTGGAGGCTTGTGCAAGAAGAACTTGTGCTCTCCTTCAACTCATACCTGCAAACAAGGTTGTTTTGTTCACCATCAAATGTTAGTAAAATCTCGATCAACCTAGCAAACCATATATCTCTAGAAATCCCTTCAAGTCTAGTTTTATATGATACTATTTTACCCAATTTTACACAGTAATTCTTAAGTAAGACGTTCCTCTCCAATCTATTGATCTAGGGTTTTCTGGGAGGACTACTTGTTCTTATTGCTCAAAGATAGGTCTTCTCTGGGCCAAACTTTAATTAAACTTGTGCATGCTTGCAAACATATGTTTAGATCATGTTTATAATATTTTTCCCAATTTATGTCTTGTTGTATCATCGAAATAAATCCTGTATCATCATAGTAGTCTTTCTGCCTTATGAAACCCTTGCACTATCTTACGAGTCTTCTACCTTTCATTTGAGTCATTTTCAGATCAAGCACTCAAAATGAATAATGTTTCCCTTTGAGTCTACTTTCAAACAAGATTAGAATCTCTCTATTTCATGGTGTGTATAGAGAGAAGTGATCGATACATCTCTACTGTGTCAGTTTTCCATAGTCTATCACACATAGTCAAGTTGACTTAGTAACCGTGATTGGTTTTCTAATTCCTCGTTACAATAGTTCGCTTAGTGAGATAGAAATCCCATGAACTTGGTTTTATAATTTGCATTGCTCTATATTGTGAGTTATAAGTCCTGGAAGTGCTCTATGTCACCCCAGTCTAAGTAGGAGTCAAACTAGGCATGTTTGGCAACCCAGAACACTTGTCCAGAAGGCGAGGGGTCGACCTATTGCATTTAGAACATGATAGGTAGCTTGTCGCAACCCTCACTCTATGTAGTGTTTGCTTAACTGGCCAGAACTTTTCTATAGATCTCAGATTGACGAGCCATTTTCTGTGTTGGGTTTCTTATTTAAACGGATTCAAGATGGTAT
The DNA here is from genome assembly GCA_014218235.1 of Colocasia esculenta. Taxonomy (NCBI): domain Eukaryota; kingdom Viridiplantae; phylum Streptophyta; class Magnoliopsida; order Alismatales; family Araceae; genus Colocasia; species Colocasia esculenta. The sequence continues at coordinate 21,687,398 of CM024754.1, read as the reverse complement.
ATTCATGTGTGAGATTTCAACAAGAAATCAGTGAGTTATGACCTAAAGAAATGAAGCGATGGAACTGTATTTACCTTCTAAGGGGCATACGTCTTGGTTTGCGTTGTTTCTTTGCATGTGTGAGTGTGATCTATTCTAAGAAGGTTCTAGAAGATCTTGTCATACATTAATTCAACCCATGATTAAATTTTAATTATTTTGACAAGATTCTAATTGATCTTAAATAATTGATTATGCTATCTACTTGCCGATTGCTATATCTTTCTTGCCTTGTTATCAAACTTGTTAAAATAAGCACATGACAACTTACTAAAATTGGTTATGCATGATTTTATTCTTGATTTAGCACTCTTGTTACTTGCCTAATGCAAGGTTTCCAAAATTGGATTTAAGAAAGTACTCACACATGCACATGAGCGATTCTCATGCGCGACTTGCGTATACACTCTTGCACGATAAGAAACCCCTTCTTCGCTCGGATGAACTCTCCATTGGATATTCCTTCTACCGGACTAGTAACTCCTTGACCAAAGACTTCGTAAGTCTCCTCTGACTATGAATTTCCATATGGCCGACGAGCAGATTGTACCATGAAGTACCCAGAAGTTAGTGTGCACCTCTCTCTCTCTCATCTTGACTTTCTCGGAGTGATCGAGTATAACACATGAAACTAAGTTATTTATTAAAGATAAAATCTATGTAAATGCATCGTTATGTTGCCGGATTGAACTCTTGACTCGATATTCCCAAAGTACCCTTGAACTCTATATCATTATTGACATGACACTTTCGATAATCATTACTATTGACATGATAGTCTTGAACTTTTTCGACCAGTCTATCCTTACATACCTTTTTGTGTTATGTTCTTGAAATACATCAATGATATTGGAGTCATGGGCTCAAAAACACCTTCTCATTACCCATGAGTCGAAGGGCTCAATGAGGTATATGCCAGTGTTGCACAATACAAACCTGAGTGTGGGCCCATATCTAGTCTTAGAGATTCTGGCTAAGTCGTGTTGCCTATGGATGTGATTGTCAGATTTTCTCCTGACAAAGTTGTGTTACCCCAACATGTTGATTGCCCAGTTTCCCGAAGTTGTTCATTACCCCAGATGTTGATTGTTAAGCTAATTTGCTAACAAAGTCATATTGCCTAGCATGATGCGGAATCATGATTGGTGCTTAGCATGGCACGTACTTGTTACATGTGATAAATTTGCTTGACTTGACTTGTTACTCGCTACTGCGTGCTGGTCCTTACCTTGAGTGGTCGAGGGGTTGTGCTTGCTTGAGGCACCAATAGATCCTACGTGATATTCTTGTGGAGTGCCCAGAGCGGGTTATTCAAAGTACTTGCTAGTGAAATGTCCTGCGTGCTCAAATGTTCCTATGCTATCTTGATATCTTGAAAGTTACTCTAGTGACCTTCTTGCGTGTAAAGAACTTTCTTATACAATCCCAATTGTTCTCTCTTCAATACTATTGACTTTCTTGCTCTTTCGACCATGTTACTTTCTAGCATGACAATCTCTTATACTTGATCATCTTGCTCACATAATATCATAAATTAATTGGACATCTCTTTTTACTTTGCTAGTTATATTTTTCTTACCGATTATTACATGCATATTTTAGTTCATGGCCTACAACTTGAAACTATTAATTACTTATATTTGCCCACGACGATGTAATTCCTACTTGGTGAGTACACTCATATCTACTCTCTTTAACATTTCAGGTAGTGAAGGTAAAGTTAAATGATGGGACCTGTGCATCGAGCGTGGAGTACACTTAGAGAGTCATTCCTATTTTTAGTTAGTCTTTGAGAGAGTGGTCATTAATATAATTTTCTCATTTCTTTGAGAGATAGATGGATTGGTGAGCAATGAGTGTTTCATTTGACATTGGAGGTTGTAATATTCGTTTTGATAAATAAAGGAAGATAATTTGATTATTCCATTATGGGCCCTATTGTAGTAGTTATTTGTCTATAACTTTTGAATGCTTACTTGTTCGTCACGTCTTCTGATTCATTCCGCTGCTAAAAAATCGGGGGCATGACACTACCTTATTGTTGTAGTCTATTCTTAGTTTTAATTACTTTATTTACTTGTATATCTAACTCTTCTAAGTTGTCAGACTCATAGGCGACGATGCAGAATTTGGGGTCTTAGATCTTGGATCATTACAATTGATGTTGGAGCGGACCTAATGAGGTCTACCAGGAGCCTAAGTGATTGAACTCACCCAATGAATAACTCAAGTATACTGTCAGTGTGAGTCTAGGATTGCTCACTTGTTTTCTTCCTGACTAGTGGTGTTTGAGCGTGGGTAGGAATTCGTGACACGTGGTTCAAAGGCTTTTGAGATGGAGACAGAAGCTTTTGGAGTTGTAGCCTTCCATGTTCGCTGGTGGAGTTGACCCTAGAGGGGCAGAAGAGTGGATCGTGGAGATGGAGCTAGAGTTCGAGTTTGTGGGCTGCTTAGAGAAGACCAAGGTGTTGCTAGTTTCGAATCAACTTAACAAGTTAGCAGCGGATTGGTGGCAATTGCAGATATTGACTCACTTCGTAGGCAGATCGAGGTGTTGAATTCCTATCTTCCCGTCTCTCTTGAGTTGAGACTTTGGATGGGTTGGTTTAGCTCGTGGGTGTGATTCATTCGCACACTTTCTTTAAGTGTTCGTCTTCCGAGCTTCCTATTATGCTACATATTTGGGTTGCAGCCGCTCCATCAGAGTGGGCTCTTGCCTTGGTTAGAAGCTTTCTTACTTGAAGCTTCAACAGGTGCTGCCCATTACTGTTCTCCTCTTGAACCTGGAGCAATCGCAATAGCAGATCGGTGTTCTCCCCTGTTCTGCCATGAAAAATGTATTTTACGCTTTTGTCTTGTGAAGTGGTGGACTGTTGCCACCATACCTGTGCTCCTAGGGGTTTCTTTTGTACTTTGTACTTCTCCTCTAGGTTAATATAATCCCCTAAAAAAAAATCGTTTACAAGGCACAATGCAATCGCCTTATATGGGGACATTTTTTTGAGAAAAAAAATATTATTAAAATTTTAATCTATTACATCATCACGTGAGAGTTAAACCCTTCATATCATCTTTAGAATTTGTTTTGTCAATCTATCAGTGCGAGTTGAATTCCTGACTTCTTCCTAATGTACATAGAATGCTACGATTAGGCAACGTTTGGTACCCATTCAGAAAAAAATTTACATGTTAAAATCTCTGACAGAATCATGTGTGTTCTCAAACGAGGCATGTTGTCTTCGGCTTCCGTGAACAATAGCTTTTGCAAGAAAAGAGAGAGATAGACGGAATACTCTCTCTCTCTCCCCTTCTTCAAAAGCGGTTAGGAGACCGCTTCTAAAAAATTTCTGAAGGAGCTGACTTCTTGTATCTACAGCAGACGCAGTGTTTTGTTTTTTTCTGATTTTTTGACACTTTTCATCTCGACACGAACGCCGAGGCAGAAAAGCCCTGTCCGTACCCATGGGGTCTGCAAAATCGACTTTTCAAGATTTTTACTTCTTTAAAATTGTCTCCAAACGATGCAACTATCACTCCTTGATGTACCTTACATGGAGATTTCAAGAAGTAGATATGCAGGTAGAGGAAATATTAAATTAATATACTGTGGGGTCTGCTTTCTTACATCTAAAGCAGAAGGATAGACGTTTGTGGTGAATAATAAGTCCATCTCTATGCAGGTAATAACGTTGTCATGCTTGATCCTTCCCCGTCCCTTTATCCACGCTCATGTGGGCTCCTGGGTCTGAGTCCAATATATTCTTGGTTTGGGCATTTGTTCAGCCCAGGCGGCCTTTGGTTTGACATATTTCTGGGTTGATTGGGCTACGCGTAATGTTCAGACCATTTGCTAGTTTAGATTCATTTGATAACTAAAATGAGACTGTGAATGTGATAAGATTAAGACATTTGCATTAATGAACTGTCTTGTGAGTCACAAGTTGACTATAAGATTTGATTTGGGCGTGTTATATGTTTTGGGTAATTGCTTTGTTTGATTTGTGCAAATTATTTGAATAATTGATCCGTTCTATGTGGTCTGTACTCAAATGTAGGAATAAAGAATCAATTAGTATATAAGTTGATTCGTTATATCTCTTTTGGCTATGGGAATAAGAAATGAATTAGTACGTAAGTTGATTCATTATATATCTTTTTTTTTGGCTATGTATTAGTTATAACTTTGTAGTCCATAATTATGGCTTAATAATCAGGTAGTACTGTTTCAAAAATATTGTCATATTATTATTATGTGAGTGGTTCTGATGCCTATTGTATCTCAAGACTTACTTCTCCCAATATATTAAGGAGATAGAAATCGACCAATCATGTTTAGTCAGATTTGACTATACAAGCGTAAATGTTCTAAACGTTAGTAAATGATGTAAAATGTTCGAGTGGCACAAACGTTTTCTAAATAGATCCTAGGCTGTTTCTGATGTACATTTTTAACTTTTTTGCTATATTTGCTTTATTTTAAAATAAATAGTATTTATTACACTTCAGATATGTCTGATGGAAAAAATATGGTGGCACATTGTATTTATTGATATATTGGCCAATCACAATCATGCTTGATGTATAACAAGTAGTTTAGTATTTTTTTTTTAAAAAAAATATTTGATCTATCTCGTCTTGATAGTAGGTCAACTCCGAACCAAATCCGAACAAGGGACATGGCATTTTGAACATAAACAATAGCAAGTTAGCTTTTTTCTTGATTTGTTTAATTTAAGTTCAAAGAATCAGAGGACTATACACATGAAAAAAAACTTATCATAAAAGCATACACAATAATTATAAAGAAATGCAAGTGAGGAGGTGATTTTCTGCACACCACTCCTATTTGGCCCTCGGCCCAGTAAGGCCCCTTAGGCCCTCTCGGACGCTTTGGAAGGGCTGTGGAGAAAGAAATAACGGCTATGAATAATGCAGTGCTCCAATTCTCTAGATGGTCTGGTCAGGAAGTTAGCACTCAAGAGTCTAATGTTATTTTTAGAAAAAAAACTTCAATTGTGCTGCAGAACCATCTTAGGCATATCATTGGCTTTAATCACCTTGATCATTCCCTCTTCCTGGGCTCTTCACTTATGTTTGGGAAAAAATAAAAAGGAACAACTTAATTTCCTTGAGGAGAAATGTAGGAGGAAAATGAATCAATGGAAAGCTAGTACACTTAATTCTGCAGGCAAAGTTGTCCTAATTAAATCTGCCCTTAGTGCAATCCTATCCATGTCATGAATATTGTTTTGATTTCTTAGGGCATCATTAATAAGCTTCGCAGTATTCAAAGGAATTTTTGGTGGGGCAGCAGAAATGGTAACCAGAAGTCACCTCTTCTAGCCTGGCACAAGATGCAAAAACCCAAGTGCAGAGGTGGTATGGGATTCAAAGACATGCATGAATTTAACAAAATTGCCATCATGAAGTTAGCTTGGCGATTCCTTAATGACTACTCAGGTATCTGGATTAAATTACTCACTGGCAGCTCAGTGAGAAGAAAAATGCATCTTATACCTGGACTCTATCATGTCAGTCGGGGCTTCTACAAGATTCGGTTGTATTTGGCTAGTTAAAATTGGCTTCAATATTAATGTCTAGGAGGACAGATGGTCCTCAGACAAATTTGCTCCTCTTATCCCTAAAGTGGATTTTGGCCGTTTGGTATTAAGATAAATCAGAGATAAATTGAGGATAATTTTAAAATTTTGAAGATATTTTTACTCTATTCTCGATCTATCCCGATACTAAATATGATTAAGGACTTCTACCCACGATTATGTCTGATCAAATCATTAAACGAAAAATGGAATGTCTCACTACATAGCTGTGGTGGCTATTTCTAGCCCCCTAGACTTGCAGGGCCCCTCATGGCCCAGCACGGCCCATCATGATCCAGCAGGCCGGTGTGGCCTCCTGACAGGGTGCCACACGTCCTCGGGTACAGCCAAGGCGTTCGGGCGCAACCAAGCTTCCGAGCACGATCTCTCCCTCAGGACACCTCCAAGTCCCAAGAACTGTCTCCGGACGCCCCGCAGCCCGTTCGGTTCAAGCCCCGCCTACCGAACAGGTCCTACTCGAAGCATGCTGCTTCCGCCTCCCATCAACATAAGCTGTGCCTCCGGGCACTAGCACCGAACAGCCGGTCCATCTACTGAGCAGGCGGCCTGTTCGGTACCTCTCGACCAGGAAGGCAGAGAGGCCCTTTCCACCTCCAAGCAGTGGTTACCACGACAACACCACACGCGCCCCCCACGATCAAGGGGAGCATTAACCGCAGGGCCCTCAACGGGCACCTCAATGGTAACTCCCCACTAAGGACGTCAACTGACGCCCTTTCCGGCGTCATCAAAGGGTGGCACGTCCAACCTCTTCAGAACCTTCGCCTATAAAAGGTACATGTGACTCTCATGCAAAGGTACGCAACCCTGGCCATACACTCACCTCCACGCGAGGCACACACCAGCGAACCCTCCTTCTTCAAGCCTTTCTACAGTCATCTGACTTAGGCATCGGAGGGTTCCCCCGATTCTCCAACTGGGCCCCCCTGATCCAGTTCTGGTCTGCAGGCTTCCGTCCACACTGGCGACCGTATTCCTTCATCTCTTGGTGGAGGCCCGTTTGGCTCCGGCCCAAACAGGGAACACCACCACATTTCTGGCGTCTTCTGTGGGAATGACATCAGCCATGGCTCGCAGATGTTCCTCTCACTAGAACCCCACACCAGGGCAACGGGTCTCGACAGTCGCGCACGGACTCACGTGACAGAGTCCCCCTTGTCGACGTCGCCGTTGCCCCCCCGGTGCAACCGGATATGTTTCTGCTGTTGCCGTGCCGACAACATAGCGGAGCTCCGGGGTAGATGCACCATCTGGTAGGGATCTGCCAGGGCCTCCAGGCCCAGTTGGCCGCACAGCTGGCCCTGGCGTTCCCCCGCCACCGAGCAGCATGCGGAGTCATCTCATTAACGATCTCACACCCCTCCAGCACCGCAGGAGCAACATGCAGAATCGCCCCGACGATCGCGCCAGGCCTCGTCGACGCGTCGGACACCGGAGCGGCAGGACAACTCACCTTGCCGCTCCGCGGTGGTCCCTCCTCCATCGCATTCTGTCGGGGCGCCAACTCCCACAGGTCCAAACGTGAGGGCTCTGCGCACTCCTACCAGGAGTTGGCCAGACGCCTCCGCTGCGTCGTCGACTTGGAGCGCCGCGTGGATGCAATGGTCCAAAGGGCAGAGGGCAGAACCACGACGATGAAGACCTAGACTTCCGCTCCCCGTTTACCATGGAGATCCTGGAAGCCCGGTCTCACCGAAGCTACCACTGCCTACCATCGCACCTTACGACGGTACTTCCAACCTAGCGGATCACGTCCACGGCTTTGAGTCGCACATGGTGTTCCACGGAGCATTAGACGTGGCCAAATGTCGGGCCTTTTTGGCCACTCTGAAGGAGACAGCCTGGGCATGGTTCGAAGCCCTCCCAACGGCTCCATCTCCTCCTTCCACCAGTTGAAGAAGTCCTTTCAGGACAACTTCCTGGGTGGAAGATCTCAGCCGCGTACTGCGGCTTCTCTTCTGTCTGTTCGCAGAGGAAGGGCGAAGCGCTCTGGGACTACATCAAAAGGTTTTGGGCTGAAGTGCTGCGCATCCCATGCCTCGACTCCCCTTAGCCACCAGTGCCCTCATCCAAGGCACTCGCGATGGTTTTTCTCCTCCAAGGATGTTGGGGTCCCGCAGCCCTCCACCCTCGCCGAGCTCCTCTCTACCCCCCACAACACGCTGCGTTGAGGAGAGCCTGGCAGCCGGCCGAGCAGAGCAGGGCGAGCAATCGGACAAGAAAGAGGCCTTCCGACAACGGTTCCGACCATGATCGGAAGAAGGTCCGCGCAATGGGGATTCTCCGCGCCGACCACGCCCCTTCACCGAGTACACCCCTCTCACCGTGGCTCCCGAACAGATCCTGGCCGAAATCCGGGATGAGCAGTATGTTCGGTGGCCACCAAGGATGCGCTCTGACCCCCGCATGCGCAACCAGGATAAGTATTGTCGCTTTCATCGCGACCACGACCACGACACCTTCGAGTGCCGCCAGCTCAGGACGAGATCGAGTCCCTGATCAAGCGTGGCTACCTTGGACAGTACGTGCTCCTCAATGAAGACCGCCCAAGACGTCGAGAACAGATGTCATGCCCCCGCCAATTTAGCAGCGGAATAATCGGGGAGGCATGAACAACGAGTATGGTAATGTAAATTGCGCATACATTCGCAAATATCAGAGCATCTAATGAACAATAATTATAATAAACTTGTCATTTTATTGATAATTCATCTAAACTATTACAACCACTATTCAGAGCCAAAACATAGGGCTCAATGACTTTACATTGGAAAAGAAATCAAAGCAAATATCTAACTAGACTCTAAGGTACTAAGGACACTCCATCGCTATGACTCTGGGTCGCTCATCACTCCAGTCCATTCCCGTTGTTGTGTATAAGGTCATCACTTGACTTACCTGAAAACACAATAACAAATAACGAAGGGTGAGCGATAACGTTCAGTAGGACTTAATATCTCGTGTAAACAAGCATGCTTTAAGTGATTAATGTCTTGTCACACAGGTTAACTAGAGAGAACGATCAAGTATAGTCAAGAGAGTAATAGTACAAGATAACGAGAGATTGATGACATACTATATCAAAGAATGATAGCATGCGATAACATGTGAACGATAATACATTTCACAAGAATATTGCAAAACTAGGACGATAAAGAATGACCATATAACGAGATAGCGTGTAACAGATAGTGTATAACAGATATCGTGTATCAAATGACATGTAATAGGATAGCTTGTATCAAGGTGGCGTGTAACGAGATAGCTTGTATATCAAGATAGCATGTAACGAGATTGCATGTAAAGAGATAGCGTGTAAAGAGATAACATGTATGAGATAACGTGTATGATTGCACCACGGTGCACTAGTCGGTACGGCAATAGTCACTTTGGGACAATAGCATTTAACGATAGTACATTTCGTCTGAACTCCTCAGACTAATGTTATAACAGTCAGTGCTAGCACAATAATAGCACCGAAATGGTACAGTACGTTTGAACTCCTCAGACTAATAGTATAACAGTTAGGTGTCTAGCCAATGTCGAGATAGTCAGAACCGGTGCAATGCAGAACACCGTCAATAGCCTCTGCAGGTATTTCGATGGCTCTCTGCCCCAGGACTAGATTGGAGCCCCTCGGACACTCTCCGTGCCCTGCACAATTATGCATTCGAGTTAGTAGGGTCACTAGACCCATACTAAGGCGCTAGACAGTCATGTATAGTACACGCAATGGGAGCCACAACAGTTCAAGAGTCTCAAGAGAGTACTAGATGAAAATACAAGATAGTGGAGTGAACGTGAATAGATGAGAGTACAAGGATAGTAGATGAGATAGGGGTATAATCGTAAAACAACGATAAACCACTATAGTAACGTTGCACAGCACCAGGTCGGGTACCGACAGTCTAGTAGAAGAAGTCACCACCGCCCACAGCCGTGCTAAGAACCTGGCCAGGTGGCCCGACGTGATCACAATATAAGAGAGATCTTACTAAGGCCGTTTGGATCATACTGATCCCTAAGAGTGTAACATGATTTAAAGGGTACGACCAGCTCGTCGGCAATGGACGTGCGCCAAAGCCAAGAAGACTTACGGAGGTCTTGACAAGGATTCCCTAGTCCAGTCGAGAGTATTCCCAGTGGAGAGGTGGTCCAAGTCAAGGGAAAATGTGTAAAACGGGTCCGTCGTGCCTCGAGTGCTCGAAGGCCGAGAAAAATGATAACGATATTTAAAATGCGTGAGTAAAACGGAAACAATTATATTTAATAAAATAGGGTAATTAGTCATTTATTTCGCTAAGTTACCAGCTACATTATTGCATAAATTATTAGGGTCAAATGGCAATTAATAAAGTCATGTGTGTGTAAGTGTAAAGAAATCTTGAGGATATGACAAGTCGTGCAATGTCTTTTTAAAATAATTAAATTTATATCATTAATGTCATTTTGTTAACTTGCCAAGTCGGGTTAACTATATCATGGTTTAATCATGGCTAATTAGGGGTATAAAGCTTAAACAATAGGGCATATGCACAAATTTTCCATTCTGGTCAGATTCATGAAAACGCGGCGGACTTACCCGTCACGATTCAGATCGCGTCGGGGCGGCCGGGCGCGACAGGTGGAACGGCTAGTCTGGCTCGGTCCGGGAAGGGAACGCGGTGGCGAGGCCCCACCACGTTCAAGACGCGACTTGGCGGCCGACCGCGACCCTCCTATTATCGCGGCGTATTGCGCCGCCGCGATATCAGGGACGGTCCGGGTTTTTCCCTTTTTTTTCAGGGTTGATACTGGATGACATAGGGCTCTTCTAAATTCAATATAAAATTGTATAATGAACCAAAAATCACGAATCTAGTTTCAAATGAGTAGACACATAGATCTATCAGCATGCATGATTAATTTGAAATTAGATAAGATTTAGGCATGCTTTGAATAGTTACATTCCAATGACCTAACAGGCATAATTAGGTTCAACAAATTAATTAGAGATAAATACATGATGAAAAATTCTGAAACTAGGGGCGTTCGAAGCTAACATGAATTAGTATTTTAGATAATTTTCTCATGTGGTGTGGGATCAAGTATGCATAGAGTTAAAGGTAAACTGAAGAGTTGGGTACAAGCATCAGATAGATTCAAAGATTTAATTCTCCCTCATGGAGATCAAAATCGAGCAAGACTAGGGGCGTTTGAAAGATAATAAGATGCAGTATATATGAGAATTTTATTATGGCATGAGAGCAAGTACAGTGGGAATTTAGAGAAAACATAAGAGTTCGGTTCATGGTAACATCAGGATTTCACGAATTAAATTCGCCCAAATGGATGCGAAATACAATCAGACCAGAGGGCTTTTTGAAGAGTACATGAGGCTACCTAGGATAATTTTTACACGATTTTTGCTTGAGAGATTGCCTACCTTTTTCGTGGAGTAAGAAAGCCCTAGTTTGATGACGAAAATATGAAGAAGTCTGAACTCAACCCTTCTCCTCCAAGCTCCTCGTCCAAAAATCGCCTCCTCTTCGTCTCCCAATGCTCAGCCATGTTTATATGGGTTGCTAGGGTCGAATGGGGGTGTTTTGATGGCTTGTAGAGTTCTAAATCACCTAAAACTTTTTCCTCCTCATTTAATTACGAATTTTCATAATTATCACATATTTTTCTTGCTATATCTATCTAATTAATTGTAGGGAGAGCCTAATTTCGTGGCCAATGGGGTTAGGATGGTTAGGGACTCTTATTGAGATAAACATGACTTATTTAGTGTTTCTTGACCTTTTACTATTTACTAATTAATTAGATACAATTTCACTTAATTACATCTCCTCCCAAGATGGGCTTCATCCTATTGGGCCCAATTTATTTGGTTTGGACCATTTATTTAACCAACTACTAATTTAGCTTAATGGGTTATTCATTAATTTTTTTTATTTCATTCAATTTCTATTTATTCTCCCTTTATTCTAATTAAATCTATTTATCACACTTATTCAAGTAAATTTTAAATTATTAATTCAATTCATATTATTATGCCAGTATTTCTAATCTTCTCTCTTCATTTGGGCTCTTACTCTTGGCCCGATAACTCGTGTGAGCTAAATTTTACATCCCACGTTCTTACTTTACTTATTGGATTTTTAATTATCCTTTTATTAGAGAATTTATTCATGGGCCAAGATTGTCCATTGGTCCAAATATCATAATGGCTATCATGTCATATTATTTAAAGTCTGCCCACATGTTTACTTTAATTTATAATCCCACTTTCGCTCATAAAATAATGAGTTCTCCGACTTATTCCTTATTATGCTAATAAGTCGCATAAATTCTTAAACTAAGTTCAAATGATTTTTCTATGTCCAAATTATATGATGGCCCTTAGAGAACATTATTTAAGTATAATTATTTATTTTTACGGAATTTTTATATGGGTTTATACGCATGTGATATATGCGTACCGTTTTAAATAATTGAATTTATTAATAGATAAATTTCTATTTATCTATAATTTTTAATTAATGGATTTTTCGGGGTACTACAATAGACCCCCGTCACCCCATCAACAACGAGCCCACGGCAAGAGATCAACGTGATCGCGGAAGGGTTCGGCGCAGGCGGAGAAGCAACCAAAGCCGACGCGACTACGCTCGGCGAGTGCACTTGGTGGACAGGCCCCCGGCGCCTCGCCCCACCCCTTATCCCCCCAGTCCTGCATGTGCACGGTCCGAGGAGGCTATAGCCTTCTCGATGAAGACCTTGTAGGAGTTTCGACTCCGCACACTGATGCGTTGGTTATTTCGGCCACCATCAATCACTGACCGTGCGCCGGATTTTTGTGGATAATGGAAGCGCCCCAGATGTGTTGGCTTACGACGCTTTTTGCTTATGGGATTGAAAACCGACCAGCTCACCCCAGTTGAGTCGCCTCTGTTCGGCTTGTCGGGGGTTTCGGTTCAACCCATAGGACGAGCGAGCTTCCTAATCACTCTTGGGACGGCCCCGAAGAATGTAACCAAGATGGTAGACTCTTTGTTATCCGAAGCATGCCCGATACAACGCCATCCTAGGCAGGGGCCTGATTGGTCGAATCACGGCAGTACCTTCGTCTCTCCATCAAAAGATGAAGTTCCCACCCCGTGTGGTATCGGCGAGGTGCTCGGTAGTCAGCGCGAATCGCGACGGTGCTATGTCCTCTCCCTGAGAGACAAACAGCCTCTCGCGGCTCCGGAATCCATACCCCCGCCAGTCGATCAACCATCCACCAGCAGGGGAACTTCTGCCGAGGACCTGCTTCCTGTTTGGGTGGATGAAGACCCCGAACACATCCTTTATATTGGTACCACTACTGCCAGAAGCCGAATAGCAATGCTATAGGCTTTCCTGCTAGACAATTTGGACGTGTTCGCGTGGTCAGACGAAGACCTACCCGTATTTCTCCAGAAGTGATGGTGCATTGTCTACGACTGGACCCAAGGTGCCTCCGGTCTAGCAAAGGCAGAGTCCCGTCAATCGCGAAGGCAGACCGTGATCCGGATCACGTGGTCAAAAGCCAAACTGTTGGGCTCCTATGGGAAGCTCATGCCCAAGATGGATTTCCAACGTAGTCCTTGTACGCAAAGCCAATTGCAAATGGCGAGTGTGCATAGATTACAGGATCTCACCAAAGCCACGCCCAAGGACAACTTCCCTTTGCTGCGCATCGACCAGCTGGTGGACGCCACATCCGGACACGAGCTCCTCAGCTTGCTAGATGCTTATTCTGGTTACCACCAGATCAGCATGCATCCTTCGGACCAGGATGCCACCACGTTCGTCACCGATCTTGGCCTCTACTGTTTTACAAGGATGCCTTTTGGTCTGAAGAACGTAGGCCGCGACATACCAACGGCTGGTCAACAAGATGTTCGAGCAGAAGATCAGGCGTAATATGGAGGTCTACATCAATGATATGCTGGTCAAAATGCTCCCGAGCGCTGACCACATCACCGACCTGAAGAAACCTTCGCAACCCTGCGGAGGTACAATATGAAGCTCAACCCCTCGAAGTGTGGCGTTTGGAGTTCACTCGGGTAAGTTCCTCGGTTTCCTCCTTTCTAACAGAGGAATAGAGCCAATCCCGAAAAAATCCAAGCCATACTAGAGATGAGCAGTCCCAAAACAGTGCACGACATCCGGCGGCTCATTGGACGCCTCGCTGCGCTCAACTGTTCATTTCCCGAGCAGCAGAAAGGAGTTTTAACTTCTTCAAGTTACTGCTAGTCCCCAAGGCACCTCACAGCAAGGGGGGCATGTACGGTGGACCGAGGACTGCGAAGCAGCCTTCACTGAACTGAAGGTGTTCTTGGCAGCCCACCTGTTCTCTCAAAACCTGTGCTCGGGGAACCCTTGTTCGTGTACCTTTCGGTCACCGAACACTCCATCATCAGGTGTTGATTAGGGAAGAGGTAGCAGCGCAGCATCCTGTCTACTATATCAGCAGGGTCCTTCAAGAGGCTGAAAGAGGTACCCTCGAGCAGAGAAGCTCGCTCTGGCACTGGTGACAGTCGCACAGAAGCTCATGCCTTACTTTCAGGCCCATCCGATCACGGTTCTCACCGACCAGCCGTTGAAGCTTATTCTTCAGCGCCCAGAGGCTTCCGGAAGGCTTATAAAATGGGCCATCGAGCTTGGAGAGTTCGACATCATCTACCGTCCAGGACGGCCATCAAGGCGCAGGCATTGGCAGACTTTGTGGCGGAATGTACTCTCCCGACCGAGCAGGATCCGCCATTGGCGGACGAGCCCCCATGGGAGCTCTACGTCGACGGATCATTCTGTGTCACAGGAAGTGGAGCAGGCTTAGTGCTTACTTCCCTGGAAGGTCTGGAGTTTCAGTACACCCTCAGGTTCCTCTTCACTGCCTCTAACAACGTAGCTAAGTCCGAAGCACTTCTGTCCGGAATCCGAATGGCTAGGCACCTTGGAGCACTTCGACTACGGTCTTTAGTGATTCGCAGTTGGTCGCCAGCCAGGTGAATGGACACTTTGAAGCAAGGGAGCCCCGCATGGCGCAGTACCTACAGTAGGTCAAGAGCCGAACATAGGGCCTCCTCTACTTCAAAGTATACATGTCCCACGAGAGAACGCACGGGCCGATGCACTCGCCAAGTTGGCGTCTTCAGGTGACATCGCCCCCTCTCGCTCCATATTTCATAGAAGAGCTCGCTTCACTGAGCACCGAAGTAGATGTGGCAGCCATTGAGGCTGGCCCTCTAGAACTGAGCTGGATGGACCCCCTCATGGCCTATCTGTTTCGGGGAGAGCTTCCGCCTGATCAAAGCGAGGCTCGCAAGATCAGGCTATGCTGCTAAAAGTTCACTCTCATTGAAGGCCATCTATACAGACGATCCCTCTCAAGACCTCTTCTGCGGTGCCTTAGCCCCATAGAGACAACGCCGGCCATCGAAGAGGTCCATAAGGCCTATGCGGAAGCCACTTTGGGGGCAGAACATGGCACGTAGCATTCTCCGAGCAGGGTTCTGGTGGCCTTCTCTACAAAAGGACTGCATGTCCTATGCCAGGAAGTGTCCGAGTGCCAGAAGTTCGGACAGCTCATCAAGCAACCGCCGAGCAGCTGCATACCCTGTTCGAACCACGTCGTTTCGCCATATGGGAATTGACTTCTTGGGTCCTTTCCTAGAGGCTCAAGGGTGGAAGAAATTCCTGTTCGTTGCCATCGACTACTTCACCAAATGGATCGAGGCCGAATGATTGCCGTAATCACTGACCAGACCGCATGGAAGTTCATGTGGAAGAACATCTTTTGCCGGTTTGGCATCCCAAAGGTGATCACCTATGACAACGGGAAGCAGTTTGACACACATTCTTCAAGCAAAAATGCTCCGAGCTCGGTATCTACAACCACTTCACTTCAGTAGGGCATCCCCAAGCAAACGTCTGGGCGAAAATGCCAACCGACACTACTGCACGGGATATGCACAAGGGTTGAAGCTGTAGGCGGTTCATGGATCAAGAGCACCCTAACGTGCTATGGTGTCACCGAACAATGGCTCTGGTGGCCACCGGGGAGACTCCCTCCATTTGGCCTACGGCATAGAAGCTGTCGTGCCCTTAGAAGTTGCTCTCCCTACCATTCGAACAACACACTTCGACGAACCAGTTAACAACCATGTCTAGACATGCTCGGCGACGCCAAAGCGACGCCAGCATCCGACTAGTCTCCTACCAATAGCGACTCGCGCAATACTACAACTCCCGAGTTCGGGAGTGGCACTTCTTCGAAGGTGACCTTGTTCTGCACCGTTGCTCGGTATCGGACCCTTGAGAGCAATCGACAAACTTGCCCCGAAATGGGAAGGACCTTATCAGTCGCCCAAGTTCTTGGAAAGGCTCCTACAAGCTAACTACTCCTAGTGCGAAGCCATACCCAGAACCTGGCACATATATAATCTAAAGGCTTATATTTGTAAAAGCCTCTTGCACGGCATCCTACTTCTCTTCTTCCGTTCTTTCGGTCTGCTCGAAGGGTATTCAAGACATCCTAGTCGAGGCTTTTCAGCACAAAAGGCTAGTGCGATACCTAAACCCTAAAGCAAAAGGTGTTCGGCGCAAACCCCTGGTCGGGACATTTCTCAGTTCCAAACGACCTGCACGGTAACCACACCCTTTAAAACGACCGACGAATTCCGATTCGAACAGAACAAACGAAAAGGAAAGAAGATAAAAAAAGAAAACCGTTTGAGTACTAAAAAGAGGATCTATTCGGATTCTTCTTACAAAAGCGCTCACTCGCAACGAGCTACAAAAGGGAAGAAGATACATTCATGGGGCCTGCTCGGAGGGACCGGCACCGTCATTCCCAGAGGTCATCCGCCGTGCCTGGAAGTGCGAGAAACGCACTCCATCCAGGCGCGGATCCTGGGTCCGTCGTTGGCACTCGTGAAGGGCAGCTTCAAAGGCCTCGCGAGCATACTCGATCGTGGCCAGCCGTCATCCTCGGTCCTCTCCAGCGTCAAGGCCCACCTTATAAAAAAGCGCGCCATATTGCTCCAAGTCTTTCTTGAACCTTGGCCCCGCCTTGTATTTGGCAACGCCCTGAGCCTTGGACTCGAACATGACATTCATGAGCGCCTCCTTCTCCGCCCGAGCAACGGCAAGATTAAGCTCAGAGGTGTGAAGCACGTCTTGGAGGTTCTTCACCTCCTCCTTCAGCTCGGCTTCCCGGGCCTGGCGTTGCACCTCAGTTCTTTACAGAAGGCAAATTCAGCCTCCCACATCTGCTTGTGGTTCCGGGCCTGCCCGGCAAGCCTCTTCAGCACCTCCAGCGACTTCGAAATGCTATTTGTTAGCGCCTCCACATCGATCTCCTCCTCGTCGTCCTCCTAGGTGTGGTGCCTCGCCCGATAGACCTCCTCCGAGTGCTCGGGGTATCCTCCGGGCTTAACCCTTGGTACGCGTCAGAAGTTCTAGCTGGGACGCGGTGGGACAAGGAGAAGGTCTCTGGACGCGCTTCCTTGGAGGCGCTCCAGGGCGGCCTCCATCACCGCCTCCAAAGGACGCGCTGGGGATTTCATCCCCAGCACTTGCGTCAGCGGCAGCCGTCATCTTCGGAATCGGCTCGGGCCTTGGAAGCGGTGTTCGTCTCCTTGATAGAGGCTCCTCTGCTGACCATGGTGACAACATCTCCGGCGGCCACCACCTCATGGCCTATGCCTGGTGCAGGAGACCTTCAGGGCCTTCCTCCTTGGTTTCACCCCACCTACTCAGCCCCCGACGATGTCGCCACTGTCTGCTCTGCTCCTCAACTGTCGCTTCGATGTAGAAGGGACCGCAACCTCGGGCGCCACCACCGCTGACACTTGCAGCTGGCCATCTGCTGCCACAACAACAGTAGGAAAAGGAACTGTGCCCCCGGGCGCCTCCTCGGTGCGCGTCACCCATGCAGCCTCTCCGGAAGTGGGCCCCTGCACGGCGCCATCTTCACCCTCCATTGCCACGCACGGCGCCTCCGCTAGGGTGTCGGACGCTTCATCATCCGCAACCCTCTCCCCCGTTCGGCCCCTGTAGCGTAGTTACCCGCACCTGCTCCCGTTCAGAGTCTTCATCGGACTAGTCACTGACTACGACCAACCCTAGCTTGGAGAACATCCCTTCCCTTGACAAGGGTCTTGTCTTAATGGCCGTCTGCGGCCTCATCTGCTCGGGCATCCTCACCGTCTTGCGCTTCTTCTGCGCCTCGAGCTGGGGGACCTCCTCTTCCTCCTCAGCTTCCTCTTCGGTCGCTCGTTGGGCAGCCTTCGATGCCGCCTTCACCAGCTTCCTCCTCTTCCGAGCCTGAAGCTGGGGAACGTCCTCCTCCTCTTCCTCTTCGGCCTCTACCTCGGCCACTTTTCTTCGCGGCCTTCTTCCGCCTTTGGTCCGGACTCCCCCCAGGGATTGATCTTCAATGGCCTCTTCTCGACAGCTCGCCCCCCCGGCAAGGCGATTCGTCACATGGGTGGTCGGAGGACCCTCGTCCGCGATTGCTACATATGCCGTAACGGTGATCTGCTCGGCATAGAGGGCCATCTCCTCTGTGTCTCGGCCAGCAGCGAGCTCCTCGGCACCTGCACGAAGAGGAAGAGTAAGAGGGATGGCTCCACAGCCAACACATAATCTCTAAAGACGGGGATTCCACTTACTCCATGCTCGGCTGAGCCATGCTTGACGAGCTGGGCCTCCGTTAGATACTCCTCCGCCTTGTCCACGTAGATGTTGCTCAGGTGGTCGGAGATCCTTGCCGCATCCTGGACCAACAAAGGAACTATCTCCTTGTTGCGCGGGTCCCTAACTCGGGTAGGGAACCCCCACTCCCGGTGCTCCCTCGTTGCGGGCGATGAAGAACACCCGATGCGTCCACCCTTGTTTTTGGAGTACTTCGGCGAAAAGTGGATGCGCATCCTGTTCGCTCGGTGCTTCGTGTAATATATGTCGTTGCTGGTCTGCGAGGATGCTGCCAGGCTGAAAAGCCCCCAGAAGAGGTCCGTCGTTGGCTTGATCTCCCGCACTTGCAGGAGATGCACAAGATGCAGATGGTGCGCCAGGAGTTCGACGTCAACTGAATGGGGGTGATCCCCCACGCTTCAAGATGTCCTTAGCGACTGCTGGCAGTGGCTCCTGAAACCCTGCTTCTAGTAGGTCCTGGGACATTGCGATGCACCCAGGCTTCTGCAGCATGTATGAATTCTCCTCCGCGGAGAGGACGATGTAATACTCCTCGCCTATCCGATACCGCTCGCGGAGGCCCTCGAAATATCTATACCTCGTCCACTGCGGCCCCTGCGGTGTCGCCTCGCTTGCTCCGGCAACGGCCCCGGCCCCTGCCTTTCCTTTCTGTGACATCTCCAGGTGTAGCAGAGGAAACAACGAGGGAGGAAGACGGCTGGGATCACGGGGAAGAAGACGAAGGCAAGGGGTGAAGCAAAAGGGAGCTTTCTTTCAAAAGGAGGAAGGCGTGAGCCCCCGCCTTCCTCCCCCCTCTTCCTTTTAAGGAAGAGGCGCGAAATTCAAAGCGAAGAAAGGGGCGACTCCCCGCTCCCACAGTTTGTCCGAGCAAGCTGCGCAGAGTTTCCCACTCGACACGTCACCTCTGCCATCATGAGTTTTTTCTATCCTCGAAGAGAGATTTCAAACGGCGTCGCCCTGTTACCATTCGCACTGCCGAGGTCAGCATCGCATTTAATGCGAATGACAAACCGAGCAGACCTCCTCTCTCAAGGTACTCTCGAATTCGAGAAGGCTTGAGAGAGTGGGGGCAAGTGTGGTGGCTATTTCTAGCCCCCTAGGCTTACAAGGCCCATCATGGCCCAGCACAGCCCATCATGATCCAGCAGGAAGGCGTGGCCTCCTGGCAAGGCGCCACATGTCCTCGGGTACAGCCCAAGGCGTTCGGCGCAACCAGAGCTTCGAGCATGATCTCTCCCTCAGGACACCTCCAAGTCCCAAGAATTGTCTCCGGATGCCCCTAGCCTGTTCGGTTCAAGCATCGCCTACCGAACAGGTCCTGCTCGAAGCACGCTTCCGCCTCCCATCAGCATAAGCTGTGCCTCCGGACACCAGACACCGAACAGCCGATCCATCTACCGAGCGGCAGCCTATTCTGTACCTCTCGACTAGGAAAGGTAGAGAGGCCCCTCCACCTCCTAGCAGCGGTTACCGCGACAGCACCACACGCGCCCCACGATCAAGGGGAGCATTAACCACAGGGCCCCTCAACGGGTGCCTCAATGGGTAACTCCCCACTAAGGACGCCAACCGACGTGCCCTTTCCGGCGTCATCAAAGGGTGGCACATCCAACCTCTTCAGAACCTTCGCCTATAAAAGGCACATGTGACTCTCATGCAAAGGTACGCAACCCTGGCCATACACTCACCTCCACGCGAGGCACACACCAGCGAACCCTTCTTCTTTAAGCCTTTCTACAGTCATCTGACTTAGGCATTGGAGGGTTCCCCCCGTTCTCCAACCGGGCCCCCCCGATCCGTTCTGGTCTTGCAGCTTCTGTCCGCACCGACGACTGTCTTCCTTCATCTCTTAGTGGAGGCCCGTTTGGCTCCAGCCTAAACAGGGAAACACCACCACAATAGCAAAGTGTTACATGATGGGGATAATAAGCCATCCTAAATATTGGAATCCTCATCATCCACATGGTGAGTATGTTCAATTAGGGTCTATTTGGTTGGGTGTAAAATCCCACTAAAGAAAATGTTTTCGGTAAAAAATTATTTTTAAGTCATTTGGTATCACTGAAAACTTAAATATGAAAAATCTTTTCCTTAAATTTCAGATTTGGGCATCCCCTGTAAAATCTCGGAGACCTTTTCCCCCAAAACCCTCGACACTTCTTTTCCCCTCTCCATTCGCGAAACCCTGAAACCCTGGACGCCATCCCCATCGCCTCTCGCCGCAATCCCCCGTCCCGGTGCCGTGCATCGCCATCTTGAGCCGTGCATCACCGTGAGCCTCGACGACATCCCCTTTCGTTCGTTGTCCCAAGCACCGTTGGTCGAGCACGCGAGCCCCTGTCTCCGACCTGCGCATCATCATCCCGACACTAGGCGTTGGAGCCTTGACGCCATCGCTGAGCCACGCATCGCCGTCCCAAGCACCGTCGACCCGAGCAGTCCGACGCCATCCCTAACCCTCTGTAGGGTAACACCATTTTCTCGTTCTCTCCCTCCTCCTCCTCCTCCTCACTACTGCTCTTTCTCCTGATCTTCCTCCTCCTCCTCCTTCTTCTGCAACTCTTCCTCCTCCTGCTCCTCCTCCTACTATTGTTGCTGCTCCTCCTCCTGCTACTGCTTCTCTCTCTCTTCCCCTCCCCTGTTGCTGTTGCTTCTTCTTCCTCTTCTGCTTCTGCTTGCC
>CM024754.1:21616744-21666229 GCA_014218235.1 Colocasia esculenta | reverse complement strand
TGCTAGGCATTCCTGCACATTGGATCAGACAAGAGGTTTTGGTACCCAAATTACTTTGGGCGCCGTTATCATTTATGTCAAACAGTAAATGCTTTGGAATCCAAATTTGTTTGATTTTCTGTTTTATTGGATTGTTCCAGCATTGTTTTTCATTGTGCCCAGTCTTTTTACAGATGTACATGATGATGGCTTATGAACAACAATGGGCTTTGGATTCTTAGGAGCATGCATAGCCTCTTACCCTTTTGTTGCCTTGTGAACTTAGCTTTAGGGACTTGCTGTTTTCCTTGGGACATTCCTGTTTGGGGTTTGTAGCAAACTCCTTAGCTTAGTTGGAACAAATTTGGTAGCCTTAGGTTCCTGGTTTTTACCCTTGGATTGATTTTTCCTTTTCTTTGAGGATTTTGATTGCTAGAACTTGGGGTAGGATCAATGAATTAGTCAACAGATTTTTTCCAATTTCCTTTGGCTTAGGATTTTGAAACCCAATCCCATGTCTAGCAACAAACACATTGGATCCTAGGATTGCATCTAGATTTTGTTTGCTCTTAACAAAACTAGATAGATCCTTTGATTTGCCTTTTAACTCCTTTTTAGCTTTTTCCAATTTCTCTTTTAGATTAGCATGCTCACTGTTTAGAGTTTCAAGAGAATTCATTAGATCATCTTTCTCTTTTTGAACTTCTTGAAGCTTAATTTTCATGCTATCTCTCTCTTCACTGTGTGTTTGTTCATCTATTTTCATCATGTCAATTACCTATTCAGAGACTCAAGTTTATCATTATTATCATTTCATGAACAAAGGAATTACTCTCTTCTTGAGTGCTTTATTTTCTGATTTGAATTGACAGAATTTTTCAAAAAGGACAGTGTAAGCTTCTTCCCATTCAGTAGTAGAAATGATTCAAAGGAAGAGTTTACCTTAGAGGAGTCATCACTCCTTGCCATGAGACAGTGAATCTCCTGATCGTTAGATCAATATATAAAGCAATAAATCGGAGAACTCGGCTCTGATACCAATTGAAGGGTTGCGGAATTCCCAATATAGTAATCTAGAAGGGGGGTTGAATAGATTACTGTCTCTTAAAAACTATTATCACGTTCTTTTTTTTATAAAGCACAGATTAACAACAGTATCAAGATCTAAACTATGTGTAGATGAAGTAGAAACCTATCTAGCATGTGAATGCAACGCGCCTATCAAACATCTATCGTAGAAACGAAACATTCAAACCACGAGACACGCAGATTTACGTGGTTCGGAGTACACAACAGTGTATCCTACGTCCACGGCACACACACACACAGAGAATAAACTGCTTATGAGCGAGTTCGGTGACTACAACTCACGCACACACATGTTCTCTGACATGCACCCACGATCAGAACAACAACACACGTGATCTCAAGCATAAGATACGCTTGAATCACACAACAACACACGATTGATAAGAATTGAACACATTGATAAAGAATTGAAGAAATAGGAAGAGTTCAGAGTATAGGAGTAAATCCTGATGTGGACTCTTCTGAGAACGTCTGGATGGAGTTCAAACTTCGATTGACTGCTTTGGATTGATGGAAAGGTTGAATCCACGACGATCTATCTTCAGTACTGCAGGATCAACAGATCTTCCGGTCTCTGCACTGCAGACTTGAAGCAGAGCAGCAACAACTCTTTTCTCTTGGCTTGGCTTTAGGGTTTTTGGTTGTGGCTGCTTCTGTACGAGATTCTCTTCAAAGGATGCTTATATAGTTGTGTTTTTTATGTGGGGAGTCGTGGGACTTGAAAACACAATCTCGGTTATGAAGGAAGGTTTCCGTATTTGAAGATTCTCTGCGTCTGTCGACTGGTATTGAGTGTCTGTCGACAGATTGCAACAATTTGCAATAGACAGATTTCAGGTAGTTCTGGCCTGTGGCATCTGTCGACAGGCGACATCCATCTGTCGACAGACAAAGTCAGTTTTGCCAAAACACAGAACTCTGGCATTTCTGTCTGTGACATCTGTCGACAGTCTCTGAGCATCTGTCGACAGTGCTCTTTTTCTGAACTTAGTACTTTTCTGTCTGATCACAACTGTGGCATCTGTCGACATATGCCTTTGGGTCTGTCGACAGGTACATGTATATAATGTACTTGTGATCATTTTCTCATGATTTGTGAAGGCTTGGTTATATGCACTTGTACCTACATGATAAACATGTATAGTTAGGTATAATGAGACATAGATAACCAATATTGTATCATGTTAATTGACATGTATGAAACCTCAATTCAACTCATTCATCATTTAAAAACATTGTTTGATTAACATTTATCATTTAGAATGTGAATTCACTTAGTTTCCAAATATGAACCCAACATTCTCCCCCTTTTTGATGATGACAAAATTATTCAATTAATGCTCATGCGATTGATTAATGCTCATGCAATTGAGGTTTCTTCTCCCCCTTTTGACAACATCAAAGTAGAGACAACAATCACACTTTGAGATATGCACAGAACATGTGATTTCATTCATAGGAAAGTGAAGCATTCACATGACAAAGTGTGACTGAAATAACATGAAGTGAAGGAGAAAATACATGAAATAACATAAGAGAGAAACGACATTACTCAGACTGAAATGAAAATACATGACATGACCCACTCCTAGACATCAAATCTATCTATGCAGCATCATCTTCAGGAGCTCGATGGGTGGCATGATGCTCAGTGGCAGTCTGTCAAGGCGTGTGTCCAAGGTATCCATTCTTGCATTCAGCCTCTCAAGCCATGTGTCATCTACACTTGTAGCTGTGCTATCAAATCCCGAATGGAGGGCTGAGCAGCTACATCAACACCAGCATCTCCCGGAGCATCTAGTGGCTCTGACTGGGAGTCTTCATCATCTTCTTCATCAGCAGTTTGATCTGCATCCCCGATGGAGTCTTCATCCTCGCAGCAGCAGGTGCCTTGCCCTTGAGTTCTCGGTTACGACCCCATTCACTAGCTTGTATCCCATGCGTGTTGCGGCAGTGATATCAAAACTGTTGCGGGAGTTGAGTGAGACACACTCACTGTCTGGAATGGAATGCCAATAAACTTCAAAAGAGAAGTAATTGGGCAAGCAAAGGCATGGATCTCCTGGGTTGGTAGAAGCACTGGGTGATCAAGCGAAGCATCAGGAGAGGAAGATTGATGGGTTCACAATCAAGGAAGAAGGTAAACAATGATTTGTGAACATTGGTGACGAGTTCACGACTGCCATGCTTCGCGCAATGCAAGTGGTGAAGATTTTGTGGATCATGCGTTTGAGGGGAGGGAAAGTGTTGGCATTGAGCTTAGCAATCTTCGTGGTGTTATCATAGGGTTAAGAGTAAGAAGGGGATAGTAGACAGAGGCGTCGGGGTGATGATCAAGAATATTCGCCCCAGTGTTCGGAATCTGGAGGGCAGTGCTAAAAAGGTTAGCAGTGAGTTTTAAGGGAGTGCCCTTCACAGAGGTGTAGAACGCCTCATCGGAGGAAGCTATGTTTGTTGAAGAACTCAGTTACGGCAGTGGGAGAGTATGCCGTATGAGCGTAGAGAAAGACTGTCCAACCCTGGGTATCGAATAGGGGTTGGAGGTTGGGGAAGAGATCGGCCAATGAATGGAAATCCACATAACGTGGAGGAACGAACTTTGTGAATGTACCGTGAACCCGTGTGAGATGGAGACGGGGAGGTACGACCAACTCTGGAAGGCGATCATCCCGGTGTTTGGTCCGGCGTTCATCGTGAACCCTGGATCCTTCGCCGGGCGAGGAGGAGGCGGGACGACGACGTGAGACCAACTTCTTCGCCTTGGGAGCCATGGAGGGGATGAGGCAAAGATGGAGGAATAGGAAGGAGGGCTGGAGAAAGAGAGGAACAAGGAGATCAAGCAGGAGGTAGGGTTTCCCGTCCAGAAAGGAGAAGGAGGTGTGTGAGAGAGGAAGGAGGAAGATTGATGGTGAGTTGGGGTAGAAAGGGTTTGGGGTTGCCTTTTGAAAGAGGTGGGGGAAGTTTAAAAGGCAATGGCCCACCAAATCAGCCCCAAACGGCGTGCCCGGTGGGCTTTCAACAGAGCAGCGCCGCCGTCTGTCGACAGACTGATTTGCATCTGTCGACACATGCTCCCAGAAGGTCATCTTGTTTGTTTTTTATTTATTATTTATTTATTTTTAAGGGATTGGTAAGAGAACTCTTGAGCAGTGGTTGTTTACTGTTTACTTAAGTGAATAGATGATGAATACATATTTAAGAACCTATCATATACATGTAGATGAAAAGCCCTTCATTATCTCAATGGTTCAAACATAATACTTAGTTAGTCTTAAGTGGAAGCATTAAGAAAACACTCACTTAGAGATCAAAATAGGAACACTTTTACTCTTCTTTTGATTGATTAGAGTGTAGGACAACACAACCCTCATAGTTGAGGTTCAAGGATCAATGAGAGAAATATCTAAATGTCAAGACATTCAAAACATCAATGACCCAAGGGAATTATCACTCAGTCGAGGCTTCACACTATTTCATTTTTCTTTATTTGCCATTCTTTAATGCAATGGGAAAAAGTGGTAGTTAAGAGAACTTTACACCTTTGAACATGAGGGTAGACATTATACGTGCCCGTACCCCCAGTACTCAGTGAAGTGTCCATCATACCGTTGTACAGAGTTGATGAATTAGTCTTTTGACGCGAGGGCAAACATTTGTGATGCCCACTCCCCGGTTACTTAGAAAAAACTCATCATTGCTCTGCATTTTTCCAATTTAATTCATTTTAAGCTAATGGAATGAAATTGTTTAGAAATAGGTAGCTTTTCTCCAAGTATTGTTTTAATAACCCAAGATCAATGTAGTGATTGATTCCCATCATTGTAGACATTAAACTCAGTGATCATAATACCTTTCAAAAAAGAGAACCATGTTTGCCTACTTGTAAATTATGAAGAAGAGTTAGGTGTTAAGTTTTTGAAAATAGTGAAATGTTTCCAGAATGATGGAACCTAGACTCAACATGAGTAGTATGTAAAATCACAAGATTGTTGAAAATTGCTTTAATATCTTATGCATTGATGTGATCATATATGTTATTAACACCATATAGCCCTTAGACATTTTAGAGAAACCGCTCAAGGATTTTTGATTGAATAGGCTTGAAATTCCAAGTTGAAGAGTGTCTGTCGACAGCAAAGAGGAGCTTGTCGACAGTCACACACAGACAGATGAATGGGTGTTCTGCTGGTTGAAATACTGTGTTATCTGTCGACAGGCACATTGTGTCTGTCGACAGCTACACACAGACTGAATATTGGCTTTGCTGGGAGGACAGTGACTGTGCATGTCTGTCGACAGATGCGTTGTCGACTGTCGACAGCTGCATACAGAATCAGAACTGGGTTCTATCGACAAAGGGAATAGGGGCTGTCGACAGATACCTATTGAAAACCAGTTTAGAGATAGAAGGGAATGTGAAAAAATCATCCTATGTGAAGGAGTTAGTGAACAGCAAGGAGAAGTGATTTCCTTCACAATAACACCCATCTAATCTAAACTAGCTCCCCCATAATGTGTGCTCATGAAAAGACTCAAATTTTAAGCAATGCAATTCAATTCAAGCAAGATATGCACACATGTATTCAGCAGACCATTCATGGAATTGAAACTATTTTTGGTATTTTTCGATTTATGATTTTTTTGCTTGTTTTTTCAGAGTAATTTGGCTAATGAAATGAAACTTACCCCTTTTCCCAACATGGATGTCCCTTAATGGGCTCCAACTACGGGTACTTTGGCGGAGAATATTTTCTCACGCATAATGAAAGTTTCCAACAAGCCGAACTTGTTTTTCCACAAATCACCATTTGATATACCCCATAGTTGTTGCTTACAGGAACATACATCAAGACTTGGGATTTGTGTCACTGAATTTTACATAAACCTAATTCTCTTCTAAGGGATGTGAACCTACCTCAGCCAATGGTTTTGTAAAGATATCAGCTAGTTTTTGTTCTGTTGGTATGAAGCAATTTCCAAATTTCTATTGCTACCATCTCTCAAGAAGTGATGACGATGTTTTATTGAACAACAATGATGTTGGCGAATTTCTTTGTAAAGAGAGTTTGTCTACTTTACCCTGAGTAGTTTTGCTTACAAGATTGTCTTAGCCTGTCGTACCAAGCTCGGGGTGCCTGTTTCAAACCATAGAGAGCCTTGTGCAATTTATTATACATGGTTTGGTTTGTCATGAGTTCAAAATCCAGGTGGTTGAGGACATACACTCCTCTTTAATGTAGCCTTTAGAAAGCAGTTTAACATCCATTTGATATAGTTTGAACTTGTTTGAACATGCATAAGCTAACAAGATTCTGACTGCTTCTAGCCTAGCTACAGGTGCAAAGATTCTCAAATCCCACCAAATTCCTGATTATCACCCTTTGCAACCCGTCTAGCCTTGTTTCTCACCACTTTCCCTCTTCATTTATTTATTCCTAAAGACCCATCTTGTTCCAATTACAGAAATTTCGGGGGTTCTAGGAACTAAACTCAGACATTGTTTCTTTGAAATTGGCCTAGCTCCTCATGCATAGCATCAATCCTGAGTTTCTTCCAGGCTTCTTCAACATTTTTAGGCTCCACTTGAGAGACACAAGGCTAAATGATCATGTTCAACTATTTGATTAACTTGAGACCTAGTTTTGAACTGAATCATTTATGTTACCTATGACATTCTCAAGTGATGTGCTTTAGAGTACCTCACATTAGTGATTGTTGAAGGACCGGGTTGATCTTGCACTGAGGAGACTGTGTGGAGGAGGGGTGGCTGGAGGACTTCATGTTGTGTTCATCCTCTTGTTGTGGATCTTGTGCAGGTACTTCATCTTCATTCCTGAACAGATCCGTCATCTTCATCATTGTACCTGCGTAGATAGCCACCGTTTATTTTTGGAACTGACTTAGAGATTGTATTTGTTTCCTTTGCAGTTCTTCAGTGTTGTATCTTCAGTTTCATCTTGAAACCTGTAAGATTAGACTGTTAGATTTGGTTTGAGATTCATCAATACCACATGTGAGTTTTCTGTTTCTTCCACTTTTCTGGTTTTAAGATTAAACACTCTATAAGCTCTAGAGTGTTCTGAGTATCCAAGAAAAATACCTTTGTCGCTTTTGGCTTCAAATTTGTCAAATCAGTTTTATCATTGTTATGTATGAACACCTTTGAACCAAAAACTCTGAAGTATCCAGGGATGGTTTTCTTACCTTTCAGAAGCTCATAGGGAGTTTTCTTGAATACCGATCTTACCATGGCTCGATTAAGAATGTAGCATGACGTGTTTACCGCTTCTGCCCAAAAGGTTCTTGCAAGTTGATTTTCGACCAGAAGCGTACGAGCCATCTCCACCAAGGTTCTATTCTTCCTTTCCAAACCCCGTTTGTTCTGGAGTTCTTGGGGAGGAGAACAAGTGTTCTATTCCTTGGTTCCTGCAGAAATCAGTGAAGGAGTTGTTGTCAAATTCTCCCCCGTGATCAGTGCGGATGGAGCATATCTTTGGGACATTTCCATGCTCAATTTTATTGAAGAATCTTCAAAAACATAAATTGCATCATTCTTATGAGCCAGAAATTTCACCCAAGTGAACCTAGAAAAATCATCTACAATGACAAAGCCATTAGTTTTGCCATTGAGACTCAGTGTTCTAGTAGGTCCAAATAGGTCCATGTGCAACAGTTCATAAGCTTTGGAAGTACTTACCGGTGCTTTCGATTTGAAGGCTTTTCGGGTCTATTTTCCCTGTGCATATGCATCACAGAAATTTTCATTTTTATTGAATGAGATTTCAGGAAGTCCACATACCAGTTTGAGCCTCATGATCTTGTGCAAAACATTGTAACTCGCATGACCAAGCCTACGATGCCACAATGTAAGCTCATCCTATTTATTTGCTACAAGACATAAATCATTATTTTCTGATCATCTAAATCAACATGTAGATTATTCATTCTTTTTCCAGAAAATTTGAGACTTCCTGTTTCCTTATCAAAGATTTGACATGAATCTGATTCAAAAACAATTTTATGGCCTTATCACACAATTGACTTATGCTAAGCAAATTGTGATGAAGACCATCAACTAATAGTACATTATCTATTGAGTTGGAGGCAAACTTACCAACCTTACCTGAGCCGATGATCTGGCCTTTGTTGTTACCTCCAAAGACAACGTGACCTCCGTCTTTTTCACGAGCAAACTGAATTTTTCTTTATCGCCCGTCATATGCCTCGAGCAGCCACTATCCAGGTACCATTTGTTTTGATTGTGAGCTGCTAGGCATTCCTGCACATGTGGATTAGACAAGAGGTTTGGTACCCAAATTACTTTGGGTGCGTTTTATCATTTATGCCAAACAGTAAATGCTTTGGAATCCAAATTGTTTGATTTTCTGTTTTATTGGATTCCAGCATTGTTTTTCATTGTGCCCAATCTTTTTACAGATTTTACATGATGATGGCTTATGAAAACAGTGGGCTTGGATTCTTAGGAGCATGCATAGGCATCTTACCCTTTTGTTGCCTAGTGAACTTAGCTTTAGGGACTTGCTGTTTTTCCTTGGGACATCCCTGTTTGGGGTTAGTAGCAAACTCCTTAAGCTTAGTTGGAACAAATTTGGTAGCCTTAGGTTCTGGTTTTTACCCTTGGATTGATTTTTCCTTTTCTTTGAGGATTTTGATTGCTAGAACTTGGGGTAGGATCAATGAAATCAATCAACAGATTTTTGCCAATTTCCTTTGGCTTAGGATTTTGAAACTCAATCCCATGTCTAGCAACAAACACATTGGATCCTAAGATTGCATCTAGATTTTGTTTGCTCTTAACAAACTAGATAGATCCTTTGATTTGCCTTTTAACTCCTTTTCAGCTTTTTTCAATTTCTCTTTTAGATTAGCATGCTCACTGTTTAGAGTTCAAGAGAGTTCATTAGATCATCTTTCTCTTTTTGAACTTCTTAAAGCTTAATTTTCATGCTATCCATCTCTTCACTGTGTGTTTGTTCATCTATTTTCATCATGTCAATTACCTTATTCAGAGATTCAATTTCATCATTATTATCGGTTTCATGAACAAGGGAATTAACTCTGTTCTTGAGTGCTTTATTTTCTGATTTGAATTGACAGAATTTTTCAAAAAGGACAGTGTAAGCTTCTTCCCATTCAGTAGTAGAAAATGATTCAAAGGAAGAGTTTACCTCAGAGGAGTCATCACTGCTTGCCATGAGACAGTGAATCTCGTCATCTCCTGAGGTAGCTTGACTTTTTTTCGTCATCGTCTTCATCACTCCATGTAGCCAGCATTGCTTTGGCTTTCTTGAAGACGAACATGTCCTTTTTCAGTTTCTTCTTGAGCTCGGGGCACTCTCCTCTCATGTGTCCCTGCTTCTTGCACTCATAGCACACAACATCAGATTTTTTATTGGACGAATCAAACATGTTGGTGCCCTTTTGGAAAGGTTTGGAGTTTCCTGAACCTCTTCTTTGAATTTTAGGAACTTCTTAAACTGTCTAGTGAGCATGGCCATTTCGTCATTCTCACTATCAGTGGAGGTTTCAGACTCAGAACCTTCCTGTTGGGCACTCTTTTTGGAATCTGAAGAGACTTCTTGGAAGCCTTCAAGGCAATAGACTTCCTTGGATTCTCTTCAGTTTCTTTTCTTTTTACATTTAGTTCATAAGTCATGAGAGATCCAATCAATTCATCCACTTTCATTGTTGAAAGATTCTTGGAATCCTCGATGACAGTGACTTTGGTGTTCCAAGAGGATGGACGAGACCGAATTATCTTCCTCACCAAATCACTCTCTGAGTATTCCTTTTAAGACCTTTCAATCCATTATAAGTACCATGAATCTAGCAAACATGTCAGAAATTGTCTCATCATGGTTCATCTTAACATTTCATATTCTGAGACTAGCATGCTTACCTTGGATTCTCTCACCTCAGACGTACCTTCATATATTAACTCGAGCTTGTCCCACATCTCCTTAGCTGAGGTGCATGTGGAGACTCTTGAATACTCCTTGGGTGGACCGCGCACTGCATCATGTTGAGGGCGCTCCAGTTGAGTGTCCCTTTGGCAATCTGGTCTTTAGTCCATGTATCTTCATCCTGAGGTAGTGTGTACGCTCCTTTGCTGACTATCTTCCATAGTTCAAAGTTTTGTGCACGTAGAAACACCTGCATACGGTTTTTCCAATATGGATAGTCAGTGCCATCAAAGAAGGTGGCCTGGTCACTGAGTGTCCCTCGCCATATACCCTTGGTAGATTCCATTTGACCGTGAATCTCCTGATCGTAAGATCAAATAGATAAAGCAATAAATCGGAGAAACTCGGCTCTGATACCAATTGAAGGGTTGCGGAATTCCCAATATAGTAATCTAGAAGGGGGGTTAAATAGATTACTGTCTCTTAAAAACTATTATCACGTTCTTTTTCTTAAAGCACAGATTAACAAGACAGTATCAAGATCTAAACTATGTGTAGATGAAGTAGAAACCTATCTAGCGTGTGAATATGCAATGTGCTATCAAACATCTATCGTAGAACGATCAAACCACGAGACACGCAGATTTACGTGGTTCAGAGTACACAACAGTGTATCCTACGTCCACGGCACCACACAACCACAGAATAACTGCTTATGAGCGAGTTCGGTGACTACAACTCACACACACCGTGATTTCTCTGATGTGCACCCACGATCAGAAAACCACACACGTGATCTCAAGCATAAGACGCTTGAATCACACAAACACACACACGATTGATAAGATTGTGAAACAGGAAGAGTTCAGAGTATAGAGTAAATCCTGATGTGGAACTCTTCGAGAATGTCTGGATGGAGTTCAAACTTCGACTTGACTGCTTTAGATTGATGGAGAAGGTTGAATCCATGACGATCTATTTAGTACTGCAGGATCAACAGATCTTCCGATCTCTGCACTGCAGACTTGAAGCAAAGCAGTAGCAACTCTTTTCTCTTGGACTTGGCTTTAGGGTTTTTGGTTGTGACTGCTTCTGTACGAGATTCTCTTCAAAAGGATGCTTATATAGTTATGTTTTCATGTGGAGAGTCGTGGGACTTGAAAACACAATCTCGGTATGAAGGAAGGTTTCCGTATTTGAAGATTCTCTGCGTCTGTCGACAGGTATTGAGTGTCTGTCGACAGATTGCAACAGATTTGCAATAGACAGATTTCAGGTAGTTCTGGCCTGTGGCATCTGTCGACAGGCGACATCCATCTGTCGACAGACAAAGTCAATTTTACCAAAACATAGAACTCTGACATTTCTGTCTGTGACATCTGTCGACAGGTCTCTGAGCATCTGTCGACAGGTGCTCTTTTTCTGAACTTAGTACTTTTCTGTCTGATCACAACTGTGGCATCTGTCGACATATGCCTTGGGTCTGTCGACAGGTACATGTATATAATGTACTTGTGATCATTTTCTCATGATTTGTGAAGGCTTGGTTATATGCACTTGTACCTACATGATAAAACATGTATAGTTAGGTATAATGAAGACATAGATAACCAAATATTGTATCATGTTAATTGACATGTATGAAACCTCAATTCAACTCATTCATCATTTAAAAACATTGTTTGATTAACATTTATCATTTAGAATGTGAATTCACTTAGTTTCCATAATATGAAACCCCACAGAAACCAATTCCAAAATTCCATAGAAGACTGGATGCCCTAAGCTGTCAGGAAGTTGCACGGCTCCAATCTCTAACCCTCAGTCCCTAGCAGCCAAAAGACAGAAGGTTCCTCCGAAGAAATGGTCACAAGGCTAAAAGGGTTTAAAGTTCAAAGTGGGCGATACTAACAAGGGGACCCAAACACCTGGCCAACATGCAGGCCAAAGGAAGACATGAATCCAGTGGGGATTGACTGATGAGAGTCTGAGTGGAAGATCTACTCATAGGTCGACGATGCAATTTTTGGAAAAGTATAAAGGTATTAAGATAGGATTAGTGATCCATGCCAGAAAGTTGGCAAGCCAAAAGAGTTAGATGATGACGACCATCTGTCAGTTTCACGAAAGCACAAGCACTGTGATATTATATAAAATTCTGGTTTTCTAAGAGGTCAGAGGGAATATCAATTGGTGACTAAAACATCGATCGTTGACCAAAGCATCATTTACTGACTAAAATATTGATTATTGACCAAAGAACGTCGATATACGAAGTTCCACTTCAACCAACATGATTTAAACAGAAACAGTCGTAGCTCCACTTCATCATATACGAAGCTCCACTTCGACCGACAACGATATAAACAGAAATAGTCGAAGCTTCACTTCGTCATACGAAGTCCCGTTTCACCATATATGAAGCTGCCACTTCGACCGGAAACACAAATTCTCACAGGGAACTCAAACTAAGGCCCATAGGGTAATTAACAAAGTACTTGGTAACAATAAATCTCTTACTCTCATATTTTAAATTTTAAATTTATAGAAATTGGTTGTTAATACCAAGCAAAAGGTTTAAAATAACTGAATGAGTGCTAAGGGGCAACTAAGGGTTCAAAACTGAACATGCTATACTATATGTCTCAGTTGTAGTCAGGTTTGACCTTGGCAACTTAGTTTGTTGTCGTCAGAGTCCTTCAGTCTACAATCTATGTTGTAGTAAGGATTTAACCCTAGCAACACACTATACTATTTTCTGGATGACTGAGTGCGCTAGATCTAAAGTGTTCAGAACCTTGGATTAAGTCTTAATCGGGGTCTTAATCTAGAATAAATGTTAATCTTAGGCTAATTAATTAATATGTTTAATTAATTTATCCTAATAGCTATTAGATATACATGTGATGTATATGATGTGCGGATGATTATGAACCAATGTATGATACTTGAAGAATGTGTATGTGTGTGGATGGTGATTTATCTAGGCCTACGATCCTCCCTCTCTTTCTCATCAAAGTTGTGTACTTCTACCGCTCTCCAATTAGGTACCTCCCCTTGATGTGATCAAGGTTTTGAACTGAATCAAATGTACATTTTTGGGCCTACGTGCCTATAGTTACTTTTAATTATTGTAATTACTCAAATGACATTGGAGTGGCGCGATGGAACCGTGGTAAAAAATCGATAGACCTAATGAAGAGAGAATGAAATCGCCGTTCATGGGATGCTTGAGGGCACATAGGGTTGTGATCAAGTCTTAAGGCTCAACCTTGAACACATTTGTGACGGACCACAACGTTCAAACCCGTTATCCTGATAACGAGCCTGACGCGGCTCCGCCTCCCGCGAACGAGCCGAAGCTTCGCAAGGGATATCATTCACACATGTCTGTAGAAATATAAAGGAAACAACTGAACATAAGTAAATTTTCCATTCCACAAATATTACATGAGAGTTACATAGCCAGTTTATCAACTAAAAACCATAAACCAGCACCACAAAACCTGGGGCATACCCCGAGGTGCACAAAGAGAGAAAATTACACTCTTGGTGGTGGCGCAGACCCTGCTCCGCTACGGTGCGGCCCGGAACTAGAAGACAGTTGGGAAGCCTCCTGCTCTCCCTCACCTGAAAGGATTAGGGGGGTGAGCCTCTCTAGTCAATGGCTTAGTAGGGAAACCTCCCCCAAAGAAACTGAGCAAACCACACTCAAGTAACTAAGCAGGAAGCTATGCTATAGCAATTTAAGAATTGTTTAAGCAGATATTAAAGCTATAACTTACTTACCGCTTGCTGTCCTCAAACGTAGTTTAAATGAATAAATAGAAAACCCAAACAGGTGTACGAGCTAAAGTAGGTAAATGCCAAACTCGGGTCGCACACCCTGGCTCGCGACACCAGCAACCGACCCTGACAAACACACAGGCCTACCTCTCAGCCACAGACAAAAGGTCCAGCTGCCGCTCCACTAAACCAAACAAGAACTGTGGAGACCAACCCAAACCACCAGACTGCAGGTCACACACCCCGCAGGCCCATGCCTGACACTTTAGGACTCCGACCTAAGCTCCCTAAAGTGAGGCACTGGAGAAAGGACTAGCTGGGTCCAGTACGTCTACTGGTGTCCGTCCCCCCAACTACGAGCGCGCTACAAGAGACTAAACAACAAACTCTCACAAGTTGCTGTCCCTGCCATCTTTCCTTCAGTCGGATGACAACTCTCCTCGAGAGCGAGGGTGTCCAGGAAGACGACAAGACCCTGACGGTACCACTGGACCAAGACAATCCCCGAGCACCCCACATGCCTGGCTCCCCTCGGACCTGGGGCTCCCAACTGAAGAGGTAACCACAGAAGGCGTAGCACTACCTGCCACGCACACTGAAACTCGTGCATGCTACGCAAACCACGTGAACCAACACAGGTTACTGAAACCATCACACACTCATACCACGTGAGCTACCACTCATCATATGAACCTCACTCCCAAGGAGCACAACAAGTGCCAAAGCACCGCTAACCATTTCCACACACACATCGGTTAACCATGCCATGCATCGGTTAACAAAAACAAATACAAACCTTAACATTTTCATGCAAATAGTAACCCTCGTCTGTGATCGTGACAGAGGCCCTGGTCGCGTTCATATCGCGACGCCCCGACAAGTCGCAAGCACGAAGGTGAACGCGACGTGTCGTCCTATCGCGATCTAGTCCCGACAGGGGAGACCGTCGCCTCATAGGCGAAAAACCCTAATCGGGTCCCCCCGCCAGAAAACCCTAAAAACCCTGCCAAACATGGTTCCAATCCATTTTCATGCTCTTTGTGATGTCCTAGCATGATATCTATGGTTCTTAAAGTTGTAATACAACACACACCACCATCCACAAAATCCATGGAGAAAAGGTAGAATCTCCCTACTTTGATGAAGAACACGAAAACTGGCGATAACCCGGTGTTTCTCCACTCCACACGCGATCCTCGCAGCGAGAATACGTCTAACCGAGGCCCACAACCTCGAATCACCGAAATCCCACGAGGAAAACCTCCCTTGCCGAGCAAAGCTTGTGAAAGCTCTGTTCTACCAGGGTTTCTTAAAATTCCGCTCGTTGGGAATGCGATGTATCGCTATGTCGCGACCAAGTTGCGACGCGGTTGCCCGTCACAATCTTCCTGTCGACGTCAGCAAAGCGCCCGCGCGCGCGCGACATGCGGCACGCAGAACGTGACATCCCCAGGTGTCGCGATGAGAACACGACGCACCCCTCTGCCGCGTTCAGGGACAGAGAACAAACCTACGCTTTGGGCCAACCAACCGACCCACAATGCCCCGGAAACCTGTGTAAGCACCTGCCACACACAATGTGGGCCATACACTGGCCACCACAACTGATATAGGACGATCCGAACAGTCGATATGCTACAACATTTGTATCCGGTTCATGATCATCCGTGTGGCTATTAATATATATATGATATATATTCATTTCTACACCTACTAAGTACATATTTGCATGGATGTAAATATATTCTAACTATATGTGTGAGACGCATATTTTTAGCTATGAGACCAAATTGTATAAAAACCCCTCCATATTAATATTAAGTAGGAAAGCGTAAGGTAATAAGCTTGACCTATGTTGTAACGACCCTCTCCATACCGGTATGATTATTCAATCCCATCGTATAAGGGCGTCGCCACAGTGGGACAGTACCCAACACTAGTCGATAGGTTGATAGATATTACTTGATAGCAATAGAGTACAGCGGAATAAAATAAATAACTCACTTTTAACCCATCCCAACACACAATCCGCAATCTAATTAGCGAAATAGAAAGACAATGTCCACATTATACAAGATAAAAGAACTACATGTCCAAATATGGTCCATACAATAATTCTTTTCATACTATGAGAAAAAGAAAAGTACAACGAGTCGCAGCTCCACAAAAAAGTCTTCTAATTGGCGATCCTCACTACTTCCTTCTAGTGCATGATACCTGTCAACCTGTATGCCGAAGCAAGGGTGGTCAAAGACTCAGCAAGCAAACCAAGACTTAAACTTAACTGTCACACCCACATAAGGCATTAACATTAAAGAGATGCACACTATCATTCAAATCACGAAGGTACTCATGGTCCTTACTCTTAACTAGCGATACTTATTATTTCAATGAGCATGCTTTAGTCTATCATATTTCTATTCTAAATCATAAGCATTACATCATACACATGTACAATTTCATACCCTAACATGTAGCATGGTTCGTCCACACATTATTTCATTCCATAGATATCTCAACCACTAAAGCATAAGATTGAGCATAAGGAAAAAAAAACAAGCTAGCACGATGACTACTTTCTTTTCACATGCACTTTTCGTATTTAATTGTACAATTTACTTGCTATTTTAACATAATAAAATCTCATGCACATAGCTTCACATTTTATAGCATGACTTGAAGGTTAAAACATGGTGAAACCATTTAGCAATCAATAAGCACTTAAGTATGAACTTTTTATACTAATTGAGCATTTCAACTAGCATGGAATCCAAATATTATTCATGCATTTACCACGTTCATAATCTCACTTTATTTGGTTCTTGTAGGCATTTCATTCAATTACATGGATCTACAATTATTCACATATTATCTTATCCCTTAGATAAGTCTACATGTTCATTTTTTGTGTTGCATAAATAATCTGGTTGTCTAAGTTTACTCACATACACCATTACATGATATTTAAACTACATGATATGATACTAAGCATGGCATTTCGATTGAGAGATTAACATATGGAAAACATAAACATGGCATGCTAGTAACTATTTTCACATGCAAGCACACTATCACTTCATACACTTTAAGGTTGCTGTTATAACATTATATCACATTAACATATCATGGATCACAATTTCACATCTAACACATTGGTTTCACATGTTTGCACAATTTCTCATTTACATTAACTCTCCCTCATGTCTCATTTCACATAATTATCATATCATTTACTCTTGTTTTACTTATCACATATCACATCATTTGCACTTACCATGTGCCACATTCACATATCATTCACACTTTATTCATATTTCATTGCTTAAACAATTGCCATGACACATAGTCCTAACTACCAGTAGAGGACACTAACAATATCTCATTCTCATAACTCATCCATAACATGACTCATCACATCTCATAACCATAACTCATAATCACATACCCACCACCTACGCATACAGTGGTAAACCTTGGTAACTGCGCAGACCGGGAGAATCCTCTCCACCCTATCCAATAGTACTTGTCCACCTCCGGGATTTCCCTAATGCCTTTAGGACGAACTTTTCACACATAGAGTTTTCCATAGGATCTTTTCTATGTACAACTCTCGAGGCCTCTAGGGTAGCAGTGTCATTTTGGCCCAATTATTACACATTACATTCGCTTTATCGCATTTTCACACATTATTCACATGTTTTACTTATTTTGTTGAATCATTTTTATGTTACCTCCATAAATTCCACATGTCTCAGTTAACCCTAACATGATACTACTATTAACAGAAAACAAATATTCGGTACCTCACACTAATCAGGTTGAAACATACAAAATCAACCATGTTCATATTAGCATGCGTTGAACACTCTCGTTTTCGCATGGAAATTTCATAGAGCACTCTACAGTTATCCTATAATATGAGAGATTTACCCACAGACTAATTTCAAGTTTATGATCACACATGCAAATTTTCATATTTTTCTGAATCATATTACATTTACAGAAATTAAAACATTCAATCTCATGCCATTTATAATTCAATTTATCATGGAACATAACATGCATATCAGATTTGACAGTTCACAGACCTGAACCTAACATACACATTGTTGCAAGCATTTTCCCCCGATTTTATTACACACACACACTTTTACTGCAAATTTTGAATAACCTACTCATGCTTTCTATTTCCATTGCAGAAATTACAGTAACTCACATGAACATGAACAAATTCTCAAATTTGCAGGGTATGGACTGGCACACACACATGGTATAGAAAAAAATTTGGGGCATTTATTCCTCAGGAATCATGTAGACAGTAGGTGAACATGCATAATCCATTTTCCCAACATGTATTTCATAAATCTAATAATTTATGCCATCCACAAAAAACACAGAAATTTCCACACATATCAATTATCTATTTTACATAACATATAAAATTACACTATATCCCTCATGCGTCAAAGTCCGGAAATACTTATTTAAGGCAGATAGTTTACTGTTCTGCACTGAAGACTTAGTGGCAGTGTCTAGCCGTTAAGGATATGGACGGCAAGATCGCTGGCCGCAGACTGGAGATCTTGGCGGCAAGAGACCTTGACGCCAAGTTCCTGATGTGCAGAACATAGACCGAGCTCCAAATAACAGAGAATGGGGAATCCAGGACACGAATTAAAACCCACAAAAATACCTAGGACTTAGGGAACATGCACAAGCTTAAGATCTAGGGTTTACTGCCTCTCTCTAAAAATTCTACAAAGATCGGAATATTTTGATGAAGCCCTTCTCGCCTTGCCAAAAAGGTGATCAGAAACTCCTTCAATCCTCTTCCCCTGTCGATGTAGATGGCACCTCGGGGTTGGGATATCTTCTTGGATGCATGGCTGTCCTCCAGACGTTGTAAATCCTTGGTTTGCACCTCCAGTCGACGGATCAAGGCCACCAACTTCAGGTCTTCTCTTGTTCTCCCATAGCTAGGGTTTTCTTCTTTCAAAGAGTCAAGGGACGCTTCAGGTTGCAAGAGTGGTTGCTTATAGGTAGGGACTGAGGTTTCGCGCAGGGCTGATGGATGAGACATTGAAGAAACATCTCCCCAATCAGGGAGGAAGACCATCCCGGAATTCCTGGGCCTGCTGCGCACAGAAAACCAGAGAAGTAAACGTCCACATCCCTGGAGTTCACTTAAGTGTAGGCGTCCATCGACATGGACGTTTACTCATCATGGGCGTCCACCCATGTTGACGCCAACGTCCCTCTTCGGCCAGAAAAAAAACAATGCAGAAAACCATACTTGCACTCTACATGTACATGCAATGTACTAAGTACAATGTACACATTAACTACACCATGCAATAACCAATGTTCACAACCAAACATGCACATGCATACATAAGTATACCAAGGTGTTATGTATGTAGAATTAGGTATACTATTATCACATGCATAAGATATCATACATACATACATACATACTCATCTAATTGAACAACGTTTACAACCAAACATGCACATGCATACGCAAGTACGCCTAGCTGATTGTACGTAGATGTCTACATATGCATGCATGATATTACACACAAGCACAATTCCACACAACAACAAAATAAAGGATATTCGAGAGCCTCACAAATTGGATAGGCAAATATCACACGTAGAAGATAACGTACATATATATGTATATCTATCTACATATGTACTTCATATATTCACACACAATATCCATGAAATAAGTACACAGGATATTCTTTGATATTTAGATAATACTGCATAATATTATTCAAATATTCTAAGTTTGAGATGCCGTAGTATTCATAATACTCCTCATTTTGCTAATTGCTCATTTCTACATAAATTACCTTATATACATATATCTATACATACATGCACATACTCAAGAGAAGTATAAAACTTATAGTAGGCACAATGAACTACATATGCTATGCACGCAACAAGTGAATACCCAACACACCATATAAAAGAATAAAACTCGGGGTCTAACATATGTGGCCTCCCATCATTATATGATGGATGTCTTTTCTTGATATTGACTGAGTTGGCAGAGTCACTTTGGGCTCACTTATATTGGAATTGATAACCGCCCTACGACATGCGGATGTCAAAGATGGCTTGAAAACATGCTATGCTTGGGGGAGTCACCCCGGGCATATCATCAACCAAGTCCGTCATGTAATGATGGTTTAGATTTAATGAATATTGTGGTTAACAGAGTCACTCTGGACCTTGATGATTCAGAGGCCAAAAAGAATGAAATCACAAGGAGTTGTGATTGGTAAGAGTGCCTACCTTTTGGACTTGGTGTGATTGGTTGAGTCCCTCGAGGTCACACCAATGCACCAATTGGATTTGGATCCCCACTAGAAGTTCACCGGGAGTCTGATTCACATGTTAGAGGGCATCATGTGTTTCATGAGAAAATAGTGGAGTAAATTCAAGATAAAAGTTCATGTCTAATTTTTTAAAATCCATAAGTCTTCATGTTATTATCTTCAGCTACATTTTTACTTTTCAGAATGTGTTGCTTTAAATCCTCTCTGTGGCATATTAGAGTCAATCGGCTCACTGGTCCTAATTATGTGGATTAGCTCAGAAATTTCAGAATTGTTCTCACATCGGAGAAAATCGCATATGCCCTCGATGAGATCGTGCCCAAGTCGACCGCAAGGGGCTAGTGAGGATGAAATTGCTTATTATTAGAAGTATAAGAAGGATCAAGTCTTTTAGTTGTTACATATTGGCCTCTATGACTCTTGAGTTTTGTAAGACAACATGAAAGATCGATGCACAATCCATTATCCTACATTTCCACAAATTGTTTAAGGAGAATGAAGAACTTGGTGATATGAGATATCAAAGAGTCTCTTCCAGGCTAGGATGACTGAGGGGGTATCAGTTCAGAATCATGTCGTAAAATGATTGAGTGGATAGAGGAATTAGTTGCTCTAGGATTATCCTAAAGGATGAACTCTATGTAGACCTTATACTCTAATATTGTAACACCCCGAAAATTTTAAAGTGTTAAGAAAATATGAATAATGTGGTTATTATACATTAGTATTGTCATAAATTGAAATAATTAGAATTTAAGTTTAATTAATTTTACATACGTTACCGAGTGTCGTATACAGAGGTGCGCGCTCCCACAGGCGACACTGGAAAATGACAACGAAATAAAAATCTGAGAACACCATAATTTTCAGAAAAATGTGGAGATCTCAGAAATATAAATATCCAAATTTCTCGGCATGCGGACTTCGAGGTTCAGCCGACGTGACTATTGTTTTAGCAATTTTTCACCTTGTGTGAAATAAAATCTAAAAATTAAATAAAAATCACCATAATTTTTAAAACTATCACAATAGCTTATGGTTGAAATTTAAAGATAAATGGATACCATTTGAACATGTTTGCATAGTGTTTATTGAGCCAGCCAATTTTTGATTTAATTACGGTAGAGATTTTTGGGTTATTTCTCACCTATGCGTTAGGAAGCCACGTATCCCATTTCACATGGGGCAGATCATCACCACGTTTTACCCATATGTGTCACCTTTGGAAGTTGCATGGAGCAAGCGTCCTTGGTGGTTTAAGGGGATTTATATCTTGACACATCAAAGGCCAACGTGCCATCGTGCATGGGTAGCTTGGTAAACTATAAAAACACCCCAATGCCATTTTGCGAACCTTTCCAGCACTCCTGTTCTTCCTGCTCCTGCTGTTGCTGTGCTTTCCAGCCTAGTATTGTGAGTTGCTGCTGGAACCATTGCTGCGGTTGGAGCCACTTCTTCTACTTCTCTTGCCGTAGCTGCTCCTGCTGTTGCTGTTGGAGCCGCTGCTTCTATTGCCCTACTATAGCTGTTGTTGCTGTGGGGTGCTGTTGCTGAAGCTATAGCTGCTGCCACTCCTTAAGGAGTTGTAGCTGCTACTCGCTGGGTTGCTGCTACTTCTTTTGTAATTGCAGTGCTGCTACTTCACCACTTGCCCCTGTCATACCTACTTCTTTCTTCTACTAGTGGTGAACTCATCAAAGTAAAGGCTTTACTCTTCAAGTCAGGTAGAATTCTTTTCCTTTCTCTTCATCTTACTCAATTGACTTGTTAGAAACCTCCTGTGTAGGTGGTTCCCTCCTCAAACTGTTGCTTGACTCTATAAACACTCTTAGAAGTGTAGTTTTATCCTATAGTATTTCTTGTTGAATATCTAATGGTTGTTATAGGAATGTTCCTCCAGCATCACGTTGTGTTAATTTTTAAGCTAACCAGCTATAGGACTCCCTTCCTACTCTTCACCTCTTCTTCTTACATTTCACTTAGTTCAGGTAATGTGAGGTGATCCTTTACCACGTGTGTGCTATTTTCCAGACTTGGAAAGTAGTTCCTGCCAAGAATTGAACCATCATCATGTCTAAATTTGTGTTGATTATAGGAGATCACCCATCATTTCTTTTCATTTCAATATGTCTCAAATCTGAAATCATATCAATTTTCCTGTGTATTGTAGATGGAACCATAATGGTTCTTTCTCCTTCGTGAAATTGATTTATTGAGACCATGGAAGTCTTAAGTGATGTACTTGATAAGTGATTAATGAAAAAGGAGTAGAGAGTTCTAAGAGAGGTGCTTTTCCATTCATTTCCCTTTGATTAACTTCTTGTTAATCATCCATGTGAATCATATTCCATGATCTTTCTTCCATTTTCTTGTCAAGTTATATTGATTTATAAAACTGAAATCATACTTGTTCAAAGTCCTAATCATGTTAGGAATGATAGAAGAGCTTGCTAGTACAATTTCTAGTTGGTTTGAATCAGTTTTTGAAAGTTTATGT
Organism: Colocasia esculenta; assembly: GCA_014218235.1. Classification (NCBI taxonomy): domain Eukaryota; kingdom Viridiplantae; phylum Streptophyta; class Magnoliopsida; order Alismatales; family Araceae; genus Colocasia; species Colocasia esculenta. The sequence continues at coordinate 21,643,604 of CM024754.1, read as the reverse complement.
AGCACCTATCGACAGCCCTGCATGTACCTGTCGACAGGGCCCCCTGTCCAGAACCCAGAAAATGGAACCTGATAGGGGCTGTCGACAGCAACACCCTTGGCTGTCGACAGCCACTGTCAGGCTGAGGGTTCTGCTTCTGGAAAACAGCACCTGTCGACAACAAACTTCTGGCTGTCGACAGGCACCGCCAGGATCATGTTTCCAGCTCTGACCTTGTTCCATTCTTTACTGGAAACACCTCAATTGTTCCAGCTGTTAGCCCACCTATATCTTGTGGTTTTTACCACCTAAACACCTACTAAAACCAATCATGTATCTTCTCTTTACCATTAATTATCCCTTCAAAAGTTCCAGTCATAATTGATCTTGTGAGATCATCAGTTTCTGTAATCAGTGAAGGAAGAGAGTTCCTAAGTTCTTGTTGTGTGAACCGTGAGTGAATTCCTGTGTACCTTGATTTGTTACAAAGATAAATGTGTTATGATGACGAGTTGTGAGTCTTTGGACTCATTCGAGAAATATGTCTGGCAAATAAAGGGCTGGTTCAGTCCTGGGGGAGCGCTCGAATTCGTCAGTGGCCTCGCGGAGGCGATGAGAATTTGTGGATGTTGGCATGCATCAGTTCGTATTTGATAGTCATCATATCATGCTTGTGTGTGTGAAAATGTGTCTGACTCTGAATTCAAGTATCATCCTGAGTTATTGATCTTGCTTCCAAACTATTCTTGTTCAATACGTGATATCAATTTGGCTCATTGTCCAATTTCTTGACACTTAGTGCTAGCTATACATATGATCTTATCTTGAGATTATACGCTTGAATCCTTTCTATTTCAAGGAATTGAATTCTATTGGGCTAGTTAGCTCATCAAATTCCACTTTTTCTTTGGTAATCTACAATTTTACAAGGCGGGACTTCGGGACTTGTGTGTGGAGAGACCAACCATGGTGGCATTTTATTTTTACAATGTAAATCAAGAACCATGTAACTCCTATTGAAAGGATGAATAATTATTTTTATTTAGTAAAGTCCCGAGCATTTACTGTTCAATTAGTTCAATTTTACTCTTGATTTCTCGTTCGCTCACGTTCCGGCATTTATAGATATATTAAATGACAGGACGTGACAGAATGGTATCAGAGCATAGTTCGATAAACCTAGGGATAACCTGTGAGGATGGGTAGAAAGCCTGAGGTTAAGCTAGATAGGTAAAAGTCGGGTATAGATTGTATGAGTATGAATGGAATATCTAGAGATAGTTTCCTTCCTACAATTCATCTTCACGTCCATAATTTCATACTTGTGGATTCTCCATTTGTACAAATCATATGTACTAATTGTTTCATGTCTTTAGAACTCACTTTCCTTTGGTTTCCTTCTTCTATCTTTCTCCTTATTCCTACTCAAGAACTTCATGAGTAAAGTGTTTACCATGTCCACATATTTGAAACAACTATAGAAGAGTTGTTCTATTCTTGTAATCATGTTTTAGCTATAGTTTGTGCTATGATTCAACATATTATGAAACTTATCCCATTAGAAGCAAGCAAAGGTTTTAGGAAGTGTTGCACTTCTAGTTATCATCTTGCTTTTAGATTTTCATGCCATAGTATATCCCTATTGTCCTACTCGTCTTCCTCATGAAATACGGTGTTTAGAACTGGAAATAGACCCTTTTGATGTTTCCAATCATGTAAGGATTCAGAGAAACACTTGGGTAATTTTCCATGGTAGTTTTATCACATTCCTGAAGGTTTAGATCTTACCTGTCGACAGCCAGCACTTACCTGTCGACAGGTACCATGCTTCTAAACCCAGAAATAAAGAACTGACAGTAGCTGTCGACAGAAGTTCATCGCCTGTCGACTGCCGACTCTGGTCTGTCGACAGATGTGCTCAGACCCTAAAAATTGTTTCTGGGAGGACAGTAGCTGTCGACAGCCATTGCCTAGCTATCGACAGACACCATCTGTGATGAACTGGTCCTTCTTCAGTTAGTTAGAAGATCAGCAGGCACTCTGTAGAACTAAAACTCATACCTTATTTACATTCCATATCATTTAAGTAAATGATTTTCATTTACTTAAGATATTACATGTAAATAAGGAAGTACCCCCCATTTGAATCCAATAAAAATATCAGAAAAATCATATCTCTTACCAATAAAAAGTCACTCTCCCACCGAAGAAGAAAAAACCGATTTTGGCGATTCCATCAAATAGCATCTTTCTAATTTCTTACAATTTGGCCTACCTAAAAATCTCATAATTCAAATAAACCTAGTAGAATACTAAGAATCCAAGGTCCGGTGAAAAATGATAAAACGCATATGACTTCTCCAAGGGAGCCCTCTCCTACTGAAGGAAAAGTCAACTTGTTCATCCCTTAATTACATCAACATGGCTTTTGCATTGATATTTATTATCTCCAACTTTAAATAAGAGTTAGTAAATGAATGGTTCAATTGATTATATAGATTTCATGACTATCCTCGTGATATATTCTTCCGTTGGCTTTCCATTTTCTTGGATTCTAACTTATTATACCACTGAGATGAACCATTAAATCATCATTTACATTAAACCAAGTAAGACTCTTAATAACTCAAATATTGAAACACTCACACAATTGATGATCAAATTTCAAGATTGTTTTAAATCTCACGAATCTTATATGTAAGGTAGGATTAAATCTATTTATCTCTACTGGAGTGGATAACCAAATAGATTGGTGAAGAAAAGAAATTAAAAAATAAATCTGCTGAGAGATTTCTGAAGAAATGCAAGAATATGTGAACATTTTTGTACTAAATTTGGATTTGGTCAATGATCCTTAACTCCTAATAGCAGTTTTCTTCAGGCTAGAGTTTATTGCATTCCCGTCTAACCGTAACATAAGGATCAATTGTCTCTAGTTGAGATTAAAACTCAAAATTTTGCTTCAACTAATTAGTACTTAGCGTGTCAACGCACATACAAATTGACTTGGTCAATAGGAAGTTTTACAAAAATCAACTCCATGCTTTCTAGAATTGACCTCAATCAGTGATCGCAGTTTGATTAACTTAATTTAATTTGTTTACTCAGCCAGCAAATGGGAGAAGGAGCACATTGGAAAGAGGTTCAACAGGCAATGACAACCTTGCTCAGTCCTAGAACGGTAGTTCCGTTGTTGATCAAGGAAAAATGAAGCTGTATAAGAATATTAATAGTCTAAACTCTTAAGAAACAATAAGTATTACAGTGTCCATACGGAAGAAGACAGTTCTCCCCAGTAATAGAGAAATAGCTGGCAAACAGAAGATGAAGCGGAGCAAAGAGAACAAAAAAAGTAAGAATCCAACAAGCAAGCGACGTTAAGGCACAACTTAAGGAAGCTTGTACATGTTGTCACAAATCAGGTCATGTCAAAGAGAACTGTTGGCGGAAACTAGGAGCATGTTTAATGTGTGGAAGTCTAGAGCATCGGATCTCAGAATGTCCTGTACTCTCTCAGAGCAAAGACAAGAGTTCAGGAAAACTTGAAGCCATAAGGAAAAGTGACTGAAGCTATTAGAAGTAATTTCATGTATAAGTCAATAGGACTTGAGTATAGTGACAAATACTTGAGTTTAGAGTTGTTACAATATATCAAAACGTGGTAGTTTTGCCAATCATGTAACTTTATAAGGCTGACTATAAATTCTGTAATAGAAATCTTATGGGATAAATAAAATTCTTGTTGTCTATCTCCATATTCTTCACATTCATCATTCTTGTCATACTTTATTACCCTTCCCAAGGAAATATATTTACATAACCCTCTAAGGAGTAAGGTTATTCCTTAGTGGGGGAGACTTTGAGTATAATATACTACTGCCAAAGATAGAGAACATAGTAAGGTCGTATCTAATTGAACCCATGATCACAATATTGCTCTTTAATATCTAAATGCTAATATCTAGATTTCCATCAACCGACGATGTTATATCTAGATTTCCATCAACTGACGATGTTAAGATAATAAATTATATAGAGAGTGTAAGCATCGTATACATAAAATCATGACGGGATTGATGAGACTAATCTGGATAAATAAATTTTAAAAGACTGAAAACTTACATCTTTGTGATCCATCCAAACTAGTCAAGGAGTTTGGAGGACCAAACTCTTTTCTTAGTAGGGGAGAGTGTAACACCCATAAAATTTTTAAAGTGTTAAGAAAATATGAATATTGGTTATTATACATTATTATTGTCATTAATTGAAATAATTAGAATTTGGATTTAATTAATGGTACATACGTTACCCCAGTGTCGTACATAGAGGGGCGCGCTCCCACATCGACACCGGAAACGCAACGAAATAAAAATCTAAGAACACCATAATTTCTAGAAAAATGTGGAGATCTAAGAAATATAAATATCTGAATTTCTCGGCATGCGGACTTTGAGGTTAAGTCGACGCGTATTTTTCGAGCAATTTTTCACCTTGTGTGAAATAAATCTAAAAATTAAATAAAAATCACCATATTTGTAAAACTACCACATAACTTATGGTGGAAATTTGAGGACAAATGGATACCATTTGAACATGGTACCATGTGTTTATTGAGCCAGCCAAATTTTGATCCAATTACGGAGAGATTTTTGGGTTATTTCTCACCTACGCGTAAGGAAGCCACCATCCCATTCACATGGGGTAGATCATCACCACGTTTTACCCATATGTGTCCCTTTGGAAGTTGCATGGAGCAGGTGTCCTTGGGTTGGTTAAGGGGATTTATATCTTGACACATCAAAGGCCAACGTGCCATCGTGCATGGGTAGCTTGGAAACTATAAAAACACCCCAATGCCATTTTGCAAACCTTTCCAGCACTCCTGTTCTTCCTGCTCCTGCTGTTGCTGGTGCTTGCCAGCCTAGTATTGGTGAGTTGCTGCTGGAACCATTGCTGCGGTTGGAGCCACTTCTTCTACATCTTTGTCGTAGCTGCTCCTGCTATTGCTGTTGGAGCCGTTGCTTCTATTGCCCTACTGTAGATGTTTGTGTTCGTGGCTACTGTTGCTGAAGCTATATCTGCTGCCACTACCTAAAGGAGTTGTGCTGCTACTCGCTTTGCTGCTACTTCTTTTGTAATTGCAGTGCTGCTACTTCACCACTTGCCCCTGTCATACCACTTCTTTCTTCTACTAGTGTTGAACTCATCAAAGTAAAGGCTTTTACCCTTCAGTCAGTAGAATTCTTTTCCTTTCTCTTCATTTTACTCAATTGACTTGTTAGGAAACCTCCTGTGTAGGTGGTTCCTCCTCAAACTGTTGCTTGACTCTATAAACCACTCTTAGAAGTGTATGTTTGTAACGACCCTCTTCATACCGTACGATTATCCAATCCCCATCGGTATAAAGGACGTCATTACAGTGGAATAAAACCCCATGCTAGCCGATAGGTTGAAACGTACTTGAATAGCAATTTACTACAATGGAGTTTAAAATAAACAATTCAACTTGGGCTCATCACCATCACATATTCCACAGTCTATATAGCAAATAAATTGACAGCATCCCCATTGTTACATGATAATGAAATTACATTGTCCAAAATGATTGTCCGTACACATATTGTTTAGATGATAAAGAAAGTACACCAAATCTACTCCTCACGAGCTACTCCTCCATAGATAGACCTTCGCTATGCCTTCCTCCAAACTAGCAGCACATGTCTCACCTGTACGCTGGAGCAAGGGTGGTCCAAAGACTCAGCAAGTAAAACAAAGACTTAAACTCAAACATGCCACCTTCAGATTAAGCTATTAACACAAAGTATACACACTATCATTCATATTACAAGAATACACATGGAACACACATTCAACTATCAACACGATTTTGAATCATTTAACCAGCTTTGTTCTATCACATGTTTATTCTAAATCATGGATGCTAATGCTATACACTTGTACATACGTTCTATTACATGTAACATGAGACATTCATTCACACAATTATCCATTTCATGATATAATTTTACAATTAGAACATGAAATGACATAAGGAAATGAGCAACCTAACATGATGACTATTCACTTTTTTTCACATGTACCTTTCATATGGAATTTCACATTTCACTTGCTGGTTTTTAATGTAATTATTCTCATATGCATGGTTTCATAGTTCACAGCATGAATTGTAAAGTCTAGAATATCGTCAATGATTGGCAAATCCAACTGATTTAAACATGAAACTCTATGTTAATTACTCATCACTCCTAGGATGGATCTAAACATTCTTACTTATGTTTATCACATTCCTACCATACTTTACTTCTGTTTTGACATGAATTGGATTTAATTGCATGGAATTAGATTTATTCACACACAATCTCATTCATTAGGTAGCTTCTCATATTTATTGTTCGTATTACACTAATAACAGGGTCAAATATATTTATTTACACGCGCTATCACATGAATAGAAATCATTTACATGACATGGTGCTAAACATGATATTGTAAGGATGTAAACATGACATGCAATGATTCTAAACATGACACTGAAGTGATGCTAAACATGATATGGTGATGTTGCAAAACATGATATTGCGACGAAGGTACCCAAACATGAATTTCATGAGCATACCGCATTAACATATTTGTTTCTCCTGCAGCACATTCTTATTAGCACTAACTCTACTCTTCACATAATCCCACATTACTTACTCTTCATTTTCACATATCACATTCATGTCATTGTACTCATCACATGTCACTTTTGTATATCATATGCACTTACTCATATTTCAATAATTTAAAGATGCCATGACACATAGTCCTAACTACCGATAGAGGACACAACGAACATCTCATACTCATGACTCATGTCACATAACTCATATCACATATCTTATGTCACATACCCATGTCACATAACTCATATCACATAATTTATGTCACATAACTCATAACATTACTCATAACACATACTCATAACACATACTCATAACACATACTCACCACCTAGGCAATGTAGTGGTGAGTCTTGGTAACTGCGCAACCGGGAGAAGCACTCTCCACCCTGTCTAGTGGTACTTGTCCACCTCCGGGTTTTCCCCATGCCCTTGGGACAAACTTATATCACATAGAGCCTTCCATAGGGACTTTCTATGTACACTCGCGAGGCCCCTAGGGTAGCAGTGTCATTCTGGCCCAATTATTATACATTTACTTATTCACATTTTCTCCTCATTATGCACACACTTTTCATAAATCACTTAATCACTTTACATACACTAGTGATCAGTTATACATAACTTCAGTTAACCTAATCATGATACTACCCACAGAGTTTAAGCATTCAGTAAATTTACACTAATCATGGTGGGGAAAACACATTATCAATCAAAATCATAATATCATGCTTTAAGGATTCATTTTCGCATGAGATTTCATAACCTACTCTACGGTTATCTAAATCACCAAAAATTTGTGCACACACTGATTACAGGGTTCAGATTTCTCATGCGAATTCTCATATATTTTTTTCGAATTACAAAATTTTAGCAAGAATTAAATACTTATTTACATGCCACCCAAACTCAATTTATCATGGAGTACAACATCAGGTCAGATCTAACAGCCCACTAACCTGCATATAGCATTCACATCATCATGGAAATTTTCCCTAAATTATCGGACATCATGCGATTTTACTAGAATTTAACACCCTCAAACATGATTTCTAATTTCGATATAAAATCATAAAGAAACACCCATGGTCAAGGAAAAATTCCGAGTTTTACAGACATGGACTGACAGGTACACACATGGTCTAGACAAAGTTGGGCATTAAATTTCCTCATGGATCATGTAGACATATTTTTAACACAAACAAAGTCTCATCCAAGAGCATTTTATACATGAAACTATTTATACTATTTACATAAATTCACCCTACTTCCACAACACATTCTATTATCTATATAACATAGCACATCACATTTACATTATATCCTCATTCGTCAAAATCATGGAAAATAATCATATAGGGTAGAACAGTTTTCTGTTTCTATTAGATGAACTAGACGGCAAGGTCTGGCCGTCCACATGAGTTAACGGCAACATCGTTTGCCGCCAGATGGAGATCTTAATGGCAAGATCTCTTGCGTTAAGTTCTTGTGTCTGTGCAGACACACAGACCGAACTCAAAGATGGGTGGAAGTGGGGCCAGGACTCGAGGAAAAATCCGCAAAAATACTGGGACTTAAGGGGACATGTATGGGATCAAGTTCTAGTTTACTGCCTCTCAGTAAATCTACAAGATCGAATAAGCTGATGAAGCCCTTCTCGGCCTTGCAAAAGGTGTTCAGAAACTCCTTCGATCCTCTTCTCCTATCGATGTAGATGGCACATCGGAGCTGGGATCTCTTCTTGGATGTATTGGCCATCCTCCAGATGTTGAAGCTCCTTGGTTTGCACTCCAGTCGATGGATCAAAGGTCACCAACTCTAGGTCTTCTCTTGTTCTCCCATAGCTAGGGTTTCCTTTTTCAAAGGGCCAAGGGGACCCTTCCGGTTGCAAGAGTGGGTTGCTTATAGGGTGAGGGTGAGGTATTGCGTATGGCTATGGATGAGACGTTGAAGAAATGTCTCCCCAACCAGGGAGGAAGACCATCCGGAATTCCTGGGCCTGCTGCGCACAGAAAACCAGAGAAGTAACGTCCACATCACTGGCCGTTTTACTTAGGTGTAGGCGTCCATCGACATGGACGTTTACTCATCATGGGCATCCACCCATGTTGACGCCAACTTCTCTATGGCCAGAAAACAAAATAATGCAGAAAATCATACTTGCACCCTACATGTACATGCAATGGACTAAGCACATGTACACATCAACTACACCATGCATAAGTACAACGTTTACACTAATCATACACATGCATACTTAAGTATACCAAGATGTCAGGTGCTTAGAATAGGTATACTATTATCATATGCATAAGATAATATACATACATTATACACATATAAATCGAGCAACGTTCACAACTAAACATACACATGCATTCAAAGTACACCTAGCTGATATGTACATCGATATCTACATATGCATGCATGATATTTACACACAAGCACAATTCCATACGCACAACAAATAAAGATAAGTCGAGGGCCTTATCAATTGGATAGGCAAATATCACGTGCGTAAGACAACGTACATATACATGCATATATTATATACATATGTACTTCATATATTCACACACAATATCCACAAATAAGTAGCACAAGATATGCTTCAATATTTAGAAAATACATGCATAATATTATTCAAATATTCTAAGTCTAAGATGCTTCGTATTCATAGTACTTCTCAACTCCGCTAATTGCTCATTTCTATATGAATTATCTTATACACCTATATATATATATATATATATATAATATATATATATAATATATATATACACACACACACCAAAAGAGGATAAAATTCGGGGTCTAACACCTCCCCCTCTAGAAAAAGATCTTCGTCCTCGAAGATCGAATCGAGTACCTGCAATGATGTCGCCGAGGTCATCTCCAGCTAATCCTTGCTCCTTTATGGCTGCTGATGAAGCACTTCTGGATTGAACTTGGTCTTCAGGTTGGGACACTCCTTAAGCCTATGATCCTTGCTGCCACAACTAAGACACTTCCCTTCCGCTCTCAACGTGCATTTCCACCATGACACTTCCCGCAATGGATACACTCCGGCTTCCCGCTGCCTGACGCCACAGTTGATTTCTGAGCACCATCAGTTTCTTCATCTTCCTATTTTGCTTTGGAATGGCTTTGGCGGTTCCTCCTTCTTTCCCCGATGCGCTTCCACCTCATTCTCTCGCTCGGTTGCAAAGCCAAGGGTTTCCTCCAAGGTACGGGAGTCAAGCTCCAGAAGTCTAGCCCTTACCGATGGCTTGAGCCTCTCACAGACTTCTTATCTTGCGGTTCTGCTCATACCTCCTAGACTGAGCACTACCCTACCACGTCCCGCCATATCCTGCAAAACAAATAATCTAGTTAGAATCTAGATTACTAAATCCTGGCTACTTCCCTAACAAATTCTCCTTCGTCATTAATAAATTCCTACCTATATGGACAATTTCCTATAAAGACTTTGCAATATGGTGGTGATGATGATTTATCCATGTACAATTTCAACCTCGGGCTCTGATACCAATCTCTGTAACGACCCTCTTCATACCGGTACGATTATACCAATCCCCATCGATATAGGGGCGTCATTACAGTGGATAAAACCAACGCTAGTAGCCGATAGGTTGAAACGTATGTGAATAGCAATTTACTACAGCGGAGTTTAAAATAAACAATTCAACTTGGGCTCATCACCACATATTCCACAGTCTATATAGCAAAATAATTGACAGCATCCCCATTGTTACATGATAATGAAATTACATTGTCCAAAATGATTGTCCATACAACATATTGTTTAAGCTGAGAAAGAAAAGTACAACCAAAATCTACTCCTCACGAGCTACTCCTCCAATAGATCGACCTTCGCTATGCCTTCCTCCAAACTAGCAGCACCTGTCTCACCTGTACGCCGGAGCAAGGGTGAGTCCAAAACTCATCAAGTAAAACAAAGACTTAAACTCAAACAGCCACCTTCAGATTAAGCTATTAAACACTAAAGTATACACACATCATTCATATTACAAGAATACACATGGACACACATTCAACTATCAACGATTTTGAATCATTTAACCATGCTTTGTTCTATCACATGTTTATTCTAAATCATGGATGCTAATGCTATACACTTGTACATACGTTCTATTTACATGTAACATGAGACATTCATTACACAATTATCCATTTCATGATATAATTTTACAATTAGAACATGGAAGTTGACATAAGGAAATGAGAAACCTAACATGATGACTATTCACTTTTTTTCACATGTACCTTTCATATGGAATTTCACATTTCACTTGCTGGTTTTTAATGTAATTTATTCTCATATGCATGTTTCATAGTTCACAGCATGAATTGTAAGGTCTAGAATATCGTCAATTGATTGGCAAATCCACCGATTTAAACATGAAACTCTATGCTAATTACTCATCACTCCTAGCATGGAATCTAAACATTCTTACTTATGTTATCACATTCCTAACCATACTTTACTTGCTGTTTTGACATGAATTGGATTTAATTGCATGGAATAGATTTATTTGCACACAATCTCATTCATTAGGTAGCTTCTCATATTTATGTTCGTATTACACGAATAACAGGGTCAAATATATTTATTTACACGCACTATCACATGAATAGAAATCATTTACATGACATGGTGCTAACATGATATTGTAAGGATGTTAACATGACATTGCAATGATGCTAAACATGACACTGAAGTGCGTCTAAACATGATATGGTGATGTTGCAAAACATGATATTGCGACGAAGGTACCCATACATGACTTTCACGAGCATACCGCATTAACATATTTGTTTTCCCTGCAAGCATTCTTATTAGCACTAACTCTACTCTTCACATAATCCTCACATTACTTACTCTTTCATTTTCACATATCACATTCATGTCATTGTACTCATCACATGTCACTTTTGTATATCATTATGCACTTACTTATATTTCAATAATTTAAAGATGCCATGACCCATAGTCCTAACTACCGATAGAGGACACAACGAACATCTCATACTCATGACTCATGTCACATACTCATATCACATATCTTATGTCACATAGCCCATGTCACATAACTCCTATCACATAACTTAGTCACAATAACTCATAACACATACTCATAACACATACTCATAACACATACTCACCACCTAGGCAATGTAGTGGTGAGTCTTGGTAACTGCGCAGACCGGGAGACACTCTCCCCCTGTCTAGTGTACTTCCACCTCCGGGTTTTCCCCAATGCCCTTGGGACAAACTTATATCACATAGAGCCTTCCATAGGGACTTTCTATGTACAGCTCTCGAGGCCCCTAGGGTGGCAGTGTCATTCTTGGCCAAATTATTATACATTTACTTATTCGCATTTTTCTCTCATTATGCACACACTTTTCATAAATCACTTAATCACTTTACATACACTAGTGATCAATTATACAACTTCAGTAACCTAATCATGATACTACCCCCAGAGTTAAGCATTCAATAAATTTACACTAATCATGTGGGGAAAACACATTATCAATCAAATCAAATATCATGCTTTAAGATTCATTTTCGCATGGAGATTTCATAACCTACTCTACGGTTATCTAAATCACCCGAAAATTGTGCACACACTGATTACAGGGTTCAGATTTCACATGTGAATTCTCACATTTTTTTTTTCGAATTACAAAATTTTAGCAAGAATTAAAATACTTATTTACATGCCACCCATAACTCAATTTATCATGATTTACAACATCAAGGTCAGATCTAACACCCACTAACCTGCATATACATTCACATCATCATGGAAATTTTCCCTAAATTTATCGGACATCATGCGATTTTACTAGAATTTAAACACACCTCAAACATGATTTCTAATTTCGATATAAAATCATAAAGAAACACCATGGACAAGGAAAAATTCCAAGTTTACAGAACATGGACTGACAGGTACACACATGGTCTAGACAAAGTTGGGCATTAAATTTCCTCATGGATCATGTAGACAATATTTTTAACATAAACAAGTCTCATCCAAGATGCATTTTATACATGAAACTATTTATACTATTTACATAAATTCACCCTACTTCCACAACACATTCTATTATCTATATAACATAGCACATCACATTTACGTTATATCCTCATTCGTCAAAACCACGGAAAATAATCATATAGGGCAGAACAGTTTTCTGTTAAGTCTAGATGAACTAGACGGCAAGGTCTGGCCGTCCACATGAGTTAACGACAACATCGTTTGCCGCCAGATGGAGATCTTAATGGAAAGATCTCTTGCCGTTAAGTTCTTGTCTGTGCAGACACACAGACCGAACTCCAATTGGGGGGAATGTGGGGTTCCAGGACTCGAGGAAAAATCCGCAAAAATACTGGGACTTAAGGGGACATGTGTGGGATCAAGTTCTAGGTTTACTTGCCTCTGAAATAAATCTACAAGATCGGAATAAGCTGATGAAGCCCTTCTCGCCTTGCCTAAAAGGTGTTCAGAACTCCTTCGATCCTCTTCTCCTGTCGATGTAGATGGCACCTCGGAGCTGGGATCTCTTCTTGGATGTATTGGCCGTCCTCCAGACGTTGTAGCTCCTTTTTGCACCTCCAGTCGACGGATCAAAGGTCACCAACTCTAGGTCTTCTCTTGTTCTCCATAGCTAGGGTTCCTTTTTCAAAGGGCCAACGGGACCCTTCCGGTTGCAAGAGTGGGTTGCTTAAAGGGTGAGGGTTGAGGTATTGCATATGGCTGATGGATGAGACTTGAAGAAACGTCTCCCCAACTAGGGAGGAAGACCATCCCGGAATTCCTAGGCCTGTGCGCACAGAAAACCAGAGAAATAAACGTCCACATCACTGCCCGTTTACTTAGGTGTAGGCGTCCATCGACATGGACGTTTACTCATCATGGCGTCCACCCATGTTGACGCCAACTTCCTCTATGGCCAGAAAACAAAACAATGCTGAAAATCATACTTGCACCCTACATGTACATGCAATGGACTAAGCACAATGTACACATCAACTACACCATGCTTAAGTATACCAAGATGTCAGGTGCTTAGAATTAGGTATACTATTATCAATGCATAAGATTAATATACATACATATACACATATAAATCGAGCAACGTTCACAACTAAACATACACTGCATTCACAAGTACACCTAGCTGATATGTACATAGATTCTACATATGCATGCATGATATTTACACACAAGCACAATTCCATACGCACAACAAATAAATAAGTCGAGGGCCTTATCAAATTTGATAGGCAAATATCACGTGCGTAAGATAACATACATATACATGCATATATGTATATACATATGTACTTTATATATTCACACACAATATCCAGGAAATAAGTAGCACCAGATATGCTTCAATATTTAAAATACATGCATAATATTATTCAAATATTCTAAGTCTAAGATGCTTAGTATTCATAGTACTTCTCACTCAGCTAATTGCTCATTTCTATATGAATTATCTTATACACCTATATATATATATATATATATATATATATATATATATACACATAAAAGAGGATAAAATTCGGGGTCTAACAATGTTTATCATGTAGTATTTCTTGTTGAATATCTAATTGTTGTTATAGGATGTTCCTCCAGCATCACGTTGTGTTAAGTTTTTAGCTAACCAGCTATAGGGTTCTCTTCCTCTCTTCACCTCTTCTTCTTACATTTCAACTTAGTTCAGGTAATTTGAGGTGATCCTTTACCACATGTGTGCTATTTTCCAGACCTGGAAAGTATTTCCCTGCCAAGAATTGAACCATCATCATGTCTAAATTTGTGTTTGATTATAGGAGATCACCCATCATTTCTTTTCATTTCAATGTCTCAAATCGAAATCATATCAATTTTCCTGTGTAGTGTAGACGGAACCAAACGGTTCTTTCTCCTTCGGAAATTGATTTATTGAGACCATGGAAGTCTTAAGTGAGTGTACTTGATAAGTGATTAATGGAAAAAGAGAAGAGAGTTCTAAGAGAAGTGCTTTTCCATTCAATTTCCCTTGAGTTTAACTTCTTGTTAATCATCCATGTGAATCATATTCCATGATCTTTCTTCCATTTTCTTATCATGTTATATTGATTTATAAAACTGAAATCATACTTGTTCAAAGTCTTATCATGTTAGGAATGATAGAAGAGCTTGTTAGTACAATTTCTAGTTGGTTTGAATCAGTTTTTGAAAGTTTATGTAGCACCTGTCGACAGCCCTGCATGTACCTGTCGACAGGGCCCCCTGTCCAGAACCCAGAAATGGAACCTAACAGGGGCTGTCGACAGCAACACCTTGGCTTCAATAGCCACTGTCAGTGCAGGGTTCTGCTTCTGTAAACAGCACCTGTCGACAGCAAACTCTGGCTGTCGACAGGCACTGCCAGGATCAGTTTCCAGCTCTGACCTTGTTCCATTTTTTGCTGGAAACACTCAATTGTTCCAGCTATTAGCCCACCTATATCTTGTGGTTTTTACCACATAACACCTATTACTATAAAACCAATCATGTTATCTTTCTCTTTACCATGAATTATCCCTTCAAAAGTTCCAGTCACAATTGATCTTGTGAGATCATCAATTTCTTATCATTGTAGGAACAGAGTTCTAATCTTGTGTGTGAACCGTGAGTGAATTCCTGGGTACCTTGATTCGTTACAAAGATAAATGTGTTATGATGACGTTTGTGAGTCTTTGGACTCATTTGAGAAATATGCCTGGCAAATAAAGGGCTGTTTCATTCCTGGGGGGAGCGCCCGAATTCGTCAGTGCCGCGCGGGGGCGATGAAATTGTGATGTTGGCATGCATCAGTTCTGTTTTGATTAGTCATCATATCATGCTTGTGTAGGTGAAAATGTGTCTGACTCTAAATTCAAGTATCATCCTGAGTTATTGATCTTGCTTCCAAACTATTCTTGTTCAATACGTGATATCAATTTGGCTCATTTGTCTAATTTCTTGAACACTTAGTGCTAGCTATACATATGATCTTATCTTGAGATTATACGTTTGAATCCTTTTATTTCAAGGAATTGAATTCTAATGGGCTAGTTAGCTCATCAAATTCCACTTTTTCAGGTAATCTACAATTTTACAAGGCGGGACTTCGGGACTTATGTGTGGAGAGACCAACCATGGTGACATTTTTATTTTACAATGTAAATCAAGAACTTGTAACACCTATTGAATGACGAATAATTATTTTTATTTAGTAAATTCCCGAGCAATTTACTGTTCAATTTGTTCATTTTACTCTTGATTTCTCGTTCTCTCATGTTCCGGCATTTATAGATATATAAATGACGGGACGTGACAAATATCTTTTAGATTCCTTTTCTCTGTTCATAATGAACTCAATATGAACAAGATTGAGACCACTCTACCTTAGCTACTCAATATGTTGAGGGATACTGAGGGTGCCATCATGAAGGAGAGTCAATTTATTTTGTTGGTGTGACCAACAAGAAAAGGAAGGCAAAGAAAACTCATAAGAAGTGCAAAGGCAAGGGCAAGTAGTCAAGCAAGGCAAAGGTTTCCAAGAAAGAGTTAGCTAAGGACAAAAGATAGTACTTCCACTATGGTAATGATGGGCATTGCAAGAGAAACTGCAAGGAATACATTTCGGAGAAGGCAATGCAGAAGCTTAGAGAAGCTTCATGTACATTTATGGTTGATCTCCATTGATAATGCATAGGTATTAGATATCGAATGTACATCTCATATTTGCAATGTGTTGCAGGTTTTGACAAGGCATAGGAGATTGGAGAAGGACGAGGTGGACTTAAGGATGGAAACGACGCAAAGGTTGCAGTTGTTGTCGTTGGCAAGACTACCCTACGACCCTCGGAGGACCATCTTTTATTTTAGAAACATGCTATTTTGTACTCTCTATTATTGGGAACATTATCTCAGCATATTATATAACAAGGATGAGATGCAAGTTTCATTTGAGAATGATGATTATTCTATATTTCTTAATGATGTGATTATAATTAAGGGGTCATTGGAAAATGATTTGTACTTAATAGATGTCGCTCCACATATCATGAATGTGCAAAGTGTGTCTAAGGGGAAAAGAAATGATGTGATGATGATGAATAACTAAGGCATTGTAGGTTAGGTCATAATCATGAAGGGAAAATTTAAAGGTTGCTAAAGAATGGGTATATGGATTGATTTGATTATAAATCATATGCAATCTGTTAATCATGCCTCCAATGGAAGATGACCAACTCCCCCTTTAGTAATACTGGTGATAGAGCCTCTGAGTTATTAGAACTCATACAAACAGATGTATGAGGACCTATGTCAACACATGTCAAAGGTGGATACTCCTACTTCATTACATTCACTAATGATTTCTCTAGGTATGGGCATGTGTATTTGATGATGTACGAGTCCGAGGCTTTTGAGAAATTCAGATATATAAGAATGAAGTGGAGAACCAAACTGGAAAGAGTATCAAGACTCTTCGATCAGATCGAGGATGAGAATACTTGGTACATAGTTCACTCAATTCCTCAAGGACCATGGGATCTTGTCCCAATAGACTCCTCGTCATACACCTCAGCTCAATTATGTAACAGAAAGGAGGAACCACACATTGTTGCACATGGTCGAGTCTATGATATGTTTTACTGACCTCCCCATCTCATTATGGGACCCTGCCCTAGAGACTGCAAATTAACTTCTAATGAGAATTTTGACTAAGTGGTAGTGTCTACTCCATATGATATATGGAAAGGAAAAAAGCTCGATCTTAAATTTGTTAAGATTTGGGGCTGCCCTGTCACGTTAAAAGATATGATCTCGGTAAGTTAAAATCAAGGATAGAACGGTGCATATTCATGGGATACTCCAAGGAAACTTGTGGGTATTACTTCAATCACCCTCAAGACCAAAACGTCATTGTTGCTAAGTGGGAAGTGTTCCTTGAGAAGGAACACATCCTTGGTGGAACAATGGGAGTGCGATAGAGTTGAGCGAGATTGGAGAACTGAGATCAAGCACCATTGTGCAAGAATAACCTATTCAGATACCTATCACACATGAACCAACTTGCATGGGTCTACTAGAGCATCTATCCCTCCTAAGAGATATGTGGGACATATCAGGAGATAGAGCACCAAGGATGATGATCCTTAAACCTATGAGGAGGCTATTATGAGCATAGAATCCAAGAAGTGGCAAGAGCCCATGAACTCTGAGATGGACTCCATGTACTCCAATAAGGTTTGGAACCTAGTTGATCCACCCGAGGGTATAGTACCCATCGTATGTAAGTGCGTCTTTAAGAAAAGATTGGACTAGATGGAAGGTAGAGACATATAAAGCAAGGCTAATGGCTAAAGGATATGTCAAAGGTAAGGAGTTGACTATGACAAAACCTTTTCGCCTGTTGCCATGCTTAAATCCACCATAATTTTATTGGCTATTGCAGCATACCATGACTATGAGATCTGATAGATGGATGTGAAAACCACATTCCTCAATGTCAATCTCGATAAAGAGATGTATATGATACAACCCAAGGGATTCGTGTTCAAAGAAATTCCAGACAAGGTGTGCAGGTTACTTAAGTTTATTTATAGACTAAAGCAAACTTTTTGAAGTTGGAATATAAGATTTGATGAAGCAATCAAATCTTATGACTTCATTAAGAACGAGATGATCCTTGTGTGTACAAGAAGGTGAGTGGGAGCGCTATCACCTTCTTGGTGTTATATGTGATGACATCCTTATCATTGGGAATAATGTTGGAATGTTGTTCATGATTATTGCTTGGCTATCTAAGAACTTCTCCATGAAGGACTTAGGGGAAACATCCTGTAATTTGGGGATTCGGATCTATAGAGATAGATCTAAGAGGATGCTTAGCTTGTTTCGTGTAGAACCATTGTCAAAAGATTTGGCATGGAAAATTCCAAGAGAGGTTTCATAACAATGAGACATTGTATTACGCTTTCTAGAAGCATGTCCCTAAGACTCTAGAGAAAGGCACACATAGATAGAATACGTTATGCTTCTGTGATAGAATCTATCAATGCTATGCTATGAACTAGATTTGATAAAGCACATGCTCTAAGTGTTATGAGCAAGTATCATGCAGATCTAGTTTGGAACACTGGAAAGCAGTAAAAGTGCATCCTTAAGTACTTGAGAAGGACTAAAGATCTTTTACTGATATGGAGGAGACAACCTCAAGGTTGTTGATTATTACATTGACTCAAGCTTCCAGTCGGATGTAGAAGATAGCAAGTCTAACTTAGGGTATGTGTTCACCCTAAATGGAGTAGCAGTAAGATGGAAGAGTTTCGAGCAAAATATTACTTATGACTCCACCACTAAGGTCGATTACATTGTTGCAGCTAAAGCAATAAAGTAAGCAATCTAGATGAAGAAGTTCATCACAAACTTAAGAGTTATGCCTGAAGGCAAGGAGCCAATTCCACTATTTCGTGACAACAACGGGGCAATCACACAAGTAAAGGAACCCATGTCTCATTAGAGGTCTAAGCACATTGTGAAATGTTCCACTTGATCAGAGATCGTGACCCGTGCTGATGTAGCAGAAAAAATAGTTATATACGAAGATAACATTACAGATCCACTGACAAAGTTGTTGACTCAAGTTGTATTTGAGCAACATTAAGATCTGATGGGGATCAGACATGTGGGTGATTGGCTTAAGGTCAAGTGGGAGATTATTAGTTATGGGTACCCTGCAAGCCAATCACATGTGTATGTAATAGCACTTATATATTGTAAAGTCTCTTTTGGTCAATATAATTATGGCATTTCCTCACTTTATATTAAAATGCTTGGTGATGCTTATACTGTGATGTCTATGGATCAATGTATGAGAAGTTATATCATGACAATGAACCAATTCTCTTTATGCATTGATCCTAAATATTCCTATCATAGGTTTTAATTAGGACATCAAGATAACTGGATAACTGGTGTTTTATATCCGTTTAATGATGGAAGTAGTTGGTCTCATAGTTATTCATGTGGGCACACTAGGGATATAGTGCAGGTGCTCATGGAGATTGGATTCACTGAATGATCTACTTGTGAGATGCTGAATAGTTGATAATACATAATCATTGGTTAGTGATTTTGTGGCCCTAGTTGTGTAACTAATCCTTAGACTTGAGACACCACAGATGTCTTGCTTGAGTGCTCCATTCTTTGATTCTGAGCTTATAAGTTCGGAGCTTCCAGGTCTAGTATAGTCATTTTTTAGGATGGTAGTCGGCCCTGTGAAGGCAATTGTGTCAAAAAGGATCATCCACTCTCGATGTTTTGAGTGGAATATCTCATGTGTTCTTACTTAGACAAACCCCTAGCCAAGGTCAATTGCATAAAGAGAGAAGTAGTTCTCCTAGAGAATCCAATAAGCGTAAGACTCAGATGGATTTTGTGTAGGCCTAACGGACCATGCCTAACACAACAACCTGTGATATTAATCAGATAAGGGACTATAGATACACGGTAATTGAGGGCATAATGGTCCAATGAATTAGATCCCTTGTGACTTAGTAGCTTGGTCCATCCAAAGCCATGAACTAGTGAGCCATTATGGAGGTAACCACTCACACGAATCGGAAGGAGTTCTGACACATTAGAAGTAGTTCTAATGGGTTCTGACTCATGGCGAGCTCAGTATTGGGCCTAGAGGGTCACACACAAAAGGTGAAATGATGCGATGAATGAGATCAAGGATCAGATAAGGGTTATCTGATTAGCCATGTGCAACTTGGACAACAATCACACAGATGAGGGAGTCTGTGGTGACTGTAGACAATTACTTATGTAGCCAAGGTCATTCACACTACAGTTTGAGTTGTAGTCAGGATGGCTAGTCTTGGTGACAATCACTTATGTAGGCAGGGTCCTTCAGACTATAGTTCGTGTTGTAGTCAGGATGGCTAATCTTGGCGATAATCACTTATGTTGCAAGGATGTCTAGACTACTACTCCATCATCTCAATTTTCCCCCAAACATTATACAATCACACAACACATCATTAACACACAAGAAAACCACAAGCCTACTACCAACAATGGAGTTGAATTATGTCTTGGGACATTGTAACCTCCCTATCTTTTTATATCTCATAGGACCTTACTCTGATACAACTATAGTGGCCTTAGACACTTATACCCAATAAGACTTCGTATCCAGCTCTACCTCCCATGAACTCGAGACTCCAATGGGACATTAACATGCGTGTCCAAAGAGAATATAAAAGAACAACCAACATGATTAAAGATGCACATTGTCATCATCATGATCTCTTACACATTTACATGAGTTTATATTGTCCCAATACAATAAATCATGTCCAAAAAGAAAAGTATAACAACCTGGGGCATACGTTGAGGTTTACAACTAAGCAAAGGCTCACGTTGCTGGTAGTAGAAGTCCATGATCACAAGACCCATCAGCAAACTTCACCTAAAAGGGGATGTAGGGGTGTGAGCCTCACAAGGTCACCGCTCATGAGAACCATCAAAATGCATTTATAATAGTATTTTCACCTCAAATCCAATCTCACGTTCATGGGATCAACCTAAAACATGGATTCTCACTTTATACCGAAAAATCTAAAATATAAACATAATTCATCGATTCAAATAGAGGAACAAGGCTCATCTAGGTCAAATAGGTCATAGCTACATAAGAAGTATGAAATAATCACGAGAAAAAGTGGGAATATCCCTATTGAGTGTGTAGAGCCGACCTGTGTGGCCTTTCACATGATTTGGCCACCTCCTCCTCACTAGAACTAGTAGAAAACACCTCCAGATCACTAAAATCTGCCTGGAGGCCGAAATCACCTCCTAGGCTCTTCCCCCACTTGGAACAAGGTCTCCCCCTATTCTACTGGGAAAGAAGACTAAAAAGCCCCAAAGGGTTTGGTTCATCAT
The DNA here is from genome assembly GCA_014218235.1 of Colocasia esculenta. Lineage (NCBI taxonomy): Eukaryota > Viridiplantae > Streptophyta > Magnoliopsida > Alismatales > Araceae > Colocasia > Colocasia esculenta. Next base: position 21,621,928 of record CM024754.1, on the reverse strand, counting down.
ATTTTGTAGGGAGATTCTCCTTCTTCGTGTTTTCCTTGTGTTTCTCACCGAATATTGGCATGAATAGATTGATTACCAAAGGTTTATATCATTTAATTGTGAGATTCGATGTATTCATGTTGAATCTTTTGTTTACAAGTTTGAAATCATTCTAAGGAGTGACCCCATATGTTGAGTACCATGTATAAGTGTTTTATTTCATGCTATTGCATGCTATAGTTATGTACAATGGTTTTAGATGTTTATAGTTGTTGTAGAATGATTTAAATGACAATTTGAATGGGGTTAATTTATGTGAGAAATTTTGGCTCTATGGGTACAAATTGTAAACACGTCGCTTGGGGTAGGCACATTTTAAGTGTGCTAGGGACCCCAACATATTTTAACTATCTAATCGACTGATTTCTATGGAAAGTAGGACCCATTTTCCCATAGGTTTGGGGTCAATAGGCCGGTCAATAGATTACAATTTTAGGTCGACCATTTTGCCAATTCTATCTGGTTTGACGACTTCTAATTGCCTAGTTGACCAACACTTGCTATAAGTCGATTGATGGTTCCAAAATTGCTTTATGGCATGTTTAAAGGTTGTTTAATTATTATATGATGATACATTTGGTTATTGGTATCTGAAAGATGAGTTTGGAAATGTAAGTGTGGTTTATAAAGTTTGGTGGGTCCAACATTTACTACTTGAAGCCTCTTCAATTTGATAATTCTTGCACTCCCCTACCCCTTTACACCACAAGAAAATGCGGCATTACCAACGATATTTCCAACGGATACATTTCCGTCAGAATTACCGACGGATATTCCGACGGAAAAATTTCGGTCGGAAAATCCATCGGAACTTCTGACGGAAATATGTCCTCGGAATATCCGTCAGTATTGAAATATTACCGATGGATATTCTGACAGAAATATGTCCATCGGAAGTGTCGTCGGTAAAAAGGCCTTTTCCCCTCTCCCGCCATCCCCACGAAACCCACTCTCTCTCTCTCTCTCACGCTCGCCACTGCGCCCCTCGCCGCTCGTCGCCGCACCCCTCGCCACCTGCCGCGCCACCGCCGGCCTCCCCGACCGCCGCCGCCGTCGCCGTGCTCCGCCATCGGTGCTGCCATACCGCCGGTATGTGCATCCCCCCCTGTCTCCCCCCCTCCCCTCCATTCCCCACCTCTGCCACCCCCCTCCCTATCGGCCCCTCCTCCCCCTCCTGTCCCAGCCCCCCCTCCCCTGTTGCCCCCCCCCCCCCCCCACATGGCCCCCCTCCCCCTCCTGGCAGCCCCCCTCCCCTTCCCAACCCCCCACCCCGCCCTCCTCATGTCAGCCCCCTTCCCCCTCCCACCCCCCACCCGGACCCCCTTTGGGCAATCCCCCTCCCCCTCCTGTCAACCCCCCTCCCCCTCCCAACCCCCCCCCCCCTTGCCCCCCAACCCCCCACCTGGCCCCCTTTGGGCGATCCCCTTCCCCCTCCTGTCAGCCCCCCTCCCAACCCCCCCACCCGGCCGCCCACCCCCCCCCCCCCCACCCGGCCCCCCTCCCCCTCCCAAGTATAGGTTTGATAAATATATAATTAGATTTCATATGCTAAATATACTTATAAATTACTGATTCATAATATCATATTCATATTTATCTAATTACTGATTTTCAATAACATATTCATACATGTTAGATTACAAATTTCAAATATCATATTCAAACCTGTTAAATTACATTCATACTTATCAGAACATATTCATATTATCATATTTCTGATTCCAATTTACATATTCATACTTAATAGATTTTTATTTCAAATAACATATTCATACTATATTCATATTCAGATTACTGATGTCATAACTGATAAGCATTTCATATTTAGATTCTGATTATTGAATTCAAAGTTTTTATCTTATCATATTTGGCTTGACCAACGGCACATATCAAATATGATTCCAACATATCGAATCATATTCTAAATCAGATATTTAGGCCTCAAATCATATTCTCATATGCAAATTCATATATTTAGGTCAAATACCTTATTAATCATACCAAAACAAATTATTTAAGCATATGTTAGGCATGTATCCAACCACAACATAAGAGGTCAAAACACACATACACCTTAGCACTTAGATGATAGTGCCTCGATCTTACTCGATTGGCCAAGAATGGGAGTCATTTACCCCACTATCCACCAGACTATCCCAAGTGGAGTCTAGCTTCTGGATTTTGAAAACAAAAAGTCCGTCGTCCTCAAACTAAATGACCTCTCATAGTGAACAATAGCTACAAGTTTAGTCCACACCCTCCTTAGATGACACTATTCATATGTTCGTTTTATAAATCATAGTTTAGTTGAATCTTACTTAACATCAATTATCTTTCCTATAATCAAATAAGAACCATCTTCATCTTATTTTCATTTTAATCATAAACCATTTATAAACTAAATGATTGAAATAATTAACTTAACTTATATCTTCAAATTCAAATACATAATATTATCATAGTTATCATATAACTTACAATTAAATGTGACATAATATACTTCTAATATGCATATACACAAGTACGATTTCACATAACAAAATAGAATTAAAACACATAATACCAACTAATATGCTTTTTAGTTCATTATATGCCTACCTCTGGGTGAACTCCCAAATTAGATCTAAACGGCCCTAAAGCTTGCTAACGTAAGTCCCTATTTCTCCCTTGAGTCTTGTTTTATAACCCCACATTCCCTGATGCTAATGGCCAATTATTGGGACAACTATTAAGTTCTACTAGTAGTATTTCATAACAAAATCGAGTCTCAAATCTGGTCTGCAATATACAAATTGAGTCTCAAATATTCAAATATTAAATTGACTCCCTAAACCTAGGAGAATCGACTCCTAGAAGACGAATCCACAATAAAACAATCAATAATATCGACAAAAAATGGCTAGATATCCTATACTTGATCGGAAAAATGATTTATCCAGCTAACTGGGTAGGTAGCATTGCTCCTGCAAAAATCATATTATTTTTTAACCTTTAGTCCATGTCTAACGCAGTGATCACCACCATTACTTTGGTACATATGACAATGAAATTTCTCTCTTGTCGGTTAGGGCCATATTTATAAATTTTTGGTAGACTCCATCGTTGGGTTGTCCACATTAGTGTGTCCTGCATCGTCTCTCTACTGTGGATTTAGTTTCTTACATCTCACTTAAACACGAGAAATTCAATAAGGCAATGCAAACTCTAATGAGGTTACATCTCAATTTATGAATAAAAAAATGAGTACAAAATCTTTCTTGTAGCTATTAGATCCTTAATTCGAACTTATTTCAATATAACACTATTATATGGATTGTTTTTAATTGCTTACTTTCAGTTTAGTGATTAGTATTGTATTTCTTACTTTAATGCAATTCATGTACATGTATGTGTGAATTTGGTTTATTATTGCACTTGTTCACATGTATGATTTTGTTTTCATATTCCTTTCATATTTATGTGGGTTTTAAATTTGATCTATGCATGTATAGCAATTTATCACTGCACACACCTCACAAGAGCGTGTTAAGCCCGTGTCAATGAACCTTCCCGTTCAAGACTTTGGGATTGATGTGCACGAGTCTTATTTTCAATGATGAGAACGTGTATATCTAACTCAAAGTCTTGAATTGTCCCGTTTTGGACAGTCTGTGAATGTTTGATCGCAGTTAGGTGGTCATTTACTATGTGTTTGTATTATTTGTTAAAATTTCAGGTGCTTCTACTCACTCCTCTCTGATATACCTTTATTGATTTAGAAATTTTCTTAACCACTTATTAGTAAGTGTTTAAGGAAATATATTAATCAATAAATATTTTTGGTATATCAGAGAGGTGTGGGGAGATGCTGTCGAAATTTTCAGCAAATAATACAAACACATAGTAAATGGTCATCTGAGTGTGATCAAATATTCACAGATGGGTAAAAAGTGATAATCTAAATAATATATCCTACCTATTCATTTTGACTTACTCGAACGATGTGAGGGTGTGTTGGATTTTAACTCGTGACATGACATTTAATCTGTGTAGGAAAATATCTTATGAGAATAGGTCATGGATGTACTGTGGAATAGTGAATGGAGTTGTGACAGAGGAGTTTAAAGACGGAGTTGACAGTTTCATTCAGTTTGCATTGAGTAATTCATCAGTTGCAGTTGATCCGATGGGTAACATCCGATGTCCGTGTTCGGCTTATAAGAACAGAAAGTGGATATCGACATGGGATGTGCAGCATCATTGTATATGAGAGGATTTGTTGCCCAATATGAGTTTTGGTCATCTCATGGTGAGTTGAATATTCAGTCGTCTGCACCAGCTAACTTTACCTCCACAAGTACGTACGTAGACTTGGTTGTCGATGCTGCTGGTCCGGAGTTCAATATTCATGAAGATCAAACAAATGAAGAAGTGTCAAATGATACAGCTCAAAGATTTTATCAGTTACTTCGAGATGCTGATGAGCCATTATGGGATGGTTGTGAGAAGCATACACGGTTGTCTACAATGTCGCAGCTACTGAATTTGAAGTCTGAATTTCATATGAGTGAGAGTTGTTTTGATCGGCTTCTCTTACTCGTCAAGAGTATGCTTCCTCAATCAGAGAGGTTACCTGATGATTTTTACCGTGTGAAGAAGATGATGAATGATCTGGGGCTTGGTTTTATGAAATTGATCCATGTCTGAATCACTGTATGCTGTACTACAAAGATGATGCAGATAAGACATCATGTTGTATTTGAAAGCATGATAGATTCAAGCCTAATAGAGGAGACAAGTCAAAGTAGAAGGATGTTCCATATAAGTCAATGCGGTACTTTCTGATCACACCCAGATTGTAGCAGTTGTTCATGTCCCCGAAGACAGCTGGAGATATGACTTGGCATGCGGAAAGAGTTCGCCGTGATGATGGTGAAATCAGTCATCCTGCCGATGGTGAAGCTAGGGCTCATTTTAGCCGTACTCATCCTTACTTCTCAAGGGATCCACGCAACGTGCGGCTGGGTTTATGCACAGACGGTTTCAATCCATTCGGAGGCTCGGTGGCATCTTACTCATGTGTGGCCAGTATTCCTAACATCGTACAACCTTCCGCCAGGCATGTGCATGAAGCGTGAGAATCTGTTCCTTTCATTGCTGATTCCG
>CM024754.1:21563674-21616644 GCA_014218235.1 Colocasia esculenta | reverse complement strand
ACACGCGACGGACATGCAGACGAAGACCCTCCAGCGGCGGTAACCAAAACGCGACACCCAGACCGTCGCATCAGAACGCGACGTCCACCCCTGTCGCGTTCACAAACAGTGAACGTGGGTGCTTTGGGCCCAATCTGTCGGCCCACGAAGCCCCACAACCTACGTATACACCTGAAACTCACACCATAGGCCCCACACTGCCTCCACAACCATTAAGCCACGATCCGAACGATCAATACGCTACAGTTTATAATTAAGATGAGGTGATTGTGCAAATCGAGAGGGAACCACAATTTAAACATGTCATTTAAAATTTTGAACAAAAGATTTATCCAATAGAAAATTAATAATGAATATTATATGTTAATCTCATATATTTCTACAGTTTAGTCATATGTGATTTATATAATCAGATACTTCTCTAGGTAGCACAATATAAAAAAATTAATATACAAAGATGGTAGCACAAAGTATAAAAAAATTAATATGATGGTAGCACAAGGTATAAAAAAATTTAATGATGAATATTATCTATGATATCTCAATATTACTACAATTTAGTCATAAATAATTTATAAAATCCTATGTTCGTCAGATAGCACAAGGTAGATGGTAGCACATAGTACAATAAAAAGTAATAAAAAAAGTCATGGAGGGTATGAGATAAGGGTATTTTAGAAAAGATAGTACTAAAGTAGAGGGTCAGTCTACTTATAGGCCGGAATGTCCTACTAGAACCCTTTCTGCATATGAGACAGCAACACCATCAGAAACACTGTCCTTGTCGACTTCACCACTTGATTCTCTTTTCCATGCATGCGATCGATTCTAGGCTACAAAAACTATGCCGACCCAATGAAATAGGAAATCAGTTTATTATTGACCGATCTCACACTTATTATACTATAATTTAATGAAAGAACAAATCGGCTTGGAAGACCGATTTTGGGTAATCAGTCGATGTGCCCCAATTTGGATAATCAGTCAATACATGATCGATTTTAATATTTTATAATTTTTAAAAAAATAGACGATCAAAAGTGTGCTATTTAACATCCCTATTCCCTTTGAGGGTTACCTCTCTCGGCTGTGGTTGCGACATGTGAACCCATCGCCTTCTGAAGGCCACACAGGTGACGTTGCGTTTTGAATGAGAACGCGCCGAGTGCCCTTGTCGCGACAGGGCTCTGACAGCAGACTGTGTTTTGTTGTTTAGCCATCTAGACGGTGAGACACTGTCGTCATGCATGCATGAACGCGACATACTGGTCCGTCGCGATCAGATGTCAGTGTTGCATGCATACCACGTGGTGGCTTTGACCGTCAGGGTCGCAAGCATTTCCAGATCGCAACGTAGGTGGGTGTCGCGTTAGCTTTGCTAACGCGATGATCAGGTCCGTCGTGTTCTCATCGTCTTTGTTTAAGTGCCCAAGCCCGAGAGCAAAAGCCCCATTTCGCCTGTTCTCTGTGCTTTCCCCCTCTCTGGCGTTTCCTCTGTGCTTAGTGGCTCTGTGAGGAGTTTGGGTGGACCTTGTTGTGGCTTGGGGTGTTGTTACCTTGTGTGGTAAGTGTGGATTGGATTGGTTGTGTTCTTCCTTCTCCTTATCCTTTCCTCACTGTGTTTTTCCCCCTTCTTATTTTATGGTGCATGCTCCTCTCCATCGGCTCATGAAGGAGGTCGTGCTCGGCTCGTGGATGGCGTGAGCGTGGGCTTTGGAGCTCGGAGGAGGAGGGGTGCAAGCCTACGAGAAGCCCCTCTGGGGTGGTTCTTCACCTTGAGGTAGGGAATCCAAGCCTCCCCTCTAGTTCTACCTGCTAGGAAACCAATTCCCTTTCTCCAAGCCATTTAGACTTCATGCTAGATGTGCATTGTAGTCATTGTATCTTGAGGTTTCTTATGGATGTTGTTTATGTGGCTTTCCATGCTTGGAATGGGTGTTTTGAGTTGGGGACTCATGTGTGCTGTTAGGATTTTTAGCGTAGTTTACTTCCTTGTCATGCATGGTGTTTCCTAAGGGTGGATTGATGTTAATTGAGTTGTTGCCTTCATTGATCATGCTCCCCTCCCCATTTTGTATCTTTTGGTGTGGTTTTGGGGTGATAGTTTGCCTTGGTGGGGCACTCGGCTGAGGTCGCGACGGGTTTCCCAGTCGCGACCTGTCGTGACGTATCGTTATGTCGTGTTCTCTCTGAATGCGCCCTGGCACCCGTCGCATTAAGAACGTGACGGGTACGTGTGCGCATTCAGGAGTTCTGGGTTCCTTCAGATGTGACCTCCGTCTCCATCGCGATTGGCTTACGACGGGTATTGTCGCGTTCAGAAGACCCCGGGTGGTTGCGGTGCTCTTAGCCGTTGCATTCTTATCGCGATGGGCTCAGGGTCCCCTTATGGTTTCTTGTCGTGACACGCAGGATCATCACATTCTGATCGCGATGTATCGCTGCGTCGCCTCTCTGACTGAGAGGGACTGGCGATAGGTTTTGACGTTCCGCTTCCGCTGCAACTCAGTTTTCTTGGCACCTGTTTTGTGTTCCTAGTGCAGTGCTACTCTAGTCCTTTTTGCCCGTGCTAGGCACTTGAGGGCTTGTCCACGAGACAGGTTGTTACCGTTACCTGGGACCCCCGTCCCCAGGCCCATGCCCTGTTACAGGGAGTTCCCGGGCGGCAGTTTTTCTCGCGTCACCGACTCTGGTAGCAGAGGGGAAAATGGTGGGGACGACGACGTTGAGTCCTTTGTAGGGCTCTCTTAGCTGGTCTGTGTCTCCAAAGTAGTTGTGGTGCTCTTTTGGTGCGGACCAGCTAGTCCTACTTCTCACTGCCTCACTCTACGTGGTTCTGGAACCATTTAGAGGGGCCAGGCGTGGGACCGTAGTTTGGCAAGACTACGGAAGTTGTGGTTGTTCTTAGTTCCATGTCTCACTCTGACGGGAGGTGCTAGACATGGACTGTCGGTCGAGGATAAGGTGCGTGGCGCCCTGACTGTTTGACTATGTAGCGTTCTGTAGCTAGTGTGTTTGTCTAGGCAGTGGCCTACTGTCTGTGTTATAGCCTTGGTTTCTTGTGGTGCCTTGGTATACACGGGTTTATTAATCGTTCCGATTCTAGCTTAGACTGTTGACCGTGTTTGTTTCTTCAAGCTTCCGCACTTGACTCTGTTATAGAATATTTATTGCTTTAATTATTTATCGTACTTTTAGATCTATACTATTATTAAACCAGTGGGAGATTGGTAGTCTCTACTGGGCTTCTTCGTGAAGCTCATGCCCTTCCTTTCAGGTGAGACTTCACTGCAGCACCCTCCGCGGCGGACTGAGGAGATGGGGCCGTAGTAGACGGCGTCTACCTTGAGCAGTGTTCCCCCACCTTGTGTACTTCACCCTTGGGGTATGCCCCTAAGGGACCTGTCTTTCCTTTTATTATATGCACTTGTACTTTACTTACTTTAGGACTGTACTAGACTTGTACTTAGTGTTGGACTCTTTTCCTTCACCTGTTGTACATTTTGTGCGTTTGTTGTTATTTATCTCTATTACATATCTTTTTAGAACGATCCGTTAGCCCTTCCGGTCTCCGGGCCTGTGGGCGGTGGTACTGGCGGTCGGATCCTTGGTGGGAGTCCGGGAATCTGGGCGTCGGGGCCGTTACAGCTATTCTAACGAATTAAAATTTTACCTGCTATTTACTAAAAATTTAAACAATGTTATTTTAAAGAAAACCCTAGTCCTTTGTCATCTAAGCTGATGGTTTGTACTATGCTTTGCATACTGCTTGGTGTCATGGATCAGCTGATCAACGCTCCATACACATGGAGGGAGGAGCACTAGAAAAAGGCATGTCATAGTGGAACTCATAGTCATCCAAGGACCTTACTCTTGTTCCCTTGGGGCCATTTGGTATTAGGCTAGATCGAAGATAACTGAGGATATCCACAAATTTTGAAGAAGGGAACCATTTGGTATTAGGATAGATCGAAGATAATCTGAGGAATTTTAAGGATATCTCACTCTATTCGCCATCTATCTTGATACCAAACATGACCATATCGATGTACTAGCTCAATCATAATATATTATGGAGAATTAATTAGGAGTCTCTGATTGTAACAGAAGGTCTTTGCTATAACATGGCTTAACATACACTGTAATAGGGATAGCACTTACTGTAATGAGTTACAGCTCTGTCAGGGACTAGAAAAAAAATCAAACATCTGATAGAGACTCCTAATTAATTTACCTATATTATATATATATATATATATAAGAATGAAACGTTTTATAATGTTTGTAAGCGTTGTGTAATTAGCATATATAAGGCGACGTCTTGACGTACGCATCAAGCATCTTCCATGGTCATTTAAAAAAAACTTCTAAAGATTGTTAGATTTGTGAAATTCTATAAGAAATTACGATTAAAGGATCTATGCAATTCTCCAAGAAATTCCACATAAGAATCATAATGGTTGCTTTGTTGATTTTTTTTTCCGGTAATTGGGAGGTGCCTAGGAGGCATTTGCCAAGAATGCATTACTAGAAAATGAAGAGTAGAACTACAACATAGAGAGCAACAAGACGAAACAAGTAGTCAGGCTCTGAGCAACATGGAGTAGAGAAAAAACTAGAAAAAAACAACAGAAACTAAAACAAACTACAGGGAAAGCAAAAAGTTAGAATCAAATCTAAGTTCCTTACAGAGGGTCCCAAACTTCCTAAAGCAAAACATCTAAGAGCAACCAGTCTAAAGCTCGTGCGAGAACACAAAGCACCAAGAGATGTAGAACTTGGCTCCCCTAATTTGGCAAGCTAGCGAGGTCATTACTAGATTCCCCAGCCTTCTAAAATGTGAGATCTATAATGCACGAGCTATACTCTCCACAAAATTCCTTCCTCTATTTTTTCTATCTTTGTGATGCAGTTAAAGTCGCTTAAGGCAGTGTTTGGATGTGATTTTGGGAAAAAAATCAGCTTCCTAAGGTCATACCCTACATGGCTGCGATTTCACGACATGCTTTCCCAACGCGGGCAACGACGCTTCATCGCCCATGCCGACGCGCAAAAGCGTGCGAAATAGGTAAAAAAAAAAAAAACCCTCGTGCACGCCTATGTGAAAATCGCAAAAAGTGACCGCACACCCACTTTTCAATGCGGAGGGGAGATAAAAGGTCCTCTATCTCTCTCTCTCCTCTTTCAAATCCAACTTGCCCGTAAGCCAAGATAACCTAGGAATGTTTGAAAATGAGTTGGCTTTTGTCAGAGATTTTGTAGGCCAAAATATCTCCAAACTCGTTTCCAAACGGTGCCTAAGAAACACATGGCCTAGCATGTCTCACTGAGAAGCCTACAATACCTCGTCCTCCTTGCTCCTCTACAATTATGGAAAATGAAATTGATTTCAGGGGCTTTGTCAGCCATACCTGACTTTTGCGAAGACGGAGTTTTAGAGGTGTCAATATGAGATCTTGAAAGCTTCAATCCCTTTTGCCTATTCCTTTTTTCCGCTGATCAGCCTCCGCGAGCCTCTTATCCCTTTTTGTTCTCTTCTCCATGCTGTAGACCTGCCTCTGCTCTTTCAGAGCTCATTGATATGTCCCTTTGATTGAACTTCAAGCTCCGCCCTTTGTTGCTTGCTGATGCCTTGAATTCTAATTCCTTGTGGATCGGAGGTGTGCCTTTCCGCATATCAAGTTGCCCCGAAGCTACCACCACTTCTCTACACTGCCTCACAACTTATCTCTTAATTTTTTTATGATTCCTTCACATTCTCATGGCATGCCTTCTCTGAGAGCAGTATGTTTGGAAAATGGCGAAGCGGCTCCTCTCTCTTGGGTACTAACTTTTTGAAAGTCCCTATGGTGTGCAACCAGGTTCGACCATTATCCACTGTGTCACAAGGGGCAACTTGCAGAGCTTCTATAGTACGCAAGACCCTGCACCTTCCCTCTCTACGACTAGAGGAATGGCACGCTCGAGGAGATTGTTGGGTTAAGGGAGATTGGGAGCAATAAAAAAGGGACTCATGGATTGCTAAAGTGTAAAGGCGTATAAAAGGTATGCAGTTTTGTCCTTTGTGTGGGGTCTTTAGTCCCACATGAGAAATCTCTAAGGAGAAGAAGGATTTTATAAATCCAAGGGTCCATAAGACTATGTCTTATAGACAATGGTGGGTCAAGTTAGCTTGCCTTGGCACCTTTTTAGTTTTTTCCTTATTGTCCTTTTGCCCTTTCTTGGAGAGAAAGAGACCTATTTTGACTAGGTATTTGAACCAGCATTTTGGACACAGACCGTCGTGGGCGTGGGCTTAAAAAGGGGGTAATTAAGATTCTCTTAATTACCTGTTAAGAGGTGCATCTTGGACTCTAATGAGGAACCACTCGCATTTTGGTGCTCTATCTCTCGGTTCTTTATTACGCTCAGGCAAGACGTCGTTGTTGTTCATCTCCCTCGTAGGACTTCACTCTCACGTACGTGTTACTTCTTCCTTGGTTGGCTTCCTCTCACTACAACAACAACAACGCAGTACTAAGATTTATGTTTTGGTGTTTGGTGCAAGCTCCTCCAACTCTCTCATTTTTGTTTCTTAGAAGAGGATTAGGTTTTTCTGGCTTCCTTTTGGTATACAAGAGAGTGTGCTCATCTATCCCTGGTTGATAGTTGTATCTTGGGAGGAAATTGTTGTTCCCATCGCACCCTCTTAGTGGAGGCGATATCTTCTTTAAGGGTAGCCTCTCCGAGGTGCCTCTTCCATCGCGTTTATTGTTAATATTCATATTTGACATCATGTTTATCATGCTAATCATGTTATTTACTATTGCTCGTTGGTTACTATCTGTTGCACTCTTGTCCCTTACATGCCTGATGCGGTTTGCTATGTATCTGCCTATAATCGATTCTAGATGCCATATTGTATGCATATTGTACATACTATTTACAACAATCTTAGAGAAGATATCAATCATTGCATCGTTGTCAATGAGTTTTGGGACTCGAGTGGACATGTCTGAGATGCCTATGAAATTCTTCGGGCAACACTTTAAGCATTAGCAACAACGCATGAAGACATGGTTCACTATGATTGGCCTAATCTCGTTGATTGAATCGGATCCCCCTACTCTAGATGACAAAGACCTTGAGAGTGCTAAAATAGTTGAAGAGCGGAAAGGTTAAGACATATTGGGACATGGGTGCATTCTAACTGTCCTGTTTGATGTCCTATTTGATGTCTATAGTTCTTCTACTTTCAACACACAAAAGCACTTTGGGATGAACTTGATCAGAAGTACAATACCGAGGACTATTGTGACGACCCTCATTATACCGATACGGTTATACCAACCCACGTCGGTATAGTGAACGTTATCACAGTGGGACATTTACCCAAACAATAACATACGATTGAGATGCTCATAAATATAAATGCAGAGTAGCGGAAGTAAAAGAACCATGTCTTTCATTCATCTCATCATCCACATTTAACATACATGATTCATATAACAATTTAAAGATCTAAAGTCCACATATTCCACATAAAATAAGTGCTAAAATAAAATACATAGTTTGTCCATAAATTCCTTAATAGTTCTATTACAATGCCTCGTTACATACAATGGAAGCAAAGTCACTCTACAACTCCGTCAAGCTACTCCCCGCGCTCGGAGTCGCTCTCCACGGTCTCCTCCAAAGGTGTATCACCTACTAAACCTGTACGCCGAAGCAAGTAATGAGTCTAAAAGAGTCAACAAATAACACCACACATATCATACATGCACATATCATAGCTGGTTTTCATCCCAAGTCACAAGACAAAACATGTAGCATGCTTGACATCAATAAGAGACAACCTATCATGGTAATTCTATCAAATTAAACACATGGTTCATGATTTCAGATTTTCCATAATAAATGTCCTATCACATGCTTTCTATTTATTCCATCACATAAAGGTTTCACCTCCAATTAGCAAAACATGAGAGCAACAAAAAATGGTGTGCTTACATACATGAAATGAGACCTTCCTATCATGATTTATACACATTCTTGCACATGCATATTGTCATTTTATACACTTTTAGCTTGCTGTTTTGACATGAATTAGAAGTTCACAACAAATCACATGAGAGCTACAACCTCAATTAACTATATCATGGTGGCGCTTAAACATGGAAACATTTACACATAAGTAAGAATGCTACTAGCATGGATTCTACGCATTTGCACACATGTAAGCATTTTCATAACTACGATTAGGTTGCTGTTATGACACAAGTTTAACACTAACATATCATGGATCACCATTTCATCATCTAATACATTAGTTTCACATGGTTGCACAATTTCCTCATTCACATAGTTCACTTTTCACACATTTCACATTTACACATATTCACACTACACAATTTACACATGGTCACATTCACATTTCACATTTTCACATTTTACACTTTAGTGCTGTGACACATAGTCCAAACCACCATTAGAAGGACACATACACATCACATACACATAGACGTCACCTAGGCAATATAGTGACGACTCTTGGACTGCGCAGACCGGGAGAACAAGTCTCCACCCTAACCATTGGTACTTGTCCACCTCCAGGATTTCATCATAATGCCCTTAGGATCTTAACACATTGAACCTTCTCATGGGGACTTTTCCATGATACGGTTCCACTACCCTCTATGGAAGCAGTGTCACACTTGGCACAGTCTTACACATTACACATACCGATTTTTACACACATATTTACACATGGCGCACACACATTTTCTCATTCTCTCATTCACACACATGGTTCTATTTTTCTAGCATGATACTACAGATGACAGAGATTACACATTCAGTAAGTTGCATAAAACAGGTTGCACGCGCATTTCAAATCATTTTTCACAATAGCATGCATTATTCACATATTTTCGCATGGAAGTTTCATATTGCATTCTACAGTTGTCCAAACAGCTTGAAAATTTAACCACATGCTGATTGCAGGTTTATGACCACACATGCAAATGTCCAGATTTTTCTGAGTCATATTGCATTTACAGAAATTAAAACATTCAGTTGCATGCCATTCATAATTCAATTTGTCATGGAACATAACATGAATCTCAGATTTGACATTTCACAGATCTGAATCTATCATACATATTGTTATAAAAATTTTCCTCGAATTTATTTCACAACATACAATTTACTGTGGATTTTTGAGAATCCTACTCATACTTTCTATTTCCATTGCAGTAATTACAGTAAATCATATGAACCTGAACAATTTCTCAAATTCGCAGGGTATGAACTGACACATATACACATGGGATAGAAAAATCTAGGGCATTTAATTCCTCAGAAATCATGTAGACAATAGGTAATTATGCATAATCCATTTTCCCCAACATATATTTCAATAAATCCAATAATTTATGCCATCCACAGAAAAACACAGAATTTTCCACACACATCACATTAGCTATTTTACATAACATATAAAAATTACACTATATTCTCATGCGTCAAAGTCTGGAAAATACTTATTTAAGGCAGAACAGTTTACTGTTCTGCACTGAAGAACTTAGCGGCAGTGTCTGGCCGTTCAAGGAGTTGGACGGCAAGATCGCTGGACGCATACTGGAGATCTTGGCATCAAGGCATTGACGCCAAGTTCTTGTCTGTGCAGAAGCACATACCGAACTCCAATCACAGGGTGAAAAGGGGGATCCAGGACACGATCTAAAATCTGTAAAAATAGTAAAACCCTACTAGACATCTACATGGACAAAATGTATAGGGTACTTGCCTTTAAACAAGTCTCCAAAGGGATTAAAATGGTGGTGAAGCTCTCCTTGGGCAGCCTCAAGAAGCCTCCACAAATGCTCTCCTCCGGGTTCTAGGTTGGTGTAGAAGCTAAACCGCGGTTGGGGAAGTCTTCCCTGATGTTCCAGCTACCCTCCTGATGCAGTAGGTCGCCGGATGAAGCCTTGAATCGCCGGATTGAAGCCTCCAAAGTTGAGTCTTTGCACAGTTCCGAGCTAGGGTTTTCTCTATCTCTTGAAAGCGGTCAAGAGAGATTTTCTGGTGTAGAAGGGGTGTGGTTTATAGCAGAGGGGTTTGGGGAACCCCGGAGTGGTGATGTGAAAGGCTCAGAGCCGTTGGGGACAGCTCCCCAATGGCTGAGCTTCCTTCTTCCAGGATTTCGGGGTCTGCAATGCATGCATGTCAGAGATCTTAACGTCCACATCCATGGACGTTGGCTTAAGTATTGGCGTCCATCGATGTGGACGCTGGTTAAGCATGGACGTCCATCTATGTGGACGCCAACTGGGTCCTTCGGCCAGAACTCAAACATGCAGAAGCCATGCTTAACTTATACATATATACATGCCATATATATACCATCATGTACACACTACCACATGTCATTCATACATTATTTACAACTAATTATACACATGCACCCATAAGTATAACTAGTTAATACATACGTAGATATGTACATCTATGCATATACAAACATGAATTATTTACATGAAATAAAATAATGCAACAAAATTCGAGGTCCTTACAACTACGATCTAGAAAAGTACTTTATTGGCAAGTTTCTCAAGTTCTAGATGGTTGAGATCAGACCTGTGGGGGTAGGCTCATGATATTCTACTTATGCTCCAAGATTTGTCTGAGACAGATATAAAAATGCTTGAGAAGCCACTACAAGAAATCTAAGCTCTGCCTACTGTAGACACCCGATTCTGGCCTATAAGTCGAACCATTATCCTTGTTCTCTTAATGAGCCCCTAGTTGGTCACTCACCTTGAGCCCATCTTTAGCCTTGCTTTGAGCCCATTAAAAGCGCGTATGTCGTCCAATTATCCCTTGAAGAGTCCTTTTGCCCCATTATTGATTATTCTCCCTTATGATTGGTTAAAAATTCAAGAATAATCGATTTTCTTTAACGCGACGGGTCGTAGCGCCGCGTTAGCCTTTATCGCGCCCCACATGGTTGTCGCGACAGCCCATGCAAATCCATGCACGTGCCCTTAGGGTCGCGACCAACATGGCCGTCGCGACTATGACCGTCGCGCCCCTACGACCCGTCGCGACTACAGCCGCGTGCGCTAGCCTCCGCAACCACCTCCTATTTATCCTCCATTGGCATTATCCTCATCCCAAAGCAACTCCCAACCCCTTGGCCGCAGTTTGGGGTTGTAGGGCACCTTGGGGCCTCCCTAGGACTCTCCCACGAATTTCTCTTGAATTTATCCTTCATTTTTGGTGATTATCTTCCAAGGATGGAATATTCTCTTTATTCCTCTATATAAACATCCCTTCTCCTTCAGAGGAAGGAGAGAGCCCCTTTTGCCACAAAGTGCTGCCGGATTTTCCCAGACCTCATACATAGCTCGTGGCCCTCTCATTCCCCCTCATTTCCTCACATCTTCTTCACCAAGTCATGCATACTTCCTCATCCATGGAGCTTGGTGCTTGAAGAGGTCAACTTCCACTTCTTCTACATATTCTACAGCACCAAAGGACGCCATCTGAAGCCAGAGAGTCGCCCCATTCGGGGCTCTTTCTTCCCTCCTCTCCTCTTTCTCCTTTCATGCATTTTATTGTTTTCTTTTAGATAGGACGCATTCCCTTTTCCTTCCTACGTTTTATACACCCTAGGGGTTTAAAAGCCACCCCCAGGTTCATTCCCTCCATGTTCCCCCTCTTCTTTTCATTTTGGATAGATTCTATGTTTAATATGTTCTAACAGGGTTTATTTATTTGTTTTCTTTGTTTTGGCAGGCACCCAGCATCATCAGACGAGGAGCTCTTAGCCTCTGGCCGACCGGAGGTAAGAAGAAGGTCTAACTATTATTCTCCCGCACTGCAGAGGACGCGACAGGCACGGGGGTCGCGACATCAGAGATGCGCCCTTCCCGGGCGTCGCGACACCAGAATCATCGCGGCGGGGACACCCATCGCGACAAAGGTTAGTGCTCTGTTCTCTCTCCTTTTCCTAGCATAGTTAGCCTACATAATTCCTAATCATGGCAACTAGCTAGGTGGCGATCACATTCCCTTTTAATCCATGCTACATCTTTTAAGCTCTTAAAAACAACGTGTTGCATGTCTCGAGGGGTGCACACCCCATGATTACCTTTTGGCGATCACGGTGGGATCTTCAATGCTAGCCTCATGATTGTTGCTTGTCTGCCTGCCATGTTGATCTGTTTAAATTGCTTTAAAGAGTTCTGTTAGGTATGTATTTGGGTTTTTCCTATCTTTCTGCGCTCAGTTGTTAACGCGGCGCATCGCGCTGTCACGGTTAATCGCGTCCAAAAGGGGGGACGCGACGTTAGGTACGTGCTCTCCCTTTCCCCATGCACTGTTCCTTCACTAAGGGTGCACCCATGTCTGTTACATGTTGTTCTACCATGTATATTCACATTCCTATTTGTTAGAATCCTGCTAGGGTCCAGAATTTCCTTTTATTTTTATTAGTATATTACGGACTGTATCGCGGCGGATCGGGTGGCCGCGACTGTGTCCCGTCAGATTTAGTGGTTGCATCTTCAGGTACACATTGTTTGTTACTGCTTTTAATCCATGTGTCGGTTTCTGTGTGTTTAGTGAGTCTTGTTGTGTTGTTTAGACTATTCCATGATTGTATTGCGTCCTAGGTGGTACATAGAAGAGCAGTGATTTATGGCAGGTAGATTAAGTGTGCCTGAGATTAGAAATTTGAGAAAGATGTTGTTATGAATAAGGATGGTAATAGGAAGTTTGATATGGAATTCGTATAAATATGTTCAGAAAGGATCAGTTGAATAAAGAGAGAGAGAGAGAGAGAAAAGAAGAATCAGTATGCAGTTAGATTTTCTGAGAATTGCACAAGAGAAATATTTAGTTGATGAATGGCAGATTATGAGAATTCTTTAGAAAGAGTTATTAAAGATTGTTGTGCTAAAGACAAGATCAGTGAAAGTTAGTAATTATGAGCAGTTTGAGAAAAATCAAAGTTAAAGTTAAGTATATTGGAATAAGTTAAGCTAAGTGAAATAGAATGGAAGAGGTGTGTTAATGGAAAAGTAGTTAAGAAACATTGAGTTAAGAGAAGCAGTAAGGTAGATTGTGATGTTTATGATATTTGAGAAAAGAGTAATTATGGAATAAGGGAAGCAGACAGAGCAAGTTGTTGTATTTAAAGAGACTGGTATTCAATTTGAGTTTTTGCAGTATTTTAAAGAAATATGTTATGATTAAAATGATTGGCAATTTAGATAAAGAAAAGATATGGATCAGAGAAAGGAAGAATTTAGCAAATGATGGAGTAAATAAGATTAGATGAGTTAGGAAATATCAGTCAGAGTTTGCATATTGGTGCGAAGAAAATGATTCAATTAAACAGAAATGGTCTGTTATAAGATATTCCAGAGTTTGGTGCAGGAGCAGGAGCAGGAGCAGGAGCAGGAGCAGGAGCAGGAGCAAATTAATAAAGAATATTTGGAAAAGTTATGCAACAAAATTATGAGATTAGTCAGAGAATGTTAGTAAAGCAAGAAAAGTATATAAAGAGCATAACATGTCAATAGCGGTTTAGCAGATCAGAAATTGCAGTAATTGCTTTAGCAGAAATTAATTGAATAAGATTATTTGAGAAGCATTTGAAGTTAAACATGAATTCAGTTGAAGTCAGAAGAAAGTAATTGAAAGCAATAGCGAGAACAGAAATTGTGAAATGTTTTGCAAAGCGTCCAGTGTGATCAAAGTGGCGCAGTGGAAGCAAGGAAGATTTAATATTCACATATTGTTCAAGGTTTACTTGAATAAGGAGTAAATGTAAAGTTTTGTGCAATGGAATAAGGGAACAAAGGTTATTATGGTTTTTAATCAGGGATGACATAAAGCGGTATGAGAAGAGTAATATGAAAAGGCAGGAAATTTAAAGATAGTGATTGGTTTTCTTTGAAAAGTTGGCAGTTGTGAATGTAAATGCAGATGAAGTAGGATAACAGCAAGCAGTGATAAATAGAAAGGAAAATGGCACCGAAAAATCCAAGAATTTAGAAAGGTTATGGCATGGTAAAGTAATACAGTGTAAAATATTTGAGGAAGGTGAAGGGGTCCCGAAAAAAATGTTGCGAACACAACCGGAAAATGTGGAAGTAGGTTGAGTCCAAAGAGATAAAGCGCCACTGGCAATGTAGAATCGCCTACGGTCGTAAGGCAAGGAATGACAGATTGGAACCACAGAATAAAGCAGTTGTGGAATAAATTAAAAAGAAAGAAAATGCAGAATAATCATGAAAATGAACAATGGATCAATCAGTACATATGGTTTGAAAGAAAGATGCAGAGGAAGTGTATCCTATTTGTTCTGTACATGACTTTCTTTCTTTTTAGGCAATAATCTACTTTTTTGTGGTTTGTTCTGAATGTCGAGGACGGCATTTCTTTTTAGGTAATAGTAATGTAACGTCGCGCGTTTTTCAGATCCTCGTGGATCCTTGTTTAGCAGGTTTGGTGGCCAGTGTATGGCCCATTAGTTCGTGTTTCAGGTGTTTACGCGCAGTTGTGAGCTTGGTGGGCCGGCAGTTGTGCCCAAAGCGCTCACAGGTCTTGTGCCTGTGAACGCGACAAGGGGTTGTGTCACGCCCCCATTTTTATTTTAGCAGTGGAATAAATTGGGAGACGCAATGAACAAGCCAGCATTCAGAAGATATAGACCAATAGCTATTACAAATAGGGCCCACAATGCAATAATCAAATTTTCTTCTTTATTTATCAAAATGAATATTACAACCTCCAATGTCAAATGAAACACTCCTTGCTCACCAATCTATCTATCTCTCAAAGAAAGGGGAAAATTACATTAATGACCAATCTAAATAAAAAATAGGAATGGACTCTCTAAGTGTACTCCACGCTCGACGCACAAGTCCCATCATTTAGCTTTACCTTCACTACCTGAAATGTTAAAGATAGCAGGTATGAGCACACTCGCCCAGTAGGATTTACATCTTCTAGCAATGATGTAAGTATTTACATTTTAAAAGGTAGAAGGTATGAACATGATATGTACAATGCAATTAAAACGGCGGTAGTAACACGTGTGCAGTGTATCATGCAAGATTGTGAGATCAAGAGATGTAAAGATCAATCTAGCAATAAGGTTGTATTCAAGAGTTCAAGATCTTGTGAACAATGATCTAGCAAGATGGTACTTCATGAACAAGAGCAAGATAACATGTAACAAGATGGCCATTTCACTAGCAAGCATTTTGAGTAACCCACTCGGAGCACTCCACAAGAATATCACACAGGATCTACTAGTGCCTCATGCAAGTACGTCCTTCAGCCACTCGGGTTAAGGACCAGCACACAGTAGCAGGTAACAAGCAGTAAGTTTATCACATGTAACAAGTACGTGCCATGCCAAGCACCAATCACGATTCCGCACCACGCCAGGCATACGACTTTGTTAGGGGATCAACCTAACAATCTACTCCTAGGGGAAAACTAGGCAATCAACACCTTGGGGTAAACAAGACTTTGTCGGGGGAGATTCGACAATCACACCCATAGGTAACAAGACTTTGCCAGAATCTCCAGGACCAGATACGGGCCCTCAGTCAGGTTCGTATTGCGCAACACTGGCATGTGTCCCAATGAGCCCGTCGACTCATGGGTGACAAGAACGAGTTTTGAGTCCATGACTCCAATATCATTATTGTACTTCAAGAACGTATCACAAGAAGGCAATGTGTGTCAATAAGGATAGACTGGTCGAGAATGTACAGGACTATCATGTCAATAGTGATGATTATCGAGAGTGTCATGTCAATAATGATATAGAGTTCAAGGGTACGTTGGAAATATCGAGTCAAGAGTTCAATCTAGAAGCATAACGACACATTTACATAGATTCTATCTTTAATAACTTGGTTTCATGTGTTTTACTCGATCACTCTGAGAAAGTCATGATGAGGAGAGAAATATGTCGTCAAGAATGCCGAGAGAGAAGAGATACGTGCACACTAACTTCCGGGTGCTTCATTGGTACAACCTGCTCGTCGGCCATGTGGGAATCCATGATCATAGGAGACTTACGAAGGCCTTGGTCAAGGGGTCACTTGTCCGGCAGAAGGAATATCCAGCGGAGAGTTCACCACAAGCCAAGAGTGTATGCACTCTAAGGGGCATACATCTCGGTTTTCGTCATTTTCCTATCGTGCTAGAGTGTATGCACATGCCGCGCGTGAGAATCGCTCCAGTGCGTGTGTGAATCCGATTATGGAAACTCCAGTTATAGAAACTTCATTTATGGAAACTCCATGCTTGGAAAGTATCACGAGGGCTAAATTATGAAACACTAATCATGCATGACCAATTTTAGCAAGTATCATTGTATGTTTAGCAAGTTCGGTAACAAGGCAAGAACGAGAATAATCGGCAGGTAGAGAGCATGATCATGAACTTAAGATCAATTAAAAATCATGTGAACATGTTTTAACTTTAATATGGGTTGTTAAATGCATGATAATACTTTCTATAACCTTCCTAGAATAGATCAAACTCACACATGCAAGGAACGACACAAAACGACGAAAACCGAGATGTAGGCCCCTTAGAAGGCAAATGTAGTCCCATCCCTTCACTTCCTTAGGTCATAACTCATTGATTTCTTATTCACATATCACACATGAATATACCATATTGAATCCCTTTGAATGAGGAATCCAGCAAAGAAAATGGCTCGTCAATCCGAGGTCTATAGAAAAAGTTATTTCCGATTAAGTGAACATAGGCAGAAGGTGACACATTGTCTGTCGCCTTTAGATGAAGGCGACCATCATCTTGTCGCCTTCTGAAGAAGACCACAAAACTGCCTGATTTTTGGTATGGGTCGCGACCATGATGTTGTCGCGTTGTGGTAGCGACGTGTCGACCTGTCGCCACCTGAATATGACGTTTGGGTTGCTTTATCTACCTATTTCCAACTCCGACTTGGATTGGGTTTGACACCTGTGGGTTTGAAAAATCAAAACAAATGCTAGGGTGATCCAAATCGAGTGAAACTACCTTTGTTAGTTAGATTACTTCGAATATTTTGTACATTAGAAAATAATCAAGAAACAAAGGTGTTTGACTGGTAATAAAACATATTGTGAATGACTATGTGATTCTGATATAGTGTTCTTTTTTGGGATCATACTCTCGTATGGTCAACCAACATTAGCGAAACTAGTGCCAAATGAAAGTAGACTCATAGGGTAACAAGTTCTATGTTGAACACTTGGTCCAAAAATGACTCCACAAAGAGGTATGGAACTTGTAAGACAAGTCAAGATTAAACCATGACAGTACAGCGTCAAGATCATGCAAGATTTAATTCGTGAAACTCTCAAGATAAAAATTGGGGAAAATAGTAAGAACATGATCTATACATATGGATGCAAGAATGGATGAGTTTAATTAGAGTTTGGCATAGAGATGACCTACCTTTTAGGTGAAAGAAAAGGCGTCGTCCAGAAAACGCTAGTTTCGACCAGTCGTAGGAGAATGGTTAATACTCACGAGCTACTGGGTAGAAATTGTGCAAAATAGTGTCATAAGAAACTAGACTCAAAGAGCTTTCCAAGGATGTATGGTTTGCATAGTTTGGTCGAGGTTTCACTAACCTTTGGTGATGATCTTGAAGGGACTCAGGTGCAGGTCGTTGCAGATCCGAGTTGGGAAGAGCACGGGATCCTCCTTGCTCCAGCCTTCTCCTTGAAATCTCCAGCCACCATTGCCTTCAAGCACGCCTCCAATAACCCTAGGGTTCATCCCATGGGAGAGAGAGTCTTTATTTATAAAGAGAGGGGCCTTTAGTTGCCTAATTAAATTAGGAAACCTTTAGGCACGAATTTGGGTATACCTTTCCTCAACTTGGAGATTTCTCTCCCCAATTCATGATGGAATTGGTATGGAAGCTTACCTTAGGTGGTAACCACAAATTTGGGCTTGGTTTGAACTCTAATGTTGGTCTATAGGGTGAGAATTTACCCTATCATGGTCCATTAGTGAATATTTCTGAATTTTGGGTCATTTTTCTAACATGAATTTATTTGTGGTCCAAGGGACATCCTTTGGCCCATTTCATTCATTGGATTGTCAATACATATTGTTTGAAGTCCAACAATAATTTTTACTTTAATTTATGACCCCTTTATGTATATGTGATAATGGTTTTTCGACTTATTCCTTAATTAAGATAATAAGTCACACTAATTCTTAAACTCAGTCCAGAAAATTTTTATTGACCGAAATTTCTTTATGGGTCACTAAAGAATAAGATTTAAAGTCTAACTATGATTTTTACAAAAATTTTAGATGTGTTTTTACATCTGGAATAATGGTGCGTACGTATTTAACTAGTTTTAAATAATTAAGTGGTCATATTTCTTATTTATCTCAAATTTTCAATTACTGAAATTCTCGGGGTGCTACAGGTTGCGTCGCGTTCTTAACGGGACGGCCCTCGGGGTCGCGTTCACGTTGCCGCTGTTTAGCGGTCTTCGTCTACATGGCTGCCGCGTGTCGCGCGCGGGGCAAGGCTTGCTGACGTCAGGGTGGGAGGCGACGGTCACGTGGGTCGCGATCAGGTCGCGACGCAGGACTACGTCGCGTTCCCAGCCGCTGTGCATTTTTAAAGAGGGTTGGTCGGACAGAGCTGTGGCAAGCTCTGCTCGGCCAGGGGAGGAGTTGCTGCGGAGCTCTCTCGGGTGATTCGGCGTTTTGGCGTGGTTTTCGGCATGTTCTCGCCGCGAGGACTTCGTGCGGAGCGGGGGAAACGTCGGGAGTTCGTGTTCTTCGCGGAGGTAGGGAGAATCCACTTTGTTCCGTTGCGTGGATTGCATGAAATGCATGTATGACTAGTTATTGGCGTTAAGAACAATAGATACCATGTTAGGGTATTCATTAAAGCATGAAAATTGGAAATTAAACGTGGTTTGCATAAGTTGGGGTGGTAATCCAGAGAGTGGTTCCAGATTAGGGTTTCTGCCTGCGAAGGCGTCGAAACCTTCGCGACAGGCCGACTCGTCGCGTTAGGGTGTGACATCGCAACATGTCAAGGTGTCGCGATCAGAAGGCGGCAAACCCTTCTGTCGTGACAAGGTCGCGATCGCTTGTCGCGACAGGCCGACCCGTCGCGTTAGGGTTTTCTAACGCGACACATCAGGGTATCGCGATTTGAATGCGACAGTACCCTATGTCGCGACTTCAGCCGTGAGGTCTTTTTGTGTATGTTTTCAAGGTACGATTATCCAATTATTTGTTAAGTGTTGTGCATGGCACCGGTTTGTGGTGCGTTAGCACTCGTAGTGCTCGTAGAGCATGTTGCTCACGAGGTGAGCATGTTTTTAAGTGGTTAGAGTATTGTTTGTGTTGTATACGTGGAGTTTACGTGGTTTGGGTATGTGCATGGCACATATTCTATTGTGGTTTAATATGTTGATCATCATGGTTGGCAGTGAGGTTCCGGCGTGAACCTAGCCTCAGTCTTGTGATGTCTTTTACAGGCGGATAAAGATGGTTTAATTGGTATTGTTTGAATAAAGTTAAGGGTAGTGTAAGATTAATATACATTGTGTTTATGTGGCTACGGAGGTCATGAGATGACCCATGATGGGCCAAGTTATTATCGGTTAATGTGGTTCATATATGTGTTTGTGTAGGTTAGCTTGTGGGTCACGAGTGACCAGGACAAGCTACCCTTCACATGTGTTCTGGTTTGTAATACAGAGTAAATGTATGTATATAAATACCGTGGAGTGTGCGTTGCCGAGTTAGGTGGTCTGGCGCCTGTTTCGGAATACCTCTGCAGTCAGGTACCCCAGGTTCTGTGCGAGCCAGGCACGTGTGTTTGTTGTGCTTGGAGTTTGTCCCAGTACTCGGTTGTACCGTCGAGGTCTGTGTCGTCTGTCCTGGACACCCTCACTTCTATGTTTGAGTTGTACGTCCGGCTGAGGGAAAGACGATAGAGGGTAGTGGCTTGTGTTTGTGGGTGTGTAATCGCTTGTAGCGCGCTCGTAGTTGGGGGTACGGACACCAGTAGATGTCACTGGTCCCCAGCTAGTCCTGTTTTCCAGTGCCTCACTTTGGGGAGCTTAGGCCAGAGTCCCTAAAGGTGCTAGGCATTGGCCTGCAGTTATGTGTGGTCTGCAGGTGTGGTGTTGGTTGGTCTCCACTGTTCTTTGGCTTGTGCTTGTGGAGTGGCAGTTGGACCTTTTATCCGTGACTGCGAGACTGAGAGGTAGTTCTTGTGTTGTGTTGTCCAGGTTGGATACTGGCGACATGAACCAGTAGTCCGTTCCCGTGTGGTGGCGTCGTTCTTTTTCGACTCGTGCTTTGCCACTGGTGGTGGCTTGTGTGTGACTCGTTGGTTGTGGTTCTACACAGGTGGTGTGCCCTGTTGTTGGCATAGTTGCTTCAAGGTTTTGCCCGTGGTAGAGTGCCTTGTGGTGGCACTGGTTTGGTTGTGGTTTTCGTGGTGGTACCTCATGGTGGTAGGTACCTGTACCCTGAGTTGGTATCTGTTCCTCATGGTACGCTTCGTACCAGCCTTTTCAGGTGTTGAAGTGGAGCTGTGCTTTGTGGAGGTTGTGTTGTAGGACCTTCCACCTGCTGTAATGTACCCTTGTAAGGGTATCTTTCTGTTGTATTGCGATTTCAGGGTATGATGGACTAGCTTCTGGTTAGCAGTCCTGTTACCCTCGTGTTTGAGGTTTTAATGTTGGTACCTAGTGATAGTAGGTACCTGTGGTACGTTGTGTACCAACCTTTCAAGTGTTGCGATGAACCGGTGTTTTTGTGGAGGTCATGAGGTGTGACCTTCCACACGTGCTGTTTGGAGTACGTTTCCAATTGTGGTTCCAGTGTGTACTGGATTTGGCATGTTGATGCCAGTTCGGTTACCGTACGTGGGTAGTTTGCCTGTGAGGCTTGCAGCTGAGGCAATGGTTTGCCTATGAGACTTGGAGCCTGGGCAGTGGTCTGCCACTGAGGCTTAAGGTTAAGGTATTCCCAGTGGTTGGGCGGACTAGTAGTGTTGTGCTAGTCCTGTTGTTACCACTTACTTTCCGAGGTTTACATTAATTGATATATTTTTGTTAATTATTGATTAACCATGATTTAAATAAGTAGGATGTGGTTTGACTATTTGTGTGGCTAGTGAGACCCACTGGGGGTTGAGGTTCTTCAGTGTTGCGTGTGGTTTTTGGGTGGTCCCTACTGAGCCTGTGACTTGTTGAGGCTCACTCCCCTACAGTTCTTTTCAGGGCTTGCCGTTTGTGTGGCTTGCAGCGACGTTGTGACAGACTTGTACCACCAGCAGTAGTTTAGTTGAATTGTGTGAGCTTGTGCTCCCTCGGGGTATGCCCCAGGTAGTTGTACTTTTTAATTGGACATGTAATAATGTAATGGGACAGTTGTACTAATATGTGAGCAGATATGAGCACATGTACTTTCTTGTGTCTTATACTGTTGTGGTTTGTCTTTTATATTCTTACTGGACACGTATGTGAAATATGCCTTGCGAGACTTCGGTCCGTTCGGGAGGCGGATCTGGATATGGAGCCTTATTGGGCATAAATATCCAGGACCGTCACATATACCATCGTTGCAGAAGTGTTGTATAGGCGCGCTCTAAATGGAATGCTCCTCAGATGTTTATCGGACGAAGAAGTCTGGAAGGTAGTAGAAGGAGCTCATTCCAGTGAGTGTGGAGGGCATGTGAATAGCCAAATGCTAACCAAGAAAATCCTTAGGCAGAGCTATTATGGCCAACTCTAGAAGAAGACTACGCCATCTATGTCCGTAGGTGCGTCAAATGCCAGCTTCGTGCCAATAAAATCCATGCTCCATCTTCCTCATTACATCCACTATCTTCACCTTGGCCATTCTCCATGTGGGCCTTTGATATCATTGGACCTCTTGGTGATCCTAATGTTCAAGTTAAACAAAAATCCTTCATCCTTACTGCTACTGAGTACTTCACCAAGTGGGCCAAAGCAGAGGCATTTATAGAGATCAAAGGTTCAACCGTGTGTAGGTTCATTATGAAGAATATCATCTCGCGGTTTGGAGTGCCAAGTGGCATCGTCACCGACAATGGACCCCAGTTCATATCTCAAGAGCTTCAGGATCTATGTAAGAAATTCAATATTTCTCTGCATCATTCATCTCCATACTATCCACAGGGCAACGGTCAAGCCGAAGCCACAAACAAAACACTTTTGGAAATTTTAAAGAAAATTTGTGAGTCTTATAAATTTGCTGATTGGCCTGAGAAATTAATTTAGGCTCTATGAGCCTACCGTAGCTCCGTCCGCACGCCCACTGGGCAAACTCCTTTTCACTTACTTATGGGATGGAGGCGGTATGTCTATATGAGATTCTCATTCCTTCGCTAAGGGTACAATTGGACAAGGAACTTAACCTCGATGAACGTCGAGAGGCGTTACTTATTCAGTTGGAACTTTTAGATGAACAATGTCTAGCCGCGACCGATCATGTGCTTTCATATCAAAATAGACTCTCAAGATCTTTTCAAAAGAAAGTGATTGAACGTAAATTCCATGAAGGAGACATGGTCTTGAAGCAAATTTTCATAAAACCTGGAGGTCCTAGGTCAAAATTGCAAGCAAATTGGGAAGGGTCATACGTCATCAAGGATGTGTACCTTGGGAACGCATATAGGCTAGTAAATGCCGAGGGTGAGGAGCTCTCTCACGCGTGGAATGGGTTATATCTTAAAAAATTCTACCCTTAATAAAAGATTTTCAGTAGCAGCACTATTTTGCAAAGGAATGCTAGCAGCTGCGAGGTTCACATCCGTTTTGTTGCTGTTAGACAATTTCTGGGTTCAGTTAACACACACATGGGGCATGGCAAAGAGTGGCAGTACAGATCCCCGCGGGACGCCCTTGAGCCCGGTCGCACACATGGCCCAAGCAAAGGCAATGCCCACAAAGTCTCTGGACAACAAACGAAATCCATATGTGATACACCCTTGCGAGTCAAACGAGTCAGTATCTCAAGCACCAATGCTAAGTCTTATCCCCTTAATCTTCCTATCCCCACTAATGACCAGAATCCCCCGCGCCTGGTCTGCGTAGAAACACTGGTAACCAGGGGCAATCAGCCTTAGGGAAGCCAAGAGCAAATGCACACTGTACCTAGGGTTGTAAACAGATCCGAATATTATCCAGATTCGATTCGGATTCGTATCCGGTCAAGCGGATATTATCTGTTTAACATATCCGTCAGATCGGATTTCAGATACGGATAATATCCGAATAATAAATGGAGCGATACGGAATTGGGTGATCCGCTCCATTTAAGATCCGCTCCGAAATCAGATAAATCATGATCGTTAGATCTTAGATCTAAGGATCTATATATAATATATAAATATAAAAAAAAACCCTAACTACCCCACTCTAAGGATCATGACCGTTAGATCTTAGATCGGGGGCGAGACCTCTCCACTTTCCCACCTCTGCATTGCTTCCACCAGCCTACCACCCGCCCGCCACCGTCGCGGTCATGGACGCCCTCAGCGCCTCGGCTGCCACTACCACGTCCAACTCCCCCATCTCCATCTTCTCTCCGAGCTGGAGAAGCAGCCTCTCCAGGCGTCGTCTACCCCTGGTGGCTGCTTCCAAGGGTAAAGATCCTCAGCCTCTCCTCCTTTGCCCTTTCTCTTCCTCCGTTGACTGTGGATGCCCTTGTGTGTTATTCTTTCACGTCCAGATAAAGAAAAGGACTCTGATCTCAGCTACGATGGCGGCAACGCGAGCATCGTCCCATTCTTCAGGAGCCTGGCTCCCTCGCCCCTCTTCCAAATGTAAATTTTAGTATCCCTTCACCCCCGAATAGGAAGAATCACGAAAGCTAGGCCTTTATTCTTTTTTCTTTTTCCCTCTTTGGTTAGTTTGTTCTGTTTGTGTTGATCGAAAATTTTTTTCACCATCTTCTACATGGAAGGATGCTGCATGGGTTTTGTTCTGAGTGCAGCGACCGACAATGGGTGGACCACTAATTCTGGCATGGAAGGTCCCCCCTTGCGGCACCCCTCCACCTGGCCTTCCCTCTCTCTCTCTCTCTCTCTCTCTCTCTCTCTCTCTCTCTCTATTCCCCCCCCTCCGGCGGCACCCCTCCCCCAGTCCTCACTGGTCTTATATTTTCGAACCGGATAATATCCGACTAAAATATTCGCTTCGTATCCGAATTTTATTCGGAGCGGATACAGATTATCCGATTAAATTTTCGGAGCGGACACGAAAAACCTATATCCGCTCCGTTTACAGGCCTAATTATACCTAGAAGGCGTTTTCACAAGTGCAAGATGGAAGGTGAGATTCCTAGCTGATCACTCAAATGCAGAAGGTGTCGCTATAGAAAGTCCAAAAAAATTAGAAAATCTCATAATCCAAAAAATTAGAAAACCCCAAAATCCAAAAAAAAAATAGAAAATCCCAAAATTCAAAAAAATTAAAAAATCCCAAAATCCAAAAAATTAGAAAATATCAAAATCCAAAAAATTAGAAAACCCCAAAATCCAAAAAATTGAAAACCCCAAAATCCAAAAAATTGAAAATCTCAAAATCCAAAAAATTAGAAAACCCCAAAATTCAATTTTTTTTTATGTACATATCATTTTCTCTTTAGCATGCATGGTTATTATGTGTTTTCCACCTATTTAAACAAGGCTCAGCCCCCTGACTACTGTGAAGTTGAAGTCATTTCTTGCTTAATGCAAAGGGCTGAGCCAAAGAGCAGATCTAACATGTTTTGGCTAAGTGTGCAGGGATAGAAACTCTGGAACAAGCGCAACAATGTACTCATTTTTTTCTCTCTCTCTCTCTCTCGATCTCATCTCTCACTCGTGTCAATCGCAAGTCGTTCATTCAACCCACAAAATTGGCACAAAAGATGAAAGTTCACTAATAACAACATCATGTACAAAGATAAAGGGGGAGGTGGCTCACAAGCTCCTTACTGTCTGCCACCACTCTTCCCGGATCCCTTGTGTCTCTCGGGCGAGGGTAACATCTCACCCCCACCCCTACCACTCCTAGCGCTCGTCTCTCCTGCTAAGCGCCTCTCCTCCTCCTCGTTCCTCTGCCGACTAGAGAAACTGGCCAAAAACGGCCTGACCGAGGCACCACTCGCCCTGCTCGCTCAAGCCTGGCTCCGTCTCCTGCTCCGAGCAGCTTGGCTCACCATCGCCATGCAGCTCCGCAACTCCACGACCAAGGACTGCTGCATAGCTAAGTCAGTGCGCAGTCGGGCTAGCTCCGTCGGGTCCACCAGCGATCCCTGCACACGCAGTATCGCCAGCTCCCTTGTCAACTCACCCACCTGTGCCACTGCTGCCTCCGCCTGGATGCGCCACCGAGCTGCCTCCACTGCTGACGTCTCCACCTCCGTGCCCCACCGGGTCACCTCTGCTGATTGTGGCCCTAACTACGTACGTAGCTGGTCCCTCTCTGCCTGGAGGCACCACTAGGCAACCGATGTGGTCACTGCGTCAACCTGCTCTTACAAGTGGGCTGCCCGGTCGGTGGCGGTCCTCAGCTCTGTCACCTATGGAGAATCAAGTCAGTACCAAGTGTGAATAGAATTCAATTCAAATCACTGGCATACTTACCCTCTCTGCCAACTCAGCATGAGCCTCCTCAGCCCTCCTCGCTGCACTTTCTAGTTGGTCTGCTAAATCCGACTGGGAGCTCTCCGCTGCTACCCTGGAAGAGGAAGCACCGGCCTGTGCTCCCCTCACACTTGCTAGCTCCACACGCTGCACATGTAACACTTGTCAGTTTCACAATCAGCTAAAAGAAATTAGTGAGTTACCGAAGTCTGAGTAGGTACTTACTAGCTGCTCTACCTCCCTCCTCGCTGCGTCCCGGTCCTGTACTGCCGAGTGTAGTAGGGCCCGGAGTGAGGCAATCTCCCCAGCCACGTCTACCTACAAATCATCAAAATATGTCATCTCAATCCAATTAGAGCAATTCATAGGGTCTGAGTTTAGAGGTTTACCTGTCGCCTCGCGCCTCTGTAGGCCCTCACCCCATACTTCAAGGCGAAGGCTTGCATGTACGCGTCGTCTGACTCGGAGTCAGACCGGACCCGTCGGCCTCTATACTCCCAGTCCTTATCTGCTCGTGGGCCCGCTCGCGCTAGTCAGTAGTGTCATGGAGTCCCCGGAAGCTCCGACCAGGCCTAGGGGTCTGGCCTCGGCTAAGGAACTCCACAGTGCTCTGACGTAGGCCAAGAGACCTCTGAGTCAGATATAGGTGGATAGGTAGCACAAGATTAAGAGCATGAACCCACACCGTCCTACCAAAGTAGGGGTGGGCCTGCTCTAACTAGGGCTGTCCCTCGTCCCCCTCCTCCGGATATGGCTGCCACACCACCTGCACATCAAAAGCACATCTTGTCAGTAGCCAAGCAATTAAATTTTAAATCAAATTGAACCTAGAAAAAGGGTAGAACACTCACATCTAGCTGAGGGTAGACGTCAATCGCGTCCTGGATGGATGCCAGCTGCTCCTCCAATGGATGCGTGTCTCGACACGGCACCCAGTGTCGAGCTATGGGCACAAGGCCCGGTCGCTCCAGGGTCCCCCTCCTCAGGCCATGGAGGTGGAGATAGGTCCAGACCTGCAAAAAAACATGAAGGCACAGTCAGATCACAATTAATAGCATCAGGGCTGTTTAAGTAAAGAGGCAAGGGAAAGAGAAGAGTACCTGAAGGAAGGGGAAGAAGCCACTGATGGACGTCTGCCGATCAGAGGACCCCAGGCTCTCGAACTAGTGCGCCAGGAATGCCGCTCCCCATGCATAGCCCCTACCTGGCCTAGGTCCTCTAGCAGTGGCAGGAACCGGCAGTGGACCGCGTCGCCCCTCGTAGCAAACAAGAGTCTGCCTAGGAAGAATGTGAGAAAATGACGCAGGTCCAAGTCTGCCTAAGCCCCTGGCTCACCAGCTAAGGTCTCCCTGCAGCCCCTCGTCAGCCTCCGCAGCTGCTCGCCCACCGTCTCTACCACCTCCCTGCCGGTCTGGAAAAGCCCTAGACTCTTCTACAGCTCGACTCTAGAGATGAGAGAAGACCTAGGACCTACTGTCAGATCCAGAAGCCTATGTGCTAACCGATGGTAGCACAGGTAGGTGTAGCCGCTCACTGGATGCCCATATACCCTCAAGCCCATGATGCGACTCACGTCCTCCAAGCTGGGGATCATATGTCCCCATGGGAACACGAAGGCAGTTGCCTCCGCATCCCACCTGCTGCGCAGGGCCTAGGTGAGTGGTGCATCCGCCCTCATCCTATTGATATGGAGCACCTCCCCAAACCCATCTCGTCTAGCATATCCCTCTGGAACCCCGGGAATGCCAAATACACTAGTAGCACAAGGAGCCATGAAACCCGGGCCCGCATCTCACCCTGCAAACACAAATCACTCAGTTGGTCAGTTTAAGCTTGCTTTGTTGGTCTCTCGGCTGAGGTTACGTCGGCCAGAAGGGCCGTGACCTTGTCGCGACGCCCCAATGGGTCGCGACATGGTCGCGGCTGACCGCGACCTTGTCGTGACAGCCTTTAGCGCCGCGACAATGTCGTGGTCTCTGACACCATCGCGACAGCTGATATCGCGATGGGGTGGGCCGTCGCGTTCTCAGACACTGACCGACCGGAGCCTATCCTGTCCGGGGTTGCGTTTTCTAGGCATCTCGCTCTACACCCATCCTCTATGGGGCCTCTCCATCTCATCCACACCATTCAGTCAAGGGTTTAGGGCACCGGAGCCTACCTTCTTCATGGCTGCCTCTTGGGCCATGGCCGCCGCCTCTAAATCCATTGCAGGAGCCTCCTCTTCCTCCATCCTGATCTCCGGCGCCTCCTTCATCGCCGGAGGCGTCGCCTCGCGCCGCTAGGAAGGCCTCCTCACCTTAGTCTTCTTCCCCCTTCCGCCATCGCCACCACCGGATCCTTCCATTGCCACCAAGAACGAGGGTGAAAAAGAGAAAGAAAGGAGAGTGAGAGCAAGTGAGAAGGAGTGAGAGAGAGTGCAGAGGAGATCAGAGCAAGGGGGAAAAGAATTGTCGGAGCCAGAGCCGGAGTTTGGGAGTGTTTGAATGCGCAAGAGGGGGAAGAAAGGGGGGTCTCTTTATTTTGAAGCCTCAGTTCATGTCGCGACAGCTATAGACGTCGCGTCCTTGTCGCAACGGCCAGGGAAGCCGCAACAGTGTCACGACCTATCGAGCCGTCATGACCTTTAGGCGACGTCTATAGTGGTCGCCACATCAATAGCAATGAGCACATTGAACAAAATCCTGATTTTATTAATTCAAATGATCAATTACACATCCTAATCATCCCTACAATCAATCAAATCATCTTTTTAGTCCTAACTACCATCTGATACAATGCCTACATCTCTCAAATCCATCTTAAACACCCGGTGCCGCCTCGGACTCCACGGGTATGTTTGGCCAGATCCTCTTCAAAGCTTGATAATACTCCCGGGTCACTTCTTTGTCCTCTGCCACTTCCGCTGAGATGATGCCTATGGCACATCCCTCCAAGTGGACGATGGCACTCCTCATGTCTCGTTCATCCTGATCATCGTTCCTCTTCTGTGCTTGGATTGGTGGGTAGTGAGAGAGTGGTGGCACAATTGTGCGTCCACATTGGAGGTGGCACCAGTCAGGATTGTATAGGACCAGTGCTTCATCCCCAATAAGTTGTAAAGCTAGGCCGGTATGCTGTGGGACGAGGATCATCTTGTTGTGGAGGAACCTCGGGCGCATCTCAAATTTCTCCACCATCATTGTCTTGAAATAGATCCTCCATTCATTCAGTCCCTTGATCATTGACGTCTTGCACCATGCTTGTGGTGTCATGTAAAGAGGTGCGCCAACAAAAGCCAAGGATGGTGAAGCATGCTATTGCATTGGATGGAGGGGTCGTCTGTCGCTTGGAAGCTGATATGCATGCCCATCCAGCACTCGAGGGCAATAATAGAGCCAAAGAAAGGACCACCTGTGACTGCAGAAGATAGTCCAGCATATAAGTATCCAAGGACGGCTTGGGAAATAGACATACCTTCCCATACGCTGGAGATGATGTTAAGTTTTAGCACAGATAGGAGGTTGTCTTCCGTAGGGAAGAGAATGACGCCGCATATACAGAGGGCGGCGGCCTTGGCTATGGCAAGGTAGTTCCTGGTCTTGCGCTTGCATTGAGACATGATCCACTGGGAGATAGGAACGAGATGGATATGCGTTTGACTGGTCATGGTGCGCAAGTCCTCTGTCTTGGTGGTGATGTCGCTTAGAATAGCCCAAGAATCGATGGGAGCCACGGTGTAGGAAATCCCGTACTCCTTCCTTCTTTTGTCCTTTGGGAGCCCCAACATGAGCTCCAGTTCCTCTAGTAGTATTGTAGCCTCAAAAGAAGGGTAGATTAACGTGTGGGTCTATGGGTGCCACAGCTCCACAAGTGCAGTAAGGCTGTCCCACACATGCACCACCTTGTGGTAATTCTTGGCAAGCACGAGGACCGTGGTAAGTTTCCATTCACGCAAGAAGTAAGTGGACGCCACAGGAAGGCTCTGATCATGGGTTCAAGCCAGGGGATCTTGGAGTAACATCTATTGCCCGGAGCATCTGGAAAAGGAAATAGAAGAGAGGTTGGCAGCAGCAGAAGAAGAAGAAATAGAGGAAGAAGACAAAGAAGAAGAGAGAGAAAATTAAGTGGCTAGAGAGAGGAAGTACTTACTTGAAGATCCGGCCTTGCGTTGATGTCCCGGGCATGGAGGAGAGGCGAAGGAGCTCTGCATAGGCCGTCCTCGCTGCTTTGGGACAGCCATAGGGGATAGAGGCAGCTTGGGAGGAGGAAGAAACTCTCTTCATGGCTTAGAGAGAGAGAAAATCAAGAGAGAGGAAGAGAGAGAAGTTGAACTGCGAAAATAGTCCCCTACACCCCTATTTATATAGCTCTAGGGGTGCTAATCCCATCCAAATTTGTCCCTAGGTAATAGAGTAGCAATAGGGTAGGTTTAAGAGTCCTAATGGTAGAGAGGATAGCTTTAGAATAAGGATAAGCTCAGATTTTTGGTGTTTATCGCGCATAATGATTTGCAACACCACGATCTGACGCGTTAGGTCGCGACCATCTAGGCTGTCGCGATAGTGTCGCGACCGCCGAGTGCGTCGCCTTTCTATTGTGTGTCTGTGCATAGTTTGTTTATGTTATTTGATTATGTTGTGTATATTTTTTTACATTGTTATATTTGTTGCTTTGATTGTTTATCAGGAAATCACAAAAAATTCAATAAATCACAAAATCACAAAAAGATGGTGCTTCACAGGTAAGTCAGGTAGTATCACTATCCTTACTCCCTTGCATTACTAGATGGTATCCTACTTATTATATCATTTCAAGGACCGGCTGGTTCTCAATGTGCTCTAGGATTTGAGTTCCCCTTCATCAAAAATGGTGATGATCTAGAAGCATGTTGCAAATCGCTGGATAAGCCGTTGAATTAGATCAGTTTGGGGATGATGGACTCTGTCTTGCACAGCGGTTGCAGGAAGACTCTCGACCCATTCATGTCTGATTTAGCAATATTATCCTTGATATATTTTCTATTTTATCCTTTTCTTTTGCATTTGATTTAATGATTTCTTTTCTTTTAGCCCAGCATGCATCATGTAGGACTTTGAGCTATCATGACTCATCCTTGGATAATGGTGAGCTCTTGTTGAGTGCCCAATCGTTCTTCATATTCAAAACAAGAAACCCTATTCCACTTTGAATCGGAAGGTTTGCCTCCGAGCGAGTTGCTATTATATGCTTGTCGAGAATTTCCTTGTCTGGATTCTCTATACAATTTTCATCCTTGTTCCTTTAATCCATTTTGGTTGCGAACCGCTCCCAGGACAGAGTCTGTGTTACTTGCCTGGCACGCATATGTCCCTCCAAATAAAACCTGTAGGCCAATCGGCTAGGGTACCTCTCAATCGAGAGGTTGATCGTCCTTTTCTTTCTCCTTCTCGTCTAGACTCGTGTTCTACTTGCATTCTTCTCGAGCAGCTAACTCAGGGCTTTCAAAAAGATTCCAATTGCTTGTTGGTTGAATCAGGTGTCTCTTTACCTTGGCTCCCACCTTTTCAGTCCACTCCACGTCATTTCCGCTTCACCGTCATTTCATGACACCTCCGCCATACTTCTGCTTCACTCCCTTGCAAAGTGGAAGCCAAAGAGGGGCAATCTGTAGACACCAGATTCTGGCCTATAAGTCGAACCATTATTCTTGTTCTCTTAATGAGCCCGTAGTTGGTCACTCACCTTGAGCCCATCTTTAGACTTGCTTTGAGCCCATTAAAAGCCCGTATCCCATCCAATTATCCCTTGAAGAGTCCTTATGCCCCATTATTGATTATTCTCCCTTATGATTGGTCAAAAATTCAAGAATAATCAATTTTCTTTAACACGACGAGTCGTAGCACCGCGTTAGCCTTTATCGCGCCACACATGGTCGTCGCGACAGCCCATGCAAGTCCATGCACATCCCTTAGGGTCGCGACCAACATGGTCGTCGCGACTATGACTGTCGCGCCACTACGACCCGTCGCAACTACAGCCGCGTGCGCTGGCCTCCGCAACCACCTCCTATTTATCCTCCATTGGCATTATCCTCATCCCAAAGCAACCTCCCAACCCCTTGGCCGCGATTTGGGGTTGTAGGGCACCTTGGGGCCTCCTAGGACTCTTCCCCATGAATTTCTCTTGAATTTATCCTTCAGTTTTGGTGCTTATCTTCCAAGGATGGGATATTCTCTTTCTTCCTCTATATAAACATCCCTTCTCCTTCAGAGGAAAGAGAGAGCCCCTTTTGCCACCAAGTGCTGCCGGATTTTCCCCAGACCTCATACTTAGCTCTTGGCCCTCTCATTCCCCCTCATTTCCTTACATCTTCTTCGCCAAGTCATGCATACATCCTCATCCATGGAGCTTGGTGCTTGAAGAGGGCGACTTCCACTTCTTCTACAGCTTCTACAACACTAAAGGATGCCATCTTAAGCCAGGGAGTCTCCCCATTCGGGGATCTTTCTTCCCTCCTCTCCTTTTTCTCCTTTCATGCATTTATTGTTTTCTTTTAGATAGGACGCATTCCCTTTTCGCTTCCTACATTTTTTACACCCTAGGGTTTAAAAGCCACCCTCAGGTTTGTTCCCTCCACGTTCCCCCTCTTCTTTTCATTTTTAGATAGATTCTACGTTTAAATATGTTATAACAGGGTTTATTTATTTGTTTTCTTTGTTTTGTCAGGCACCCAAGCATCATCAGACGAGGAGCTCTTAGCCTCTGGCCGGCCGGAGGGTAGAAGAAGGTCCAACTATTATTCTCCCGCACTGCAGAGGACGCGACAGGCACGGGGGTCACGACATCAGAGACACCCCTTCCCGGGCGTCGCGACACCAGAATCATCGCTGCGGGGACACCCATCAGGACAAAGGTTAGTGCTTTGTTCTCTCTCATTTTCCTAGCATAGTAGCTTACATAATTTCTAATCATGGCAACTAGCTAGTGGCGATCCATTCCATTTTAATCCATGCTACATCTTTTAAGCTCTTAAAAACAACGTGCTGCATGTCTCGAGGGGTGCACAACCCCGTGATTACACCCACGAAAGTTTCTTACGGTTCAATATATCCATAAGCTATTCGTATAGATAGACATATCTATGCTTACGAATTGTACGTGTCGTAAGGATATCAGATGAATTTTGTTCTTGAAATTTTAAGATACACCTATCCCTATGGCGTGGTAATGTAAGCATATAACAAAATCATATGCTTACGGAGCGTGTTACAGTAAAATTAATAGTAGGTATAAACATCATCTGAAATTTTCCCTTATAAAAAAAAACTCAAAACATCCTCCAAAACTGTTCACATCGCGGAAAACTTTCTCTCGAACATCCACCAACCTTCCCCCATTCCAGAACACCCCCAAGAGCACACCACCCCCCGTGCCTAGCCGCCCATGCTTCCCGTGATCTCCCCCCTCCCTTCTCCTTGTTGCCCAGCTAGCAAGCGGGGGGGGGGGGGGGTGAATGGTATTCTTAAAATATTGAGTACCTTAAACCTGTTCACAAAAAGTTTAACAAAACACACTTTGATGGGTGTTAGTGTTAGTAAAGAAAGATAGTAAATGCAAAGTAAGCACACAGACAACACAAGGAATTATCCTGGTTCAGACTCTCCTCTCAACAGGAGTCCTACGTCCAGTCCCTGAGCAACAACTCAGGATTCCACTACCCAAGGGTACTGTCCCCCTTATGGACACTTACACACCCAGCCGCAGCTGGTCTTCTCTTCACAACCATAAGATGAATTACAACACCCTGGATACCACCAGGTATTCCTTCTACTCGAAGGGAACACACCCTGGAACCCCCAGGTCTTTCCTTCACACGAAGGGACACAAGAACACAAGAATGTGGAAATGAGATCAAGCGCCCCTAGATCAAGCTTAAACAATGTTGGATCTGAAGCTAAGACTGAGAGTAGAAAGGTCTACAAGACATGAACTCTCTCAGTACTAAAGACTCTCTCAAGGATCTACACTGAACTCAGAGAGCAAGAGCTAGGACAAATGAGTGAGAACTATGCTCTTCAGAATGCTCGCAGAGGGCTTGAAAGATTGTCGTAAGCACTGTAATTGTGATTGTTGTTCTGTTCTTGATCTGGAGCTTCAGTCTTCTATTTATATCTTCAATTTGAAAATTGAACGTTGAAGTGTCCGTTGTCTCTAAGATCTGTATACGTTAGACTGCATGGTCATGTAGAGTAGTCTTTAGCTTTCCATGCATGCCACCAAGAGAGAGGATCTTCTCTGATATCCATTATCTTCCATATTGTCCAACGTTGTATTGAGGTATGCTGTCAGAGACCTGCACGCATTAAATTCTAAAACAATAGACAACTAGGCTGTCTTTTGTTGTTAGTCAACGTTAGATTGATTTTATATCAAAAAGGAAGTTCCATTTTATTCTTCTAAAAAGATGTTTACAGTGTAAGTATGGAAATAGAAGATATCGTTTGCATGCACTGCAGTGATACGTTCAGTCATAATAAATGCATGGTTGTCAGAATATATACGTGAGAATTTGACTTTTCAACAAACTCAGAAATGAGTTCAATATCAAGACGTTATATTCCATGAAATCGTTACATGCATGACTTATGAAATCGTTATGCAAATGAGTTGATATCCATGTAAATCGTTGTGCACTTATAAGCAAACCGATGCACATACAATTGTTATGACTCTATAAGCAAATCGTTATGAGCAAGTTGTCAGAGATAAAACGATGTGAGCAAATCGTTGTTTATGTATCGAATCGTTAAGGCGACCAAGTCGTTATGTAACTAAATGAATCGTTACAGTGACAGAGTCGTTGTGTAACTTATCGAATCGTTACAAGGATCAAATCGTTATGAGACTTAACGAGTCGTTGTGAAGCCGAAATCGTTGTGAGTGCAAATCGTTGTTCTCACTTAAGAAATCGTTGTGAGAGCAAATCGTTGTTCTCACTTAAGAAATCGTTGTGAGAGCAAATCGTTGTTCTCACTTAAGAATCGATTTGATAACCAAATCGTTGTGAGAGCAAATCATTGTTCTCACTTAAGAAATCGTTGTTACAGGCAAATCGTTGCGAACTCTTAGCGAATCGTTATGAGAGCAAATCGTTATGCTTTCTTAACGAATCGTTATGAAATCAATGCAATCACTTAGCAAATCGTTATGAGAGGCAAATCGTTGTGATCTCTTACCAAATCGTTATGAGAGGCAAATCGTTGCGATCTCTTACCGAACGTTATGAGATAAACTGTAATAGAGTAGCAATGACTTATGAAATCGTTATAGAACCAAAATCGATGTGAATGAGGAAATCGTTATACTTCTAAGGAAATCGTTATAAAGTCATAAAACCGATGTGATATGCAATCGTTATGACTTACAGTGAAATCGTCATGCTTTACTGAAATCGTTATGACATAGAAGAAAGTCGATGTGTACTTAAATTTGATGCTTTAAACTACATTGCTACAGTGTGCAGGATACTTACCTATTTAGCTTGTTTTCTCTAGTTTTATTTCCTGTGCTCAAATCTCATAGAAAATATGTTAGATTAACCTTTATCAACGTTTTGTTAATCACCAAAATAGATATGTAATTAATGGAAATTACATGGGGGTAAACTGGTCATCAATCTCCCCCTTTTTGGTGATGACAAAACTTAACACTAAGCATAGATGTAGTTCAGAATGTTATATTTCTCCCACCTTTTGTCATTTAAGTAAAAAGATAACTGCTGAGACAAAGAAGAAGAGAAAAGAGGAAAAAAAAGAGCACACCATTATATTGGATTAAGCTTGAGGGGGTACAGGGAGATAGAAAACAGGAGACAAAAGAGAGGCATAATGAGAATAACTTCCCAAGCCTTATCTTCTTGCTGCTTAAAATGCAACCTGAAAACCCCAGGAGCTAGAGAATAGGAGGGGCCCATGGTGGGAGCCATCCTTTTGTGATGAAGAACCAACTGCTCATCAAGGAAGTCAGCATATCGATCACTTGGAAGGGAAGTTTTAAAATGGCTGATCTTCCCAAAACTAGCACATGCAAGAAACTGATCTATAGAGGCAGGGTAGAAAATTTGCTTCTGCTTCAGGTCTAGGCGCATGGCTACATAAACCTTGTTTCTTTCAACACAAGTTTGAAACGGATCATTAATAAGGTGAATGAAGAACCAACTGCTCATTAACGGTCTAGGCGCATGTCTAGAATGTAGCAGCTGA
Source organism: Colocasia esculenta (assembly GCA_014218235.1). Lineage (NCBI taxonomy): Eukaryota > Viridiplantae > Streptophyta > Magnoliopsida > Alismatales > Araceae > Colocasia > Colocasia esculenta. The sequence continues at coordinate 21,580,746 of CM024754.1, read as the reverse complement.
CACTGGAGGTTTACCTTCCTGGCTTGAGATTCATTTAGATCAGATAGCTGCTGAGCAGACAAGGGATAGAATCTGGCCCAATCCGCAGGAGAGAGTCTTTCACATTCTGACAAAAGAGGAGCAAGAATCTCTGCACTGACATGACCCAAGTGATACTCTCTGAACAAAAATCTGTTGAAGGCAACTACAGAACCTCTCTGCACTTGGATTCTTCCCATGACTCTAGTAAGACGCTAAAAATAATTGAGCCTACAGAGGACTCCATGACTAGAGAATGAAGAGGGGGAAGAAACAGAATTAGACACCTGGAGGGAGGGAAAATCAACTTGAATAGCTTCAGTGTGAGCTGCAGCTGATTCAAGTGCTCGAATGGTCTGCTTGAACTGACCCAGCTGGATTTCAGGGAGGTGATTGATATATTGAAATTGTTGAACATCTGGTAATGCCTGATCATTTTAATTTCCTTATGAATAAAAGGGCCCAGGTATCCTTGTGAAGGATTTGGAACCACTCAGATAAGGTCAAGGAGTGATCCCTGGGAGGAAATCTGGCTGATTTGGCAAGAAGAAACTTATTGTAGAGAGCTTTATGACTCCGAGCCCACTACTCTTCGGTTTTGGCTTCGGCCATAGAGAAGATTTTGAATTTTTCGGATTTAGAGAGGGAAGTATAAGGCAAAATGACATTGAGATGGTAAGTAAGGTTGAGATGAGGAAGGTTGATGATGGTAGCAAAAACAACCTTCTGAAGGAATTATCTGTAAGTGGTTTATTTTTGTTGTCCACTGTTAGAGAAAACCACAGAGGTGGATAGCAAGGATCAGAGGAAATAGAAGAAGTGGAGGGTATTTTTCTTTTCTTAGGAGCAGGGCTAGAAGAGCCTGTCCTATGGACATGATGACAGTCTTTCAAGACTGATATAAGGATAGCTTCCTCAAATTCATCTTTAATTTCCGGAGAAAGGGGCCATCAACTTGAGCACTTTCCGGAATGATAGTAATGAAGGAGGGTGGAGCAGAGGGATGAAGAAAGAAAGGAGAGAGTAGAAACGGGTATGTCAGCTGTTCTAGAAGAGGAGGGACCAGAGGATGAGGCTCCAGCTGATGATGAAGCTTGAGGGACCTCAACGAAAGGAGGAGGGGAGGAATAAAAGTGGTAGAGGCAGGAGATGAAGAGGTGTGTGAAGGAAATGGAGTAGGAGAACAGATGGCTCTAGGTAGTGGTTGTTTGAAGGGTTGAGGGTTGGTGGTGCTGTGGAGGAGGAAGGTGGAGAAGGAGGGGCTGATGTCTGAATGGGTGAAGGAGCTGGGGGCGCTGGAGCAACAGCTTCTTCTTCTGCCTGATGCAACTCAGACTTGGACTCCACTAGCCTGGATGGCCCTAACTCTTCTTCTGGTGGCCCTGAAGGCCTAGACTCCACTGCAGGCACTGGATCAACAATAGCTGGCCCTGATGGCCCTGCTGGATCTTTAGACAGCTTAGCAACACTTGGATTTCCAATATGCACATCTTCAACAATCAATGGCCCTGATGGCCGCTCAACCTCATTCTGCTGCTCTGAATTTTCAGGCCGGATGGCCTTACTTCCTCTTGAATTGGTCCTGATGGCCGGACTTCAACAACTTCATCACTGCTTCCACTCTACTGATTCCTTTTCAATGATCTTGGCCCAGATGGCCCTAAAGATGCCTCTGGAATCTGCCCTGATGGCTTAGTTACTTCTTCTTGCTGCCTAGCCTCAGAAGGCCTTGAGCTGCTGACAGGCTCAACTGAAGAGTGAGCAGGAGGGGCAGAGGTGGAATGCACCCTTGAAGACATAGGATTTCTGCAATGAGATTCTTGATACTGCCAAACTCACTCATCCATCGGAACACCTGCTTGACCGTGCCAAATTCATACTTCAGGGATTGAACATCAGTGGTCAAAGCTCCAATCTCTTTAGCAGCTGAGGCTTGGTTAGTGAGGATAGACTGAATATCAGATTGAATAGAAGTGAGAGCTGTGCCCTACTCATTCAGTCTTTTAATAATGGGTTTCAAATTTACCTTAAGTTGCTTCTTCTTTGGCCTCTTATGTGCAATTATCTTCCTTTTGCTGCTTGCCCTTTCACTGGGCTCCACAGATTTAACATTCTCTTCAATATTCATGGGGACACTCTCAGTGTGCTCCCCCTGAGGAGCTGCTTCCTTCTCAACTCCTTGCTCCCCCTGAATGGGAGCATCATCTACTTGAACATTTTCATGAGCATCCTCTTGCTCCCCCTGACTGGGAGCTTCCTCCATGATGATCTCATCAGTGTGGCCTGATGCCACAGCTTCTGTTGCTTGATCATCACTAATTACTGGCTCTCCTAGATTGCTTTGGATGGAGTCCAGTACATCCCTGAGTACTGAGGCTACTCGGGAAGAGGGAGGAACAACCTCTGAATATTGCCCAATGGGCTCAATGTCCTCTAGAGGAATATCATCAATCCTGCTGCTAAAATCTGCTGCTGCTGCTGCTGCTCTCTTTACAGTTTGATCTGCTGCCCTTTCTTCTACTGCTGGTGCTGGGTTGTGTTTCTGGAACCACGGGAACTGCTCCTGCTGCTACTTCTGCTTTCTGGACCTCTTGGGCTTCACCAATAACGGCTTCACACCTCAGCCACAAAAGTCTTTGTCCATACACCATTTATAACTGAAAAACTGCTCTTCCTTAAGTTCCTGCTGCGACTGCCTGCCCCATCTTCTCAGAAACATCTCCTACCACACTGATGCCATAATGCTGAAATACTTTGGTCAGGAGATGGGCATAGGGTAGAGAGACGTTCAGCTTGATCTTCTTATCCTATACTAGCAAGCTTGCAAACTTCATCCTTTCAATCATAATCTCTGCTGTGTTGATTCCTAGTTCTGGATGGCCCAGAACATCAAGTCTGAATCTGCTTAGTGCACGTAGAAAATGTAGCGCTTTTGAGAATCAAAATTTGACAGACTACAAAGTGCAAGAGGCGATTAAATGCATTTAACTGATTTATATCTAGCTTGCCATCCTTCAATCTGAATCGGGACCAATAATCCCTAATCCTTTTGTTTGGATGTCCACAGTGTGAACTCCACTGCGACCGGAAGTAGTCACACCAAAGAGTGATGCTAATAAATCTCGTGTGACCCTAATCTGGGTACCCTTGACCATGGAAGTCAAGGTCCCATCTTCCTCTGTCTTCAGACATACATAGAATGCCTTCACTAGGTCAGGGTAACTTACTTCTGAGAAGGTGGCCATCTTCGTCCACTTCAATCTGTCCAAAGCTGCAGTCACGCTGCCCATGCCATTCTTCTGCAAATCTGCCACATCTACAGCCTTATGTCCGCACAGCTTGGTCTTTACTGACGTGAACCTTTCCTGCTGCTCTGCTGTGAGAAATGCAGCTCCATAGCCCCCGACGCTGTCGAAAACACCAGAAGAGGCCATGGAATTGAACGGGAAGGGCTTTTGGAGGACTTAGAAGAGGTTTAGAACAGAAGCCCTCAAGAAATTTCTGGCGGGAAGCAGTTGGAAGCTTGAAATCTCAGGGAGTCGATGCCGGAGTCGATAGGGTATCGCCTCAGGCAGAAGGAAGAAGATGATGAAAGAATGCGAATCGTTGCCACACAGATTTCAGGATATTAAATTTTTTTTAAAATGACCTTTAGAATTTTGAGGCGCCATGATGGCAGAAAATGACAAATTGACTAGTTCGATAGGAATAAACTCTTATAAAATAACGAACCGTCAAGAAAATTTAAAAGGATAGGCAATAATTGGAATTTTGCTCAAATTTTGAGAGGAAAAATAATTTAAATTCTGAAAATTAATATTTCAGTTTTAAACAAATAATTCTTTCACAATTTACACATGCCTAATTCCCTTCTAAGAGAAGTAAATCTCTCTTCAGGTAAGGCCTTTGTGAAGATATCTGCTAACTGATTGTTTGTATCAATAAATGAAATATCTATGTTGCCATTGCTACATGATCACGAATGAAATGATATCTAACCTCAATGTGTTTAGTCCTTGAGTGCTGTACTGGATTCTTGGTTAGATTTATAGCACTGGTGTTGTCGCATAACAAGGAATTGTCTTGATATGTAGCCCATAATCCTCAAGTTGTTGCTTGATCCATAGGAGTTGTGTACAAACTTCCAGCAGCTACGTACTCAGCTTCAGCTGTTGACAGAGCTACTGAATTTTGTTTCTTTGAGGACCATGATCATGACAAACCTGCAAGGAATTGACAACAACCACTGGTGCTTTTTCTGTCTATTTTGCATCCAGCGTAGTCAGCATCAGAGTATCCTACTAAATTAGTTTCACATGATTTTGGATACCACAGACCTAAGTCATGAGTTCTAGTTAAATATCTAAAAATTCTTTTAAGAAATTAAATGAGACTCTCTAGGGTCTGCCTGATACCTAGCACACATGCATACACTAAATAGAATATCGGGTCTACTGTTGTTAAGTATAGTAATGAGCCTATCATACCTCTGTAGACTTTTTGATCTACTTTCTTACCATCCTTGTCACTGTCCAATCTTGTTGAGGTGCTCATTGGTGTTGACAGTGGCTTGGCGCTTTCAAATCCAATTTTTTTTTAAGAGTTCCTTGGTGTACTTGACTTGACAGATATGAGTCCCTTCCTTTCCTTGTTTGATTTGCAATCCAAGGAAGTAGTTAAGCTCCCCCATCATGCTCATCTCGAATTCTCCATGCATTAGCTTTTCAAAATACTTGCAAAGAGATTCATCAGTGGACCCAAATATTATATCATCAACATATATTTGAACAAGCAAGATATGTTTGACTTTAGACTTAACAAATAATGTACTATCTACTTGACCTCTAATAAAACCATGATCTAATAGAAATGCACTTAATCGTTCATACCATGCTCTAGGTGCTTGTTTCAAACCATATAATGCTTTGTGTAATTTAAATACATGATTCGGAAAATCAATGTCATCAAAACCTGGAGGTTGTTCTACATAGACTTCCTCCTTGATAAAACCATTTAGAAAAGCAGACTTTACATCCATTTGAAATAATTTCAAATCTGCTGAAGCATATGCAAGCAAAATCCTAATTGCCTCAAGTCTAGCTACAGGTGCATAGGTTTCATCGAAATCTATGCCTTCCTCTTGGAATAGCCTTGAGCTACCAATCTGGCCTTGTTTCTTATGATCACACCAGTTTCATCCAATTTATTTCTGAACACCCATTTGGTGCCAATAACTGGATGATCTGATGGTCTAGGAACAAGTGACCATACATGGTTTCTCTTGAACTGATTCAGTTCATCTTGCATGGCTAAAATCCAAGATTCATCAGTAAGAGCTTCATTGACTGTCCTAGGCTCTATTTGTGAAACAAATGCTAAGTAATCACATGGAATTACATTACCTCTTGTTCTTACCCCTACAGATGGATCACCAATGATATTTTCAGTGGGTGATCTTTCTTATATCTCCATTCCTTTGAAGATTTTCATGTGAAATGTCCCTTTGTTGCAGGTCTTCCAGAGGTGGATCTTCGTTGTCCTCAATTGATGTGTTCTTTAGTTTCTTGGACAATTCATCTGTTTCATCAATATCACTATCGACTTCCTTTCTCAGAAAGGGTTAGTTTCATCAAAATAATATGTACTGATTGTTCTATTAACAAAGTACGCTTATTAAATACTCTATATCCTTTAGGTTTAGAAGCATACCCCATGAATATACCTTCATCTGATTTTGCATCTAGCTTACCATGTCCCTTTTTCCGTTGTTGTGGATGAAGCATGGACATCCAAACGTCCTGAAGTGACTAATCTTTGGCTTCTTTCCCTTGTACAGTTCATATGTTGTCTTCTTCAGAATCGACCTGATCATCACCCGGTTGACTATGTAACAAGCTGTGTTAACTGCTTCAGCCCAAAAGTACCTTGGCAGATCATATTCTGACAACATTGTTCTTGCCATATCCAGTAGGGTTCTATTCTTCCTCTCAGCAACTCCATTTTGCTGTGGTGTCCTTGGTGCTGAGAAATTGTGCTCTATTCCTTTGTCATCACAGAATTTGGCAAATTTTCATTCTGGAACTCTCCTCCATGATCTGATCGGATTCCAATACTGAACTTCTTGTCTTTCTGTACCTTTTTACTGAAACTTACGAAACTTTCAAATGTATCATCTTTGTGTTCTAGAAAGGACACCCATATGAATCTTGAATAATCATCTACTATAACGAATCCAAAATTCTTTGATCCAAGACTTGTGGTCCTCATTGGCCCAAATAAATCCATATGAAGGAGTTCTAAGGGTTTAGAGGTTGTTACCACAGTCTTTGACTTGAAAGATGACTTGGTGTGCTTTCCTTTTGCGCATGGTCCACAAACACCGTCCATTCTTGTGCTGACCTTTGGTAGACCTTCCACCTGGCTTCTCTTGATCAGCTTTCTCATGCCATCCAAACTGCAGTGGCCCAATCTTCTGTGCCACAGCTCAGTTGACTGCTCCTTACTTGTTGCTAAACAGATATCTTGATCCTTTAATTCTTCTAGGTAAAGCACGTATAGATTCTTTTCTCTGTTAGCTTCGAAAATCACTGCTCCGTCCTTTATGATGCTGCACTTAGACTCTTGGAATCTGATTTGATGTCCTCTGTCACATAGCTGGCTTATGCTGATTAGGTTGTGCTTCAGACCTTTTACGCATAGTACATCTTCAATAAACATTTTCTCTTTATTGCCAACAGATCTGCATCCTATCACTGTTCCTTTTCCATTGTCTCCATATGTCACTGTGCCTTCTTCAGCTTCGAGGTGAGAGAACAACTTTCTATTACCTGACATATGCCTTGAGCATCCACTATCCAAATACCATTTGGATGCTCGAAGGTTTCCCTGAAATGAAAACATCAAGCTTTAGGTACCCAAGTTCTTTTGGGTCCTGGTTGGTTAGTGTCATCAATTTTCTTTTAATTATCCATTTTTTGTGTTTGGTTGGACAAGTTATTTTACTGTGACCTAGCCTGTTGCAATGGCTACAGCATGTTGTTTTAGTTACCTTTTCATACGGAACATACTTAAAGTTTGATTTATATGAAGTATCTTGTTCAGTTACAAATTTAGGAGTTGGAACGTTTTAGGGTATATTGTTGTGTCTTCATTATCTGGGGGTGTATAGCCTAATCCTTGTTTTCTTTTTCACCGTCTAGCACCTTTTAATATTAAGGAATTTTCCCGTTGGTGAATTTTTCTAGTGTACTAGATAGTTTTTCATTTTCTTCTGTTAGTGTTTTAATTTCCTTTTTCAATTCGTCTAAGGTTTCTTGTTTTTCTAATTTTATTATTTGTTTATTTTTATCTTTCAGATCTTCGCATAACAGATCATTTCTTCTTTTAAGTTCAGTGATTTGTTTCTCCATTTGCTCATTTTCTGATTTTAAATCTGAATTGGTATTTTCTAGGCAAGCAACATTTTTCTTACTAGCTTTTAGTAATTTAGATACTTCTCTATATTTACTATAAAGTTCATTAAAAGCTTCTTCCAAATCATCTGAATCTGAATCATTACAGGAAGAGAAAGATGAGTCTGATGTTACCTTTTCTTCAGTGTTGGCCATGAGTGCCAAGTTGGCTTCTTCTTCTTCTTCATTGCTTGAGCTTGACTCGCTGTCTGAGTCACTACTGTTGTCCCAAGCCGCTGCCATAGCTTTCTTCTTGAATCTTCTTGGTTTTCTTGAACTTTCCTTCTTTCTGAATTCACTTTTCTTCAGCTTCGGACATTCTGCTCTCATATGTCCGGGCTTCTTACACTCATAGCATGTAGGCTCAGCTTTCTTTTGATCCTTTCCTTCTGTCTTCTTAAAGTCTTTGTTTTTCTTGAAATATCTTCTACTGGACTGATACTTTTTCTTCTTTGCTAGTATTCTTTGTAGCCTTCTTGATAACATCGCTTCTTCATCTTCGTCGTCTTCATTGCTTTCATTGTTGTCTGAAAACTCCTCTGACAAGTCTTCTTCAGCTTTGAGAGCATTTGAGTGTTTCTTTCTCTCTCGAAGACTCTCCCAGTCTCTCCATGTTGATTTCATGGGCCATAAGGGACCCGACGAGTTTCTCCAATGACATCCTCTTCAGGTCATTGGCTTCTTCTATAGCTGTTACTTTGGGAGTCCAAGAAGATGGTAGAGATCTCAGAAATTTTCTTACCATGTCTCCCATTTCGTAGTCTTTCCAAGACTGGCTAACCCATTTGTGATGTCTGTAAATCTGCTAAACATTTGGTTTATTGACTCTCCTGGCTGCATCTGAAACCTTTCATATTGTGTCACCAGTATGTCTATCCTGGTTTCCTTGACTTTGTCGGTGCCTTCGTATGTGATCCTGAGCTTTTCCCACATTTCCATGGCGGATTTGCAGGAGAAATTCTGTTGAATTCCTTCTTGCTAGAGCACAACATAGAATGCTCTTGGCTTTGCAGTTTAGGGAGATCTTTTTCTTGTCGTCTTCAGTCCACTTATCTCTTTCATTAGTAACCAAAGATCACCTTCTTCAACTATTGACCAGATCTGATAGTCGAGACCTTGTAGGAAATACTCCATTCTTGTTTTCCAATAGGTGTAATCTTCTCCATCGAACAGCGGTGGCCTGTTAACTGACTGACCTTCGGAGTGACCTTGGGCTGCCATTTGATCTTTTCTCTTCAGATCGTTGGATCTTCTTCTTTGTCGAAGAGACTAGCTCTGAAACCTTTTGTGTTGCTAGTGCTTGGGGGGGGGTTAATATCTTTTCTTTATGAACCTAAACCTGTCAAAAAGAAAAAAAACACTTCGTGTTTTGTTAGTTTTAGTAAAGAGATTAAGGTACTCAAAAAAAAAAATATGGTTCGGACCTCCTCTCCACAGGAGTCCTACGTCCAGTCCTGAGCAACAACTCAGGATTCCACTACCCAAGGGTACTGTCCCCCTTATGGACACTTACACACCCAGCCGCAGCTGGTCTTCTCTTCACAACCAGAAGAGGAATTACAACACCCTGGAACCCACCAGGTCTTCCTTCTACCCGAAGGGAACACACACCCTGGAACCCCCAGGTCTTCTTCAATCGCGAAGGACACAACACAAGAAAGTGGAAATGAGATCAAGCCCCTAGATCAAGCTTAAACAATGCTGGATCTGAAGCTAAGACTGAGAGTAGAAAGGTCTACAAGACATGAACTCTCTCAGTACTAAGGCTCTCTCAAGGATCTACACTGAACTCAGAGAGCAAGAGCTAGGACAAATGAGAGGAGAACTATGCTCTTCAGAATGCTCGCAGAGGCTTGAAAGATTATCGTAAGCACTGTAATTGTGATTGCTGTTCTGTTCTTGATCTGGAGCTTCAGTCTTCTATTTATATCTTCATTTGAAAATTGAACGTTGAAGTGTCCGTTGTCTCTAAGCTCTGGTATACGTTAGACTGCATGGTCCTGTAGAGCAGTCTTTAGCTTTCCATGCATGCAACAAGAGAGAGAGGATCTTCTCTGATATCTGTTATCTTCCATATTGTCCAACGTTGTATTGAGGTACGCTGTCAGAGACCTGTACGCATTAAATGTTAAAACAATAGAGAGCTAGCTGTCTCTTGTTGTCAGCCAACGTTAGATTGATTTTTATCAAAAGGAAGTTCCATTCTGTTCTTCTAAAAAGATGTTTACAGTGTAAGTATGGAAATAGAAGATATCACTTGCATGCACTACAGTGATACGTTCATTCATAATAAATGCATGGTTGTCAGAATATATACGTGAAGACTTTGACTTTTCAACAACTCAGAATGAGTTCAAATATCAAGATGTTATATCTATGAATCGTTACGCATGACTTATGAAATCGTTATGCAAATGATTTGATATCCATCTAAATCGTTGTGCACTTATAAGCAAACCGATGCACATACAAATCGTTTTATAGACAAATCGTTATGACTCTATAAGCAAATCGTTATGAGAAAGTTGTCAGAGATAAAACGATGTGAGAAAATCGTTGTTTGCTGTATCGAATCGTTACGGAGACCAAGTCGTTATGTAAATAAATGAATTATTACAATGGCAGTGTCGTTGTGTAACTTATCGAATAGTTACAAAGATCAAATCGTTATGAGACTTAACGAGTCGTTGTGAAGCCGAATCATTGTGAGTGCAAATCGTTGGTCTCACTTAAGAAATCATTGTGAGAGCAAATCATTGTTCTCACTTAAGAAATCGTTGTGAGAGCAAATCGTTGTTCTCACTTAAGAAATCGATGCGATACCAAATCGTTGTGAGAGCAAATCGTTGTTCTCACTTAAGAAATTGTTGTGACAGGCAAATCATTGCAATCTCTTAGTGAATCATTATGAGAGCAAATCGTTATGCTTTCTTAACGAATCATTATGAAATCAATGCAATCACTTAGCAAATCGCTATGAGAGGCAAATCATTGTGATCTCTTACCGAATCGTTTTGAGAGGCAAATCGTTGCGATCTCTTACCGAATCGTTATGAGATAGACTGTAATAGAGTAGCAATGACTTATGAAATCGTTTAGAACCAAATCGATGTGAATGAGGAAATCGTTTGCTTCTAAGGAAATCGTTATAAAGTCATAAAAACGATGTGATATGCAATCGTTATGACTTACAGTGAATCGTCATGGCTTTACTAAATTGTTATGACACAGAAGAAAGTCGATGTGTACTTAAATTTGATGCTTTAAACTTACATTGCTACAGTGTGAAGGATACTTACCTGTTTAGCTTGTTTTCTCTTGTTTTATTTCCTGTGCTCAATCTCATAGAAAATATGTTAGATTAACCTTTATCAAAGTTTTGTTAATCACCAAAATAGATATGTAATTAATGGAAATTACATGGGGGTAACTGATCATCACTCCTCAGATCTTCTCGGATGGTGCTCAGGAGAGCAGAGGCAGGTCAATCTGGAGCTTCGATGATGGTGGACGCAGGGGACAGAAGGCGGCGACGATGGAGGTGGAGAGAAGAGAGAGTAGAGCCTGCCCTTCCTCCAGCTCTTCTCCTTCGCTGACCGCCTCGACTGGCTACTGATGGCCGTGGGGAGCCTCGGCGCAGTCGTCATAGCTCTGTCATGCCCGTCTTCTTCCTTCTCTTCGGCGACCTGTCAACAGCTTCGGCAAGAACCGCACGATCTCTGAAAGATGACTGAGGAGGTCTCCAAGGTACAAACTGGAACCACCACTTGAACAAACCATTATGATCTACTTCGCTCCCCTCTCCGATGCCTTTCGCCAGTGCCTCATCTTTGTCTCTCAATGGGGAAAAATGTCTCATCATCATCATCTTCTTCTTCTTGTGGCTCCTACTTTTCCTCCTCTCTCGCTTTTTGTCCTGGCGGGGTTCCTCATTGGTTTCTGCGAGGGTTTCGAGTTCTGTGGGCTTTGTCAGAAGCAGAGGAATCATGGCAGCGGCGGAGGGGCAGCTGGGGATGGCTTTGGAATGTGGGATCGCGGTGGTGGTGGACGAAAGTGAGGAGAGCATGTACGCCCTGGGTTGGTGCCTCCGCAACGTCCTCACTGAAAAAGCCCGCAACACAATCGTCCTCCTCTTCATGGGGCTCTATTTTGCTTTCTTTGATCGCCTAGAAATCATGTTGCTTACGACTCAGATTTGTCTACCTGGTTCGCTGACGGATCTCAGTTAGGTCTTTACTGGAAGCTCAAACTGAATAGCCAAAATTCCAAAATATGTTGTTCCGATAGGATAGCTCCAACCTTGAGATTAATGACTTAACTCCAACCTTGATTGTTGGCTTTATAGGTAGCCAACAGTATGCCGCTACTTGGACTAGAGACAACCTATCAAATTGGGAGCATTTACATATGAGCATACCAATGGTGCTTCAATTGGTAAGTTATTCCCTTTTATCTATTCCTTTTTAGACATATCAAAAGATTTGGGAATGATCTGTTTGATGTGGTATTGCAGGTATATAGCAACTACATACTCTTTGTTTTCTTGCTTAAAGTATTAAAGGACTGGTAACAAGATGGTTCAAATTGTGATTGTTAGTTAAACATTCTGGAGCTTGATTTGCTTTAGACTACTTATATTATATGTATATCTAATTCTGGTAACAAGATGCTTCAGCGTCTCCGCCACTGTTGGGGAAGATTCGTAGAGTAGCTTCCAGTTGGAGGAAAGAAAAGAGGGTGATTTGCGGAGATGGGTTCTCTCTATGGTGCGTGCCTTTCTTTTCCAAACTTTATCAGTGTGCTTTCTTGCTGGGATAGCATAGTTTTAGTATTTAGATGTTCTGTCACTTCTATGATCATATCTCTCCCTGTCCAGGCTTCATCTGAAGCGTTAGATTCTTAGACTATGTTTATTTGCACACTGTTGTCTTTAAAGTAAAATTGTTGAACATTATCGTCAATCTTCCTCCGGAAATGGGGGTTTCCTATTATCTTTTTGTCAGAGCATAGGTTCCCCTCTATGCATGTGTGTGTGTTTTTGGATTTATAAGACTTTTTCTCTTCCTCAATGTAGCCTTTTATTCTTGACCCAAACTGGCAGAAGCCTAAAGTATATTTCTGAAATCTGAGCCAATTGCCTGGAAGCAGAACCCAGAAATGTGAGTAGGATCCAATGTTAGTTTTCTCTTATTAGCATCTGACAGCCCTAACCCACAAACCACATCTAATATTAAGGCCATCAAGGACAATTATCATCCATTTTGATCACTAAGTGTTTGATTATAAATCTTAGTAAAGATTAATACTATCTGGATGTAATACAAAACTCATGGTTCATGGGATTGGCCAGTTCCAATCTAGATAAGATAATTCTGAAAAGAGTTAGACAACTTTCCATGGAATTGGAATAGAGACTGATTTAATTTTCTTCTCTTATACAACTATTCTATTTGAGCTGTCTAACTCTTTTCAGAATTATCTTATCTAGATTGGATATATTGCTTCAATTGATGTCTTTTTAAATGGTAAGTTAGAATAGTGGAGTGATGCTTTGCAATCTGAAGGCTTTAGAATTAGTCAAACTAACCATTCTTCTGCCTCAACTCTATTTTAGCAAATTCTTCTAGCAAAGTTCAAAGTTTTCAGAATTAATTGATTTCTGACTATTCATTTTGATTGATAATTTCTACCAGTTTCTGTTTATGTTCCTGACAACAAAAGTTCTATGCTTTACTGTTTTAATGTGCATATGAAACTGTAGAAAAAAAATATTATTAAGTGAGTTTGATAAACCCTACCAGTTGATGTATATTTGCTTTAACAGATCATTAGGAAAATTCATCAAGCTAACAAGTTGTAATCTACTTCCTGTCCCCAACCAGTGATAAATGTGATAAAGAATAAAGAGAATCAACCTAATAGAACATGTGATAAATGAACTATCTGAGAACTGAATTATGAATCTAATGGATTCAAGGCTACAAAAACTTGAGAGGATCAAGCCAAGAGGACTAAGAACAACAAGTGATCCCCAATTGTCCTTTACAAAAGAAAGCTGTCAGAAAAATGATTAATGATGTGGAACCACAGGCAGCCTTTAGATAATGAGCATCCCCGTTATGAACTCCATATACAAGAACTATTATATGCAAGAAATTTCTGAATGGATTCTCCATGAGTTTTCTGCACATCTGTGAAGTCCTTCAAGATTCTTTATGAATTGTGAAGAGGTTCTGACCATCTGTTCATCATTCACTGATTTTGTTTATAAGAGCTATAAATATATATATAGTTTGTTCATTATTTTAGAACATGACTTAAAACATGCTATTACTTTAAGAAAGCACATGGATGAGGATGGCATGAAAGGTGTTGTAGTTGTTTTTTTTTTTTTGGATATCATAAGCAGTTATAAGCATAGCATAATCAGAATTCAGCATAAGGTGCTAACATTTAATTAGATTCATATAATATATGTATATATGTTTTCTAACCATGCCATTCATTGTCCATATGTGCAGGGAAAGGAGCCTACTACTCAGCTTCTATCCACTATCTCACTGCCTCAACAGGTATAAACTTAATTTATATACAAAAGAAAAAAAATCATCTTCTAAAGATCATTTCTACGCCTTCTGTATTGTATAAGCTCTGTGTGAACATATTAAGATTATTGTTTGTGGTGATTTCTTTCTAAATCCAGTGAGTTGGTTGATAGAGCACCATTTCAATAAATATAAGAATCTAACATCCAGTCAAATCATCCAAAAAGAAAACCTGAAAGTAAACAAAATTACAAAAAAAAAAGTGTTTGCCAGACATGAAGTAGAAGGGTCAACAATTAGATACAGTTCAAAATACAGGATCAATCATGTCTAGATTTGATATTGAGGTTTCACAATATAGAACTGGTCATCAGATTTTTTTTGTTGCCATCATCTTTACCACATAAATCTACATCTGATATGAGCTTGGACGAGACAAGTGTTTTACTCAGATTTACTTCTCCCAACTCAAGGACATCAAATTTGAGTTAATTTTTCTCCTTACCATGTGATACTAAATAAACTTAATCTTTATTATCATAAGAATTAACTCTCTGATTTAAAGTTTGATAATTGTATAGATGAGTAAGTAGTTTTGTAATATCAATCTTTATTCAGGTTTTGATTTTTTCTGTCATATATCCACACAACCTTCAAGGGCTGCACAAGTTACCCTATCAAGGTGCAAATCATAACAACAAATCAGTTATCTATGTCCTTAAACTAATCAGTGTTAACAGTGAGAAGATTAGTGAAACCTTTAGAATGTAGGGTACTAAAAGCAATAGTTGAGTTTAGCGGTATGGGTATACCGTGGCTGCCATATAAGAAAGAATCCAAAAGCTTTTACTTCACACAAAATCTTAGAACATTTTCAACTTCCCATTTCTATCAATGTGCAAGTAAGCACATTGAATGAAAACCCTTTGAATTGGAAAAAGAAAACGAGAAATTGAGATAATCATTATGTAAGTCGTGCATCTTCATAGCTGTCTTAGTCCAACACCAATAGCAAAAATAGGATGCCCCTGCCAAAAAGGTAAAGAACAAGCTTAGAATCTGGAAACAAGAAAAGGGATACAAAATGTATTTATCTTGAACTTTTCTGTGAATTGTTTTGCAGCAAAACATCTATAGAAAAAAAAACAAGTGGTTTATTGCAGCTAGCTGCATCCATCATAGATGAAGTTGTCCCTTAAATCCAGTAATATACTATAGGATCAGACTATAGCTCTAAGCAGGAAAAACTCCTCTTCCGTCCATAGTAGCTAAACCAAGATTTAGATCTTAGACGACTAATAGGTTGGAAACTCTAAATGCTACATAATTTTAGTAAAACCTTTTAGGTGCATAGAAACCAGAAATTTCAGATCTCATGTTCATGGGAGGATGTGAAGATTGAAGAATGATGCTTAGCTTGTTCTATCTTGCTTGCGGCAACTGGGGATTGGATATACAAAATTAATTAAAATTTTCATCTTAGTTTGCGAAGGCTTAGTGACATAGAGGCAATTTTTATGTCCAGCGCCTACTCCATCTGTAACCCATGTATCAACAAATCTCCTGCTTTTTCTTGCATTCTTAGATGGACATCCCAGTGAGACTGGGAATGGGCACAAGTGAGAAGAGGTGACTAATAAAAAGGTTTTCTTAGAATCTCTGAGTGGCTATTATTGTAATTATTGCTGCTCCCAAGGGGAAAGCTCCTATATTTTGTAGCTGTGTTATTGATGTATGATTCATCTCCAGCACCTTTTAGTGTGATTTATTCTGCTGTTAGTTTTGCTTCCTGCAACCTCGATCTTTACAAATATATAGAAAAGTGACCCTTGCTTAGAATTCTTGTTTTATGTGCAACCACTTATCATAGTCTAAAATTTCACAAGGTTTACCTTAAACAAAAAAAAGACATGTGCAACCACTTAGCCCCTGTCTTCATATTATTCTCTTTGTTCTCTTTTAATGGAGCCATGCTTTACTGTGATAAAGCTTAACTTGTTTATAATCATATTTTTTCTTTTGTTATACATATCCTCATATAGTACTTATTGACCACATAAGGCATATTGTTTCTCAATGTCCGTTAATTCAATTTTCTTACGTCATTAGTGTTGCTCTTGCAATTCATCTGGTGCAACCTATCTTGGTCCAAGGAGAAAGCAAGCTGATTTGGACAAATCACAAATCTCCTCCCACCACATGTGAACAATTTCATTTACTAACAATTAACTTCCTCTTCTGAACAGACTTTAGCACCAGTATGTGAATGTGAACAATGATGTTTGATGTAATGATTTACGTTCATTAACATTATTGTTTGTTAAACTTTAATGTGGTTTATATTATTAATGTGTTGTGCATTGTGAATGAGTGGGTGTGAATGTGTGTGTGGATCTAAATGTGGATGTGTATGTGTTGATCTAAATGTGGATTATGGATCTAAATGTGGATGTGTATGTGTGGATCTAAATGTGGGTGTGTATGTGTTGATCCAAATGTGAATGTGTGGATCCAATTGTGAATGTGTGGATCTAAATGTGGATGTGTATGTGTTGATCCAATTGCTTGTGAATGTGGATCTCTAAATGTAGGTGAATGTGGATCCATTTGAATATATTACTTTTTTTTTTTGCTGAAACAAAACTGCTTATGGCGTACGTAGCTGTAGGGAAACATGCTTATGGTTTACATAGCCGTAGGGATGTACTCAGCCGTAACTGAGTCTATCCTTACATAGCCGTAGGGATGTACGCAGCCTTTGCCATCAGACCTTAGCCGACGAAACCCTATCGTAGGGTAACACTATAAGCGAAGGCTATGCTTACGATTTTCGGTTCTCTACCTACAGTGTTTGGACATAAGCAAAGCCCAATTTTCCTGTAGTGAGCTCCAAGTCATGTTATTCTTAATCCTCAATTATTTACTATTTATGAACCAAATGAATGGTTAGTGGACACTAGAGACAATGTGCATTTATGTACTGATAGGCTAACTTTGTGTCTTATCAGACCACCCATGATCATTTGTATACAGAATAAACTACCTAGAAAACCCTTTC
>CM024754.1:21491174-21558674 GCA_014218235.1 Colocasia esculenta | reverse complement strand
TTCCGTCAATCCCACTTTTGACGGCAACACCTTTGACGTCAACCCACTATTGACGTCAACACCCTTGACGTCAACAGGCAATGTTCTAGAAGAAAGCCCATTAAGGGTCCAATAAGGCCCATGGCCTTACATCCTCCCCCCTTAAAAGAATCCCCCCCCCCCCCCCCCCCCGAAATTCAAACAATGCAAGGGAAGAGAACTCACCAAAGAGGTACGAAAATTGCTCACGCATCTCGTCCTCTCATTCCCAGGTCGACTCGCCTTCTGAGTGCCGTTGCCAATCCACACGAACTAGTGGAATCGCTTTGTTCCTCAACCTCTGAACTCGGCGATTCTCTATATATAGTGGAAACTCTGGCACTGTTAACACTGGTGTCACCTCAGACCACTCTGTACTCGGAGAACGTGCGACTCATCTGGAAGGTACCTCCGCAACATCGACACATGGAACACGTCGTGGACTACTGCTAACTCTGGCGGTAGCTGAAATCGACATGCTAAGCCTCCGACATGCTTAGTGATGATGAAGGGTCCGATATAGCGGGGACTCAGCTTCCCACACCTACCAAACCTCATCACCCCCTTCATAGGGGACACTCTAACAAACACCTGGTCCCCAACCTGGAACTCGAGTGGTCGCTTGCACTGATTAGCATAACTCTTCTGTCGGCTCTGAGCTATCTGAAGCCTCTATCTGACAAGTTGAACCACCTCCAATGACTGCTGAACTAACTCTGGTCCAGTGACGACTCGCTCGCCCACCTCAAACCAGTCAAGAGGAGTACGACACGGTCGTCCATATAGAGCCTCATAGGGTTCCATACCAATACTAGAATGATAGCTATTATCATATGCAGACTCGACCAATGGTAAGTGTGCTGCCCAAGACCCCTGCCACTCCAGACAGCAAGCTCGCAGCATGTCCTCCAATGTCTGGATAGTCCGCTCTGACTGTCCGTCTGACTGTGGATGATAGGCAGAGCTAAATGCTAACTCTGTCCCCAAGGCTCTCTGAAAGTTGCGCCAGAACCTAGAAGTGAAGAGAGGATATCTATCAGACAAAATAGAGATTGGCACCCCGTGCAAAGGAACAATCCGTTGCACGTACAATCTGGCCAACCTGCTCACACCCCAGCCAGCTCTGATGGGCAAGAACCTGCAGTCTTCGTCAATCTGTCCACAAGCACCCAAATACAGTCATATCCTCTAGCTGTCTTCGGCAGTCCACACATAAAATTTGTTGTCACATGGTCCCATTTCCACATGGGAATCTCTAACGGCTGTACAAGCCCTCCAAGGTGCTGGTGCTCGGCCTTCACCTGCTGACAGACCAAACATCTGGCAACAAAAGCCACTATGTCTCTCTTCATCCCGGGCCACCAAAACTCTCGCCTCAGCCTGTGATACATCTTGGTTGACCCTGGATGAATTAAGTATCGGGACCCATGTGCCTCCTGCAAAATTACTTTCCTGATAGACTCCTCATTGGGTACATAGAGTTTGTCCCAGAACCTATGGTCCCGTCGTCATGCAGCTCGACGTATGGAAGTAGCAACACTCTATGCAACTCGGGATCTATCTGCTGGACCTCAATAACCTATCTCACTATAGCTGGAGCGGCTAACCAACTGCCTAGCATACACTGTTGCCGCCTGGTGGAGACTCTGAAGGATCCCTTTGCTGCAGACTGCCACAACTACCACTCTCTCATCATGAGGTAACTCACCTGTGCCTTCTTGCTCAGGGCATCTGCAACCACATTCGCCTTCCCAGGCTGGTAATCAATGCTGAAATCATAGTCCTTCAGGTATTCCATCCAGCGACGCTGCTCATGTTCAGACCGCTTTGTGAAAAGACATACCGCAGACTCTGGTGGTCGGTGCGAACCACAAATCTTACACCGTACAAGTAGTGACGCCAAATCCTCAGTGCAAAGACCACAACTGCAAGCTCCAGGTCGTGGGTCGAGTAACTCTCCTCATGGCTCTTTAGCTGCCGCGACGCATAAGCCACCACTCTGCCATGCTGCATCAGGATTGCTCCTAAACAACACGGAAGCATCTGTGCAGACCTTAAAACCCTCCGTACCTGAAGGCAACACCAGGACTGGCACTGACATAAGTAGTCGCTTCAACTCTATGAAGCTCTGCTCACACTTCTCTGACCACTCAAACGATCTCCCTTCCTCATCAAACGAGTCAGGGGTGCAGCAATTTGTGAAAAATGTCTAATAAATCTACGGTAGTAGCCAGCCAAGCCAAGAAAACTATGGATTTCTATCACTGTACGGGGTCTCTCCCACTGCAAAATTGCCTCGACCTTCGCTAGATCCACTGAAACTCCGTCACCTGAGATCACGTGCCCCAAAAAGTGAACTTGCTGCATCCAAAACTCGCACTTGCTGATCTTGGCATACAGCTGGTGCTATCGCAGAGTCTGCAACACGATCCTCAGGTGCTGGGCATGCTCCTCCTCTGAAGCAGAGTACACCAGAATATCGTCAACAAACACCACGACAAACTGGTCCAGATACTGGTGAAACACTCTATGCATCAGATCCATGAAGGCCGCTGGCGCATTGGTGAGTCCAAATGGCATCACCAAGAACTCAAAGTTCCCATATCTGGTCCTAAAGGTAGTCTTCCCCACATCTGAATCCCTGATCTGCAACTAATAATAGCTTGACCTCAGGTCAATCCTGCAGAAAACTCAAGCTGATCAAAGAGATCAGCAATCCTAGGCAAAGGATAGCTATTTTTGATAGTCACTTGACTCAACTTCCTGTCGTCAATACACAATTGCAGGCTACCATCCTTCTTCCTCACAAATAACACTGGAGACCCCCAAGGAGAAAAGCTAGGGTGGATATAGCCTTTCCCCAATAGCTCCTCTAACTGCCTCTTCACCTCCCACAACTCTGTTGGTGCCATACGGTATGGTGCCTGCGCAAAAGGTGCAGTGCCAGGAACAAGCTCAATAGTAAACTCAATCTCTCTATCAGGTGGCAGACCTGGTAACTCATCTGGAAAGACATCCGAAAACTCACAAACCACTGGGATATCCTTCACTCCCCAAGAGACCTGGTCAACAAGCACAGTAGTGGCAAGGAAACCTTGACACCCAGAAGCCAACAACCCCTCTGCTTTCAAAGCAGAAATCAAGAAAAGAGAAGAGGTATGATACCCTGGAAGTAGAAGACATCTCCTCCAGGTATCTGAAGGTACACCCTCTTCTTCCTGCAATCAACCATAGCATAGTACTGCTCGAGCCAGTCCATACCCAAAATCACATCAAAGTCCTACAATTGGATAGCAAACACTGACATTGCATCTGCACTGGTACCTCCTCAACACAGTAAGAGGTAAGAGCGAAGTCTCCAGTTGGCAGCTCCACAACAAGCTCACTGAACACTCCCATGTCCAGCTCCTCAAGAGAGTCTAAAAATTCCTCAGAATAAAAGAGTGGGAGGCACCAGAATCAAACAAAACTCTAGCTGCAGAACAAAAAATAGTCACAGTACCTTCCACAAGCTGAGCTGCCTCTGCCTCTGCTCGGGTCATGTGCATGACACGAGCCTTGGTCTTCGGCCTGCCTGAACTCATGGTCTGCTGATGCTGCTGCACAGGAACCTACTGCTGCTGCTGCGTACGTAACTGAGGCTGACTTTGCTGCTGCGGGTCTTATGGTAACAGGGGGCAATCTCGCGCCATGTGACCCAACTGGTCACACCGGTAACACCGGCCAACAAAAGAACGCTGGCTCTGCTGCTGAGGCTGCCAAAAGGCTGCTGAACACTCTCCACTGACGACTGCCTCTGCTCTGACTGCCTTCTATCATGACGGAATGTCCTCCGGGACCCTGACCTCGAAGGCATCCCTGCAGAAGAAGACGTAAAAAAGTCGTGGTCCTTGATGTATGTTGGAAACTACTCCATTGCTGTCTCTGCTGGGACGGACCTGCCTGTGCCTGAACAACTCTGGTCTGCCCACGGGTCCATAATGTGTCAGCCTCAAGTGCTGCCGTAGTTTGATAGGCTGCGTCAAGGTCAGTGACGCAAGCAACTATCAGTGCCTTCCTGAGCTCTGGCCTCAGTCCTCTCACAAATTGCTGGGTCCTCAGGCTCTCATCTGCCATAATCTGTGGCGCATAATGGCCCAACTCTACAAATCTGGCTCTGTACTGGACCACTGTCATCTCACCCTGAGTCAAATCCAGGAACTGGTACAACCTCTTAGTTTTGACGTATGTAGGGCAGAAAGCTCTCTCAAAAGCTGCCACTAACTCCTGCCAAGCGATCTGCCTAAGCGGGCGAGACTGAAAAGTGATCTCCCACTCTGAGGTCCACCAGGCCAGCGCCTGACCCTGGAACTGATAGCTCACCAACAGAACCCTCTCCTCTGCTACGCACTCCATGGAACGGAAGTCAGCTCCATCACATCTAACCAGGATTGGGCTGCATCTGGATCTAGCTGTCCCTTAACTGGGGAGGCTGGAACAGTAAGAAATCCCTCAATACCCTCCTACAACCTCCCTGAGGTGCCGGAACGTCACGGTGCTGGGCAACAATCTGTGCTATCCCCTCGAGAAAATGTGTCAAGTCAACCCCTGTGCTACATGAGGAGGGGGTGGTGGCGGTGGTACAACACCAATGTGTGCGTCCTGTAGTCCAGGCTGCGTCTGCTATGGTGGCGGGCATCTCGAGCCTCCTGATGAGGTGTCTACTAGCGCAACATCGTCAACACGACGTCGCCTCGGTGCCATAATGGATCTATACAGGACATGCACATAAATCAATACACAAAATTACTCCGGTTTTGCTTGCTGCAACTGTACTCTTCATGCTCTGAGTTACCATCATAAACATTTCCTTATATGTCTCGGCAGACTAGGCTCTGATACCAACTGTAACAACCCAGGATCCAAATTACTAATTACCCATCAATAATCTGAACCTTGAACCGCCACCCATGAGCTGAAGCTCGGAAGGGTTAAAAGAGAGTCTGAGGAGAACATATAAGAAAAAGTACACACCACAATAATATAAACAATCACTATATATAACAAAATGGTACAACTCAGAGTAGATCCAACAAAAGTAAACAGTACAGTAAGTATGTATACTAGTGTAACGACCCGATCTAGCGGACCCCCGCCAGGGACCCCGAAGTTTGCGTCGCCACCCACGGATCTGAAGACCAGGAAGGGTTAGAAGAAATAGTGTAGTGAGATTTGTACTAAATTTAATAACTATAACAAGATATACAATATACAAAAGTCTGTACAACATGTCCCAAATAAAAGCACAGGTACAAGAAGAAAAACTCCAGGAGCACCTCACCAGAGCTCACAACCAACCAGTACTAGGCCGACCATAACCATAGATAAGTGTTGCAGTACTCAACCAGCGATGCAACACGGACACAGAACATCTGCTTAGCCCGAGCAACAATGCCGACCGAGCAGAGCATAGCGCTCAGCAGTGCACAAACAGGAGACAACACACAAAACCAACGCAGTACACACCCCAACAATAGGGGAACAACCAACAAGGCAGGGACACCTTCCACCGGTTCCACATACAACAACTCTACACTGTAGATCTCGCTTTTTCGTTCTTTTGGAAAAAAAGAAGGAAAATAGATAGATAAGAAAAATGGGTGGTGCACGACTCCTTTGAAGTGACCATGATCGCCAGACACACGTGGGTGTCGAAGGAGGTGCACACGTGGGTGCGAAGAAAAAGAGTGATCGCGTGGAGTACCTTGGAGCGTGGGAGATTGCGTAGGGAAGACGTGGGTTCGCTTCTTCTTCTACGAGCATGGCGGGCCGTGGTAGAAGGCTCCTTCAATTGATTACCCTGAAAAGAACACACATAAAAATAGGTTAGCCAATGCACGTGTAGTATCAATTCTTAAATAACGAAATAAGACATGAAGAAAAGGAGAAGAACACACCTTGTGATGGCTTTTAAACCATAGGAAAATAGGTGTGTGTGTTGTGCATGCATGTGTGATGATTTTAAAAAAAAAGTAAAGGGAGATAAATGAGTATAAACAAAGAAAAGAGGGAGGTGCTTCCCCAATGAGTAGATGGCGCAAAGGGCCGCTAGATTGGGGAGGGCGAACACCGAGGGCGTGCTGAATCAACCGTTGGAGATGGAGATGGTGGCGTTTATGTGCTTGAGACGACAATCCGGTAGGGCTTCGCCTCGAAACAGCCTCTCGCAACTCTCTGGAATCGAAGTTCTTAACCTCAGGACGTCGGCCAATGGGTCATATTTATAAGGGAAGGCTCAAAGTTCGAGGTTGACAATATTTGCAAATCGCGACGGAGGAAGCGGACGCATTTACAGTTGAATCGTGATGGGGGCAACAAACGCATTTATGAACTTCCATTTTCGGCCAAGCATGGCTATAAATCGCGACGGGATAACCCATCACATTTATAAATTTCCTCATTTCGTTTATGGAAACCTGCCAAAAGTCGAATATGGAAATTAGAATCGCGACGGCAATCGGCATTTTCGTAAATGAAATAAGGAAATATGGGAAAAAAGGAAGCTTTGAATCGTGACGCCTAATGCCGACGCCTTTTAGAAAAACCCGACAGTCGAGTGAATCACGACTTTGCCTGCCGACGCGTTTCCATTCTCTCTCATAAACGCGGACGGTATACCCCGTCGTGATTTGCAATGTTCTCCATAAGCTTTGAAAATGAGGGGAAAGCACTTGAAAAATTGGGAAAAATCTCTGATAATTTGGAAAAACTCTTACAAGGCAAAAGAGGATCATTTTGTGGCGTTATGTCGTAATTTGAATTTACCCGCAGTAGTAGTCAATGTCAATTTGTGTCTACAGCTGCCACGCCTTGCGTCTGTTTTGTAGGGGAGTGAAGCATAGGGATACAAAGTGGAGCGTAATGAAGTGAAAAGGAATGAAGCGTAGTGAAGTGGAGCGAACTGAAGCGGACTGATAAGTAGGCGCCAAGGTGAAAAATAGACACTCGTAACATTGTGGTAAGCACCACCTGATAAGAGTCCTTCGCTAAAACCCAAGGAAATCTCCTCCAGAGAAGCAAACTAAAAAACACACATATTTGGATGGAAGAAAAGAGTGTGCATGAAGGGCACCACAGGGGGTGTGTACGTGGTACACGAAGGAAAGGTGCCATGTGGGGCATGAAGGAGAGATCAACGTCCAGCGTAGGGGAAGTACCTAAGGACACAATCCGTTAGGTTGCACCATTGGGGGTGTCTACCACTGCCAAGGTTGATTTATAAGAGGCAAAGACGAATGTGGGGGGATAAATCCAAACAAAGTAGTTTTAGGAAATCAACCTGGAGACGACAACAAAGGGAGTTAGGTACTTGGCCCAGGATGGAATATTTCAAATTGATTTGGAATTGAAGTGAGAATGTCTCTCAAGTTGCATTGAAAGAGTGGTTTTCCATAATGATTTCGAATATGCATGCATACTGGGCTAAAATAAAAAATAAGGATAAAATAGGAATATAAGATAATCAAGGAGATATTGTTTACGACGTTGAGTTGAGTCAGGACATCGTCAGGTGTCCGTCGTCGTCACGTGCAAAGCGTAACGGTTTATCCGTGCGGTTAAGGATCCTCTGGAATAATCATCGTTTTTGTAAAAGGGAACTCAAATCCCAGATTCCTCAAGCCACAAGGTCCTTGATATGCTCTAAAGGTATAGCATAAAGTAAATGCAGATAACTGAATGGTGGAGGCAGCCTGATGCAGCTTGATTGCCAGATGAGGTAACACGGACCTGCACTCAAAAGTCATTAGCCAAGAGATAACAAATATCATAAAATAACATCATTCATAGCATGGAGCATGGATAAAGCATTCAACAACAGACATAGCTAATTCAATTGTTTGTTTTAAACTATGAGGATAAGTGGACTTGGCCAAAATTAGGATAATGGAAGTCAATGGCAGGAGGAGTCGATGATTGAAAGAATGAATTGATCTGACAATGAGAGGTGCAATGTACTTGCCCTGTGCAATACCATCATGATTTTTTTTTGGATTTTGAAGGTATTCAATTTTTTTGGATTTTGAAGATATTAGAATTTTTGTGGGATTTTGGAAATATTTGAATTTTATGGGATTTTGGAAATATTTATCTTTTGTGGGATTTTGAATGATATTTTTGGAAATTTTGGAAATATTCTTTTTTTTTTTTGGTTTTTGGAAATATCGTCATGCCATGGCATCATTACAGTTATGAAAACTGACTAGAGAGGGGTCTTTTGTTACCTCCCATTTCATTAAAGGATACCTAGAGTAAGGCGTGCATTTAAAGTGGTGCCCAACGGCCAATTGCACTTGGTTAACGGTGTCACTACCAAAGTCATATTTGAAACGGCGACTAGGTCTGGCAGGGAGAAGGGAAGAAGATTTGGAGATAAGCTTGATATGGGTGTTGAAGAGTTGGGTTTGACTTTCTACCTTGGCACAATCGTCAGAAGATTCAGACTCAATGAAAATTGGGACTTTTGGAATTGATTGATGGACCATTTATTTGTAGGGACATGCATACGACCGGGTACATTTTGGAACTCGCGAGGACTTTGCCACTCTTTGCCATGCCCTATTATAATAATTGATTGATTTGATTTTGCATGCATACGACCAGGTCATTTGGATCTCTGCAAGGACTTTACCACTCTTGACATGCATTTGACTTTAATGTTCATTTGTCATTCGATTGATTGCCCTTTTTGAGACATCTTCTCATCAGGGAGTGCTTCAGGTGGGTTGCCTTGCCCATACTACCTCTATTACCCATACTTGGCCGAGTAAGAGGAGAAACAGACGTTTGTGCCTTTCAGGCATGGCTGTGACAGTGACGGTGTCTTCCGACGCGATTGGCTTTGGGGCGCCGTGAAGTGTGTGTAGGTACCTATACCAATGGCAAACCTTAATGAAATGGAGGAAATTTTGGACTCCTGGCGCGGAACTCTCATAATATAAGTACTGCGATAGCATGGAATATTGAATATTCATCGTTTTATGGATTTTTGACACTGATATAATAACTTTTCAAAATAAGAGTTCAGAGGGTAAAAGGAGGACGAATGCCCTGCACTGGGGTGAGACTCAGAGGCTTTGAAGAATGTACAAAATTATTCAAAAATAAAGGGATACATGGGGACTAAAACCCAAAACAGTGGAGAAAGGTCGAATGATCTGGTTGAGAATGGAAAGGAGCGAATGGCGGAAGACTTTGGAGACGCCGGTGGTTTCCGAGGGAGTGGAAAAAGAAGGGCGAGGTGCCCAGTAAAAGAAAAAGAATCCAGATGGTCCGAAGGGGAAGAAAGGAAAAGCAGGCCGCAAGGGGCAAAAGAGAAGGTGCGCCGCATGGGGCGCGAGATGGAGGTGTGCCGCGTGGGGCACAAGTGGAGATGTGCCATGTGAGGCACTAGAGGAGATGTCCCACATGGGGCACTATGTGTAGATGTGTCACGTGGGGCACTGGAGGGAGATGCGCACGCGGGCACGATAAGGAGGGTGGAAACAATGGGGTGTGCCATGTGGTGCACGAGAGGGGGATTGCGAACACATAACGATGTGCCACGAGGGGCACAGGGCGGGGTATAAGAAGTACAAAAGGGGGCGCGATGCCAGTACATGAAAATGGGTCATAGAAGAGATGGAAATAAAATGCCTCCCATGGGGAGGGAATGTGAGAACCCACAGGAAGGTGATATGTGGCATAAAGAGGATGTGAATGATGGTGAAGGAGACGGAGGTCCCCTGGTCTTTTGCCTTGTCCGGCGTTTAGGTTCCACTAGGGAATTGGCATTCTGACCCTCAAGTACTTCCTCACATAGCGTGTCCAGCGGACGGATGGTCTTGCTCTTCTCGGATGATTTAAACAGCTCTTAGTAATTGGATTGCTAACTTCCATCGGAGTTTCAAGCAACAGTGTCAACTCCCTTGGAATATAGTTGAAAGAAATAGTGGGGAGTTCCACTAGTGGGGTTGGAAGCAACAATGGGGAGATCGTGCCCAAAGATTGTATAGCATTTGTTATGAAAGGGGCACGGCCTTGAGTGTTGACCTGTGAGTGAATTGATTTGTGCTAAAGATTGGCTTTAGAATGTATGACACAATTTGAATGGTTGACCCCTTCACTTGAGTGGGAGATTTCACAACAACAGTGTGAGGGGTCATGAGAGCTTGGAGGGAGAGATTCCCTATGAGTATATTGAGTTGAACACTGTTGGCAACTAGAATGATTGGCATCAATTTAGAAGGGGGCCTCTTGACAACCAAGAATGGAGGGGAGGACTTCCGCTCAGTGAATATGCCCGGTATGAAATTGATGACCGGCATGCGTGGAATATATTCTTGCAACTTGAATAGTATGCCCGGTCCCAGAGCTTCCTTCTTCTACTGACATGGCTCATCGCTCTTCATTTGCTTGCACCCGCTCCGTTGGATGGGGGTGGATGTGGATGGAGTGGAAGGCTGTATGGCCAGTGGAGGTGTAATAGGTATGATAGGGAGGTTTTGCTCAGGATGGGTTGCCAATGGTGGTGTTGGTGTAATGGGAGGTGTAGTGGTTGATGTAATGGTGGGAATAATAGTTGATGGAGGTTTAATAGTGGAGGGTTTGGTGATAGTGGATGGTATGTAGGAGGCGTAGGTAAATGGCATACGAACATGACCTCGAAAGATTCATCGTCATAACACCAGGTGGTTTCATGAATGGGTTGGTTATTGGCAACTTCGGCCCAAGCAATGGGCTGTGATGGAGGTGGAGGCTATTGTGGTGGAGGTTGTTGTGGTGGAATAGATATGGAGGCATGGGTGCTGGAGTAGGTGCAACGTTGGGCACCGGAGCTTCTTTATGCATGGGGGCGTTGTATGGCCCTATTGGAGGTTGTTGAGTCTGAGTAGGACGAATCAGTGGACGCCTAGGTGGAGGCATATCATGGTAGATGGGTGTATATGATGTGTATATGAGGTGGATGTTTGGCAAGGCGGATGGTGGATAGCATCCACTATTCCGTTGCGCCTCGGACCAGCCTGATTGAACAAGTCCACAATTGGGGAGTCCATTAGATGTGTCTGGATGTAACGCCCCTGCTTGTAGAGCTCTTCCATTGTTGTGATTTGGTTCATGACCAAGATGTGCTTAAACTTCGAAGTAGAGTTGGAAATAATGATTTTGACTTGCTCCGACTCCGACAGCACATGTTGCAGGCGGGCGGCCATCGACCTCCAGCGGTCAGCGAATTGTACAAATCCCTCATCAAGCCTCATTTTCTCGGATGCTTGGTCCGTGATGGAGAGAGATGGGCTGACATGGTCTTTGTACCTCTGAAGGAACTTCTTGTGAAGAATATGGAAATTCCTTGCCTCTCTTGGCTTTAAGGAGTAGAACCATTCAAGCGCAGGGCCATCAAGAGACCTTCTAAGAAGATAGCCAAGGCAATAGGATCACGTTGCCAACGTGAGGACTCAGAGAGGAATTCTTTGATGTGAATGTAGGGATTACCCGTGCCATTTGTACAGTTGGTATGACGGCATCTCCGAAGGATGTATATGAATTTGAGGCAGAGCTGGCATGGCGGAAACGGGGTCACCTGCGGAATGTGAGACCTTGTTGATTTGATTCTCCAGCTTGTTTAATTTGTGGAGAAGAGCTTGTTGGAGTGAAGTGGGTTGCTGCTGGGCATGTGAGGGAGTATATGGGGTGGTCGTGAATTAATGGGCCTTCCCAAAGGTTGGTCCATATAGATTGGAGCACAGGAGTGCAAGTGACCAGGGGGACGAGGTGAAGAATGTACAGGAGAGTGTGGCGAAGTTGTCGGAATATATAAAGGCGGGTGCCTAGGAGAAGGAGAAGGAGAGGGGGTCACACTCTCAACCAAGGATTGAATCAGTTTTAATTGTTGAGGGGTGAGTTGATCTATGGCATTCAAGACATCTTGTACATTTGGATCTTGGTGAGGGGAAGGCTCTTGTCGGGTTTTGATTGGAGTTCAATGTGTGGGGACATCAAGTTGGTTAGCGCACGGTGTGCGCACATGACCATAGGAAGTTGAAGTATGTCCCTTACAGTGTGGTGAAATGGACGGACATGGGACTAAACAGATTGGCCATCTAAACTATCCTCATAATCCTCATGATCGAATTTAACGTGATGGTATTGGTCCATTTTAACAATCAAGCAAGCAATCAAATCAAGGTTGAACAAAATATCAATCAGTCAATATGGTTCAAACAAGTTATGGTGCTTACGCTGACTTTAGGATTCACAATTTATTAGATGGATTGAAGAATAACGTGTCACTCCAGGTGAGACCCTAGTTGGGTTAAAGATGGATACTTCGGGGTACAACTAAACTCACCTTCACCATGCAATGGGGATAGCTATACCCGGGTCAACGGTAGGTACAACCAGCTTGGTCCGCCATGAGGAAATCCATGGGGTACGGAGACTTACGGAGGTTCCAGGAGAAGGTTCGCTAGTCCAAAGGGACAGAATGCTCAATGGAGAGCTTGCCTTCATCGGAAGGGTGTGTGGAGCCTAAGATATGATGGAAGGAGGTCCCCCGACCGAAATGCACGATGCCATGTATGCATAAATTATAGCATAGAAATGGCAGAGGGTCACGTTCTGTCCACAGTTAGAATCGCAACGAGAACAGGCATCGCGACTCAAACTAAATCGCGTCTAGTCACCTGGTCGCGGTTCTGAGAGCCCAGGAGGCTGGCAAAGCCGCGGCCGGTCGCTGTGGACGGTCTGCAAATAGAAACATCACGACTCTACCAAAGCCGCGGCCGGTCCCTGTGGATGGTGTGCAGACAGAAATGCGACGGCCTAAGCCGACGCGGAACAAGGTGAAACGTGATCGGTTAACTGGTCGCGTTTACAAGCCTGAATCACGACCATTGTGTCGGTCGCGAATTTAGAGAGCACCCGAGAAACAAAACAAAATAAGAAAAGGGGAATGTATATACAAGAATCAACACACAAACATGCTTTTGACAGGGTAGTGAAGTAAGCAAAGGATGATAAGCACAATCCCACATGAATATGAATCAACTCATCATTTTTTTTATCTTATTCCTCAAATGTTCTTTGAGATCTAAAATTGGCTAATCACTTGGGGAAGAAGAGGAGGAAAAGAAGGAGGGGGGCACAAGAGGGGCCACGTGGGGCACGACAGAGTGGATAATCAAAAGAAAAAGGTACAAAGAGGTCCCACCGTGATCGCCAATTTGTAGATCTCGCTTTTTTGTTCTTTCGAACTACGAAGTGTTACAAAGAAAATAAGAAGGAAAATAGATAGATAAGAAAAATGGGTGGAGCATGAATCCTTTAAGTGAGCGTGATCGCCAGACACACGTGGGTGTTGAAGGAGGTGCACACGTGGGTGCGAAGTAAAAGAGTGATCGCGTGGAGTACCTTGGAGTATGGGAGATTGCGCGGGGAAGACGTGGGTTCGCTTCTTCTTCTACGAGCTCAGCCGGCCATGGTAGAAGGATCCTTCAATTGATTACCTTGAAAAGGACACACATAAAAATAGGATTAGCCAATGCACGTGTAGTATCAATTCTCAAATAATGAAATAAGACATGAAGAAAAGGAGAAGAACACACCTTTTGATGGCTTTTAAACCCCTAGGAAAATAGGTGTGTGTGTGTTGTGCATGCATGTGTGATGATTTAAAAAAAGGAGTAAAGGGAGATAAATGAGTATAAACAAAGAAAAGAGGGAGGTGCTTTCCCAATGAGTAGATGGCGCAGAGGGCCACTAGATTGGAGAGGGCGAACACTGAGGGTGTTGCTGAATCAACCATTGGAGTTGGAGATGGCGGCGTTAATGTGCTTGAGACGACAATCCGGCAGGGCTTCGCCTCGAAACGGCCTCTCACAACTCTCTGGAATCAAAGTTCCTAACCTCAGGACGTCGGCCCATGGGTCATATTTATAGGGGAAGGCTCAAAGTTCGAGGTCAACAACATTTTCAAATCATGACGGAGGAAGCAGACGCGTTATAGTTGAATTACAACGGGGGCGACGGACGTGTTTATGTACGTCCATTTTTGGCCAAAGCATGGCTATAAATCGCGACGGGATAACCCGTCGTGTTTATAAATTTCCTCATTTCGTTTATGGAAACCTGCCAAAAGTTGAATATAAATTAGCATCGCGACGGCTAAAGCCGTCGTGATTCAGAAAATGGCAATCGACATTTCCGTAAATGAAATAAAGAAATATTATAAAAAAGGGAAGCTTTGAATCGCAACGCCCAATGCCGATGCCTTTTAGAAAAACCCGACAGTTGATGTGAATCGCGACTTTACCTGCCGACGTGTTTCCATTCTCTCTCATAAGCGCGACGGTATACCTCGTCGCGATTTGCATTGTTCTCCATAAGCTTTGAAAAATGATGGGGGAAGCACCAGAAAAATTGGGAAAATCTTGGAAAAATAGGAAAAACTCTTGTAAGGCAAAAGAGGACCATTTTGTGGTGTTATGGCATAATTTGAAATTTGCCCGCGGTAGTGTCAATTTTGCGTGTCTACATGCACCGGTGAAGGCGACACCACACGCAGGCTTTCTCAGCTTTCGCGACACACACGCACCAAATGCGATGAAGGCGACCAAGAGCACCGCGCCTGGACTTGCCTGCAACCATCCTCCACACAAAGAAGGCCACTTCCAGCGAGTCCACTGCCAACTGCGCCACCATGGCACGAACATACCGAACGACCACACTCGCCACGCACGCGACGCATCAACAGGTGCAACCCTCCTACAGCATGCACATGAACCATGCAGGGACGCCGCACACCTGCAAAACAATTGAAAGCACAAACCTAACACTAGACGGAAGGTGTCAGCAACATACTAGTACCTTTATTTGGGACAGCTATAGTTATTAACTCATTACAAATCTCAGTAGACTCATGCTCTGATACCAACTGTAACGACCCGATCTCTCGGACCCCCTCCAGGGACCCCGAAGTTCGCGTCGCCACTCATGGATCCGAGACCTGGAAGTAGGGCTGCTAATGGATATCCGATTTCCGACTTTCCGACCCGTTTCAGACCTTTCCGTATCTGTTTTTCCATTTCCGTTTCCGATAAGATATAATTTTTATTTTATTTACAAAATATATATTCTTAAAATCTTATTTCTTAATATTAAAAAACTTTAGACTAAGTTTTTAGCTTCTCTTTAATTTGTAAATAGAATCTAATTAACTTATCTCTCTCGTAGTATTTATTATACCTATTATTATCAAAGACATCTCTTTTACCATTGCTTCTAATACTACATACATCTACCACTTGATCGTACCAAATATTTCCGATTACTTTTCGTTTCCGACCCGTTTCCAATTTTCTTATATGAAATGGATGCGGAAAGTGCCATTTTCGATTCCGACTCCGACCCGTTGGCAGCCTACTTGGAAGGGTTAGAAGAAATAGTCTAGTGAGATATGTACTGAATTAATTAACTATAACAAGATATACAATATACAAAAGTCTGTACAACGTGTCCCAAATAAAAGCACAGGTACAAGAAGAAAGGTGCAGTCTGTAGCAACCTGGATTTTTCAAATAATAATATAATAATAAAAGTTTAATAATAATAAAAGTAATTAGAAAATCAAAGAAAAGAGAATTAATAAAACCCAACAAATGAAAATAAGTGGACAGTGCCCTTTGTCGCGACAGTGCCCTCTGTCGCGTTCACAGGGCCTGTCGTCGCGCTCTGCTGCGTGACGTGGGTCTTCTACATTAATGGTGGGCATGCACGTACCCCTGGACGCACCTGGAGCGGCCTTATCTGCATGGCGAACAGTGCTCGCGTCCCCCAGCGAAGCAACAGGAGGACTGTTGGGTTGAGTGTTTTTGGAACTTCCTAAAGTTGTAATTTAATGATATCCAATGAACATCACTCATACCTTGATTTTGATGATGACATACTGTGATATTGATGATGACATATTGTGATTTTAATGATGAGATATTGTGACATGTTGTGATTTTGATGATGATATGTTGAACATGTTATACATTTTATACATATCACAATAATGCTTAAACAATATGTTTATGATGTTTAATATCTCATATTTTAATGATAATATCTTGTACTAATGGTTTATGTGTTAAATTTTCAGGTTCACACATTTTTGTCTTGGTAGTGTCGACACTAGATCAAAGCAGGTCGACACTAGTCCCAGATTCCAGAAGACCCAGTTGCTAGACTGGGACAACAGGTCGACACTAGCTCAAAGCAGGTCGACACTAGTCCCAGATTCTAGAAGGGCAGGTCGACACTAGCTCAAAGCAGTTTCACAGTCCCAGATTCCAGAAGGGCAGGTCAACACTAGTTCAGGGCAGGTCGACACTAGACCCAGTTTCCAGCAGACCAGTTTGCAGAAATGAGACAGCAGGTCGACACTAGTTTAGGGCAGGTCGACACACTCCGGCTGAAAGTCAAATCGTAAATTTCTCTGTACACGTGGCTGCTTGGATTTAGGGGATTTGACCTACGGTTCCGTGCCCATGCACCCCAAAGCACTTTATGGACATATGGGACTATAAATACCCATGTTCCTTGTACCCCAAAGACAAGAGAGCCCATACACTTCCAGAAGAAGCCTTTTGGCAGCTAAAGGGGGTTCTCCAGATCTGTCTCCATCTCCAGAAGCTACAAGCCATCCTTTCAAGAGGAAAGACAAGGGAATCAAGGGGAATCCCTGGAGAGAAGGTTGCTGTGCAAGGCAAGGGAGCAGATCCAACTGAAGAGGCTCAGGGGAAGAAGGATTTCTGGCATTTCAGATGCCATCAAAGCAGAGTATCGCCAAGTGAGAAGAATCTTCATCGATTTCCATCAAGGCTCCTCAATTGAAGCGTCTGCAAGGCCTCTTCATCGAAGAACACTCTTTCTACATCTATTGCTTCATATCAGAGTTTGTTCTTCCTTAGTTCGTCAATGAGATTTGTGCATGAAGTTCTGTACAAATTTCTATGTACGAAACTGTCTAGAATCAGATCATCTAGAGGATCTGATCTCTTTTGTGTTTGATCTAGCTTTTGTACTCTGAGCCGTCGAGCTCAGGTTTGTGAGTCGTCGCACTCACTGTGTGGTTGAGCTGTCGTGCTCAATTTGGAGTCGTCGTACTTCGGTTGTTGTTTGAGCCGTCGTGCTCAGTTTGGAGTCGTCGTGCTCCAGGTATTTCTTGAGTCGTCGTGCTCAAGGTGTTTGGAGTCGTCGTGCTCCTGTGTGAGTTGTACTCAAGGTTTTTGAGTAGTGTGGCCTCACTGTGTGAGGGGTGGACGTAGAGTCACTGGAGGTGATTTCCGAACCACCTAAAAATCCTCTGTGCATTGGTTTGAATTGTGGTTTGCCTTTGTATCTCGCTAGATGCATGCATAGGGATTTCGTTCACATACTAATTGATTTGCTCACGCCCCAAATCACACTTCAGATCAGTAAATTATTTGGGTGATTTGATCTCTGATTAGAAGTAATTTTTAATTGCTTAAGCTTCCACGTTAATTGGCATTAGATCTATTCAACCCCCCCCCCTTCTAGATCTGATCCTTCCACCCATCCGTTCTAACAATTGGTATCAGAGAGGGTTAATGTCTATCTCTGATCTGATTTGATTGCTTCTGTTTGTTCTCTGTGTTAATTGCTTGAATTGTTTGCTTGCTCTTTCACCATCTCATTCTAATTGATGGATTCTCGAGGATTTGTAGCCGAAGGCCATTCCATTAATAGACCACCATATTTTGATGGGTCTGATTATTCATACTGGAAAAATCGCATGCAAGTTTTTCTTAGGGCTCAAAACTATGAATC
Source organism: Colocasia esculenta (assembly GCA_014218235.1). Taxonomy (NCBI): domain Eukaryota; kingdom Viridiplantae; phylum Streptophyta; class Magnoliopsida; order Alismatales; family Araceae; genus Colocasia; species Colocasia esculenta. Next base: position 21,540,806 of record CM024754.1, on the reverse strand, counting down.
TGGAGAATAGTTGAAGTGGTTCCTTATGAAAATCAGGGAGATGAGGAAAATTTGACTAGAGAGCAGATTAGGAAAGCTACTCTTAATTACAGTGCCATAGAACATGCTTCAGTGTGCAGTCTACCCTAAAGAATATTCAAGAATATCCATGTGTAAATCTGCTAAAGAAATGTGGGATAAACTTGAATTGATGTATGAGGGACATCTCAAGTTAGGGAAATCAAAGCATGTTGAACCACTCTCTATTTGTTCTTGTATTTTGGTGATAATAAAATTTATGATGTAACTTAAATTGAATATTTTGTTTCATCTGTGTCGCATCAATCCCATAGCAAAATGCTAAGTCTTTCATTGATGCAATATTTGGCGCACTAAATGATAAATTCGATGTTTAATCAATATACATCAATTTCTGTTTTAAGTGCCAAAGTATCAAGCGCCGCAACGATTTGCTAAGAAGTCGATGCCATAACGATTTCTTAAGTGTTCGTAACGATTCTTCTGTAAAGCGCAAGAAGTCGATGCCATAACGATTCATAAGTATTCGCAACGATTTCTTTAGAAGCCATATCGTTTTGTTAAGAAGTCGATGCCATAACGATTTCTTAAGTGTTCGTAACGAATTCTTCTGTAAAGCGCAAGAAGTCGATGCCATAACGATTTCATAAGTATTCGCAACGATTTCTTTAGAAGCCATATCGTTTTGTTAAGAAGTCGATGCCGCAACGATTTCTTCTTTGAGCGCAGTGATTTGTTAAGAAATCGTTCCCATAACGATTTCATAAGTCATGCTCATATCGATTTCTTCATGGATTCTGTTCAAACTCAGATTGCCTTTATATTCAAATATGCTTGGCGCTTAAATGAAAAGTCAAATATCTTCTGACAAAAAGCTGCATGCATATTTCAGAATCTTGTCAAAAAGATATGACCTACTATTTTCAGTATGTTAGCAGAAGCACAGTACCATGCATCGTTTATCATAAACACTCTTTTATGCTAACACTCTCTTCTATGCTCACAGACATCGAAGACCATCAGAGTCTGAGTAAGACAAATGAAGAGAAAGATCAGCAACGACTAGAAGAGCTCCAACGGATCTCTTCAACGGATCTATTCTAAGCTGCTCAATATAAAAGATGGAGCATTGCTGAAGAAGAAAAGAGCCTTTTCCTGAATATCCTTGAAGGAGTGTACATCTGTGAGAAGCACCTTCAAGCCACATACACTCAGGAAAGAGAAAAGAGCCTGAGCCAAGAAGAAGCAGTCAAAGCATTTCAAGCTCTCAAGCTTCCAAGCTTTCAAGCATTCGAGCCTTCTTTTCTCTCTTCTGTTCTCTCCGAGCTTATTGTATATCTGGGGAGAGTTTGGACTGTGAGCTTTACATGAGTGTTCATCTTGTAAGGTCTCTCAGTCTGATCTTTCTAAGAAAGATCTGTGTCCAGCTGTAGGACTGTACAGTTGTTAACCCAGCTAGGGGTTGGTGTCTAGCAGAACCTAACTGGGTTTGTACCAGTATTCACCCAGCTAGGGGTTTGTGTCTAGCAAACCGCACTGGGGTTTGTTGCAGGAGGTTGGCTTCTTTACCTGTAAGAGAAGTGGGCTGCCTTCTTGCCCGGGAAAGAGAAGAAGACCTGGTGGGGGATCCAGGGTGTTGTAAGGTCCATAAGGGGGACTGTACCCTTGGTTAGTGAAATCCCAAGAGTTTGCTTGGGGACTGGACGTAGGACTTCCATGGGAAGGGCCGAACCAGGATAAATCTCCTGTGTCCTTGTGTGATTGTTATTTGCTTCCGCACTGCACTCTCTATCACACTGAACTAACCAAGCTTTCAAGTGTTTTTTTCTGTGTTTAAGATTCTATTTCAGATTCAGAAAAACCTATTCACCCCCCCTCTAGGTTGGTTTGCTGCCGTACCAAAGGTCCAACAAAGCAAACCATACTTGCTTCTGAATATGAATTGTTTATGATGAATCTGATGAATCGATTTCTGAAATGTTTGCTAGGTTTATGATAATTGTCAATGGCCTGAAGACATTAGGTAAGGAATACACTGATGCTGATCTGGTAAGAAACTTTGCGCTCTCTATCATCTGTTTGGCACACAAAGGCTACAGTGATTGAAGATTCTAAGGATTATCCAAAATCTCCTTAGATGAACTCATAGGATCTTTAATGACTTATGAAATAAATCTGAAGAGAAATGAAGAACACATGCTTAAGGCTAAACCAGTAGCATTTAAGGCTTCATCAAGCATCAAAGAGAAAAATCAAGAAACATCAAGTTCTGATGAGTCTGAGTTTATGAAGATGAACTTGACATCATGACTAGACAATTTAGAAAAATTTTAAAATCAAGAAGAAGAAGATTCAATGAAATGAAACAATATTCTTCTAATAAAAGGAATGCTTCTTCTTCAAATTGTAATGATAGTAGAAATAAAAAAACTGATGAACATATTGATTGCTACAGGTACAACAAGAAAGGACACATGAAAGGTGAGTGTCTTGAGATCAAAAAGGACAAATATGAGAAGAACAACAAATTGAAGAAGCCAAAAGCCATGATTGCAACTTGGTCGATGAAGACCAAAGTGAGGATGATGAAGAGAACTCTTCAAGTTCAGCAAATGATGAGTTATGCTTCATGGCTAACAGATGTGATGGAAATAACTCACAAAGAAAAGGAGCAAAAGAACTCAGAAAACTATGGCTCTCACAGCAAATTCTAAGAGTTCAGAACACTCTTCATCCTCTTCAGAACACAAGAGTTCAAATGGGTCTAAAAGATCAGGTAAATCATCTCCAGATCCATTTGTGTATTCCAATTCTGATTCTGATGAAGATGAGGGCATGTCTTATGCTGAATTGATTAAATTCTGTGAAAAGATACAAAGTCTTAATGTACAACTGAACACTAAAAACAAAGACTTGAAAAACCTTTAAAACATTACCATAAAGAAAGTGAAAACTTGAAAAATACACTTGAATTGCTCCAGAAAAATGACAAAGATCCTTCAGAAGAAATTGAGATTTGAAAATTGAAGTTGAAAAATTAAATTCTGAAAAAGAGAATTTGGAAGATGAGTCCAATCTGTGAAACTAATTGAATGGATTGAAAGAAAACCATGAGCTATTGAAATCAAAACACTACAAGAAAAAGCGGGATTACCGACGGAAATTTCCGACGGATTATTTTCTGTCGGTAATTCCGTCGGATATTCCGACGGCAATATGTCAGTCGGAATATCCTTCGGTCGTTCCGACGGACATATTTCCGTCGGAAATGTCCTCTCGGTAATGAAAACATACCGACGGATATTCCGACAGACATATTTCCGTTGGAATATCCGTCGGTAAATCTACTATACCTTGTCCGCGAAACCCCCCTCTTTCCCTCCGCCCGCTCCGCTCTCTCTCTCTCTCTTTTCCCTCTCCTCCCTCTCTCTCTCTCTCTCTCTCTCTCTCTATCGCTCTCTCTCTCTCTCTCTCTCTCTCTCTCTCTCTCTCATCTCTCTCTCTCTCTCTCTCTCTCTCTTCTCGTCGGCGCCCCTCGCCGCTCGCCGCCTGCCGCGCCGCCGCCGGCCCTCCGCCCCGACCGGCCCCACCGCCGCCGCCGTGCTCTGCCACTGGAAGTCCCTCCCCGCCGGTATGTACACACCCTCGCGCCCCTCTCCCCCTCCCTTCCCCACCCCCGCCACCGGCGACCCCCCCCACCTCCGCCATCGGCGTCCCAGCCCCCCTCCCCTGCCGCCCCCCTCCCCCTCCCTTCTCCAACCGGCCATCCCCCCTTCCCCACCCCTGCGACCCCCCTCCCCCTCCCCTCCAGTCCCATTCCCCACCCCTGCCACCCCTTCCCTTCCCCACCATTGCCTCCCCCCATCCCCCAACAAGCGACCCCCCTCCCCCTGTAGGCCCCCCCCCCCTCCCCAAAAGCAACCCCCCTCCCCCCAGGCGACCCCCCCTCCCTCCCTGTCGCCCCCCCTTCCCCTCCCGTCCCAGTGCGGCGACCCCCCACCTCCGCCATCGGCGTCCCAGCCCCCTCCCCTGCCGCCCCCCTCCCCCTCCCTTCTCCAACCGGCCAGCCCCCCTTCCCCACCCCTGCGACCCCCCTCCCCCTTCCCCACCCCTGCGACCCCCCTCCCCCTCCCCCTCCCCCTCCGTCCCCATTCCCCAACCCTGCCACCCCCCTTCCCCTAAGAGAGCTCTATTTAAAAATTATTTGAATTTTTTGTGTGTTCAATATATAATATTTTAACTTATATTAATTATAAAATCTGTTTATTCAAATTCTATGACATTTCTATAGTACGGTCATAGAACTAGTTGCTATCTGTACTGAACTAGGAATTTATACTTTATAATAGTACTTTTTTAATCATAACGTGCCACATTCAAAATATCTCTTTTTTAAAGTTTAATTTACGATAAACAACCAACATATTAAAACATACAAAAATAATCTTTTAGTGGTGTGTATTTGTTACCAATATTGTAGATTTCATTTAAATACCAAGAATTGAGATGAAAAATCCAAGTTTTTTTTCTATTTTTATTGTTCTCCTCACTTTAAAAATTCTGTGTGGGCAAATACGATATTTACAAATTTTTTTTCCAGTATGTTTTATATTAAAAAGTCCTATGGGCTCTCATGACAGTCCTTGCATCCACCCGGCCTGCTTTCCGGCCCAAACCCATTTACAAGAGGGAAGCCCATTTTCTTACGTTTGGGGATGTTTGGGGATTTGGGACCACTTCCCAAGTCTCACAGGCTTACAAACTAAAATTTTGTAGATTTGGTACTTAAAGAGTGCTCAGTAGTTAAAGCCCTTTTATCATATAGTCTCACAGGCTATTTGCATAATAATAATTTTCTACAACTAAAGTTTTGTGATTTGACATTCACAGGGTCCTCTCAGTAGTTACCTTTTATTGTATAATATCACATGCTATTTCATAAACAATATAATTTTCTACAAAGTAAAGTCTTGTAATTTGATATGCAAAGAGTTGCTCAGTAGTTAAGATCCTTTTATCATATTTATACTGACCTAAATTCAAAACCCACCTCCACATTAGGTACCCACAAAAAAATAAAAACTTTGTAGATGTGCTAAGTTATCTTGCAAATTTACCATCTAGGGGACCTTTGATGGTCAAATAAGACAAGGTCAGATAGAAAAACTCAAGGTTTTTGACGTTTTTGTTTTGTGTACAAAATTCTTATTTCATAGGGACAATAAAGCCCCCATAAAATATTAGAATAAGTTATCAGACTCTTATTCCAATAACTTACATTTGTTGTATCTGACTATTAAAAGCAGATTAATGTACATTAATCAGCTTATTACTTTGAAGAATTAAAACTTAAAACCATGGGAGCAGACTTCGTTTTCATGGCCTCATACCCATGTTCTCAATAAAATATGTAAAAATATTTTATATCTTGTTTACAATAAGTTTCATGTTGGGAGTTTTGGCCAAAACCAATTAGAACGCATGATTATAGGCTTTGCACAAAATCGTGATTCTCCATATAAAATGCCAATTCTGATTGACTTCGCGACCCACTATGTGATGCCAATTCTGCTTAAATTGGTGGCACACACTATGGACACCAATTCTGAAGAGATTGGCACCCACTCATTCAGTTGACATTTTAAAAGGGTTGATTTCCTTATTTTCTATGCATGATACCTCCTATTAGACTTATTTACACCCTATGGTCATTGAACTAGTAACCTAAAATAGTTAACCCACATGTAAAAGGAATGACATGTTGGGTTTTCCATATATCATGTTTTTGATGATCACATTAACATCCTTGAACATTGATTTAATGCAAAATTGATGTGCTAACTAACATGAAAACACCATGAAAGTGATTGAGTTAAACATTTCTAAATCATACAATGTACATCACTAACAATGTATTTGCATGTAGGTGCACAAGCATGAAACATGGAGCATTGAAGAGGCATTGAAGAAATGAGCAAAAGCACAAACATCTGTCAAAGAGGTGTATCTGTCGACAGATGAACTCTACCTCTACTGTCGACAGATTCATACAGTCATTTCAAGACAGAACTCAGGTTTGCATCTCTGAGTGCATCTGTCGACAGATGAACTCTACCTGTCGACAGATTCATACAGTCAACCCAGGACAGAACTCTGTGTTCCATTCCTGAGTGCACCTGTCGACAGATGCAAACTGCCTGTCGACAGATACACTCAGAAATCCAGATGTTCTGAAACCAAGTTCTCAGCTGAGTCTGCCTGTCGACAGATGCAAGTGCACCTGTCGACAGCCGACGGAAACTTCAGATTTTGGGTTTCCAAATCCGCCCCACTTGGGTGTTTCCTTCCTCCACGACCCCCACCTTTACCTAACACTATATAAGCATCCTTTTGGAGCCAAATTCGCAAGAGCAGCCTCCCATCCAAGAGCCTCCAAGGGACCAAGAGGAAAAGCCCCAATTGCTGCTCTGCTTCAACTTTCCGCCCAGATCGTCGTGGAATCACCATCTATGCGGAGCTGAAGCCGGATCGTCATCAATTCAACCTTCTACATCATCAATCTACATCCAATCGAAGTTTGAAGAGCGTTTGGACGATCCACGAGAAGAATTCCACCGGATTTGTTCCCTAATTCCCAATTCTTCTCCATTTCATAATTTCCATTCCATCATGTGTGTGTGTGGTTGTGTTTCGAGCATCCCTTGTGCTTGATTCACGTATTTGTGGTTGTTCTGATCGTGCTTCATCAGAAAGTGTGTGTAGTTGAGTTGTAGTGTTAACTCGCTCATAAGCAGTCGTTTCTGCGTGTGTGTGTGGACGGTGGATGTAGGATACACGAGTTGTGTACTCCGAACCACCTTAAATCATCGTGTTCTGTGGTTTGTTCGCGTTTTGCGATAGATGATTGGTAGGCACGGTGTTCATACGCACGTTTGATTCCCTGTTCTCATTTAGATCACTCAAGCGGTCTCATACTTAATCGAATTCCAATCAAATTTCTTTAAGATCGCGATAGCATCGAAAAGAAGCCATCAATAGTTTTAAATTGCCGTAATCTATTCAACCCCCCCCCCCCTTCTAGATTACCGTATTGTGTATTTCCGCATACCCCTTCATTGGTATCAGAGAGGGTTTTCTCCGATTTACTGTTTTTCGTCATTTGATCTAGCGATCAAGAGATTTTCGATCTTATGGATTCTAGCAAAGGGTATATGGCCGAGGGACATTCAGTAACCAGGCCACCCTATTTTGATGGCACTGACTATCCTTATTGGAAAGACCGTATGCAGGTATTTTTGAGAGCTCAAATTACGAGCTGTGGAAGATAGTCAGCAAGGGACCATATGTGTTGCCCGAGGACGAAGACACCTGGACGAAAGACCAAATAGCCAAAGGAACTCTCAACTGGAGCGCACTAAACATGATGCAATGTGCGGTGCATCCAAAGGAATTTCAAGAGTCTCCACATGCTCAACAGCAAAGGAGATGTGGGACAAACTTGAACTCATTTACGAAGGTACGTCCGAGGTAAGGGAAACTAAAGTTAGCATGTTAGTGTCTGAATATGAAATGTTCAAGATGAAAACTGATGAAACCATATCAGACATGTTTGCAAGATTCATGATAATAGTTAACGGGCTTAAAGGTCTTAAGAGGGAATACTCTGAAAGTGACTTAGTAAGAAAGATCCTTCGATCTCTTACTTCATCTTGGAATACTAAGGCCACTGTCATTGAGGATTCCAAAGACCTTTCCAAAATGAAATTGGATGAACTAATTGGCTCTCTAATGACATATGAAATCAACATCAAGAGAAAAGAATTAGAAGAAAATCCTAGGAAGTCAATTGCTCTAAAAGCATCCAATAAAACATCAACAAGTTCCAAAAATCCATTCAACAATAGTGATGAGCAAGAAACCTCTAGTGAGAGTGATGATGGTGAAATGGCAATGCTCACTAGACAATTCAAGAAATTTCTCTCAGTTCAAGAGGAGAGACACAGGTAACTCCAAACCCTTTCCTAAGAAAAATTTTTCACAGAAATGGAGTCCAACAAAAAATCTGACATTGTTTGTTATGAATGCAAGAAACAGGGGCATATGAGAGGAGAATGCCCGGAACTCAAGAAGAAGCTGAAGAAAGAAAAATTCACCTCCAAAAAGGCCAAAGCAATGTTGGCCACCTGTGTGATGAAGAGAAGATGAAGATGCACAAGAAACATCCGATGATGAAGAAGTGAAATGCTTGATGGCCAGGAGTGATGACTCCAGCGAGGTAAATTTCTCATTTGATGATTTCACTGCAAGTGAATGGGAGGAAGCATACACTACTTTATTTGAAAATTTTCGTGAATATAGATCTGAGAATAGAGCATTAAAAAAGAAATGCAACTCCCTTGTGCATGATAAGAACAATGATGAACGAATTGCATTCTTGACAAAAGAATTAGAAATGATGAAAGTTGATGAAAAGACTCATAATGAAGAAATGGATTGCTTGAAAATGAAATTGCAAGAAACACAAAAAGAAAAAGACTGTTTAAGCCATTCCATTGAATTCCTTCAAGAAGAACAATTGGAAACCAAGAAAAAGTTGGAACAAACTGAAAAGGAATTGAAAGAAAATCTGAGGACTTAATGAAATTTGTAAAAGGGAAGCAAAATCTAGATGCGGTTTTGGGCGCCAAAATACATGTAACCAAGCATGGATTAGGATATCAACCTGTCAAACAAAAGAAAATAGGAGAGTCATTGATAACTTCATTTGTTGATCCTAGCCCAAGCACAACCAAGCATGTTCCCGCAAAGCATAACTCAAGACAGTCTCAGACCAAGGCAATGCAACTTAAACAAAATGTTCCCAACAAACAAAAGAAAAAGGCACCTGTCGACAGATGCAATGGTGCCTGTCGATAGACAGGAACAGTTTCAACCAATAAACAGTCTAACAAGCAACAAAAAATTAAAAAGAAAACTTCTTCATGCAATGTATGCAAAAAGATTGGTCATAATGAAAAACAATGCTGGAATAATCCAAAGAAACAAAAATTCAAACAAGTTTGGATTCCTAAACATCTACTTTGTTGCATGAATGAAATTTTGGGACCCAAAGTAATTTGGGTACCAAAACCTCTTGTCTGATCCACATTTGCAGGAATGCCTAGCAGCCCAACATCAAAACAAATGGTACTTGGATAGCGGCTGTTCGAGGCACATGACGGGCGACAAAGGTAAATTCTGTTTCCTAGTGGAGAAAGACGGAGGACAAGTCATTTTTGGAGGTAACAACAAAGGCCAAATCATTGGCACAGGTAATGTTGGTAAGTATCCCTCCACTCAATTGAAAATGTACTGTTGGTTGATGGCCTTAATCACAACTTGCTTAGCATAAGCCAATTGTGTGATAGAGGTCACAACGTCATGTTTGAATCTAATTCATGTCAAATTGTTGATAAAGAAACAGGAAGTGTAAAATTTTCTGGAAAAAGAGTAATAACATTTACTTGGTTGACTTAGATGATCCAGAAAACAACTTGTGTCTTGTTGCAAACAGACAAGATGAATTGACCCTGTGGCATCGTAGGCTTGGCCATGCGAGCTACAACGTGTTGCACAAGATCATGAAGCTCAAATTGGTAAGTGGACTTCCTGACATTTCTTTTAACAACAATGAAAATTTTTGTGATGCATGTGCACAGGGAAAACAGACCGGAAGTCTTTCAAATCTAAAGCACCGGTAAGCACATCTAAACCATTTGAACTGTTGCACATGGACCTTTTTGGACCAACTAGAACTCTAAGTCTCAATGGCAAACGTTTTGGTTTTGTCATTGTAGATGATTTTTCTAGGTTCACATGGGTCAAATTCTTGGCACACAAAAGTGAAACACTTTCAATCTTCCAAGAATTCTTTAACAAGATTGAGCATGGTAATGTGAATAAAATATGCTCAATCCGCACCGATCACGGGAGAATTTGATAACAATGCATTTTCTGATTTTTGCAGGCACCAAGGGATTGAACATCTGTTCTCTTCCCCAAGGACTCCAGAACAAAACAGAGTAGTGGAGAGGAAAAACAGAACATTGGTGGAAATGGCTCGCACTCTTCTGGTTGAAGGCCAACTCTCCAAAAGTTTTTGGGCAGAAGCATTGAACACTTCGTGCTACATTCTAAACAGAGCCATGGTAAGACCTGTGATAAAGAAAACCCCCTACCAGTTGTTGAAAGGTAAGAAACCCAACCTTGGGTACTTCCGAGTTTTTGGCTCAAAGGTATTTATTCATAACAATGATAAATCTGATTTAGATAAATTTGAAGCCAAAAGTGATCAAGGTGTTTTTCTAGGCTACTCAGAACACTCTAGGGCATATAGGGTGTTTAACAATAAAACACGCACTGTGGAAGAAACTCCACATGTCATCTTTGATGAGACTTATGCCAAATCTAACTGTTTGAATATTAACAGGACTGAAAAAGAGGATGAAGGAACATCACTTAAGGATCTTCAAGTCAAAGCAAAAGACAAATCTGAAGAAGATTCCAAGACCAAAGGTGGATATCTTCGCAGGGACTACGATGAAGATGATGAAATAGCATTCAGAAAACCAGATGAAACACTTGAAGAGAATCCACCAGAAAGTGAACCTCCTGAAGATCGACACTCACAAGATCAAATTCCTCAGGGCAAGATACTCCCGGCCCTTCAACAATCACAAATGTGAGGTATTCCAAAGATCACCCACTTGATGATGTGATAGGTAGTTAAATGATTCTGTTCAAACACGGTCTCAAGTAAGAAAAATAATTGAACATGATCTTTTTGCTTTTGTTTCTCAAGTGGAACCCAAAAATGTTGAAGAAGCCTTAAAAGACAACTCATGGATTGATGCTATGCATGAGGAACTTGGTCAATTTCAAAGAAATAATGTATGGAGTTTAGTTCCTAAAACCCCTGAACTCTATCATAGGAACTAGATGGGTGTTTAGGAATAAACTTAATGAAGAAGGAAAAGTGATCAGAAATAAAGCAAGACTCGTAGCAAAAGGATATAGTCAAGAATTTGGTGTAGACTTTGAAGAGTCCTTTGCTCCTGTAGCCAGGTTAGAAGCAGTCAGAATTTTATTGGCATATGCATGCTCCCATAAGTTCAAACTCTATCAAATGGATGTTAAAACTGCTTTCTTAAATGGCTATATCAAAGAAGAAGTCTATGTCTCTCAACCACCAGGTTTTGAAAATTCTGAAATGCCTAACCATGTATAAATTGCACAAAGCTCTTTATGGTTTGAAACAGGCACCTCGAGCTTGGTATGATAGACTAAGCAATTTTCTGTAAGCAAGAACTACTCAAGAGGTAAAGTAGACCAAACACTCTTCACTAAGAAGGTTCGCAATCACATAATTGTTGTTCAAGTTTATGTGGACGATATAATATTTGGTTCTACTAACCCTTCACTGTGTGAAGAATTTTCTAAACACATGCACAGTGAATTTGAGATGAGTCTAATGGGGGAGCTTCAATTCTTTCTTGGTTTGCAGGTGAAACAACATAAAGACGGATTCTTCATAAATCAAGAAAAGTATGTCAAAGAGCTTCTCAAACGATTTCATTTTGAGCAAGCTAAACCGGCCTCCACCCCAATGAGCACAAGCATCAAAGTGGAAAATGATGAGAAGGTAAACCGGTAGATGCAAAGCACTTCCGAGGTATGATTGGCTCACTCCTTTATCTTACTGCAAGTAGACCAGATATTCAATTCAGTGTTTGCCTTTGTGCTAGATATCAATCTAGTCCAAAGGAAAGCCATTTAATTGCAGTCAAGAGAATTTTCCGATATCTCTCAGGCACATGCAATTTGGGTTTTTGGTACCCAGCAGGCAGTAGCTTTGATTTGATTTCATATTCTGATGCTGACTATGCTGGATGTAAAATTGATAGAAAAAGCACTAGTGGATATTGCCAATTCCTTGGCGGTTGCATGGTTTCGTGGGCATCCAAGAAACAACACTCGGTTGCACTCTCCACTGCAGAGGCAGAATATGTCGCTGCAGGAAGTTGTGCAGCTCAAGTGTTGTGGATCAAAAGTCAGTTAGCTGACTATAATGTTCAAATTGGATGCACACCTATCCTATGTGACAACACAAGTGCTATCAACCTTTCAAAAAACCCTGTCCAACACTCACGGACTAAGCACATAGAAATCCGTCATCATTTCTTGAGAGATGAAGTTGCCAATAAAGCCTTGGAACTTATTTTCATTCCCACAGAAAAACAATTGGCTGATATTTTCACCAAACCCTTGTCTGAAGATAGATTCACATCCTTAAGAAGAGAATTGGGTTTGTGTAAAATGCAATGAAACTGGCTATCCATATTGGAGTACATGCTCTTTATGTGTGAATGACTATGTGGTATATCAAATGGTGAACTGTGGAAGAACAAGTTCGGCTTGTTTGGAAACTATCATCATGCGTGAGAATATTCTCCGCCAAGTATCAATAGTCCCATTCCATATAAAGGCCCTGTACTTCACATAGGATTTTAGTTTCCTTACATTTTATCATGTTAACCTCCATGAAACAATGTTTTTTCTGTGATCATGTGCTTGTGTGTTACTTTCTTTAAATGATCATGTTTGTTTTGTATCAAATGCTGTGTGTAATCCTTGCTTAGATGTTGTGTCAACACGTGCACACACTATGGGGGAGTAAGTTAAGGATTGTTGAGTATTTTCTTGAGGAAAAACTCTTCCAATATCTACTTGTTGAATTCTCACTTCCTGAACTCAATGTGCAATCAATCTGAAAACCAGGGAAAATCCACTCTGTTCATATCTGTCGACAGACACATTCCATCTGTCGACAGATACACACATTCTTCCTTATTTTTCAATTCCTTCTTCATTTTCAAGAAAAGTGTTCCTTACTTGATTTAAAGGTAACCTTGGTTTGTTTCTGTGCAATATAACCCTTCATATCCACTTCATGTCAAAGTCATGAACCAAGTCTAAATGTTGTTTGATGCATAACCTGATTAAGGTCTTTTTAGATCATTTTGAACACAATGAGCAAACCAAATGTTTTTTAAACATCTCTTTTGAATAACTCCCTTGTCGTTAAACATGAATCTAAAATGATTGAAAAATCAGAAAGCTCTTGAATTCAATGTTTACATTACAACTTGCCTAAAGAAATTCATGTACTTGACAAAAAGCAAAAATAATAAAAAAAAGGGAGAAAAGCTACCTATTTCTTCGGTTCAATCAAAATTTATATCTCTTATGGGATGGAGGTAGAGCAATGATGAAAATGACTAAGTAACCGGGGACATGGGCATCACAATGTCGGTCTTCGCGTCAAAAGGTTGTTTCATTATCTCATACAATGGCTTGATGGACACTCACATTGAGTAACTGGGGGTATTGGCATCACAAATGTCTACCTTCACATGAAAAAGTGAAAGTGCTCCTCATTGCCACTCTCTTCCATCTTCGTTGCTAAACCTTCTAAAAATCATACCAGAAATAGAGTGAAGCCTCCGAAATTTTTTATGTCAAGTCCAATGTGTTTCTTCGGTAAGACGTTCTTGTGGCCATTTAATTCAATGTCATCTGACTATCATCTCTATTTAAATGCATGTTTTTCTTCAACGGCCTTAATCAAAAGAGTTATTTATTTTCACTGGCTATTGTGAAATGTGTTCTTCATGATCTAATTAAAGAACTTATCGGTTTTAATTCAAAATCATTTTAGAATTGTGTCATGTCTTCATCTTAATGGATATGAATTTTTGTCTTGCATACACCCATTTTGCCTTAAAATAACAAATGAACACTTGTCCCTTTGAAAAAATTTTGTCAAAAATCAAGTTTTCACCAAAAAGGAGTTATCTGTCGACAGATAGACTGGCATCTGTCGACAGACGACGGCCCAGATCCGTTTTTGCAGAAAACCCTCGCGCCGGTTCACCTCCTTTTTGTGGGGCCTTCTTTTAAAACCTTCCAAATCCATTCTAAGGCCGCCCACGACCCACTCTCACCCCTCCTCTCTTGTTTCCTCCTCCTCCTCTCCAAACCCCCTATCTTTCCCCCTTCAGGGCTCCGTCTCCGACGATCCTGCTCCTCGTCTGGGATCCCTCCACTCTCCCTTCACACCATTCTCATCCTTCTTTCTGCGATGGCACCCAAATTGAAGCTTCTCGCTCGCCGTCGTCGCGCTCCGACGGACGCCGGAGAAAGCTCCAGGGCTCCTTCCGAACGCCGCAGCAAGCATCGTGAGGATCGGTTGCCGGAACTCATCGTTCCTCAAGGTCTCCATCTAATCCGACCATCGTACCTTCAAAAAGATTGTCCAATCCCGTATGTGGACTTCGAGTCCTTAGCACCGATGTTCCCCTCACTCCTACCCTATTTGACACACAAGGGTGGACTCTTTCTTGTACTCCCACTTGCAGTACTCTCCAATGCCGTCTCCGAGTTCTACAATAATCTAGGGCTTTCCGATCAGGAGATCTCTACTCTTCGTGAGAGGCACTTGTTTTCCGCCTCACCGCCATCTTCTCTCCACAGCCCTCGAAATTCCAAACTCAGGAGTCGAACTCTTCAACTACTATCCCTCTGCTTCTGAGTACTATGAGCTTCTCACGTTGGAACCTTATGACTCTACCAAGAGATTGCTCGTCTCAACGCCAACTCCTTTCCTCCTTTGATCCGATGATCCATCACATCTTCACTACCTTGATCGTCCCGAAGGATGGAAGTCGAGAGTTGTCACCGAGGTCCACAAATCCTTGTTCATCTTTTTCCTCAAGTGTGAAGAAATCAACCTGCCTGAACTCATGCTAAGCCTCATCCGTCGGTGTTTCTCTAACACCAAAAGATCAATGCCATATGCTTGCCCCATCACTTCTCTTCTTATTTTCCTTGGCATTCCTATCCCTCCAAGTGAGCTCATCTCACTAAAATCCCGAAGTGCCTTTGACCTTACTGCCGCCAACCGCATGGGCTACAAGATTGTAGACGGCGTCGTCACAAGGACTCTCAAGGGAAAGGAACCACAAGAGCTGAATGTCAACTGGTGAAGAAGACAACGAAGATGATGAAGCAAATGAGGCAGTGATGAAGACCCTCAGTATGAGCAAATGCTGACCAAGCTCAAGAGTTTGATGATGTACCTGTGCCTCCACAACAATCCATTCATGATTACTTGGCACAAATCCATCAAGAAATGATCTCAGGATTTGCTCACATGACGTCAAGATTTGATCAAGTGGACGCTCGCCTCAACACTTTAGATGACCGTCTTGACCACCTCTACTCCGAGAGAGATGGATCCCGTCACCCTCCTCCTGCCGGACGTGACAATGAATAGAGGTCTCAGGTCATTAGAGGCACTAAGAGTCTAAGATGGAATTAGTCTCACTTGTCTTGTCGTCTTTGCTTGTTCATGTTATTTCCCTTTCATGAGAGTCATGTAATGATTATCAAATGTACTGTGAATTTCAATGATAAATCAATGAAAACTCAGTTCATGTTTATTTGTCTCTAAATGTGCATGACTTGACTTTTTGCATGTTGTCAAAAGGGGGAGAACATCAATATGTGCATCAATTGAATGTTTTTGTCATCATCAAAAAGGGGGAGATTGTTGGGTTTTCCATATATCATGTTTTGATGATCACATTAACATCCTTGAACATGATTTATGCAAAATTGATGTGCTAACTAACATGAAAAACCCATGAAAGTGATTGAGTTAAACATTGCTAATCATACAATGTACATCACTAACAATGTATTTGCATGTAGGTGCACAAGCATGAAACATGGAGCATTGAAGAGGCATTGAAGAAATGAGCAAAAAGCACAAACATCTGTCAAAGAGGTGTATCTGTCGACAGATGAACTCTACCTGTCGACAGATTCATACAGTCATTTCAGACGAACCTCAGGTTTGGCATCTCTGAGTGCATCTGTCGACAGATGAACTCTACCTGTCGACAGATTCATACAGTCAACCCAGGACAGAATTCTGTGTTCCATCCTGAGTGCACCTGTCGACAGATGCAAACTGCCTGTTGACAGATACACTCAGAAATCCGATGTTCTGAAACCAAGTTCTCAGCTTGAGTCTGCCTGTCGACAGATGCAAGTGCACCTGTCGACAGCCGACGGAAACTTCAGATTTTGGGTTTCCAAATCCGGCCCCACTTGGGTGTTTCCTTCCTCCACGACCCCCACCTTTACCTAACACTATATAAGCATCCTTTTGGAGCCAAATTCGCAGAGAGCAGCCTCCCATCCAAGAGCCTCCAAGGGACCAAGAGGAAAAGCCCCAAATTGCTGCTCTGCTTCAACTTTCCGCCCAGATCGTCGTGGAATCACCATCTATGCGGAGCTGAAGCCGGATCGTCATCAATTCAACCTTCTACATCAATCAATCTACATCCAATCGAAGTTTGAAGAGCGTTTGGACGATCCACGAGAAGAATTACAACCGGATTTGTTCCCTAATTCCCAATTCTTCTCCATTTCATAATTTCCATTCCATCATGTATGTGTGTGGTTGTGTTTCGAGCATCCCTTGTGCTTGATTCACGTATTGTGGTTGTTCTAATCGTGCTTCATCAGACACAACGTGTGTGTGGTTGAGTTGTAGTGTTAACTCGCTCATAAGCAGTCGTTTCTGCGTGTGTGTGTGGACGGTGGATGTAGGATACACGAGTTGTGTACTCCGAACCACCTTAAATCATCGTGTTCTGTGGTTTGTTCGCGTTTTGCGATAGATGATTGGTAGGCACGGTGTTCATACGCACGTTTGATTCTCTGTTCTCATTTAGATCAACTCAAGCGGTCTCATACTTAATCGAATTCCAATCAAATTTCTTTAAGATCGCGGATAGCATCGAAAAGAAGCCATCAATAGTTTTAAATTTCCGTAATCTATTCACCCCCCCCCCCCCTTCTAGATTACCGTATTGTGTATTTCCGCATACCCCTTCATGACATGAATACTTTATAATGTTCTTAATGATATGACTATGTTCTTATATATTTCAAAGCTTTTGGTAAATAAGTTATTATTATTTATCTTGCTCGCTGTTTTTTTTTTTACGCTTGACATGAAAAATAAACAATGCAATGACTTTCTTTGTAAAACATATGTTTACTTTCACAAATTCACACTGCAAGTTAATCATTCAACATTCGTATGTTTATTTGTAGCCATTTGAGAGATTTTTCCATATTTACCATATATGATTTAATTTCATAAATGGTCAAAACACGCAACCGGGGGTCCAAAATCCCAAATAGGGATCGGATCGACGTGCCGTTTTCTCCGACACGACCGGGGGGGTTAAAGTGACGTGTGGGAACTGACGGAATCCAATTGGATCTCCGGATTGGGTTGGGCATTCAAAGGACGGATCTAAAAACACTCAAGTATATATAAAATGTTAAAAACACACAACCGGGGGTCCAAAATCCCAATAGGGATCGGATCGACGTGTCGTTTTCTCCGACACGACCGGGTGGTTAAGTGACGTGTAGAAACTGACGGAATCCAATTTGGATCCCCGGATTGGGTTGGGCATCAAAGGACGGATCTAAAAACACGGCCAAGCATATATAAATGGTCACAAAACACGCAACCCGGGGGTCCAAAATCCCAAATAGGGATCGGATCGGCGTGCCGTTTTCTCCGACACGAACGGGTGGGTTAAAGTGACGTGTGGGAACTGACGGAATCCAATTTGGATCTCCGGATTGGGTTGGACATTCAAAGGACGGATCTAAAAACACCCAAGTATATATAAAGCGTCAAAACACACAACCCGGGGGTCCAAAATCCCAAATAGGGATCGGATCGACGTGCCGTTTTCTCCGACACAACCGGGTGGGTTAAAGTGACGTGTAGAAACTGACGAAATCCAATTTGGATCCCCGGATTGGGTTGGGCATTCAAAGGACCGATCTAAAAACACGGTCAACCATATAAATGGTTAAAACACGCAACCCGGGGGTCCAAAATCCCAAATAGGGATCGGATCGGCGTACCGTTTTCTCCGACACGAGCGGGTGGGTTAAAGTGACGTGGGGAACTGACGGAATCCAATTTGGATCTCCGGATTGGGTTGGGCATTCAAAAGACGGATCTAAAAACACCCAAATATATATAAAAGGTTAAAACACACAACCCGGGGGTCCAAAATCCCAAATAGGGATCGGATCGACGTGCCGTTTTCTCCGACACGACCGGGTGGGTTAAAGTGACGTGTAGAAACTAACGGAATCCAATTTGGATCCCCGGATTGGGTTGGGCATTCAAAGGACGGATCTAAAAACACGGCCAAACATATATAAATGGTCAAAACACGCAACCCGGAGGTCCAAAATCCCAAATAGGGATCGGATCGGCGTGCCGTTTTCTCCGACACGACCGGGTGTGTTAAAGTGACGTGTGGGAACTGACGGAATCCAATTTGGATCTCCGGATTGGTTGGGCATTCAAAGGACGGATCTAAAAACACCCAAGTATATATAAAAAGTTAAAACACACAACCCGGGGGTCCAAAATCCCAAATAGGGATCGGATCGACGTGCCGTTTTCTCCGACACGACCAGGTGGGTTAAAGTGACGTGTAGAAACTGACGAAATCCAATTGGATCCCCGGATTGGTTGGGCATTCAAAGGACGGATCTAAAAACACCCAAGAAAATGATGGATCTAAAAATATTATTGTATTAAGTTTGAGAAATAATCACATGTTTTAAATTTCATTTTTGAAAATATTGTATTTCTTTTATTATTATTAATGTTTCTCATTTTAATTTTCTTTAATATAGGATCCAGCTTCAGACGATGACGAGGCAGGGACAGCAGACGATCCAGCAGATCTATGTTGATTTTTGTATTCATTATGCTATATGATTTATATTTATTGTATCTTATGATTTTATGTTGATTGTTAGTATTTGTTAAATTTATGAATATTGTAGCAGGTTTGACATTGTAGCAATGTATTTTTATTTGTTTATTTTAAAAAATATATATGTGTATTTTCCGACGGATTTTCCGACGGATAAGTTTCCGTCGGAAAGTATAAATTACCGACGGAAAAAGACCGTCGGTAATACCTTCGGAAAGTCCTGACAGATTGGCCGACGGATGTGTATCCGTCGGAACTTAAATTACCGACGGCTAAATACCGTCGGCAAGTCCGTCGGAAAATACTGACGGCTTGGCCGACGGATAAGTATCCGTCGGAAAAGATAAATTACTGACGGTTAAAGACCGTCGGTAATTCGGTTGGCAAATACTGACGCCTTTACCGACGGATGAAATCTGTCGGAGGTTTCGACCGAATTCCGACGAAATTTTCATCCGTCGGAAAGTTCTGACCAATTATTTCCGACGGAAAGTTTCCGACGAGCGTTGGACGCAAAGCGGTCGGAAGGCGCCTTCTCCGACGGAATACCGACGGATTCAGTCCGTCGGTAATCCCGCTTTTTCTTGTAGTGAAAGTCATTGATCTGAAAAATGAAAAAGAAGAATTGATTGATCTCAATAACAATTTCAAATTTGATAACGATCAATTAAACAAACAAATCTCTAATATGGCTCATGATCATCAAATAAATGAGAGATGCAAACAACTTGTTGAAGAAAATTGTCACTTAAAAAGGAAGATTGAATGCTTGTTCCATGACAGACCATTGGACAATGAATGTAGCAATTTGAGTAATAAAATTCTGACTTGGAAAAACAAATTGCTCAATTTGAAAATGAAAAGAACAAGATGAAAAATGGTTTGGATGTCATGCTAAACAAGCTTCAAACTTCAGAAAAAGAAGTCGTTGCATTAAAAGCTAAAAAACAGAAGATTCAAAATGAATTGAAGACACAAGTCTTGCTTCTGTTAAAACTAAGAAAAATGAAAAGAAAAGCACAATAACATTTGTGAAATCTGCTGTGAACAAGAACCCTGATATCTCTAATGGAAAACTAGTGAAAGTTCTTGTTCAGAAACAGACAGAGAAAAAGAAAAATGCTGATGTCAAGAAGAATCATCTACCTTCTCCATCAGTTCAAAAAGCTCCAAGGCAAGTTCCAAATTCACATCATGCCAAGAGCCACCAAAAGGTATCTCCTTCCCCTCATGGTAAGCCTCCTCAAGTAAAAAGGAGATTTCAGCAAATACACACATGCCAAGGTAAGTATCAGGTAAAAAATGCTCTCATTTGCTTTCACTGTAATAAACCTGATCATCTTGCCAAATATTGCTGGAATAGAAATCAAAATTTCAATAAACATGCCAAATCAGTCCAATGCTGTCATTGTCATAAAATTGGTCATATTTCTAGGGACTGTTGGTACAGAAATGATTTTGTTGTGCATGCTCAGAAATTCCAGTCTAATGCACATACTCATACACATAGGAATAAACATCATGTTCATACTGAAGATGTTCAGAAATTCCATGTGTATAGGCATAGAAATGTTGCACAAAATCATTTTGTTTCTGCTCATATTAAAAATCCAAAAAATAGAAAACTTCATGAAAACATAGATGCATTGATCAAGGCAAAAAGAAAATCTGGAACTAATTCTGCTCATAGTTCTATCAATGAAAGAAATGCATCTATACAAAAATTAAAAGCATTTTGGATTCAGAAATCTTTGTTGCAATCTAACATTGATTTCATTGCAGGACCCAAACAAGTGTGGGTCCTAAAACCAGCTTGATCAACAAGCTAAGAAGTCTTGCAGCCATACACTGTAAATGGATTCAAGATATTGGCTGTGCAAGACTAGAAATGATTGGAGAACACAGGTAAAATCTTTGAAAAAGAAATGAAGATTGTTCAGGTAAAATTTCCTTATCATTTCAAACTTGAATTGATTGAATTAGAATGAATGTTAATTTTTATCTGAACAATGAGAAATGTGTTTCAATGCTACTCCCATCAATGAACTTTATGTCATAACAATTGGAATCAAGTTTATGTTATCATGCATGCTTAACTGTTCCCATGAGTGTGTGCATACTAACTGCTTTGACTTCTTGGTATATCAAATGATGACATGTGGAAAAACAAGTTATGCTTGTTTGGAAACTATCATTATGCGTGAGTAAAATACTCCGCCAAGTACCAAAAGTCATGTTATGCTTAAAGCTAATTGTGCTCATAATCATGTGTGAATTGCTGCTAACGTTTTCATTCCATGCACATATTAAGGGGGAGTAAATTTGAAAAAGTGCAAAAATATGTTTCAATAAATGCAATGAATTCATGCTAAAAATAAAGTGTAATTGACCCTTTTTGCAGTGACTATGTGGTATATCAAATAGTGAAATGTGAAAGGACAAGTTAGGCTTGTCTGGAAACTATCATCATGCGTGAGAAAAATTCTCCGCCAAGTATCAATAGTCTTTTCTGCATAAAGGTCATCAAGCAAAATGAAAATCTCAAAAACTTTATTTTGAGTCTTTGCAAAATTCTTCTCCTTCAATAAATTGCATGTTGATATATGCTTGATCATGTTTATACTCTTTCTGTGCAAATTGCTTGGAATGAACATATCTGAATTGCTTAAATGATCATTCATATCATGCATATCTTATGGGGGAGTGAATTCGAAAGAATCTTGAGTGAAATGCTGGAGAAATTTGCTGGAGATATTTTGTCATATCTGATTCATCATCAACTCTCATTCAGTTTGTTGACAAATATTCTTGCTCATAAATTCCTCACTTTCACATTGCATTGACATTCTTGGTATATCAAATGGTGATTGAAGAAAGACAAGTCAGACTTGTCTGGACACTTTCACTATGCGTGAGTATATTTCTCTGCCAAGTATCAAGAGTCTTGTATGCAATTGTTGAGGGGAGTCATTGTCATATCTCTTGACCTTACTTGTCTATCTTGAACCCCAAATTCATCAGAATTTTGAGTCCTTGTGCTATTTTTTATGAGAGAATTAAGACATTGAAACTAAACTCATTGTGCATTTAGTTTAATTTCAAAGATTCAATATCATTTCAAGGTTAAGCAATCATATACTGAATGTTTTTAAAATGATTTGCAAACACTATTATAGGCACATGAGTGGCTTAATATTTCACATATGTATGTTTAAGCTTTATTTACCACATGTTAAGAATAATATTTCTAAATTCATAGTCATGACTTTTCTGGTCAAAGAAAAATATTCCTGTAAAATGTCAAAAGAAAAATAATCAATCTGGAAAGATACAAACAGAGCAATGCAAATGCTTGAACCACTGAGTAACCGGGCCATTTCACCTGACAAGTGATTTGTTTCGCGTCAAAAAGTGGAAATCAAAAGTTTCAACTCTGTATAAGATAATGAAAGTTAAACCACGAGTAATCAGGAGGTCTTGCATCTGATCAATGTGATTTCTTGCACTGAAAAGTGAGATTTAACTAATTTATTCTTGTATTCTTTCCTAGTGGAAATTGAAGGAAAATCAAAAAGACAGGATAGAAAAGCTTAAGACCTTAATTAAGTCTTGTTTACTGTGTTTAGATCTATTATTTTACATTGTGTTAAACTTAAAGCTCCTAACGTCCTTGTTAAATACTTCTGCTCACTCATAGGTCACTTTATTTCACATGTGCATCATTATTTTAACCACATTCAGATTATTGTAATTTGCTATTCTTTGTGTTGGTGTGTGTGTGTTTGTGATTAAACTTTGTTGCACAATAACAAAAACATAATAATTTCTCTCAACTGATAATATCACTTTGCCTCACTTATTTGAATGCCTCTGACCATTTATTCCCTACATTTCACTTCTTGATCTCCTACAATCTTTGTTTCTCTTTCTTGTCTATCCTTTTGATGCTGTCAAAAAGGGGGAGAAAAAGGCACATCAAAAAGGGGGAGAAAAGGGCTTTCCAAAAGGGGGAGAAAAGGCCTTCAAAGGGGAGAAAGTTCTTTAAAGGAGAAGTATATGGTCAAAAGGGGAATTATTGTAGTCAAGGGAGTCAAGATATTGGGAGATTGTGCATGTTTTGTCATCATCAAAAGGGGAGATTGTTGGGTTGAGTGTGTTTGGAACTTCCTAAAGTTGTAATTTAATGATATCCAATGAACATCACTCATACCTTGATTTTGATGATGACATACTGTGATGTTGATGATGACATATTGTGATTTTAATGATGAGATATTGTGACATGTTGTGATTTTGATGATGATATGTTGAACATGTTATACATTTATACATATCACAATAATGCTTAAACAACATGTTTCTGATGTTTAATATCTCATATTTAATGATAATATCTTGTACTAATGGTTTATGTGTCAAAATTTTAGGTTCACACATTTTTGTCTTGGTAGTGTCGACACTAGATCAAAGCAGGTCGACACTAGTCCCAGATTCCAGAAGACCCAGCTGCCAGACTGGGACAGCAGGTCGACACTAGCTCAAAGCAGGTTGACACTAGTCCCAGATTCCAAAAGGGTAGGTCGACACTAGCTCAAAACAGGTCGACACTAGTCCCAGATTCCAGAAGGGCAGGTCGACACTAGTTCAGGGCAGGTCGACTAGACCCAGTTTCCAGCAGTCCAGTTTGCAGAAATGGGACAGCAGGTCGACACTAGTTCAGGGCAGGTCGACACACTCAGCTGAAAGTCAAAATCGTGAATTTCTCTGTATACGTGGCTACTTGAGATTTAGGGGATTTGACCTAGGGTTCCATGCCCATGCACCCCAAAGCACTTTATGGACATATGGGCTATAAATACCCATGTTCCTTGTACCCCAAAGACAAGAGAGCCCATACACTTCCAGAAGAAGCCTTTTGGCGGCTAAAGGGGGTTCTCCAGATCTGTCTCCATCTCCAGAAGCTACAAGCCATCCTTTCAAGAGGAAAGACAAGGGAATCAAGGGGAATCCCTGGAGAGAAGGTTGCTGTGCAAGGCAAGGGAGCAGATCCAACTGAAGAGGCTCAGGAGAAGAAGGATTTCTGGCATTTCAGATGCCATCAAAGCAGAGTATCGCCAAGTGAGAAGAATCTTCATCGATTTCCATCAAGGCTCCTCAATTGAAGCGTCTGCAAGGCCTCTTCATCGAACAACACTCTTTCTACATCTATTTGCTTCATATCAGAGTTTGTTCTTCCATAGTTCGTCAATGAGATTTGTGCATGAAGTTCTGTACAAATTTCTATGTACGAAACTGTCTTGAATCAGATCATTGCTAGAGGATCTAATCTCTTTTGTGTTTGATCTAGCTTTTGTACTCTGAGCCGTCGAGCTCAGGTTTGTGTGAGTCGTCGCACTCACTGTGTGGTTGAGCCGTCGTGCTCAATTTGGAGTCGTCGTACTCTGGTTGTTGTTTAAGCCGTCGTGCTCAGTTTGGAGTCGTCGTGCTCCAGGTATTCTTGAGTAGTCGTGCTCAAGGGTGTTGGAGTCTTCGTGCTCCTGTGTGAGTTGTACTCAAGGTTTTTGAGTAGTGTGGCCTCACTGTGTGAGGGGTGGACGTAGGAGTCACTGGAGGTGATTCCGAACCACCTAAAAATCCTCTGTGCATTGTTTGAATTGTGGTTTGCCTTTGTATCTCGCTAGATGCATGCATAGGGATTTCGTTCACACTACTAATTGATTTGCTCACACACCCAAATACACTTCAGATCAGTAAATTATTTGGGTGATTGATCTCTGATTAGAAGTAATTTTTAATGCTTAAGCTTCCGCGTTAATTGGCATTAGATCTATTCAACCCCCCCTTCTAGATCTGATCCTTCCACCCATCTGTTCCTAACAAGGACCTCCCCAGGCAGGACGGGGGCAGGTCGGGGTCTCCCCCGGCAGCCCCATGGAAGGCGACGGGCAGCGCCAACACAAGGCCGGCGGAACAAACCTAGCAGAGCAAGAATGGCACGAATCGTAATTTTTCACTCACCCCAATCCACTTAGGATACACTTCAGGCAAGCATTAAGATAGCACCATTCGAAGCACTCTACGGAAGGAACTGTAGATCACCTGCATGCTAGAATGAGGTGGAGAACAACAATGGCTAGGCCCAGACATGGTGCAACGGACAACAAAGGACATTCAGGTAATCAGAGACCGGCTCAAGATTGCCCAATCCAGACAGAAGAGCTACGCCGACAAAAGATGGCGAGATCTAAAATTTCAAGTGTGTGATCTGTATTTCTAAAAAGGTCATCTACTCGTGGCATCCAAAGATTCGGTATAAAGGGAAAGCTCAGCCCTAGATTCATCGGTCCTTTTGAAGTACTTGAAAGGGTTGGTGAGGTTGCATACCGGCTGGCGTTGCCACCAGATCTGTCATGTGTACACAATGTGTTCCATGTTTCTATGGTTAGGAAATATGTGTACGACCCCACGCACATCATTCGCCACGAGAAGTTGGTGTTGAACAAGGATGTGACATACGAAGAGAATCCAGTCAAGATACTGGAACAGAAGATACAACAACTCAGGAACCGTCCCATCCATGTGGTTAAAGTCCTATGGAATAATTGTGGAGTGGAAGAAGCAACCTGGGAACCAGAAGGAACCATCAGACGGAACTACCCCGATCTTTTCGATAAGACATTCCCCCTTATGATCATATGAATTTGGGGACCAAATTCTTTTAAGAGGGAGAAGATTTAGCAACATGGATTTTCAAAATAATAATAATAATAATAAAAGTTTAATAATAATAAAAGCAATTAGAAAATCAAAGAAAAGAGAATTAAATAAAGCCCAACAAAAGAAAATAAGTAATGGGATCTATTAAATGGACCCATTAGTAATTAGTGGGCTAAAATAGAGATTTTAAAAAGGGAATAATAGAGAAATACTCAAAATTCGTAACTAAAATATTACTAAAATAGAAAAGAGATATTTAATACATTAAATAGCTAGTTTAAGTTAGAATTGGATTCCTAAACCTACCCTAATTGATTGGCCACAAAATCCCCTCTCTCCCAACCCAAATAGGAGATCTTGCTTAAAAAGGGCAGAGGAAAATAGAAATTCGGAATTTAATAGGAGTTAGACTTAAACTAGGAAAGGGAATAGGGAGAAGCTTAAATACTTCTCTTAAACCCTCATGGCTGGCCCTAGCTCGTGCCAAGAGGTTCCTGGACCAGGAGGAGAGGCCAGAGGAGGAGAATTCATGGAGAAGAAGGATCTCTCAAGTTCTTCCATGAGTTCTTCAAGTTCTTAACCCTAGAAGAAGAAAACAATCAAGGTAGTCATTCTCACGAGCATAAACCATGAAAATTATCTATAGGATGTTGTGTCCATTAGGAACAAAAGTCCTTTGGTTTCATAATTTTTCATCGAGCATATCTATCGTTCTTGATTTTTCATGTTCTGCAACTTACATGACCCCGAACACTCTTCTTAATTCTTGATCTCCTTGTATACTCAACCCCATGCCACAAGATTTTTACTGTAGGAGCTGATGCATGTTAGGCATCTTTTGCCCCTAAAAGCCCTAATTTGATTCATCCTATCTTGCGAATTAATCGTTGATCTCAACTATGTACTGTTTCATGTTCATCATGAATACCCGTGTTTAAAACATGTCAAAAACCCTGATGTTTTCCAATTCCTATTTATTGTAAGTACCCATGCATGTCTAGGTCGTTTTGCAACTAGTTTCATGATTTTTCATTGACTATACAATTAGTTGTGATTTTCTGAATCACCATGTGTCAAATAGGGTATGTTCTGGCCCGCAATCCAATGTAATGTCCTTTCTCTGTCGGACTCGGGCGTAGACCATGTGAACGCGACACCCCGATAGGCCGCGTTCACAAGGGCCGTCGCAACAGTGCCCTCTGTCGCGATATGATCGCGACAGGGCCTCGTCGTGCTCTGCTGCCCGATCTGACTAGGCCATCGTGACCCTCATGCGATCCCGTCGCGACCTGCCTGCCCGAACCGACAAGCCTGTTGCGACCTATACAAGACCCCGTCGCGACCCTCATTAGGGTACGTCGTGATTTGGGTTTTTGCATGAAACCCCCTGTCTCAGCAATGCTTGATTATCTACAGTGTTTGTACTCTTGTTTAACAGTCATACATACAGAAAATAACACTTGTTATAAATTAAATATTTATGTATGATTAAAACATATGCACATGATCTTTTCTATCTACAATTTCATGACACTTACACACACTTTGAACCCTCCAATTATGACATAATTTGGCATGAAATTATTTCATAATACATCTGGTAATTTATGAAATTAAATTACCATATTTTAAATATACTTGTCTATCGTTTCTCGTGATGTTGGGAATATCGATATCGACGCTCCACTGTTCTAGAATTCCTCTAGAACGTCGAGCACTTGTTTCTATATACACACTCTCTCTTGACTTGGACGAACTCTCCTCGGATACTCCTTCTGCCGGACTAGTAAGTCTTGTTCAAGGCCTCCGTAAGTCTCCTCTGTCCATGGATTCCCACATGGTCGACGAGCGGTTGTACCCTAACACCTATTACACCCTTTAGGGATCAATATGGTCCAAACGGCTATTAGAAGTTCACTCTCATCTTGAATCACGCCGGACCTCTGGACCTTGTGCTTAACATGGCCAGTGGTAGGGTCGTGAGCTCACCTGACTGCCAACACCATGTGCGCGTGTTGTGCAACTGTTACTATCGCCTGTTTACCCGACGTGTTACGTGCACTGTCCACTAGCTCTCATCTACACTCTATCACGTTCACTCTACTATCTCGTCTATTCATCTAGTGCACTTATCTATTCTTGGTACTCTATATGGCCATTGACTGATTGTCTAAAAGATAAACAATATAACCAATGCTTGGCAAAATATAAGGGCCCGATCTGTTCCTGGATGTGCGCCCGAAAGTGCTAGTGCCCATGGGAGTTAAATGATCAGAGTGTTTGGCATTACACTCAAGTGCTATCTATCTTGACTATTTAATGACAATCAAAAGTGCCATATTCTCTCGTGTCCATTGACAGAAAAGTGCTATACTACTCGTTGTGCTATTACTTATACTTTGCTATTTGTACTATGCCATCTTGCTATACTTGACATTGTGATATCCTGCTATTTGTGCTATTCTCGACACTTGTGCTATTTTGGAAAGTCTATATTTGGAAAGTCTTACTATTCGTTCACGTGCTACCCTGCTATCTTTTACTTGACTCTCTCGCTCTATCATTAGTTACTCTGCCTTTAATGCGTTAACTATTTAAAGCCTGCTTGACTAATGATATTTAAGTCCTACTGGGCGTTATCGCTCACCCTGCGTTATTTGTCGTTGTGCTCTCAGGTGAGACCGAGGATGAACCATACACTCAAGAGGACGGGAACGACCTGGAGTGATGTCATGAGTACCCTAGCATCCTATTGCTATGTTTAGTGTTGTAGCGTTAGGTTTGAAGTTTAGTCTTTTGCCTTTTTAATGTAATTGGGCCCTATAGATTGGCTCTGATATTAGTGGTTGTAACTAGGCATTTGAAAGTATTAATGAAATGAATTTACTTTAGTATTATTCATTGTGGAATGGTTTGATGTCTAGTACTCGCTCTATACCCTTTACTTGCAACTGCCTCGCGTTCCGATATCCGCGTTGGGGCATGACACATTTTTAAGGGGCATACCCGAGAACTTTCAAAGCACAACTCTCAACTCACTTAGGTACAAGAGCTCACAACACTCACATTCACTGCTGTTGATAGCACACGATGCCACAGCCACCTCTGCAAACTCATCCGACACGAGCTCCCGCGACGACGAGCCCCTAGCTGAAGAGAGTAGGGGGAGTGAGAATCACGAACAAGGCCCAGTAGGGATACCAGTCCCTCACCAGCCAGAGCAACAAGAACTCCAAAATAGGAAACTACATTAGAAAGCTATAAAGCAAGGAACACATACAGCATGGTACTACAAAGCAGTGGAATAGAACAATGCAATGCCACGACCACCAACCAAGGTGGGACACACACACTCCTATAGAAACCATCAGAGTCGGGCATAAAGCGGAAGCAACCCTCAACACACCCACCGAGAACACGCAACAACCAGGTGAGAACGATATCTCACCACAAGCACGGCCACTCTCAGACCTCCACAAGGTCAAGGGCCCACAAGCAGAACCACCCCGACCCCGGACATACCGCGAGGTCGAGAAACCACACACATCGGTGCCACCACAGACTTGCAACAAGGAACAGACTACAAAACCGGAGAACACCGAAACAAACCCACCAGAAGTAGGGGTCCGCACAAGGCCAGACCAATGACGCCCACGGAAACTAGGCACAGCCATGCTATAACCGCCGTGCAGGCAAGGGCATAGATAACACTTGGAAACGTCGTCAACAACAACAACCAAGCCACCACTGCTAGAAACCAAGAGGGGGACACGCCGTCCACGCCCTCTGCTCACTAGCCTGGCTCCTTCCTCTGTCTCCCTAGAAGTGCGAGACAACCGCCTCAAAACACCACAGAATGCACACACCACCGCGCCTGGCCAAGGCCAAGCCAGCCTCACGTCTGACCTCCCTACGTGGCTCCGGAACCAACGCAGGTGATGCAGTGAGAAAAGACTGACTGGTCTACCGCCGGGAAACTCCAGCCTCTCGGCATCCCAGACCAACCAAGCGAGCTCTACAATGACTCGGTGCTCTATCCAAACCTCATTTTCCCTCAGCTCTAGAGTCGCGCCAACTCGGCTGCCAACTAAGCACGCTCGTAGCCCCGAACGCTCCCTCAAAGGCTTTGAGAATGGGGTCCTAGAAACGAAGACAACCTCTGAACGGGACAAGCCCCCAAGTTCCAAGCCCCGGGCAACACGGGGCAAGCACAATAAGAACCACGCCAAACCACTGGCTTGTAACCAATGACAAGCCCAACAAGCACAAGGCACGCACGGACCCTCGAGAGGGCCGTGGCCAACCAAGGCCGTACGAGCAAGCCAGAACCTCGGAACACCCACCAGTCAGTATGGAAAATGTTGCTCTCCTAATAATCGATTGACCACCAGACAATCGATTATTAGACAGATGCCAGCCTCCTAGCACCACAGCCAGGACAAGGCCACAGGGATGTCACCTTTGGTCACTAAACGCAGTGAGGTAACCTACCATGTTCCCCACCAGAAGTCCTAAGGCAAGCCTGCCCTGGGGCACACGTCGACATGCTAACCGGGGCCATGAAAACATCCGAGGCAACACTGGTACTATCTCGTCTCCCTAGGGATTTGCGATACCATCGCGACGGGAAGGGCACCGTGACAGTAACCCTATCGCGACAGGGCAAAGCGTTGCGACAGCAAACCCTGTCGCAATAGGAAATGCATCGCGACAGGCAAAGCATCACAATAAGGTCGCGCTCGACCAGGAAGACGCCTCTTCTGGTGTCGTGACACGTACCGCGGTCGCGACACCAGCAGAGAGGTAGACCCACGGGATGCTCCATCCCGGGGCCGCCCACAAGCTACAAACACATCACACGGGGGAGGGGGGCATGGAGAAGCTATCTAAACTACCTAGAAAGCACGAGGAGCTCCCAATCCACCCGGATCGAGAAGAGCACAAGCAATCCCTACCTTAAACGAAGAAACGAACTTAAAGGGCCCTTCACGTCGGATTGGCCACCTCCTCCTCTCTCCATGCAAGCCCCACGACACCGGGAACACGAGCACGACCCTCCTCCTCGTCTGAAAACACACAAAGGGGAGCGAGGGAGGTGGAGCACCATCGTAGGGGAGAAGAGAGGGAAGGAGGGAGAAAGGGAGAAGGGGTCGCCGGCCAAGCCTTAAGCCTTCGGCACCTATACGCGACGGGGCGACACGTCACGTTAAGGACCCGAACGCGACCGATCAACGCACCGCGACAAGAACGCGTCTCCAGGGATGCAGCGACAACGTGATAAGTTGTATTGATACGCCTGCCACCCATTATAGGCGACAAATGACAAAAGGCACAGAACACTGTCGCGACCCATTGACCGCGGGCGCGACATGAAGATGCGACAGAAAAGCAGGTGTGACAAGACGCGTCACACAAGTTGGTCGCGACAAGGATCAATGTCGCATCGGACACCCAAAACGCTACACTAACGCTTCGCCCAGCCCGGACGCGTTAGTGGCCAATCATCCAAGACACCGGACGGAAAGCCGTGAAGCCCGTATTACAACTAGAGTACTACTCACAGCAGCTACGTAGGTCGAGCACCAGAGTGACCTGGCTCCTCAGCACCTGGAGCCGACGATGAACCACCTGAAAGGGAGGGAGTGAGTCTCAAGAAGACACCCAGTAGGGACACTAACCCCCACCGATAATAGTACTAGAAATTAGTATAGGAAAGTAAAATAATAGTAAGTAAACACTACAAAAACACACAAAAACCGGGGCGTGACACCCAACTCCTCACAGGAGTGCGCCTAGAAAAAATGGAACCTCACAGGCTCAACAGTATAGAAAGCACAACAAGCTCACACAAACAAGCACACACACACACACACATGGTAGGACCATCTAGGGCCTATGGATTGGCGCTCGACACCACAGAGTCCTCCAACCCTAGCCACATGTGCACACTCAGACGCTCTCCCTCTCGTCTGGTCCTCGACAAATTTCCCCTACGCCGGACTCGAACGGTGGAGAAGGGCCCCACACAAACCGGCTCGTAACCACCACAAGGGCACGCACAAGATGGAGTCACACTCAACGTCCAGGCTCACCAGTGGAATAGGTCAATGCCAGTCATCCAGACGGAGCCTTCCTCAACGTCTGGGAAACAACCAACAAACCAAACACAAACACGATAGAACTCAGCACACGCACAGACGAAGACGCTCTCAACGTCTGACACACCGTCCAGGAGGCAGACACCGCGTGACCAAGCCTCGCACCACCGAACAGGGGATCAGCCTGCTGAGACGTACCTGTGAGGTTGACGGCAACATCGATTGCCGCCAACCTAGGGTAAACCAAACACCCTGCCGTCTACAGAAAGTAGACGGCAACAAGCTTGCTGTTTACCTCTCCTTGACGGCAAGGGATCATACCGCCAAGTTCCATCTTGAAGAACTTGACGTCAACCGATGTTGACGTTAAGTCTTCTCGCTTCAGCAGCTGATACGACCCTAGGCCGTTCCCACGGGCAATCAGCTCATGAAACCACAGTTTGATGATGGGAAACATTTTCCCTTATCGTAAATCACCATGTGAAATCGGAAAACAACGATCCAACGCTTGGATCGACGGATTCACCGCAAAACTTGGCATGGAGAAACCCTCCCTAAAAAACCACGGTTTCATGCAAATCACACACAAACCACAACATTTCAATCATGGGGAGTCAAGGGGAGAGTGCCTACCTCTGTACGCTAGAAAAACTCCAATAAACCTCGAATCGCACATTTCCCCCGGAGCTCTCCCACGAGGACGATCCTCCAAACCACGATTTTCCACCCGATCCGACGCCGCCACGCGCACCACGACCTCCCACGAGCTCCCGTCGGCCGTCGGAAGTGGTGGAGAAGAAGGGGTGAAGGTGGTGGGAAGAAGAGGGAGAAATTGGGGGAGAAATGGCCTTGGGTCCCCCCTAAAAACAGGCCCTAGGAGATAGACGTCAACCTTTATGCCTCAACTTGCACCGACATGAACTTGACATCAACATTGATTGCCGTCAAGTTCACGTACAGAAGACTCAGAAAACTTTAGCAGACGTCAACATCTTGACGCCAAAACCAAGTAGACGGTAGCACCCTTACTGTCAATCCACTTTTTACGGCAACACCTTTGACGTCAACCCACTGTTGACGTCAACACCCTTGACATCAAGAGGCAATGTTCAGAAGAAAGACCATTATGGGTCCAATAAGTCCCATGGCCTTACACACCTTTTCCAACCAGAACGTGACAGAGTGAGTGTCGCTACCAAACCAGAAGGCAACGAGGCGATACGTTGCATTCTGGGTTGCGACAAGAACCTTGTCGCGACCATAGACAGACCCTGGGTGTCACCCGAGGCCTCCCAAATGCCCCTAAATGACAAATCCGATGTACACAGAGTGAGGGGGAATGGAGAACGATCTAAACACATGCTAGAGGCACAAACCACCCTCATCCACACCCATCATGCAATGTCTGTATTTACACTCATGAAACCTCACATCAATATGATAACACTGAAACCCCCAAACCCCCAATCATGCTCAAAGGATTAAAACCAAGCATCCACATTCACCTATCATGGATTCTATGAGGCTTAGATAGGGAAGGAGAATCCTAGCATGATAGAACTGGGGGGAAAGTTCAGCAATCCCTACCTTAAATAGAAACCAACATGTTGGGGTCTTCTCGTGTGCATGGCCACCTCCTCCTCGCTCCAAGCTCCACACTCACGCCATCCATGAGCAATGTATGGCCCTCCTACCATGCGAAGGAGAGGTCACACATCGAAGGGAAGCCTCCACGTCTAGAGGAAACACTACGTTAAGTGAGAGATACCACAACCTCACACCCACTCCACAATCTCCCACAAATACTCACACAGAGGGGGTCAGAGGAAGGGGAGAAAAAAGGAGAAGGGGAAAAAGAAGAATGATCTAATGCCTTGCCTATATAGGCCACGGATCTGAGAACGCGACAACTTGGTGGTCGTGTTCACTATCATGCGATGACCAACTTGTTGCAATCCCAAAGTCCGATCAGACCTAACCATCATCCTTCCATGTCACCTTCGCAAGCTTGATACCCTAAACACACTGTGGACACAACTTTGAGTCTGTTTTTGGTGAACTCCGAGCGGTTAATCCACAAAGGGGATGAAGGGGGGGGGAATAAAATAAAAGGTGTTATGTGTGTGAAAGATGGAGTGGAAATGAAGAAAATGACAATAAATGAAAAGATCCTCGATCGCCAGGTACGCGAGGGTACCGAATGGAGATGCACGCAAGGGTGCAAATGAAAAGAAGTGATCACGTGGAATACTTGTTGGAGCGTGGAGGTTGCGCGGGGATGTGGATTCCTCTTCTCTAACGAGCACGACCGTCCGTGGTAGAAGGCGTTTCCTTGTTTGGTTACCCTGACAAATAAACATATAAAAGAGGAGGGATTAGCCACGTGTGTGTAGTATCAATCCTAAATAAATGAAATGAAATGAAATGAATAAAGGACATGGGGAACGACTTACGTGTGGTGGCTTTTAAACCCCTAAAAGGCAGGTGTGTGTAAATGTGCATGCATGTGTGTGTTGTAAAAATGAGGTAAAGAAGGAGCCACGTGGGGCTCGTAGGAGTTGATAGAATGAATAGAGGGGGCGGGGTCTTCCCCAATGGACGGCGTGGTGGCCGCTGCCGAATGAATGGACGGAGGAGAAGAAGGGAGGAAGCTTCCGCTTCGCTCCGACGCATATGGACGACGTAGGGACCCGACTCCGAATTCCGAGGAAGAAGGGAGTAGGTTTACGTGGAACGATAGATGCTCCTCCTTGGGCCGCAGGTCGGGGCAATTTTGTAGGGCTTCGCCGCAATCTTGGAACCCCCCTCAATAAATGACCCTCGGGGGTCTATTTATAGGATGAAAGACTTGAATCGCATCGGTACAGCTGCCGCGACTATGGATTTAAAAAACGTTTCGGTTAAGCGCCGCGATTAAAGTCAATTTGATGGGATAGTCGCATGATGATCATAGCCCCCGCCATGCTTGAATCACGTCGGGCATGGACCCGCTTTCTCAACCGTATCATGCCTTCTGACAGGTCATCTTCCGATTTGACGGGCAGTTGAAACGCGGCATCCTGCCTGGACGCGATTCGAAAACCGTCATGATTTGCGACGTGGGCGCCCTTGAATGCCCGGCTGTGTAGGGCACGCGTAGGTTTTGACTTTTAATCGCGGCGGACATGGTGGACGCGATTCAAAGATTCGCCATGATTTGAGGTATGGGAGCCCTTGAGTGCGCCGACTTTAGGTCTAGGACCAACTCGCGGCGGCCATATTGGACGCGTTTCTGACTGATACGCGTCGGTATGATACGACGCGTTAGATATTTTCAAATTTTATTATGAAATCCACCAAAAGCAAAATTCGAATCGCGTCGCCTATGGCGGACGCGTTCATAAAATGGCAATGGGTATTTCCGTAAATAAAATAAGTAAATTCCTGGTCGCGTCATGCGAGGCTGCCTCGTTAAGACCAATCGGCCTAGTTGCGTCCAACATGCATGGCGCATCTACGGGAATCGTTGGAATCAGCTTTGACCATACTAGACGCATTTCAGTTACCTTCATGAACGCGTCCCGCACCCGTCGCGACTTGAAAGATTTCCTATATCGGTCGGTGAGCCTTGGAAATTGATAGGAAGCACCAAGGAAGAATGGGGTGATCTGAGAATGGTGGAATACTATTCTTGCAAGGCAAAAGGAGGGCCATTTGTGGCATATGGCCATATGAAATTTTCCTGCGGTGGAGTCAAAAATCGCGTGTCTACAGCTGCCACGCCTTGGCATCTGCTTTGCAGGGAGCGGAGTGAAGGGACACGAAGTGGAGTGTATGGAGTGAATGGAAATGAAAGAAATGAAGTGTAGCGAAGTGGAATGAGTGAGCGGACTGAAAAGTAGACGCCAAGGTGAAAATAGACACGCAGGACAAGGTGACTACCACCTGATGAGAGTCTTTCACCAACACCCAGGAAGTCACCACCAGGAGAAGACCTAAAGAAAAAATGTTTGGATTGGAAGAAAATAAGTGTGCGCACAGGGGCATGACTGGATGTGTATGTGGTACACGAAGGAAAGGTGCCACGTGGGCACGAGGGGAGATCAAGTTCCAGTGAAGGAAGTACCTAAACACAATCTTAGGTTGCACCATTGGGGGCATCTGCTGCACTGCCTCAGGTGGATCTCTGGGAGTAAAGACGAAATGTAGGGAGATAAATCCAAACATAGGTTCTTCAAGGAAATCAGCCCGAGGCGACACAAGGGAGTTGGGTACTTGACCCAGATTGAATATTTCAAATTGCTTTGAGTTGGAGCAGAATGGCTCTCAAATTGCATTGGAAGAGTGGTTTTCCACTAAGATTTCAACAGCATGTATTCTGGGCTAAAAGAAATAGGTTAAAACTGAGTAGACAATAATCAAGGATATTTGTCACAATGGCATTGAGTCAGGACTAGAGTTTATGCATGGATTTGTCGTCCTCAGTGTGCCAAGCGTAACGGCTTATCCGTGCGGCTAAGGATCCTCTGGGATAATCATTGTTTTGTTAAAGGGGAACTCAAATCCCGATTCCTCAGAGCCACAAGGTCCTTGATATGCTCTAAGGGTATAACATATAGTAAATGCAGATAGTTGATGGTGGGGCAGCCTTTGTAGCTTGATGTAGCGCCAGATGAGGTAACTCGAATCCTGCACTCAAAACTCATTAGCCAAGAGACAACAAATATCATAGGAAAAATATATTCATACCAGGAGCATGAATAAAGTATTCAACAACAGATATAGCTCAACCAATTTGTTTGTTTTAAACCATGAGGATGAGTGATCTTTTGGCGAAAGAGGTTGGAGTTTGAGGTAGGAGGAACCAATGATCGGAAGAATTGAATTGCCATGACAAAAAGGGAGATGCAATGTGCTTTCCATATGCACCACCATCATGATTTTTTTTTTGGATTTTGAAGTATTCAAATTTTTAGGGATTTTTGAAAATATTTAATTTTTATGGGTTTTGGAAATATTTGGATTTTTATGGATTTTTTTGGGGATATTCAAAAAAAAAATTGGGAATTTTGAAAATATTTGGATTTTTGTGGGTTCTTTTTAGAAAATATTTGATTTTTGTAGATTTTTTTGGAAATATTTGAATTTTTTTGGAGTTTTAAAAATATGTCTATTCTCTTTTTTTTTTTTGAAATATTGCCATGTAATGGCAGCATTAGGGTTATGAAAATGACAGGAGAGGGGTCCTCATTACCTCCCGTTTCATTAAAGAATGCCCTGAGTAAGACGTGCATTTAAAGTGGTGCCCGGGGGCTGATCGCTCGGGGCTAATAGTGGCACTACCAAAGTCACGCCTAAAAAGGCAACTGAGTCTGGCAGTAAGGAAGGGAGGAAGAAATTTGGAGATAAGCTTGGTATGGGTGTTTGAAGAGTCGGGTGTTGACTTCCTTCCTTGGCACAACCGTCAGAAGATTCATTCTCATTTGGTTATTGGGGCTTTTAAAATTGATTCATTGATGACCATTCAATGTAGGGATATGCGTACGACCGGGTCCATTTGGATCTCCGCGGGGACTTTGCCACTCTTTGTCATGCCTTATTATATTGATTTGATTTTGATTTTTGCATGCATACGACCAGGTCCATTTAGATCTCTGCGGGGACTTTGCCGCTCTTGACATGCATTTGACATTGATTTTTTATCGGTCATTTGATTTGCCCATTTTGAGACATCCTCTTATGACAGAGTGCTTCAGGTTGGTTGTCTTGTCCAAACTACCTCTACTACTCGTATTTCGGCCAAGTAAGAGGAGAAACAGACATTTGTTTTGCCTTTAGGCGTGGCTGTGACAGTGGCGGTGTCTTCTGGAGCAATCGTCTTAGGGTGCCGTGAAGTGTGCGTGAGGTGCCCATGCTAAGGGCAAACCTTAATGACCCAGGAGGGAATTTCAGACTCTGAGCACGGGGCTCTCATAATAGAGATGCTGCGACAGCATGGCAATATTGAATATTCATTTTTTTATAAATTTTTTATAGTAAAATTTAATAAGAATTTGAAGGGTGAAGGAGGACGAATGCCTGCGTTGGGGCAAGACTTAGAGGTCTATAAGAATGTACAATTTTATTTGGAAATTAGAAAAATATATGGGGGCTGAAACCCCGAAAAACAGTGAGAGAAAGGTCGGGTGACCTGATTGAAAATGGCAAGGAGAAAATTGTGGAAAGATTTTGGAGACTCCAGCGGGGCCGGAGGGATTTGAATAAGGAGGAGGGCGAGGCGCCCGGAAAAAAGAAAAGAATCAGATAGTCCGGGGAGAGAAGGGAAAAAGTGGGCCGCTAGGGGCCCAAGAAAGGAGGTGCGCTGCATGGGGCGCGAGAAAGAAA
Organism: Colocasia esculenta; assembly: GCA_014218235.1. Lineage (NCBI taxonomy): Eukaryota > Viridiplantae > Streptophyta > Magnoliopsida > Alismatales > Araceae > Colocasia > Colocasia esculenta. The sequence goes on along the minus strand of CM024754.1, from coordinate 21,502,678 downwards.
GGTGTCGCGTAGGGCACAAGAAGTAGATGTGCCGCGTGGGGCACATGAGGGAGACATGCCACGTGGGGCACGGAGGAGATGTGCCGTGCAACGACCCACTTCCAACCGGTACGGTTATACCAACCATATCGGATGAGAGCAAGCGCTACAGGGGAGAATACCCCAACAAGTAACAATGAGCTGAGATATACACAAATAGAATGGAAAATGCAACGGAATTTAAATGAATCTTATTCCATCAACTTTTAAATCCACATACCACAGTCTGTATAGTTCAACAAGAGATAACATAAATGCAATATATTTCAAATACATAGCCGACTCCAAGTACATTGAGCAAAATTAAAATTTCAATTGTAGCATTACATACTTATGAAATATAAATTACAAATCTTCAATCACTTAGTCCAACTCCACTTCAAATCTTGCTAGCTAGCTCCTCCGCTGCTAATTTCCTGAAATGTTTAGCAGAGTGAGTCTACAAATAGACTCAGCAAGTAACTTAAGATTCAATACATACATGCTTTTTATCAATTAACACAATAAAATTTCAGCAGTTAATACATACAAGATCACGCTCTAACCTGAATAATTGCACAGGGAATTTCATTAAACAATTATCCTAACACATGTAAAAACTAAAATCTAACAAGATCACTAACATCATGGTGTCATTAACACGAGTAAAATATACACTCACACGTTTATACTTTACCCAAGTCATTGTAAAGTTTGCACAACTAAACCATGGAAACATATACAAGATAGGTAGCACTCCTAGCATGATTTCTAACTCACTCGCATGCAATCATAACAATTTACTCACATTTAGCTTGCTGATTTTATACAAATTTTATCACATTCATATTACCTTTGCATAGGGATCACTTTTAACTACAAAACGTAATACTAAACACATGTGCATCCAATAATTCAAATTCCATGAATATGAAAGCATATACTTACATTTTGGTACTAATAGTAACATCACTTTTAGCATTTGACAATTCATACATCAACACATACACAAATTTATACACATCAATAAACAAATATCAATTAACACTATTGTCATTTACACTTATACTATTTTCTCATTACATACAACCATGTGATTAACCTTGGCTTTCACATACACACTTTGTTCTATCACACAATACTTATACCATTTTCCCATTAATTCCTCTTTCACATTCACACACTCTTATCATTTCACTTTTGCACATAACATGTGCCACCTTTACACATATCTCGCACATACCTTGTGCTATGAACACATATCACTTTTCACATCACACTTATGCTCATTTTTACACAATGCCAAGACACAGCCCAAACCACCATTAGACGATCACATAACACACACATTCACATTCACTTACTTAATCACCGGCATAGTGATAAGTCTTAGTTCCTGCAGAAATCGGGGAAAGCCCTTCCCACATTACCAGGGAACTTGTCCACCTCAGGATTTCACAAGACCCTTTGCCAGGGTATAACATTTATCAAGACCCTTCTCTAGGGTATCACATATCACATTGAGCTTTCCCGTAGGGGCATTACTACGGTACAGCTCCAAGCATCTAGGGTGGCAAGTGTCTTATGGGCATATTGTTTATCTTATCACATTAATCATTTTACACACCTACACCACTGTTCTCTCACGTCCAATGTGCACACACTCATACATAATTCATACACACATAAGTCCTCATTTACTGATTTTAACCTCACTGTTGCAGCTGCCAAATAATCATAATATAGATTCAATCATACTGAAATTTACCGAATCACATCAAATCACAATTAACATGCTCACATAGTCGTTTTTTCTCATTAAAATCCATAACAATACTTACTGTCATCAAAATAACATGAGGTTTTAACCACAGACAAATTTCAGGTTTATAATCGTACATACAAATTTCCAGATTTTTGTGAGTCATATTACTTTACAGAAATTAAAACATTCAGTTTCATGCTATTCATAATTCAATTTAACATGGAACATAACACGAACATCAGGTTTAACAGCTCACATCCCTGATCCTAACATACTCTCATCACAGGAATTGTCCTCGATTTATTGCACAACACACAATTTACTGTAATTTTACCAATCCTATGCATGTCTTCTATTTCCAAAACAGAATTTACAGTAAATCCCACAGTCATGGAAAAATTCTCGAATTTTCAGAGCATGGACTGATACATATTCACATGGTATAGAAAAACTTAGGGCATCCCATTCTTCAGGGATCATATAAACAATGGGTAAACATGTAAAAATCCATTTTCCAAACATGTATTTCAATAAGTTTAACAACTCATGCCATTCACCAAAAAGCACAGAAAATATCACATGCATCCCATGGTCTATCTTACATAACATATATGATTACATTATATCCTCATTTGAAAACACTTCGGAAATTACATATAGAAGGGAGAGCAGCTCACTGTTCTGCCCCTAAAGAACTCAACGGCATAGTCTGGCCGTTACAGGAGCTTAGCGGCAACATCGTTGGCCGCTAGTCGAAGATCTGGGCGGCAATGGATCTTGCCGTCAAGTTTAGGTCTGTGCAGAACACAGACCCGAGCTCCAAAAGAAGGAGAAGTGTGAGGATCTAGGACACGAGTAAAATCCACAAAATTTGCTGGGACCTAGGGCACATATATAGGATTGAGATCTATAGGTTACTTGCCTTTCTAAAAACCTCCAAAGGGATCTATGTTGTTGTTGAAGCTCTCCTTGGGCAATCCCAAGAAGCCTCCAAAACACCACTCCTCCAGGTTCTTGGTCGATGCAGATGCTAACCAGTGGTGGGAAGCCTTCTCCTTGGTCCCCTCTAGCCTCCAGTTGCAATAGAACGCCGGATGAAGCTCCAAATCGTCAGATCAAGGCATGCAAAGTCCAACTTCCTCACAGCTTGCTAGGGTTTCCTCTCCTCTTGCAAAGGGCAAGAGAGAGCCTTGGGGTTGCAAGGAGAGGTTGGTTTATAGGAAAAGGGGTTTGGCTATCCCGGAGAGGTGATGGGATGGCCTGATAGCAGTTGGGGACATCTCCCCATGGCTGGGCTTGCTTGCCCCCGGAATTCCAGGTCTGTTGTGCATGCAGGTCAGAGAAGTAAACGTCCACCTATATGGACGGCTACTTAAGGCTTTGCGTCCATCGATATGGACGCCGACACCTCATGGGCGTCCACCCATGTTGACGCCATTGGCCCTTCGGCCAGAACTTAAAATCATGCAGAAATCATGTTCAACTTATACATATACATACAATGTATGTAACATAGTTACACACTATCACACCATGCATTCAAACCATTTTACCATATAATTATTCACATGCATACATAAGCACAACTAGCTAATACGTACGTAGATATCTACCTACGCGTACGTGATATTTTACATAAGCATGATGCAACATGCGGCAAATAAAGTGACAAGAATTGCGAGGGCTTCTAAATCATTAGGAGGCAATATGAATTAAGTTAGATAGGAATAATCTATTCAATAAAATAGTTCTTGCTTGCACTCACTTGATTTGGCATATATATAGCATACACACACGGATGTAACATACTTATGTACACTATGCACGAAATAGATAGATACCACATGCACACCAGTAATTAGATTAACTTGCACAACATTACTTAAGTACTATATGCATGGGATTTCTTAATATGTACCATATGCACAATTTAGCTAATTGCTTATTCTCACCTAAATATCATAAAAATACATGCATGTTATTCATGAGGAGTATGGAATTACAATATACACTACTAAATACACCTACCATACTTGCGCTCTATATGTACATGCAATGTACGAAGTACAATGTACATATTAACTACACCACGCAATGAACAATGTTTACAACTAAACATACACATGCATACATAAGTATACCAAGGCGTTATGTATGTAGAATTATGTATACAATTATTACACGCATAAGATAACCTACATACGTACATACACATATGCACTTCATATATCGCACACAATATCCATGAAAGGGTTAATATAAGGTATACTTCAATATTTAGATGGTACTTGCATAATATAAATAGATATCTTATACACAAAATTGGCCAATTACTTATATTCACGATAATAATATACATCCACGCATATACACATGCAAAATTTACAATTATAATATGCACAATTTTCATGTACGCCATTTATGCAAGAACAAGCAAACATCATATACATAAAATATAAGCGGGAAAAGAAAATTTGGGGCCTTACATGCCTCGTGGGGCACTGAAGGGAGATGTGCCACGTGTGGCACGATGAGGAGGGTGAAAACAATGGGTTGTGCCACATGGGGCACGGAGAGGAGAATGGTGGGAACTTAACAATGTGCCACGAGGGGCACGAGGTGGAGAATAAGGAGTACAAAATGGGCGCGATGCCTAGTACAAGAGTATGGATTATTATAAAAAAGATTAAAGTAAAAGGCCTCCTGTGGGGAGAATGTGGAGACCCACAGGAAGTGCTAAGTAGCACAAATGAAGATTGGACTGATGAAGAGGGAGGTGAAGGTCCCCTAGTCTTTTGCCTTGCCCAGAGTTTGGCTTTCGTATGGGAATTGGCATCTTGACCCTCAGGTACTTCCTCACAAATTTTGCCCAGCGGCAGATGATCTTGCTCTTCCTGGAGAATTTGAATGGCTCTCATGGGAGGGTTGTTGACTTTCGTCGGAGTTTCAAGCAATAGTGGTACTCCCTTGGAATTAGTTGAATGAGATAGTGGGGAGTTCCACTAGTAGAGTTGGAAGCAATAAACAGGGGACCATGCCAAAGATTGTATAGCGCGTGATATAGAAGGGGCACGACCCCTTGCGTAATTGATTGTGCCAAAGATTTGGCTTTGGAATGCGTAAGCACAATTGGATAGCTGACCCCTTCATTGGAGTGGGAAGGTTCACAACAATGGTGTGAGGGGTCATGTAAGCTTGGAGGAGAGATTCCCTATAAGTATATGGAATTGAAGACTGTTGGCAACTGGAATGATTGGCATTTGATTAGAGGCCTCTTGACGGCCATGATTGGAGGGGAGGACTTCCGCTCAGTGAATGTGCCCGGTATAGCAACAACGACTGGCATGCGAGGGATATGTTCTTGGAGTTTGAATAGCATGCCCAGTCCCGAGGTTTCCTTCTTTTGCTGACTCAGCTTATTGCTCCTCAAAAACTTGCACCCGCTTTGTTGGATGGGGGTGGATATGGAGGTGGTGGAAGGCTGTATGGCCGGTGGAGGCGTAATGGGTATGATAGCAAGGGTTTGCTCGGGTTCGGTTGCCAATGGTGTTGGCGCTACGGGAGGCGTAATGATTGGTGTAATGGTGGATGGAGGTTTAATAATGGAAGGTTTGATGATAATGGATGGAAATGTGGGAGGGATAGGTAAATGGCGTACGAACATGACTTCGGAAGGTTCATTGTCGTAACACCAAGTGGTTTCCTGGATGGGTTGGCTATTCGCAACTTCAGCCCGAGCAATAGGCTGTGGCGAAGTGGAGGCTATTGTGGGGGTAATGGATGTTGTGGCGGAGATAGGGGAGCTGGCATGGGTGCCGGAGTAGGTGCAACGTAGGGCACGGGAGCTTCTTCATGAATGGGGGAGTCGTATGGCCCAGTTGGAGGTTGTTGTGCCCGAGGAGGACGAATCAGTGGACGCCTGGATGGAGGCATGTTGTGGTAGATGGGGGTTTGTGGAGCTGTAAATGAAGTGGATGTTGTATGGTGGCGAGGTGGATGGTGGATGGCGTCCACTGACCCATTCTTCCTCGGATTAATTTGATTGAATAGCTCTACGATCGGGGAGTCCATCAGATGTGTCTAGATGTAACGTCCCTGCTCATAGAGCTCTTCCATTGTGTCAAGCTTATTCATGGCCAGAATGTGCTTGAACTTTGGAGCAGAGTTGGAAATGATTATTTTAATTTGCTCTGACTCCAAGAGCACATGCTACAAGCGAGTGGCCATTGACCTCCAACGGTCAGCAAATTATACAAATTCTGCATTAGCCCTCATCTTCTCGGATGCTAGATCTGTGATAGAGAGATAAGAACTAACGCGGTCTTTGTACCTTTGAAGGAATTTTTTATGCAATAGGCGGAAGTCTCCTGCCTCTCTCAGTTCTAAGGAGTAGAACCATTCGAGTGCAGGGCCGTCAAGAGATTTTTTGAAAAGGAATACCAAGTAATTGGATCTCGTTGCCAACGAGAAGACTCATAGAGAAACTCTTTGATATGAAGGTATGGATTACCCGTGCCATTATACAATCGGTACGTTGGCATCTCCGAAGGATGTATTAAATTTGAGGGAGAGCCGGCATGGCGGGGACGGGGTCACCCATGAATTTGAAAGCTTGTTGATTTGATTCTCCAAATTATTCAATTTATGAAGAAGAGCATTTTGGAGTGGATGGGTTGCCGCTGGGCATATGAGGGAGTACATGGGGGTGGCCTTGAATTAGTCGACCTTCCCAAGGGTTGGTCTGTACGGACTAGAGCACGAGTGTGCAATTGGACAGGGGGTCGGGGTGATGGAGAATATACAGGGGAATGTGGCGAAGTCTCCAGAATGTACAAAGGCGGGTGCCTAGGAGAAGGAGAGGGAGGAGGAGTCACACCCTCAACTAAAGACTGTACCAGGTTGAGTTGTTGAGGGGTGAGCTGATCAAGTGCATTCAGGACAGTTTGCACAGTGGAATCATGGCGGGGGGAAGGCTCTCGCTGGGTTTTAATCGGAGGTAAATGTGAGGGGGCATCAAATTGGTTATTGCACAGTGTGCGCACATAACCATAGGAAGTAGAAGGTTGCCCCTCACGGTGGTGAGATGGACGGACATGACTTTGAAAAGATGGAGATTTAACATTATCCTCATAACCATAGTGCAACTAAGCTCACCTCTCACCACGAAATAGATATCTAAACCTGGGTCAATGGTGGGGTACCGCCAGCTCGGTCCGCCATGAGGGAATCCACGGGGTACAGAGTCTTACGGGGTTCCGGGAGAAGGTTCGCTAGTCCAAAGGGACGGAATGCCCAATGTAGAGCTTGCCTTCACCGGAAGGGTGTGTGGAGCCCAGGATATGAGGGAAGGAGGTCCCCCGACCGATGCAAAATGCCCTATATACAGCAGTTTATAGCAAGAATGGCAAAGGAGGGCATGTTTCTGTCAGCAGTCAAATCGCGTTCAGTACAGCGGCCATGAATTGACTTAATCACGTCCAATCACCTGGCCGCGGTTCTGAAAGCCCCAGAAGGCTGTCAGCGCCGCGGTCGGTCCCTGTGGACGGACTGTGAAGACAGAAACACGTCGACCTAAGCCGCCGCAAAAAACAACAGAAACACGATGCGTTATAAACGCGTCCTCTATGTCGGATGCGATTCCAAAGGCAACCCGAGAACAGAAAAAAGTGCAGGAGATAGGAGATGTATATATATATATATATATAATGAAAACACACAAACATGCAACACAGTATAAAGCAGGAAAAAGAAGGAGGGGCACGCGAAGGTGCCAAGGAAAGTGCCACGTAGGGCACAGAGGAGGTAATTAAAAGGAAAGCACGAAAAGAGGTCCCACGGTGATCGCCAATTGTGGATATGGCTTTGAGTCCGTTTTTAGGGAACTCTGAGCGGTTAATCCACAAAGGGGATAAAGGTGGGGGGGGGATAAAATAAAAGGTGTGATGTGTGTGAAAGATGGAGTGGAAATGGAAGAAAATGACAAGAAAAGAAAAGATCCGCGATCACCAGGTACGCGAGGGTACCGAATGGAGATGCACGCGAGGGTGCGAAATGAAAAGAAGTGATCACGTGGAATACTTGTTGGAGCGTGGGAGGTTGCGCGGGGATGTGGGTTCCTCTTCTTCTACGAGCACAATCGGTCATGGTAGAAGGCATTTTCCTTGTTTGATTACCCTGACAAATAAACAAATATAAAAGAGGAGGGGATTAGCCACGTGTGTGTAGTATCAATCCTAAATAAATGAAATGAAATGAATAAAGGACATGGGGAATGACTTACCGTGTGGTGGCTTTTAAACCCCTAAAAGGCAGGTGTGTGTAAATGAGCATGCATGTGTGTGTGTGTAAAAATGAGGTAAAGAAGGAACCACGTGGGGCTCGGAGGAGTTAATATGAATGAATAGAGGGGGAGGGGGTACTTCCCCAATGGACGGCATGGTGGCCGCTGCCGAATGGATGGACGGAGGAAGAAGAGGAGGAAGCTTCCGCCTCGCTCCAACACACATGGACGACGTAGGGGACGTCGGCTCTGAATTTCGAGGAAGAAGGGCGTAGGTTGATGTGGAATGGTAGATGCTCCTCCTTGGACCGGAGGTCAGGGCGAGAATTTGGCAGGGCTTCACCGCAATCTTGGAACCCCCCTCAACAAATGACCCTCGGGGGTCTATTTATAGGAATGAAAGACATGAATCGCGTCGGGTACAGCCGCCGCGACTAAGGATTTAAAACGTGTCGGGTATGAGCGCTGCGAATTAAAAGTCAATTTGATGGGATAGTCGCATGATGATCATAGCCCACGGCCATGCTTGGAATCACGTCGGGCATGGGCGCCGCGTTTCTCAACTGGATCGTACCTTTTGACAGGATCATCTTCCGATTTGACGGGCGGTCGAAACGCGGCGTCCTGCCTGGACGCGATTCGGAAATCGTCATGATTTGGCGACGTGGGCGCCCTTGAATGCCATGGCTGCGTAGGGCACGCGTAGGTTTTGACTTTTAATCGTGGCGGACATGGTGGACGCGATTCAAAGATTCACCATGATTTGAGGTATGGGAGCCCTTGAGTGCGACGACTTTAGGTCTAGGACCTAATCGCGGCGGCCATAGTGGACGCGTTTCTGACTGATATGCGTCGGTATGATACGACGCGTTTAGATATTTTCGAATTTTATTTATGAAATCCAGCCAAAAGCAAAATTAGAATCGCGTCGCCTATGGCGGATGCGTTCATAAAATGGCAATGGGCATATTCCGTAAATAAAATAAGTAAATTCATGGTCGTGTCATACGAGGCTGCCTCGTTAAAGACCAATCGGCCTAGTTGCGTCCAACATGCCTAGCGCGTCTACGGGGAATCGATGGAATCGCGTTGACCATACCAGACGCCTTTCAGTTACCTTTATGAACATGTCCCGCAAACCCGTCGTGACTTGAAAGAATGCTTATATCAGTCGGCGAGCCTTGGAAATCGAGGGGAAGCACCGGGGAAGAATGGGGTGATCTGAGAATGGTTGGAATACTATTCTTGCAAGGCAAAAGGAGGGCCATTTGTGGCATTATGTCGCAATACGAAATTTGCCCGCGGTGGAGACAAAATCGCGTGTCTACAACGACGACTGACATGTTACCTTCAGGTTGCATGCAGCAAGACATGTGTCCCGACAGCAAGACGACAAAAGTGCATGCTGTTTGTCAGAAGGTGAACGCGATGACCTGCCCATCACGTTCTAAATCAGAACGCGACAACCATTCCTTCGCTTTATAAGGAAACAGCCCGATACGTCACTACCTTCATCAGAAGGTGGATAACCAGAGGGAAGGAATGTTACAATCTTGCTCATATGTGAACCCTACTTGGCAGGGAAAGCATGTCATAAGTCTTTTGGAAAAGCTGTAAGAACCTCCGAACCAATGATGCGCAGGCAAACCTGCCAATCTCTTTTTGGGGAGATGTTCTATTAATTGCTGCCTACATTCTTAACTAAGTGCCTTCACATCAGTTCCTTTTATCATATAAACTGTGGCATGGCTAAAAACTAGACTTTAATTATTTACGTCCATGGGGATCAGTAGGATATGTTCATAACATGACGAGTAAGTTTGGGAAATTTGGCCCCAAAGCTCAAAAGTTTATCTTATCAAATATCTTGAGAGCTAAGTTGGTTATGTCCTGTATGGACATCATCCGAATGAAGGAATGATAGAGCGTGAGGTCGAGATGTTGTTTTCATAGAGAATGAATTCCTAGTCTTGGCGACAATGAGAATAATCTTGATCTTTTGAAATAGATGAACAATTGAACATCCTACCATCTTTGGGCGAATGAAGGGAATGTGTTCCCATATCAATGTCTGCTGAAAATGATAAGGATGGTCAGTCTTGTGGGAGTGCACCAGTAAGAGTGCACCAATAGAAAGTCAAGATTCTTTATGTCGTAGCAAGCATAGACATATTCCTAGTCGATTTTTTCAGATTGACAATGAGGTACTTCTTTGTAAACCTACGGATGATGAAGAGCCTAGATCTATTCAGGAGCTCTTGCGTCATCATCTAGGAAATAATGGGAGATTGCCATGCAGAAGGATATTATCCAAGCACAGAATGAAGTCTGGGAGTTAGTGTATCTCCCACCTGAGAGTAAGGCGATTGGAAACAAATGGGTTTTCAAGCTTAAACGCAAGCTGATGGGACAATCAACAAGCATAAAGCAAGACTTGTGGCTAAAAGTTATACCTAAAAAGAAGGTATAGATTATGATGAGACTTTTTCCCTTGTGGTAAGATTCTCATCTGTTCGCCTTATTTTGGCCATTGTCGTGCATCTTGACTTGGAATTGTTTCAATGGATGTAAAGGCTGCATTTCTGAATGGAGAACTAGACGAAGAAATATATATGGCTCAACCAGAGGGTTTTGAGGCTAAAGGCGAAGAGCAAAACGTTTTCCGCCTCAAGCGTTCAATATATGGATTGAAACAATCGTCTAGACAGTGATATTTAAATTTTCATATAGTGATTGTCTCATATGGTTTTGAAACGATTGAAGAAGACCACTGTGTGTATGTCAAGCGAGTGGGAGAAACATTTCTCATTTTATCATTATATGTTGATGATATTTTGATGGCAGGAAATGATATGGAGTTAATCAAAGCCACTCAGAGGTGGTTATCTTCCATCTTTGAGATGAAAGATATGGGTGAAGCAAGCTATGTGTTTGGAGTGAAGATTGTGCAGAATTGCTCGGAAAGATCACTAAGTTTGTCTCAGGAGCATATATTATCTTGAAGTGTTTCTGAATGCACAATTCGAAGCCCATTGATACTTCGCTTGATAAAGGATGTGTCCTTAGTACTTGTCAATGCCCCAAGAGTAAAGAAGAAATAGAAAGTATGTCTAGAGTGTCATATGCCGCTGCGTTTGGAAGTCTAATGTATGCTATGTTTGTACTTGGCCAGATATTAGCTTTGTAGTGGGTTTGGTTAGTCATTACCAAAGTAACACTGGTCTCGCGCATTGGAAAGCCGTTAAGAGGATATTACGGTTTTTGCGAGGGACGTCAGATTATGCACTATGTTTCAAGGGTGGAAACTTGAAACTCATCAACTATAGTGATGCAGATTGGGCTGGTGACAAGATGAGCAGAAATCCACTTCAGGATTTGTGTTCCTGTTGGCTGGTGGAGCTATCTCGTGGAGCAGCAAGAAGCGTCTTGCATTGCCCTATC
>CM024754.1:21457050-21491074 GCA_014218235.1 Colocasia esculenta | reverse complement strand
TGCTGCGATGCGGGGAAAAGCGGACGCAGTCGTCATCCGCAAGCCACGCCAAGTTCGGTCGCGCTATGTCACTAAGGCAGCTTCTGAGGGGGGAACAACCCTGGCCTGCTCCTTCTCGCGGCGCATAGGGAGCTAGTTTGAAGGAAGCGACGAAATGGGAATGGGGGTAAGGGTTTACGACCGGGTTGGGTGAGGGGTAAATATTTATTATATAATAATTTTATCAAATGTTGTAGTATAGAGGTCTATATTCCTATGAGACACTGACGTGTAGGTATTTGTCTTATGAGTTTGCGTCGATAGAAATTTTGGGGGCGGGAGAAGAAAATTTGGGGGATCAGTGACTTATACCTATATTAATATTTAATGTTAGTAAATTGTATTATACGTAAGTAAATCTATTTTATACCAACAATTAGTCTACGCGTAGGTAAACGCCGTACGTAAAACCCGTTTTTCTAGTAGTGAGATGCTGCAGGGAGTGTGCCGTAAGGGAGGGGCAAGCCAGCGCCTACTCTGCAAGCTTCATTTGCGACCTTCTTTGAGTATTAGAGGAACGTCCAGGAGGGGCAAGGCACCCAGAGGTCCACTGACTCTCGCACATTCATGAGGCCACTGAATCCTCGTATGACAGTTGACCCCGGCGAGGCCGAGAGCAACTGACACCCCGACCAGCAAAGAGTGGTGGCGAGAGCTAGGCCACCTATCATATGAGTGTACTTTCTTTTATGATGATTTGTACCTGGTGGGGTACCCTTTTGTATGATGTACTTGATATGCTTTTGGCCATGATATAGTGGACTACGCTTTGCCTTCTTCACTTGCACCTGAGAGTCACTCGACAAACAAGTTAACTAATTGTTCAGGCTTAGCCCCTTGCTTACTAATGAGTCCGACTTGTGATTGTCAAGGGGCTGAGCCTTATTCAAATAAGGCATAAATAAGATAATGACATAATTAAAATGCAGCAAGCAAGCAGGCAAATGCTAACAGGGAATTAAAAGATGAGTATGCGTTCAATGCATTCATGCAAATGAAAGGAGAATCAACTCATCAATGTTTTTTTGGTTTTGACATATTCGATTTTTTTTAATTTGGAGTATTCGATCTTTTTAGGTTTTAAAAAATATTCGATTTTTTGGATTTTGAAAGTATTCAGATTTTTTTGAAGATTTTGAAATATTCATTTTTAGTTTGAAATATTTGATGTTTTTGGCTTTTGAAAATATTATTTATTTATTTATTTTTAGATTTTGAAAATAGGCCGCAACCCAGCATAGTCCCTTCTTAAAAAGACGTGCGGAACGAAGGGGATCTGCTCCTAGTGGAAACAAATGTGGTACTCGGACCTTTCAATTACTCGATCATCATTAAAAGTTAACTAATGATTATTAGGTGTGTTAAACATGGGTTAGACGTGCTTAAGTGATGCCTTCACCAAGGTGGCCTTAGGCGACGTCCTCTTAGTCAATCATTGCCTTGCCTTGAACCTGGACATACCGATAAAGGAGAAGGGAAGATGGTATTTAGGAGGTCTGCAATGGTTTGGGTGACCGGGGAGACACTCATTCCTTTATCCTATACTCATGGGGTTCAGTCTTTGGCTTGTGGGGGTTTTATTGGCACGCTTACGACCAGGTTCATTTGAATCTCTGGGGGGACATTGTCGCTCTTGTCGTGCTTTTGCTTATGATTTTCCTTGTTTTGGCTATGACAATTTGCATTGTTTTCTTTTTTCTCCCCTATTGGGCTTGACATCTACCCATTAAGCGTTAGACAGATTCAAAGGTCGATCCCTCAGGTTCTTATCCCTATGGCGGACCGAAAGGAAGAGAAACAGTGATGCCCTAGACTCTTGGCTAGGCATTGATCTCCCTTAGATTCCGTGCTTCTAGCTCCCTAGGGTGGGCATGTAAATGTTTGTGAGTGTCGACACTTATGGTTAACTCACCCAGAATAAGAAATGAATTAGAATTGATGATTTTTCATTTTAGGGTCCGTGTACCACGTAATCCCGAACACCTATCTAGGGTTAGTACTTTTTGAGATAGAGCCCATTCCAAGGGTGGGAGAGTTCCTCACCCTCAGCGTTCACTAGCCTATACGCGTTGCCTAGATATGCATCTTTAACTACGTACGACCCTTCCAGTTTGGTGATGTTTTGAACAAAGATTCTTTTAATGACATTTCATTGACTTTAAATTTCTCTGAATTACTTTCTTTTGATAAAAACAAATGAGTCTATTTTGATTTGCTTTAGTGTGTTCTGCAGCGTCAAGACACTTCTCATTTGGAGTTCTAGTTGTGCAAGGAGTGATTTACGTCGCTCATCGATTGACAACTTCTTGTCAAGCTGGACTCTTAGTGAGGGGATGAGAATCTCATATGGTACTACCGCCTCCATTCCATAAGTAAGGGCGAACAGTGTTTGCCCTGTAGGAGTACAAATTGAAGTGCGGTAGGCCCATAGAGCTTCCACAAGCTTATCTGGCCAATCCGAGAACTTATTAGCCTCACACGTCTTCTTTACGATTTTGATTAAGGTTTTATTTGTGGCCTCTGCTTGGCCATTGCCTTGCGGATAGTAGGGAGATGAATGATGTAATGCAATTTTGTACCTGTTGCAGAGGTCATGAAGCTCCTAAGAGATAAATTGTGGTCCGTTGTCTGTGATGATGGTACTGGGGATGCCGAACATGGTGATGATATTCTTCATAATGAATTTGCATAGCGTTGTTGCCTTGACTTCTGCATAAGCTTCCGTCTCCGCCCCTTTGGTGAAGTACTCCATTGCAGTGAGGATGTATGATTTTGACCTATTTTGGGAGTTTCAATCACCAAGGGGACAAATAATGTCGAAAGCTCACATAGCGAAAGGCCATGGGGAGGATATAGGTTGTAGCGTAGAGGATGGAGAATGGATTTTGTTGGCGAGTAGTTGGCAATTGACACACCGACGGACATAGATAGAACAATCCTCCTCTAAAGTGGGCCAGTAAAAGCTTGCCTAAGGATTTTCTTGGAAAGCATTTGGCTATTCACATGGCCACCACACACACCGGAATGAGCTCCCAACAACTTTCCAGATTTCATCATTATCCAGGCATCTAAGTAGAACTCGGTGAGACCTCTCTATACAGCACATTACCAACCAATGTGTATTTTGGGGCATTGTCTTATGGCTTTCTTTTCTTCAGTTGTGGCTTCCTCAGGGTATGACTGATCCTTGCAATACCTAGCTATCTCATAGAACCATGGTTTCTCCTCATCATCCAACTCTTCTTCTAACTCCAATAACATGATTTCTTTCTCGTTCTTCCTCTCTGCTTCTTCAACATCTTCTATTGATCCACAGGAAAACATGATTTCTAATAGCTGGGGCATGATGTCTTTTAATGTGAACGGTGTCAAAATCACCAGGATAGGTCATGTTGAGGTGGAGGCAAGAGTGGCAAGATCGTCTGCCATAAGGTTTGGTGGCGAGGTACATGGACAAAGATAAGTTTAGAGAATAGCTTGGCATATACTAAGGTGAGTTCTTGATATGGCTTGAGCTTAGGATCACGTGTGCGATACTTGGTGAGCACTTGGCAAGGATCAGTTGACTATCACCTACAATCCGCAGATGGGTAACACCATAGAAATGTGGCCTCAAGTCCTGCCAGCAAGGCTTCATATTCATCTATATTATTGGTGACAGGGAATGCCAACTGAAAAACTTGTGGAATGGTGACCCCTTCAGGTGATAGGAGAGCAATCTCGATACCCTTACCATGAGAATTCAGAGCTCCATCAAAATATAATGTCCACATAGAATCAGATTGGCTAAGGGACATCAGTTCCTCATCCGGAAACTCCGAATGAACATGATCAAATCGTGGTATAGGGTGATGAGCGAGATGTTCTGCTATGGCATAGCCTTTGATTGATTTCTGTTGAATGTAGGTGATGTCGAACTGAGAGAGAAAGCTTTGCCATCGTGCTAGCCTATCAGTGAGGACAAATTTTTCTAAGAGAAACTTGATAGGATTCATTCAGGCGATAAGATGGACTTCGTGAGCAAGGAAGTAGTGCTTCAATTTCTGCACTACCCAAACAAGAGCAGTGCACATTGAGGTTGAGAAGCTTAGACAAGTAGTAAGCTGCCCTCTCCTTACCTTCTTCATCCACTTGCGCAAGGACAGCTCCTACAGAGTCTTTCAGGACAGATACATAGAGAATTAAGGTTTTTCTAGAGTCAGCGGCCTCAGAACAGGAGAATTAGCCAGATACTCATTTAATCCGGCAAAGGCAGCCTGACACTTCTCGTCCCAATGAAATTTGACTCCTAGCTTGGTGAGCGTAGAAGGGTCTACACCTCTGTGAATGTTGGGAGACAAACCGATGATTAAATTGCAACCTCCCGATTAGTCCTCGAACTTCCTTCAAATTCTTGGGAGGTGGCATCTCTCTTATTGCCTTCGGCTTATTGGGATCAATCTCAATACCCCTCTTGCTCACGATGAACCCTAGGAGTTTACCGATGACACACCAAACACACACTTCTTGGGTTCATTTCAATTAAAACTCTCTTGATCTTTGCAGAACCTTAGTTAGAACCCCAGGATGCTCAGCCAACGTCTTAGACTTCACCACCAAGTCATCCACATACACCTCAATGTAAATGTGAATCATGTCATGAAAGATGGCCATCATTGCTCTTTGATAAGTAGCTCCAGCATTTTAAGTCCAAATGGCATGACCACATAGCAATATGTTCCCCATGGTGTAGTGAATGACGCCTTCTCCTAGTCCTCTTCAGTTAGCTTGATCTGATTGTACCCTGAGAAGCCATTCATAAAGGAGAGGGTTTCATACCCAGTCGTATTATCAATAAGCACATCAATCTGAGGCAAGGGGAAATCATCCTTAGGATACACGTGGTTAAGATCCCGAAAGTCAATGCAAATTCTCACTCTTCCGTCCTTTTTCATGACTGAGACAATGTTTGCCACCCAATTTGAATAAAGTATGACTCTAGTAAACTTGGCTTTGTGGAGCTTGTCGACCTCATCTTTCATTTTCAAACCCATTTGAGGGTGAAAACATCTTAATCACTGCTTAATGGCGACGAACTTCGGCTTAAGTGTAAGGTGATGTTTGACAAGGGCGGGGTCCAGTCCTGGCATATCCTCATAGCTCCAAGCAAATGTGTCCTTGTATTCTCTGAGAACCTAGATAATTGCCTCCTCTTAGAATGGTGATAAATTATTGCTTATGAGGATGCTCCTAGGGTTTTCCTTGTTCCCAGGTTAACTTCTTTGGTTTTTCTTCTACTATAGCTAATGGTTCATCGAATCTTCTAACTCCACTTGTGAGTCAGCCTCATCCTCAAACTCTTTATCCCCTTCTTCGATTGGGTAATTGTCATCCATGATTTCATAGACGCCGAACCCATCATCAATAACGCACAATGACTCCTCACATTCCATATCCGGCAACAGCAAGGGCTCTTCAATGAATTCCGTAATGCTAACATACTTTGCACTTACGGGCTAGATCAACTAAGAAGTTATGAGGAACCCTCTTACCCTTGGACTTCTTCTTCAGTACTACCCTCAGACTAACACTATCATGTCCTAGACTCGTGCTACAACTACTAGAATCTACAAAAGGTGGTGAAGGAAGAGGAAAAGCCATAAAAGAAACTCCCTGCGTGGGGGAAGGTGGAGGAGGAGTGAAAGAGTAAAAGGAAATCTCTACGTGGAGGGAGATGGGAGCCCTTGCGTGGAGGGGAAGAAGAGATCGAGACCGGGGAGGAGTGGCCCGTGAGTCGAGGTGCACTCGGAGGAGAGGTAAGAAGTCTCCTCGATGGAGATGATGGAATCTACCATTTAAATTGGCATTTTTTTTTGTTTTCAGAATTATTCAATTTTTTATAGTTTTTTATGATCATGAACAGGGAACGATGTGAGATGGCAAGCTTAGTGAGAGTTGGGAGATGAGCGCGCTCGTTGAAGGGAGATCATTAGGCAGAGGGAGTTGGAGGGTAAGCGTCTGCTCGGAGGAGTGCAAGGAGATTCTGAAATAGGGCGTTGGTGCCCGAGGGATGCTAAGGAGAGGAAGAGGGGCCAGGTGGTGGCCTGAAGGAGAGTGGGCGCAATGCCCAAGAAGATGAGGCTCGCCCAGAGCCTATCTACTATGAACCCTCTTCGTAGGGGACATCTAGCTCCCTCATCTGTCCAGTCATTGAGTAGCTGCCTCTTTCTGGTGATTGTTGTGGGCTTCTCCAAGAGGTCATGGATCAGTGGCGGCCACTCTGTCCGTTGGCATGAAGAGTCGACTCAAGAAAATAGCAATGTCATTCATGTCAAACCAACAGTACAATTCACATTTGGGATAGCCCATTTTTCTTTGTTTCTGGGGCCTAAAGTTTTCCACTACTTTGTATGTAGCCAAGGGGGCAATATGACGTGCAATTGATGAGCATGCACGTCTTGACATGAGAGTTCAGATGTGATCACAGAAGTGTGTTGCACATCCCCTGACTGGAGTGGCCCCTTCTTGAAGTGGTGATAAAGGAACCATGTGAGTGGCTGCCTGTCAGTCTTCATTGTTGACATCATTGTGGCCCACTGTTTCGCTGACACTGCCCTCTGTTCATAGTCCTCTTTGCCTGGCTTGTATCCCAGTCCTTCCCTGGGTCTTGTCTTCCTATCTTGTACAGCTCTGGTCCCGCCCTGTAGATATGCACCAGCCCTTTGCCCGGCTGGTATCCCATCTTTAGCATAATTTGCCACCCTTATCAGTCATTATTTTGCTTCTTTTATGTGCAGTAGGAGTTGAATGCCCGGGCCTTGTCGTATGCCGTGCATGCTTAGCACCGACATGAGTGACTGGTTGCTTGGCCATATGGAAGGGATAGAATTATCAGCCATAACATCCACTTCCAAGATCATTGGTTTGCTTGTTACTTTGACGACCCGTCCCTTATATGGAAACTTGAGGCATTGGTGTATAGTAAGGTACGACGCCAAGTGCTTGAATAAACGGCCTGCCCAATATCATCTAGAAGCTTGGGTCCATGTCTTGAATATGGAAATCTATTTCAGTGATGGATAGACCCAGCCCCACCTTTAGTGTGACCACTCCTTTTGGAGGCCTACTGGTGTTGTCATAGGCAGTGACAGTGATGGGGAGGGCCGAATTGATTGTAATGTGACCCCACACAATTTAATGTAAGGCCCCCGAAATTTTGTTCATTTTATACTGTGCATGTGGTATCTTTTTGTTAGGTATATAGTGGTATATTATGTTTGTGCATATTATAATTATTTAGTTGTTTAATGCATGGATATGTATAATATATATGTGATAGTCCGTGCATGTAATGTTTATTTTGACGTGCATATGTAAGTATATATATATATATATATATATATATTATTTTATGTGAATATAAGTAATTAACTAATTTTGTACATGTTGTACTTAATTAAAAACCATGCATTTTATATTTAAGTAACGTTGTGCATACAATATGTGAATATTGCTCTACATCTTGTAGGTATATATGAGTTAATTTTCTATGCATGTAATGTGTATAAATGTGCATGATGAATCTAATTATTGATGTACATATTGTATTTATCTATTCATACATAATGTATGTAACTATGTTGTGTACATATGTGTATATATATATGTCAATTTAAGTGTGTGTATGCAAATTAATTATTATTGTATAGATTGTTCTTATTTAACTTTATGTTTATTGCATCTTAATAATAATGTGCATATACTGTCTAACTATTGATGTGCATATTATACTACTTATTCCATGGATATTGTATGTAATTATGCTTTGTACATGTGTATATATGTATGTTTATCTTGTGCATGTGATATATATCTAATTCTGTACTCATCAAATTGTTTATAGTGTATATTGTACCTAAATAATATTGTGCATGTGTATGTAATTACGTTGTGTACATACATATATGTATGTTGTTTTGTGCATATTATCCTTAATAAGATTAGTACAAATTATGTTTAAATAAATAGTATGAAATACATGTAGTTTATATGGTGAATGTATGTTTAATTATTTCTTTGTACATTAAATGTTGTGATGTAATTGTACATTTATTTTGATGTATGACTCTATTCTGGCCAAGATGCCCAGTTGGCGGCAACATGCCTACCGCTGACTGCCTGGCCAGGAGGAGTTGGCATCCAGATCGATGGACGCCATCTCCCCCTGTTGGCGGCACCAGAGGTGGACGCCAAGTTCCCATTGTTGTGACCGTTTCAGATTTAGTAACGCCCGCGTTTCTCCCGGTTCCAGTTTAGGAAACCCATTTATAACCGTAGGAGACCTACCCTAATGCGTACCCAACCTACCCAACTCTATAAAATCACCTTATTCGGTCGAATTAAGTCTTTTTGGTCTTTGTGAAACCCTAGAGCCTTTGTGGAGAAAAGGTATTTTTTGAGGAGCTGGATCCGGCGACTAGAAGGGTTCTCTGGAGATCTGCACTGGCTGGAGAATAGCCCATACATAGAGGAAGCATTCCCAACTCCAAGGATCAATCTACATCAACCGAAGGACTGGATCTAGAGAGGTTTTGAACTCCTTCTTGCTGGGCCGAGGAGGGCTTCTTCGAAAAGATTTGATCTTTGTGGATTTATTTGGAGGAAAGTAACCTATGGATGTCAACCTTACTCATGTCCCCTTAGGTCCCAGCATTTTTCTGGAATTTTTCTCGAGTCCTGGAACCTCCAAATTCCCTTTTTATTGTGTTCTACCTGCACTGCCTGCAGAGATGAAGTTGGCGGCCACATACTGTGCTGCCAAGTTCCTGTGTTGGCGGCACCAAAGTGTGTCGTTTACACTGTGCTGCCAAGTTCCTCAAGGTTTTAAAGAACTGTTGTTTGATCTCTTTAAGGTGTTTATTTGACTTCCGAGTATGTGTGCATGCTGTAATATTTGATGTGATTAGGAACAGACATTAGGTCGTATCATGAGGTCGTACTGAATTTTTATGATTTGTGTTAAATACTAAAATTTCGATAATTGAACTGTGAGCATAATATGACCCTGTTTGATCTGTGTTAATAGATCTGTTGTGAGTTAGGGTTTCATAATATTTTCTGCAATCATGTAATGATTGCCTTTAAGTATTGGCACTGTTAGGTTTGATTCTTATACTGTAATTTCTACTTAAGGGAAATTAGTGATGAATGCACCTATAATCTGTTTTAATTGTTATAATTATTTTACAAACCCGAAAAATCAAAAAACTTGAACATGCGACATGTTTCCTATCTATATCTTGTGATAAAAATTGGATCTATTTTGATGACAGTAAGTGTAATTATTAGTTAAACCATGGAAAATAGTCATATGAGCATGTTAAATTAAATCTTGTGTGATTCAGTAATTAACAACATGTCTAGGACTGTGATATCAGTTATTTTATTACTGTGAACAGTAGTATCATGTTAGGTCAATTGATGCATGTGCAATTGTTAAATAATGCATGTAAAATGATTAAATAGTACATGTGAAATATGTAAACAATGTGATAAAATGTGATAAAGTGAACGTGTAAAAATTGGGCCGAGATTGACACTGCTACCATAGAGGTCTGAGAGCTGTACCATAGAAAAGTCCCTATGGAAGGCTCAACGTTGTGAAATATTTCCCAAGGGCATTAGGATGAAACCCTAGAGGTGGACAAGTACCACTGGGTACGGTGGAGAGGGCTTCTCCTGGTATGCGCAGTTATCAAGATTCGCCACTAGATTGCCCAGATGGCGGGTATGTGTCAAGTGATGTGATGTGCTATGTGATATGTGATATGTGCTATGTGATATGGGTGTGTGCGTCCTCTAGATGGTAGTTAGGACTATGTGTCATGGCAACTTAAGTGATAAAATATGAATAAAGTGCAAAGTCAAAGTGTGAATGTGGCACGTGGTAAGTGCAATGATGTGACATATGATAAGTGAAAGTGCAAGAGGTAAACTATGTGAAAAATGTGTGAAATGATGTGCAAGAGAGAGTAAAGGTTAATGAGAGTATAAATGCATATATCCATATTAATCATGTGTTAATGTGTTGACGTAATATCATGTTATATAGTTCTATAACATCCATGTAGTAGTGTATGTGAATATGTGTATGTAAACATGTGAATTGGGGCAATGTGAAGATGAACATGTGGAATTGTTAAATGAATAAGATAGCATGTGAACAAATGTAAAACCATGTAATTGTGTTTAATTCATGTCAAATAGTAAGCAAAGTATGATTATAATTGTGATAAATACATGAAAAATGTCTAGATTCCGTGCTAGATATGCTATTTACTTAGTACATAGTTTCATGCTACAATTGTATATAGTTGCCAACCGATTTGAATATGTCTTAAACCTTCAATGCATGTTTAATAATAGGTGATATCATGTGTAATTGTGATTTATTTATATTAAAACAGCAAATGAAATGTGTAATTAATGTGAAAAGTGCATGTGAAATGTGAATAGATATCATGCTAGGTTGCTATTTACTTGGTGCTTACTCCATGCTCTAGTTGGTAGAGTTGTAGCATACTATGGATAATATTAGATTGTTAAATCATGATACATGTTGGGTGTAGAAAGCATGTATATGTGTATGTTTTTATCCATGATTTAGAATGAGCATGTTTAGCCTAAAACATGTTTAGGTAGTTTATGTATGTTGAAAACTTTATAAAGCATGTGCCATGAAATCATTATGATGTAAAGGATAGTATGTTTTCCATATTGCTTAATAGTTAGTATGTGTGTGAATGTGTAAGGTTATATGTCTTTAGATTGCTTGCTGGGTCTTTTAGACTCATACTTGCTTTGGCGTACAGGTGTGACAGGTGTTTCCGTACCTGAGGAGGGTGTAGCAAAGATCGATGCGGAAAAAGAGAAGTAGTTACTTGTGGAGACTTTTTAGTAGTTACTTTATTTCATAGTTCGAATAATGTTATTCATATGGACAATGTAGTTCTTTTGAAATTGTAATAATTGGACAATGTTATTTCTTTCATTACTATATAGACTGTGGAATGTGTGATGATGATGGAATGAAGATAAGTCTTTTCTTTTATTCCCGTTGTACTCAATTGCTATTCATGTACATATCAGCCTATCATTTAGTGTTGGGTTATTATCCCACTGTAATGACGCCCTTTGTACCGATGGAGATTGGTATAATCGTACCGGTATAAAGTGGGTCATTACATTTAACGTGTCTAAATACAGGACATTGATGGAAGCTCTGGTGTCCACTAAGCATTGAGACACGCGGATTCCGTTGACTTTGACAGTTAAGCATAAAGCATACCGCTGAGATTCCACAGGTGCTAGCTCATGTTCGTGGAACTCAATGGTCGGATGCTGACTCGTGGGGGTCAAGACTGTGATGATTTGATTGACCGGTAGGTCTTCGTTCACCATAACGTTTTGTAGGTATTGCATGAGAGCTTCTTGGTGTATTGGTGACCTTTGATCAATTCTAGTATAGAGATCGGGCTGACATCATGTCTAGGTGCTTAAGCAAATCATATTAAGTCCTAAGGATGGACTCTTCTGCTAGGGCTTCTTCTTCCTGCTACTATTGGGGTGCCTGATCTTGCTGCTGAGGGAATATTCTGTTGAATATACGCCCACTCCGGAGCACCATTGTTTCCTCGGTTTCATCTTCTGATGTATGTATTTCTCGGACCAAGGGTCTAGCTGGCACATCGGAAGGTGGATGGATGGTGGAGTGTGCAGTGTTGAACATTTGGTGAGGTAGTTGGATATTCATTGCATTAGGGGGTGGTACGGAGAAAGTGGATGGTATGGGAGTTGGTGTAGGGATAATGGTACGTAAAAGGGAGATTGGGAGTTAGGGGTGATAATGGGAGTGGTTGGTGGTGTGCAGAGAAGAGGGGGGTTAGAGGGAGATGGTTGTGAGATAGTAGTGGTGGGAGGTTGGCGTATGAGTGGGCAGTTGGGCTGAGGTAATGTGGTGGTTGGGTTGTGTAGGAATGGAGCTTGTGAGTTAAGGGTATTGTGGCATGGAGGTTATGGGTGGCTGGAGTTGAATGTTTGCTGGATGGTGTTGGACGTTGTGGGGGGTTGTGGGTATGTGGAGAAAAGATGGTAGTGGATTAGAAGCCGTGGGTGTGCAGATGAAGGGGGTAGTGTAAAAGTAGATTGGGGGGTAGACGTAGAGGGTGCTTCCATGTGCCTGCCAGGCCCTCTTTCTTCATGGGGAGACGACTGGAGGGCGTTGACTTGTTGATTCGAAGCAGGGTGCTTTGGGAGTGGGTTCTGCACAATACCCATGTTGAGTTGTTGCATAAGATCCTAGGGCTGTTGTGCAGGTTGCTGGGGTTGATGTTGTTGTTGGTGTGGCTGCTGCTGTTGTATGTTCTACCTAGGTGGTCTCCTTGCCTTCATTTCCATTATGTACTTCCTCATCTCCTCCCAGTCATGCCTCCATTGTCATTCAAATCATAAATATAATCTTTGAAATGGAAGCATGCCTCTAGTGTATGCCCTAGTCCCCGGAGAAATGCACAGTTGCGAGAGGTGTCGACATTGGGTGGCCATTGTAGTCATTCCCTCGGCAGAGTAAGTGCATTGGCGGCCATCAGAGCATTGAATATATTAGGGAGAGTCTCCGCAGTAGAGGGTATTGGGCTCTTCTTGGGCCAGGGGGGCGTCTAGGCTGTTGAGGATCATAATTGCCTGGGGGAGGGACATGGTTGTATTGTTGGGGGCGTTGAGGTGGTGGTGGCTATTGTTGATATTGGGGAGGTAGAGCTTGACGATATTGAGGAGGTGGAGCTTGACGGTATTGTGGAGGTGGAGGAGCTTGTTGGTGTGGTGGTGGAGGCTGCTAAGGCTGTGGAGCTGGGGGGGTTGCTTGGTCTGAACTGTGGTTGTTGGTATTGGGGTTGTTGAGGCATGGGTTGGAGTTTGGGCAGTATGGAGTGCAGTTTGGGTTGCCATAGCACTCACCTGCTCATTGTGAATAACCCCCTCAGTCGTGACACCACCAGCTTAGGGATTGCCATTGCTTTTCTTCACTGTTCTAGCTCTTGGCTCAAACATGGCCATAATGGGAGAATCATTCAACTAAGTTTGGATGTATCTAGCCCTCTCATAAAGCTCTTCCATGGTGTTCAGCTTTTTCATAGCTAGAATGTGTCTGAATTAGGCTGTGGCATTTGCAGTGATCATTTTCACTTGCTCAGATTCTGATAGTGGATCCCTCAACCTTTCAGCCATCGCCCTCCATCTATCAGCTTAATGCAGAAAGTCCTCATCCACATTCATCTTTTCAGCCATAAGATCGATGATGGACAAGGAAGGACCAACCAGTCTCTGTACCTTTGCAAGAATTTTCTTTGTACAACCTCGAAATCCTTAGCATCAATGGGTTCCAGAGAATAGAACCACTCTAGGGCAAGACCATCTAGTGACAATCTGAATAGGAACGCAAGAGCTCTATTGTCGTTCTACCAGAAGGAGAACTCATACATAAATTCCTTAATGTGCACAAAAGGGTTGCCGGTGCCGTTGTAACGGCGATAGATGGGCAGCTCGAAAGGGGGGAGGTGGAAGACTAGCATAGAAGTGAGAGCCAATTTGGGGAGTATTTGGGTGTGAACACCCTTTTCAGATTCTGTTCCAATATATTCACATTCACGAAGAGTGCTTGGGTGAGCTGATCAAGGTTGTTGTGAGGCACTCAGGAAGAATGAGGTTAGTGTGCACTCACCTGGATGGAATGATGGCGAAGAGGGGCGCCAGTGGGTGCAGAAGGATGGGCCGCAGCCCGGGAAGGTAAGTGAGCCTTGTCGTTGAGAGGCTTGGCTGGACAAGAGAGGCCTCCCAACATGACTGTGGGGGTGAGAGTGTATGATAGCGTTAGCCCGCAAGGGGGCAGCAGATGCTCGGACTGTCGGGTCGCGAGTGGTTTCAGCATGGAGGGCACCCGTGTTGGGGTGAAGGGATTGAATAGGTTCGGGGATGGATTTCCCCTTTAAAGCACTTTGAACCTCCCTGAGTTGGGAGGGTTGGAGTTTATTGAGAAGGTCCACTAGTTGGGACAAATCAACAGAGGCAGAGGTATCTCTAGTGACATGCCTCATTGAGTGATGGAGAGACCCAATTTGATTGGAATCCACTGCATGGACTTGCAAATGGATTGATTATAATAAGGTTCATTTGGGAGTTGTGCAAGTTGTTCATTAGAGTCATAAGTCTCATCATACACTTCATCATGGTATCTCATATCCTCGTATTCAGTCATTCCAAGTGATTTGCCTGAATGAAGTAACATGATATTTAAGCACACACAATTTACTAACAACCAACTACTCAAACAAGTTTGAGAGAAGAAGTTAATAGCTTTTAATCAAACACTTGAGGGATGCTTACGTCCGATTCAATTATTTCAATATGATTTAATGTTGATTTTATTGAAATGGTTTCACTCCAACATGGGTAGGACACTAGATGGGTATGAAGAGATTCACTAAGTATTCTCCTTCACAATATGAGATATTCTAGCACGGGTCTCTGGGATGGTATAACTTACTCGGTCCACTGTGAGGGAATCCACGGAGTACGGAGACTTATGGAGGTCCCAATGAGGATTCTCTAGTCCAATGAGACGGAATGCCCAATGGAGAGATCTTCCTCACCGAGAAAGGTGTTTGGATCCTAGGATAAGGAGGGAAGGAGGTCCCTTGGCCGAATATGCCCTATAGATGCAGTAATAATGCAAGGGTGATAGAAAACCCGGCACTCTGTGAACAGCCAGAAATGCGACGAGTTCAGTTGTCGCGCTTAAAATTGAATCGCGCCCATTCAGTCAGTCGAGGATCTGACAGCTGGCGAAAGCTGTAAGCGCCATGACGACTCCCTTTGGTGCAGTGTCTGTCACAGAATCATGACGGGGTAAACCGTCACACAAAAGCACAAAGCATAACATCTGAACACGTCGCGTTTCAAAAGGCAGTCGAGAGTTTATATAAAAACAATAAATTAAACAATCATGCTATATAGCCAGCCAATTGAAGAAATAAGAGTCAGATTATGGTGCTTTCTCCGAACGAAAGTAAGTAAAAGAGGAGGGGAGCAGGATGATGATTTTTAAAATTAAACTTTATGGAAAAGAAAAGTACAAACACAACTTGGTATTGTGGGGGATTTCAAGAGAGTATCGCGTGGGGTACGAGGGAAGGGAATTGTACCCCGTGGGGTACAAAGGGAGGGACACACGTGGGTGTCAAAGGGAGGGGCACGTGTAGGTGGCAAAGGAATGGTAACCAAAACTAAAGAAAAAAAGAGTCCCACCGTGATTGCCAATTTGTGAACGTACTTTTTCGAACACCCACAAAGAATAATTAAAAGAAATAAATATTTTTAAAATGAAATATGCATATGGATGGATAAAAAGAAAAAAGAAGAGCATGTGCATGTGTGCACAATATGGAAGTGTGATCGCCAGGTACGAGTGGGTACCGAAGGAGAGAGCGAAAGGCGGAGATTACTTACCTTCACTCGAGATGCGGTTGACTATTACTTCTCCAACCGACCGGCCGGCGAAGAAGACTTTAGTCACTTGGTTACCTTGCAAAAAAGATGAACAAACAAGTGAAATAAAGAGATTAGACCAAGTCGTGTAGAATCAAATTCAAAGATGAAAGAGATGAACTTGCATGCATGTGATTAAACACACCTTGTGGAGGTGCTGTAAAACCCCTAAACGTTAGGTATGGAGTGAGTGGAATAATGTGTGTGATGGACTATGGTGATGATGAATGATGAATGAACTAAGAGATGAAGTAAAAGCAAAGAGAATTGAAGAATAAGAAGAAAATCTGATAAAGGAGTTGGCGCTGCAACGCTTGGATGAAGAGGACTCCTCTCCTTGCTCCAAAGAACTTGAGAGGATGAAGCAAACTTCCTTCAATTGGAGAACACTTGATTTAGAGCTTGAGGGGAAAGAGTTCTTCTCTTCAAGCTCGGGTTTAGCTCTCCAACGTAGCAGGGCTTCGCAAACACTTGTGTTTCCTCTCTTTAAAACAATGGCCTCAGGGGTCCTTTTATAGGGGTAAAATTGGTAAATCACGACGGATACAGTGGTCGCCTATTAAGGTGAATTGCAACCAACAAAAACGCCATGTTTAAAGAATTCCTTACTTTGATTGGGGCTTTCCAAACATCGATTATAACAAGTATAAAAATAGCAACAACATAGTCGGACGCGTTTCTAGCACTTCCAATATTGATCGGATTCTTGCCAAATTAATAAAAGGAACATTGAATCGCGACGACAGGAGTGGTCGCATATTTGAAAGAATCAATCTTTTGTTGGGAATCGATCTTTAAATAATGGAAGTCAGAAACGTGATGGACCATGTGGACGCGATTCTATTTAGCAACAAAATCTTTCCTAAAATGATTTTGGAAATTGCCTTAAATCGAAAATGGAAACTATTAAACGTGATGACCTAGATGGACGTGAATATAAAAACATAGTTCTGGTCGAAATAGGAAGGCAATACGCGACAATTTTAACCGACGCGGATCAAATTCCTGAAACGCTACCACTCTGTGTGTTGCGAATCAACTGTGCACAGAGGACTCATGAAAGCCCTAGAAAAATTCTTCAAAATCCTAGAAAAATCTAAAAAATTAAGAAAATCACTCAAAAGGTTAATTGAAGAGAGCCACTTTGAGGCATTACAGTATAACATGAAATGTACTCAATATGTTGTCAAAAATGGCGTGTCTACAGTATCGAGTCGAAGCTTGAAGTAGTTGGCTCTCTTCAGATCTTGAAAGCTTTTCTCTCTTCTGAGGTGAAGAAGTGGTTGTGATCATTGTGGTTCTTCACGAATTGGTTGCTGCTTATCTCTATGTCTATGTCTGTATCTCTATGTGCATCTATTTTGTTCAATCTTCAGCTCATATATATACATTAGAGTATTGAGCTTCCCATTTGAATTTGACCGTTTGAAAGATAGTCATTTGAATCTTGAGTATTGAGACTTTGAGACTTCTGAGTTGTCCATCAGATCTTCAGCCTCTCAGAGTCTCAAAGGCTTTAGGCTATGTAGATAGCATCATGGTTCTATTGATAGCTTCATTAAATGTTCTGCAAGCTCCATACCCATGAATGAAAGCTTATCATGCTTCAGTGGGTAGCTGAATATCTGCTAGGTCAAGAAAACGCAGATACCTCCATTCTTTTGGAGGTAGGTGAGATAAAAAATATATAAAGTAGAAAAAAGTTCAGATAAACAGATGTTCAGAGCATTTAAAGACAGACAGACAGTTGTATGGGGAATACAAGGACTTTTCCTGAAAGTTAGAAGTTCTGACAGCAAGCGGATGTGGTAGGTAAGCCCTGACAGATAACCCATGTTGCTTGTACCTACCATCGCATTAAACTCTTGACCATCTATCAAACAAGGATAGAACTATATTTCTAACACAGAGAGAGAGAGAGAATAGATTTACAAATCTTTCAAATTTCAAAAGGATATTTCAAATGAGAGTAATATTTTTCCTGCCAAAAATATTTAAATTTTGATAGCAGAGAACTAATCACAAGGATCATATAAGAGATTTTCATTCATAAGAGATCCCAAAAGAATAAAGAAAATCATTGAAATAATCAAGATTATAATTTATTAGGTTCTGTAAGAGATGACAGATGCATAAAAATTACCTAAGTGTGAGTGAACACAAAAGTTGATGTTATCCTTCGACTTTCAAGGAGTTGGAGTGAGAAACAATAAGTAATCGATACAAACAATCAATGTTCAAGGATAATCGATGTGAAATAGGCAATCGATGTGCAACTACGACTGTTGAAGAGTCGAAGACATAAATAACATCAATCGCTATGTGCAAGCTAGCTATCGAAACCAACAATTGATATGAAAGTCACAGACAATCGATGTGAGAAACAATCGATGCAAAACTTCGACTACTAAAGAGTCAGAGTCAGAGTCAACTGATAAGAACCATAAGCAATCGATACTTGCAATGAGACATTGATTGATAATAGACTTCGACTTCATGAGAGTCAGAGTGATAGAGGATGTTCATCATGATATCATACTTTGAATTTTAAGGAGTCGGAGTACGAAGCAACTATAAAGCATCAATATGAGATTTCGACTCTCAAGAGTCGGAGTGAAGCCGTTTTGATAAACAATAAGTATCTGAACTTTGACTTTCAACAGTTAGAGTTCAATTAGACTTTGACTTATCCAGAGTCGGAGTGATGTCAGTTCAAACAATTGATGGATCATTTCGACTTTCATGGAGTCGGAGTGCGACCGTTTGTTCAGAAATTGGTACAACACTTCGACTTTAAAGAGTCAGAGTTAGTATGGTATAAGTATACGTGTGGACTTCGAAAAATTTCTTTCAAACTGTGATAGTGTTGATACTTTGATTTTGTGTGCATAAATTTGGCTAAATGTATATATTATAATACACGTATGCCTTTGCTTTTAACACATAAATTTCTATATAAAATAGAGTGTGGTATAATAATTACATTTGTTTAATTAAAGAGTATTAATTGTTTTGTCAAAAGCTTACTGATTGGTTTTTTGTCAAAAAGATAACTGATTGGTTTGTCATGATCAAAAACATTATCAGTATTTGTAAAAGGTGTTTACTAGATAGTTGCTCACATTAGTTATAATGAATTTCATTCAAAATCGCCTTTCCCAACATGATCTCTCAAGAATGATGTCAGACCTCTATCTACTTGGTTCTAGAGTGTGTGAATTGGATTCTTTGAAAGATAATTGCACTTGTATTATCACACATGATAGATACACAATTCAGTGAAACATGATAATCAAGCAACTTATGTTAATCCAAAGCACTTGGGCACCATAACTACTGAAGCAACATATTCTGCCTCGGTAGTGGAGAGTGCCACAGAGTGTTGTTCTTGGAGGCCTAAGTTACCAAGCAACCTCCTAGAAACTGACACATGCCACTTGTGCTTTTCGATCAATTTACATCCAGCATAATCGCATAGGATATGTAACTAATTCACAGATCAACCGATGGGATACCAGAGGCCTAGTCTATTGTGCCCACAAGATAGCAAAAATCCATTTAAACACCCATTAAATGAGATTTTTTGGACATGACTGAAAACAGGCACATAGACCCACACTAAACTGAATGTCTAGTCTAGAAGCAACAAGATATAAGAACCAGATCATGCCTCTAATATAGGGTACGGTCCACGTTTTTTACCTTTTTCGTCACTTTCTAATTTGAGTTGATGACATGGATGGGTTGGAAAGGATTTAGAGTTTTCAAACCCATACTTCTTGATTAGTTCAATTGTGTGTTTGGATTGGCATATGAAAAAGCCTTCTTGAGTTGTTTACCTGTAGACCAAGAAAGAAGCTTAGCTCACCCATTAAGCTCATTTCAAACTCCCCCTTGCTTGAGAACTACAAAGTGTTTACATAAACTGGGTTAGTTGAGCCAAATATGATGTGTCATCAACATAAACTTAAACCGCAATGATATATTTACCATAATTCTTGATGAACAGTGTTTGGTCTGTCTTACCTCTTTTGTAATAAGAAATACTTAAACTTTCATACCATGCCAGTGAAGCTTGTTTCAACCCATACCTTCTGAAGCTTGTAGACATGATGATGTTTATTAGCATCCTGAAAACCTGGGGGTTGCTCTACATACACATCCTCTTTATGTACCCATTCAAAAATGCAGATTTTGCATCCATTTGGTATAGTTTGAAATTTAATGAGGATCATAATAGGAAGAATGTAACAACTTCCAACCTAGCCACTGGTGCGAATGAGTCATCGAATCAATGCCCATTTCTTGGCTATACCCTTTGGCTACAAGCCGGGCCTTGTTCCTAACTACCATTACAAATTCATCCAATTTATTTTTAAAAACCCAATGGGTTCCAATCACAGAATGGTCCTTAGGACAGGGCACTATAAACCACACCCCTCATTCCTTTGGAATTGATCCAGCTCATTGTACATAGCTGTTATCCATGATTCATCTGACAATGCCTCATCCACATTCTTGGGCTCCACTTGAGAAATAAAGGCAGTTAGATTTTGATCTACCACTTGCCTCAGTGAGGATCTTGTCCTCAAGTTGTCTTCAAGACTTCCAATCACATTACTGGGAGGATGATCTTTCATGAATCTCCACTCCTTTGGAAGTTCAGGGTCGTCCATTGAAATTTCTTGAAGTTCTTCAAGTGGCGGATCTTCAATTTTTTCATGGTATGTGACGGATCAAGTAAATCTTACTTGGATTTATTCCTTCTAGGGGAGAATTTTCTTGTCTATTGGTTGTATCCCCTGCATCATTATCAGACAAGTTCATTTTAGCTAGTTTCA
This sequence comes from Colocasia esculenta, assembly GCA_014218235.1. Lineage (NCBI taxonomy): Eukaryota > Viridiplantae > Streptophyta > Magnoliopsida > Alismatales > Araceae > Colocasia > Colocasia esculenta. Next base: position 21,470,615 of record CM024754.1, on the reverse strand, counting down.
AGTTAAATTCATCAAAAATGACATGTGGACTTTTCTCAACTACAAGAGTTCGCTTATTAAACACATGATAAGCTCTTGAGTTTGTGGCATAATAGAGGAAATTCCTTTGTCACTTTTCTCATCAAATTTTCCTAAACTTGTCTTACCATTGTTCAGAATATAACAAGTACACCCAAATGATCTTAAATGGGAGATGTTGGGTTTCTTACCTTTGAAGAGCTCATAAGGGGTTTCCTTAAGAATTGGTCTTAGCATGGCACGGTTGATGATGTAGCATGCAGTATTTACTGCTTCAGTCTAGAAGTACTGTGGAAGATTGTTTCACTCAGCATAGTTCATCCCATCTCAGCCAAGGTCCATTCTCCTTTCAACCACACACTGTTCTGCTCCAGTGTCCTTGGTGATGAGAATTGATGAGGGAACCCCTGTTCATCACAGAAGGACTTGAATTATGAATTTTCAAACTCTCCTCCATGATCACCTTTTATTGTGGTAATGAAAAATCTTTTGTCATGCTGCACTTGCCTACACCACACTTGAAACTCCATTAAGGCATCATTTTTATTGGCCAAAAATAACACTTAAGTAAAGCGTCAGAAATCATCAGCAATCACAAATCCATAAGATTTCCCAGCTAAACTAGATGTTCGGTTGGGCCAAAAAGATCTAAATAGATGAGTTCAAATGGCATGTCTACTAACAATGTTTTTTCTTTTTGAAGAAAATCTTATATTTTTCCTTCAGCACATGCTTTACAAACTTTATCATTTTCAAACTTCATTTTAGGCAAGCCACTTACAAGGTCCATTCTAGATAATTTGGATATGACTCCAAAGCTAGCATGACCCAAGCGACGGTGCCATAACTATGCATTCTCATAATCATTAGCCAGAAACATATATTTTTAGATTCTGTTAGGTCCAAATCAACAATATAAACATTATTTACTCATTGACCAAGGAATTTTACTTCATGGAATTCTTGTCCATTATGGCACAATGAGATTTTTCAAAAGTAATTTGTATCCCTTATCACACAGTTGGCTTAGGCTCAAGAGATTATGATATAAGCCTTGACAAGAAGTACATTTTCAATATGATTTACAATCTTACCTGTTCCAATGATCTTACCTTTATCCTTACCTTCAAGGTTACATTTCCTTCATCTGTCAGTTGAAGCTCTATGAATTTTGTTTTGTCCCCAGTCATATGTCTTGAACAACTACTGTCCAAATACCATTTGTCACTCTCAACTCCAAGACATACTTGTAAGACAAAATAAATTCTAATTGGATTTTGGTACCCAAATCCTCTTGGGTTCACTGGTTTTAGTCAAGAATGATATCAAATCTTTTCTGATCCATACCAGTTTGATGTTCTGAGGGTTTCTTTTGAAAAGATATATGACATTGGTATGACCATTACCACCACATAAAAACCAGTAATTTTAGACATTTGTGGTGATGGCTTTGAAAAATTAGTAAAGTTGTGAACATCATGTTTGGTCCTTTGAACAGTTGTTTACTTATTGAATTAAACATTTTTAGCATGATTGGGCTTAGAGAATTTCTGATTGCTAGTTTCTTTCACAAATAAAGTTTTGGTTTTAAACTAAAGGCCTTTTTTATCAGGTTTGTAATTGAGTCCCTCTCTATGAAAATTCACAAGAACTGAGAGGAGCTCGTCTAAACTTTGTTTCCCCTTCATTAGTCTAGAAATAGCACCCTTTTGTTTAGAAACTTCTTTCTCAAAGTGGTCAACTTAGTCCGCAAGTTGGCGTTTTCCATCTCTTTGCCCTTTTCATAATTCATGCACTCAATTTCATCTTCATATAAACAAGCTTAGCAAGTACTGTATCATGAGATTCTTTCAGGATTTCAAATTCACTTTTTAGTGCTATACATGCTGAACAAGATCTTTCATTGTGAAGAATGGATTCAATCTTTTTTTTGCATTTATTTTCAGATTTCATTTCTTGAATTTTTTAAATAGAGAGGTATAGACTAATTCCCATTGTTCTAAGGAAAACGTTTTAGTTTCGTCATTTACCTCTTCAACTTCCTTGCCATGAGCCATGAGATAGATTTTCTGATTTTTCTTCAGATCAGTGATGAGGTGTCCGAATCCTCGTCGCTCCAGGTAGCCACCATGGCTTTAGTCTTCTTGAAGTTGTCTTTCTTGAATTTCTTTTGCAATTCAGGACACTCACCTCGCATGTGTCCCCGTTTCTTGCATTCATAGCAGATACCTTCTTCTCTTTAGTGCTATCACCTTTTTGTGAGAAAGCCTTCTGACTGACTTCTTTGGATTAGTCTGGAAGGACTTTCTCTTGCAGAGGAAGTTTTGCATTTTTCTAGTCAGCATTGCTAACTCTTTCTCTTCTCCATCCGTATTACTATCTTCATCAGTACTACTATCTTGACGGACTGATGCAGCCTTAAGAGCAATACCTTTTCCCTTTCTGACTTTAGGTTCATTTCTCTTAATATTAAGCGCCTACATCATCAAGGATTTAATCAACTCTTCAATGAGAGAGTTTCCATATTTTTAGAATCCTCAATAATAGTCGCCTTGGTATGCCAAGCTGGAGGCAGTCACCTGAGGATTTTCCTGATTAGCTCCATACTGGTGTAGTCTTTTCCAAGAGCCTTCAGCCATTTGTTATGGCTGTAAACCTTGCAAGCATCTCATAGATTGTTTCTTTTGGTTTCATCCCGAAACATCTCATAGTTGGAGACCATAATTTGCCTTGGTTTTTTTCTTTTTAACTTTAGATGTGCCTTCATATGTCAGTTTGAGGTTGTCCCACATACCTTTAGCATAGCTACACATGGAGACACGTGAGTATTCATTAGGATGAATTGCGCACTACATAATAATCATGGCACTATAATTAATATTAAATTTTTTAATCTGATCTTCCATCCACTTTTCTTCGTCCTCTAGTAAAATGTAAGACTGTTGCTTATCATCACTTTCCAAACCCATAGTCCTGAGCTCTGAGAAAGACATCTATCCAGTTTTTCCAATACGTGTAATTGTTACCATCAATAAAATATGGTGATTGTTGATCGAGTGGCCTTTAGCAATGTACCCTTTGTCGGCCATTCCATACAAGGATCTCTCTTTCAAGAAAGAGAACTGGCTCTAATACCAATTGAAGTGTATGTGCGCAATGTACAACCAAGAGGGGAGGGGTGAATTGGTTGACTACCAAATTAAAAATTAATCGAATTTGATATGACAAACAAAAACTATCGCACCAAACGTGTGACCACAAACCAACCACGTACATAGAAGAGGTAGAAGAAAAGGAACAAACAACACAGTACGCAGTTATTTAGGTGGTTCGGTCACACAAAGATTGTGTGCCTACGTCCACCCCTCATAGATGTGAGGTGGCAACACACTACTCTAAACTTGGCTGGAGATACAGAGTACAACCCCTCCACACACGCAGAAACACACACACATCTCAAAAGCGACAAGGCCTCGCTGTCAAAACCACACACCTACTCGCAAACCACGAGTACAACTCTCACACACACAAATATATGAAGAATAAATGTTTTGAGACATTTTTCAACGTAGGGAACAAGAGAATAAAATAAAAATGCAGAGGTTCAGATTTTCCTGTTGTAGAGTAGAGAAAACGTTGAAGTAGAAGTCTAGCAGTTGCTCTGACTTCTTTGGACGATGCACTGTTGATTGCAGAATACACTGGACGTCCAAAGCTTCAACTTGAATCAGCAAACCTGAAGTAGAATGCCTGGAAGAAGCTCTTGTTCGCCTATGTTTTCTTGACCTAACAGGTTGCTAGAATCCCTTCTCCAAAGACGTATATTTATACTGGTCGCAAGGAAAGAGTTCTACCTTGACTCCCACAACCAAAAGACTCCTTCTAGGTCGTAGAATAGAAGATAGAGTCGTGTAGAATCCAAGATAAGAAAGAGTCCAATCCATGATGGAAATTGAGTTTCCGTAATTGTTCGAACCGATTTCCCAAGATCGGTTGTCCAATTTTGGACTCACTCCGACTGATGGACAGTCGACTTCCACTCGGTCGACTGATTTCCCAAGATCGATCGTCCGACTTATTGTCTCAGCATCAACCCACGCTTCGGCTAGAAAGTTACAATGTAAATATCCGAAGTCCCATGGCTTCGATTGCCAAGACTAAATCATGACATCCGAAGTCAAGCTGCTTCGGATGACAATGACCAACACATGAATATACGAAGTGCCATTGCTTTGACTGGAGAATTGGTCATCTGATTTCCTCAATTGGTCGTCTAATTGTTTGACTATCCCAATGCCAAACCTACTGGATAGGTCGGTCGACTAAAACCTCTGGATCGGTCATTCGATCTTGCCTTGTGTGTCAACCAATGTAGAACATGTGTCGACCTAGGCAGAACATGTGTCGACACCTTTGAACATCGGTCGATTGATACCTTCATTTTGGTCGTCTGATTCCCTGCAAAAGTGCAAAAACCAAGTCAGTTCAAAATCTAACTCTTGAAATTATTAAGCACTCACCTTGGCCTCTTGTTTGTGAGTTCTAAATACCATGTAAGCCTTGTAGAACTATTTGCACATGTAATTCAACCAAGGTAATATTATCATGAGTATATTACATAATTCCACATGAAATCTACAAAGAAACTCATATCCACATGCCTCATCACTCATGCATTTTGTCAACCTCAAAACATCATATTGCACATGGAGACAACATAGTGACCTAGAGAGATCTTTTAATATGGCAAATGGAGGTATGCTTCCCGATGGCCACTCTATCCATTGCCCTCCATTCTTTGATGGGACAAACCCCTATAGGAAAAATACAAGGTATCTGAGATTTCAAGCATATGAAGTATGGAAGGTGATAGATAAAGGACCATACAAACTTCCTGAGGATAAGAAAACTTGGACTGAAGATCAGATTAAGAAGTCTTGCACAATTTTAATGCTATGAATATTATGCAATGTGCCCTGCACCCAAACAAATATTTTTGTGTTCTAATGTGTACTTCAGGAAATGAAATGTGGGACAAGCTTAAATTGTTTTATGAATGGACTTCGGAGGTGAATGAGACAAAAACAAACCTACTGGTTCATGACTATAAGTTATTCAAGATGAAAGCATCTCCGAGATGTTTGCATGATTCACAGAGATAACCAATGGTCTGAAGGGTCTTGGAAAGGAGTTCACTAATGCAGAATTAGTTAGAATAGTACTAAGATCATTGCCTCCAACGTGGCATACTAAAGCAATAGTAATAGAGGACTATAAGAATTTGGCCACATTGACCTTGGAGGAGCTGATTGGGTCTTTGATGACCTACGAGATTAACATGAAGAGAAATGAGGACAAATCAATGAAGAAAAGACGGTTGCATTTAAAGTCACCTCGAGCTCCAAGGAATCTAGTGCCAAGGGTGACTTGAAAAATGATGATGAGGACAATGAATTAAATGAAGATGAAGAAGAGCTAGAGAGGTTGGCTAGGAGAATTAAGAAAGTTTTGAGCAAGAAAAAGAAAAGAGCTCCGATGAACTACAAAAGCCATTGAAGAGGAATTCTCCAACAAGGGAGAGCCAAGCAAGAAAGAAGAAATTATTTGCTATGAATGCATGAAGCACGGGCATGTGAGAGAAGAGTGTTTGAAACTCCTAAAGAAGTTCAAGAAAGGAAAATAAAAGAAGCCGAGAGCAATGGTTGCCACATGGAGTGATGAGAAGAAGAGACCTCCAATGAGGAGAAAAGTGAAGGTGCAAGCCTTTGTTTGATGGCTCAAGAAGAAGAATCTAGTGAGGTAAATTCTGAAATCATTTTTATTTCCAATGAGCAATGGCAGATTGCCTATGAGACATTATATGAAAAATACAAAAAGCTAAAAGTGAAAACAAAGGCCTACAAAGGAAAATTGAAAGCAGGTTCATGATCATGAGAGCACTAATCAAATCCAAGCCTTGAACTTGCAAAATAGTGAATTAAAAGAGAAAGTGAAATATTGCTGAAAATTTTGTTTTACTTGAGAAGTATCTTGCTGAATTGAATGATAAGCTTGGTTGCAAGTTCATGAAAATGAAGATTTGACATCCAAAGTGAATGTGCTTGAAAATGATGTTGCGAATTCTGAGGCTTTAATAAGAAATTGCAGGAGACTATTAATGAGTTGAAGTCCACTCTTTCTAGACTCATAAAAGGGAAGCAAAAGTTGGATGAGGTTCTTAGTGTCAAGGTGAACACCAATGGACATGGTATGGGGTATTCACCTAAGAATCTAAGTCCCTTGAGTCTAGGACCTAGACATCATTTGTAACGTCGCGCGTTTTCCGGATCCCCGTGGATCCAGGTTTAGCGGGTTTGGTGGCCAGTGTGTGGCCCATTAGTATGTGTTTCAGGTGTTGCGCACGCGTTGTAAGGCTTGGTGGGTCGGCCATTGGGCCCAAGCACTCACAGGTTTTCTGCCTGTGAACGCGACAGGGGTATGTGTCGCGTTCTGAACGCGACGGACCTGGGGGTCGCGTTCACGTTGCCACTGGTTGGCGGTCTTCGTCTGCATGCTGCCGCGTGTCGCTCGCCGGGCGGTCAGCTGACGTTGGGCTTGGAAGGCGACAGTCGCCTACGTCGCGTTCAGGTTGCGACGTTGGACTGCGTCGCGATCCAACCGCTGTTCTGTTTTTAAGACCCCAGCCGAACAGAGCAGGGGAAGCTCAGCACGGCCAGGGGAGGAGCTGCTGCGGGGTTTCAAGCGATTCGAGTTTCTGGAGGTGCGTGGGGCGTGCTCTCGCTGCGAGGATGTCGCGTGGAGCGGGGGAGATGCCGTACCGTGCTTGGTTTTTGCGTTCTTCGAAAAGGTAGGGAGATTCTACCTCATTTGATTGTGTGAATTGTTCGTGGTATGTCTTTAATTCGTTTAAAGCTTAAAGAACATAGATACCATGCTAGGGTATCCATTAAAGCATGTAAATTGAGAATTTAACGTGGTTTGAATAGTCGGGAAGGGTGATTTGTGAAGTCCTTCCGGATTGGGGTTTTTCGCCTGCGAAGGCGACGGCCCAGGGTGTCGCTATCTGATTGCGACAGCCCGACCCGTCGCAATAAGCTTTCTGTTGCGACATATAGTTATGTCGCGATCTGATTGCGATAGCCCGATATGTCGCGTTAAGGCATTTGATAGCGGTCTGTCTTGGTGTCACGTTGAGGTTTCTGATTGCGATCCTCTGGAGTGTCGCTACCTGGTAGCGACAGTCCTAATTATCGCAACAAGATTTATCGTTGCGACATGTCGTTGTGTCGCGATCAGAAGGCGGCTCTAGCCTATGTCGCGATCACAGCCGAGGATGTTATTTTGTATGTTTTTGGTAATTTGAATATCTGGATTGGTGATATTTCTTGTGCATGACAATGATAAGTGGAGCCAGTGCATTTGATACGCTCGTAGAGCATATTGCTCACGAGGTGGGCACGTTTTACGTAGTTATTATGTTATGTACGTAACCGGTTTGGTGTTTACGTAGTATGTGCGGTGCGTTGGCACCCGTAGTGCTCTTGGAGCGTGTTGTCCTTGTGTTGGACATGTTGTTTGCGTAAATGACGTGTGGTGCACCTGGTTGGTGTATTACACACGTGTTGTTTACGTGGTTTGGGTGTATGCATGTTACACATTGTCGTAATATAATTCTTATGATTTGTTGTAATAGCTGGGCAGTGAGGTTCTTGTGTGAGCCTAGCCATGACTTTGTGGTGTTTGGGCAGTGAAGGTCATGTGTGGACCTAGCCCTGGTTCGTTGCTATCTTTCGAATAATATTATACTGATTTATGTGTTAAATGGTGTGTGTGTTGTCACGGAGGTCACAAGATGACCGATGATAGGCAAGTTTGTGGTTCATGATTGTGTTGGTGTAGGATAGCTTTGGGGTCACATGGTGACCAATGTTAAGCTAATCCTAACACATGTAAATTGTGAATTATAAATAAAGGCTTTATATGTAAGTATCGTGGTTTGTGCTAGCCGAGTGTGGTGGTCCGGCGCCTATTCCGGAATGCCTCTCTAGTCGGGTACCCCAGGTTCTTTGTGAGCCAGGCACGTGTGTTTGTTGTGCTCGAGGTTTGTCCCGGTACTTATGTTGTACTGTTGAGGTCTGTGTCGTCTTCCTGGACACCCTCACTCCTGTGTTTGAGTTGTACGTCCGGCTGAGGGAAAGACGGCAGTGGGGCAGCGACTTCCCAGAGTTTGTTCTTTTGTCGCTTGTAGCGCGCTCGTAGTTGGGGGTACAGACACCAGTAGACGTCACTGGTCCCCAGCTAGTCCTGTTTTCCAGTGCCTCACTTTAGGGTGCTCCGGCCAGAAACCCTAGAGGTGCCAGGCATGGACCTGCAGTTGTGTGTCTGCAGGTGTGGTGTTGGTTGGTCTCCACAGTTGTTTGACTTGTTCTTGTGGAGTGGCAGTTGGACCTTTCATCCGTGACTGCGAGGCTGAGAGGTTGTTCTTGTGTTGTGTTGTCCGGTTGGATACTGGCCTGATCAGCTAGTAGTCTGTTCCCGTGTGGTGGCGTTGTTTCCTTTCCTACTCGTGCTTTGCCTACCTAGCTGTGGCTTGACTCGTGCTTTGCCACTGGCTGTAATTCGTGAGTTTGTGACTTGTGGTTGAGGTTTGACCTTTTCGAGGTGTGCCCTGGTGTTGGCACAGTTGTGACTGCGGTTGTGGTTTGTGTGACTTGTCGGTTGAGGTTTCACCTGTAATATTGTGCCTAAATAAGGTACAATATAATTGTGGTTCAGTATGGTTTTTATCACCTACTTGTACCTTGTGTTCGGGTGTTTGTGTTGTGGTACTTGTACCCTTCGTGGGTTACTTTGTAGTTTTGTGGTGGTACATTGTGTACCAACCTTTTCGGGTACTTGTGTGTTGTGGAGGTCTTATGGTTTGACCTGCCACTTGCTGTATCCTATCCGTTTTAAGTAGATCTTTGTTTATAAGTTATTGTGGATTAGTTTGTGATTATTAATTATGTTACCTTTGTGGGTAATTTGCCGATGAGGCTTGTGGCCTAGGCATATTGTGGTTTAGTAGAGCTGTGCTCCGTGGAGGCCGTATGAGACCTTCCACTTGTTGAGTTTTACTCTTCTTGGTATGATTCCAATTATAGTTTTAGTGTGTTATGGATTGGCTTCGTGGTAGCCAGTTCCGTTACCTTGTGTGTAGTTTTCAATGTAGTAAGGTTTGGAGTATAAAGGATCAGCTCTTTGTTGGCAGTCCTGTTACTCAAGTGTTTGAGATTCGCCTGTGAAGCTTGTAGCCTGGGCAGTGACTTGCTGTGTGGCTTATAGCTTAGGCAACTAGTTGTTGTAGTAGTGTGCCAGTGAGACTGTGGTTTAGGCACCTTAGTAGTTGGGCTGACTAATGATATTATATTAGTCCTGTAGTCCCACTTTCCTTCCCAGGACTTTATGTTTAATATCATGATTATGTTTAATTGTTATTTATTGTTATGATGTGAGCATGAAATGGTTTGGCTATTGGTGTTGCCAGTGAAGCCCTGGGGTTGAGGTGTATTGTGGTTTCGTTGTTGTTTTGGGTGGCCCCTACTGAGCCAGTGACTTGTTGAGGCTCACTCCCCTACAGTTCTTACAGGGCTTACCGTGTGTTTGGCTTGCAGTGGTGTTGTGACAGACTTGTACCACCAGCAGTAGTGTAGTAGTTAGTGTTGTGTGAGCTTGTGCTCCCTCGGGGTATGCTCCAGGTAGTTGTACTTTTTAATTGGACATGTATTAATGTAATGGGACAGTTGTACAAATTTGTGAACAGATATGAGCACATGTACTTTCTTGTGTCTTATATTGTTGTGGTTTGTCTTTTATACTTTTACTGGACACGTGTGTGAGATATCCCTTGCGAGACTTCGGTCCGTTCGCGGAGGCGGATCTGGATATGGAGCCTTATCGGGCATAAATACCCCGGTCCTTCACATCATTTGTTCATGCATCCTATGGTGATTATTCATCACATGTTCATCTAAAAAAACCTATGAATTCTAAGAAATTTGTCCATGCTAAACAACTTGCACATCAAATAAAAATAAGCATGTTCATTGAAAGCTAATCTTAGACCACATGCCACACCATGTGTTTCAAATGTCATATGTTATTTTTGTGGTGGGCGTGGTCACGTGAATTCTATGTTTATTAAAGAGAAACATGCAAAAGCTGAATCTTATGTGAATTAGGAAGGACTCCTGGACTAATACCGCTGGACCTAAAAGTATTTGGGTACCAAAGAAATCCACTTGAGAGATTGTGGTTGCAAGTGTCTTAAATAATTCAAGTTGGAGCTTCAATTAGAAATTCAAGACACCAAGAGTAGTGAATATCATGAATATTTCTGGTTGCACATCCAAGGAATACTATGATCACTCTTGCACTGTGTTTTCACTATACTTATTTGGTAGATTTTGATGATAGTTTTTCTTAATGCCTTCTTGGTCCCAGAAAAAAACACAAAAAAGGAGAGATGTGGGGTGTGACTATAAGATCTTCTTTCATGGTTGCCTATGCATTGGGATTTCTACATGGTAATCTCATGTGAGAGTACATGTGACTATATGTTAAACCCATTTTCCATGATCTGTCTATGTCCATCTACTCCCTTGTTATATCATTGCATTGGCTTAAACCACAATGTATTTCAACTCAACCACTAAGGGAGTAATATGCATTAGGTGTGTGCATACATTAAGAGGAAGGTATATAGTTATGCATTAACATGATTCTCAAAATGCATTTGAAGTTAAAACCAACACACAAATGCACTAAAATATGGTTAATTAATAACAACTTGATGATGGGTGGAAGTTTTTTTCTTAACACTCTTGTGATACTTAAAGTCAACCTAACTTGAAGCAAACTCATGAGGAAAAAGCTACCTGTCCCACATTGAATTGAAAAAAAAAAAAAAGCCTAGTAACTGGGTCTCTCCATTGAACAAGTGAGGAGGTTCACATCAAATGACAATACACTCTCCAAATCAAAGTAAAAAAATGGAAATGAAATAAAAAAGGGTCAAAGTGAAAGCTACAAAAATTGAGGATCTATCATGCATGGGTGGGATTGATAGTCATCTGTTAGTGTTAATTAAAAAGTCCATCTATCCTCATGTATTATGCCTTTTGATCATATTGTCACATCACTATTCATTGAATTAATTTTGAGTGTATATTAAGAACATGCTTAAATATACGATCTCTAGAATGCTACTTCTTACTGCATGTGCTCCACTCATCTTCCCTTCAGCAAGATTTTCATATGCACATTTTATGTTTGAGCCAATCACACTCTTGTTTCCCTATTACACTTTTTGATGATGTCAAAAAGGGGGAAAGATATATATGGGAGAGAGATTTTGTACATGTGGGAGAGAGATATTATATATACATACATATACTTGCTTGCTTGTATACTTACTTCAATGCATGATGTACGTCATTCCCTCAATGTAGATAGTCTATCTTTTTACTTGCTTAATTTTGAACAAATGTGTTCATGCATATATTTTCAAATTGTTCATAGAGGGTTTTGTCATCATAAAAAAGGGGGACATTTGTGTCCCCAGGGGTGACTTTAATGATGGAAAAATGATTTGATGATGGCAATAGGGTTTTCAATAACCATGCTTTAACCTTCGAATAAGTATAAATAAACTGAGCTTAAACATACATATATACTTCCATTTGATGCCAAATTGATATGTTGTTCGCGCTGACTCATATTTGAAATCACAAATCAAGTGCAACATTTTTTGAGCAAATGCAATGTAAAATAGGGGCCTCAACTTTTTTCACAGCAAGTAGGTTCGTAGCACCCTGTGCAAAATGGTCGGCCATTTTGATCAGGGTGACCCAACCGTATTTCTAGAATGGCCCCCTTTTTGACCTAGGTGAAGAGGTTGACCACCTATTGCTGCGATCGACCATTTTCGGCCGTTTTCAACTTTTTTCTCTTACGTGCGGCCCCTTTTGGTGAGGGTTTGTTAGCCTAATGTTCTCCCCTATACATATATTATCTTCCTCTCAAAATTTAGCGGTGAGAGGGGCAAAAATTTTGAGCTGTTCTGGGAGATACCTTTTCCCCTCCCCTATCACAATAGCCACCCTATGCATAGAGAATGTTCTTAGTTTTTATGATTTTCTTGTGATGTTTTTGCAGATTTGAAGGCTTGGAGATCTAGATGGGGTCGAGTTAGAGTTTTGAGGATGTTTGAAGATATGAAGCAAAGACTACAAGATCTATGGAGTTTTTGAAGGTTTGAATGGTCATCTACTAAACGGAAGTTGCGAAACTTGGAGATCTTTTAGAAACAAGAATCTGGAAGCTAAGGAGGACATCCACATCAACATGGACAACCACAATAGGGGATTTCATCATTTTGAGCCTTTTACTTTGTGCCTATTTTGATTCTTGAGCATATTGTACAAATCTAAACTTTGAACTTAAGATTTGTAGTGTGTGTGTGAGGCCATAGTGTGTATGTGTGTGTGTGTGTGTGTGTTTAGGTGCTTGTCGCATTCGTGGGCTATGAGAGTACTCCGTGTGTGTGTGCATCTGTGTGTGTAAATCCTTGGCCAGGATAGTGAAGCCTTCACGAGTTGTGAGCAGATAGATGTAGATCTCAATTGGGTAAGGTCCAACCACCTAAGAGTTCTCTTGTGCACATGGTGTGATTGTCCTTATCTCCCACCCCCATTCTAGTGCTTTATTGAGATCTGCATCTTACTTGAGTTCGTTTGTGGTTTTGAACAATTGGAGTTTGCATGAACATATTTCATTCGGTTCATACCTTGTTGTTGTGCTAAGTTATGGTTCTTTGCATTTTTTTCTCATCTTGGATTGAATTGTGTTGTGGGATTGAAATGGGTGCTGTCAAAAATTTATTTTTTGGGCAAACTCACCCCCTCTTGGTTTGCCATACTATCAGGCCTTCAAAAATAAAATCAGAACCATACATTATGTGGGGAGTGGCGGATGTAGGATTTTAATCCAGTGGGTCTCTAATGGTGCACCCATAGGTTATGTTTAAATGAGTAGGGTCACCAATGGTGAAATTTTTCATCCCTAATAAACGTTTCCAAATCCAGTGGGGTCGTAGGATCTCACTGGCAATAAACTAGATTCGTCATTGGTTGTGGGATCATATAAGTTATTATATCTCAAACTCAACAATAACCTTTAAGAATAAACAAGAACTAGGGCTGTAAACGGATTGGTATATATCCAGATCCGATCCAGATTCGTATTCGTTAAGCGGATATATTCGTTTAACAATATCCGGTGGATCAGATTTCAGAAACAGATATTATCCGAATAATAAGCGGAGCAGACGCAAAAATGGGCAATCTGCCAGTTTAATATCTACTCCAAAATGTAATCATTTCAAACCCTTAGATCCTAGATCTAATGGTCTAATGGATAATATAAAAATGGATAAAGAACCCCTACCGACAACCTTCCTCCCATTCCCCTCCGTGAGGCCGTGACCCTCGTCGTCGCGCGCATCACCT
>CM024754.1:21389589-21456950 GCA_014218235.1 Colocasia esculenta | reverse complement strand
ATGATTAATTCCTTTAAGCATGAAGCGATAATTCATATTTACCTGAAGGAGTCGTAGAATTTGGCGACCAAATTCTTTTTAAGAGGGGAGGATGTAGTACCCCAAAAATTCATTATTCAAAGATAAAGATAAATTGAAATTTTATCAATTTATAAATTCAAACTAGTTTAAAGGGGTACGCATCTTATCTCATACGTAAAAACCCATATAAAATTGTCGTAAAAGTAATAGTTATGCTTTAAATAATATTCTCTAATGACCCATCAAGAATTTTGGACATAAAAAAATCATTTGGACCAAGTTTAAGAATTTATGTGACTTAGTATCGTAATTAAGGAATAAGTTGGAGAACCCATTATTATATGAGCTAAAGTGAATTAAAAATCAAAATGAACATGCGGGTAGACTCTAAATAATATGGGTTGATAGCTCATTTTGATAAATGGACACAATAGGCAATCTTGGCCCATGAATAAAATTCTTTTAATAAGAAGATATTAAAATCTATTAAGAACATAGGTGTACAATTAAGCTCACATAAGCTATTGGGCCGAGAGTAAGAGCCCCAAATGATGAAGGTTAGAAATATTGGTATAAATATAGTAACTTAAATTAATAAGAAAATTTATTGAATAAGTGTGATAAATAGATTTAAATTGAAAATAAGGTGAATACTAGGATTAAACTAAACCCATTCTATAAAATTAGAAATGGGTTGTATTAATGGTCCAGCATAAAAGAATGGCCCAAAGAGAAGAAGCCCATCTTGGGATGGGAAATAATTTAGCTAATTCGTACCTAAAATAGTAATAATGGAAAAGGGTAACATATCATTAAATAACTCATAATATCCTAAAATGAGTCTTCATCACATCCTAACCTATTAGCCACGATATTAGATCTCTTCCCAAGCCAATTGGAGGCTAAATGCTAGAATATGGAGAGATAATTGTGGAATTTGGAGTTAATTAGTAAATAAATAAATAAGGGTATAAATACTAGAAATGGTTATAATATCCTAAAGAGTCTTAATCCTATCCTAAACTATTACCTACGAATTTAGACTTCTCGCCAAACCTATTAGTAGATAAAGTCATAAATTGGGGATTAATGAGAATTAAAATAGTAATACTAGTTTGAAGGGAAAGAAGGAGTTTTAAGAAAGAGTACTCTTACACAACTTAATAGACCTCTAATTTGTATCTACCAAGCCCCATTACATTGTTGGAGCTTTGGAGCACGAGGGAAGGAGGCTAAGGACAGGAGCAAGAGAGAGGGGCTTGGAGCAAGAACTTGGAAATTCATCACCCCCAAACCCTAGGATCTTACAGCACAAAAAGGTAGGCAATCCCTCAACAATTATGTAAATTTAACCCTCGGTAGCTCACATGATCCTCTTTGAAGCATAATGATTCCCGTATTTTTTGTGACTCTATGAAGGAGTATTAAATGTATCAATCCCTATCATCATCTTGCACCAAACCTACATCTTTGCTTTCAATCCCTGCATGTACATGATCCCATGCCATGCAAATATTCTCACAAATACTACATGTTGTTAGCTTTCAAACGCCCCTATTTTCCTCTAATTTCCATCATGTATTCGTTGCTAATTAAATCGTTCTTCCTGACTGCACATGTTTAGGTCATAGAACTGTAACCTGTTAAAGCATGCACAACCTTGTAGTTTCCTATTACTCATGCTTGTGGATAGATCTATGAGTCTACTTTCATTAAAAATTAGTTTCACAATTTTTGGATCACCGTGCAATTTTATATAATTTTAGAAGAGCTCGGTATCAAGCAAGGGAAGTAAGGACCTAATTCAGAAAAGGGCTAAACCCTTTCTGGGTCGAGCCCCTCTCTAAAGTCGCGCGGCTCGACCCGTCGCGACCTCAGAGGGGTCGTGACTGGTTGGACTGTCGCGATCTGAACACGCGGCCCGAGTTGTCGCGTTTCATCCCTCGAACCGGGCTAGGGCGGCCAGTTCGGCTGACGCGCCAAGCGCTCTGTCGCGACATGAATCGCGACGGGCAATCTCGTCTCGTTCTCAGCACCAGTTCGACTATCGCGCCTGATTGTCCCATCGTGACCTGAATCGCGACGGGCACCGTCGCGTTTTGAAGATTTTTGCCAAAACCCAAATTTGCATATACCTCTGCTCTAATTGCTATTAGCCTTTGTTCAGCCTTAATTGAACATTGTTATTAACATTTCGACCTGATTAACCATTAATGGGCAATATTTATATAATTTCCTTAATTAAAAGCCAAATACATGATTTATCATACTCATAATTTCTTTTCACGTGCACACACAACATTGTTATTGCCATGAGACTTTATTAAAATACCCAATAATATATATGATAATTATTAAATGTAATTAATCACTTAATTCCCTATTTATTATTTACACTTATCTTCGTTTTACTCGCGTGCTTTATACACCGTTATCGCTTCCCCTGCCTTCAAGCACTCGAGGCACAACGGACACTTGTTTTCTATACTCTTCTTGGCATGGACTACCTCTCCACCGGGAAGATTCCTGACTAGACCAGAGAGTCCTTGTCAAGGCCTCTGTAAGTATTCTTAGCTTTGGCGCATGTCCTTAGCTGACGAGCTATTGTACCTTTCAAACGCGTTACAGCCCTAGGGATCAGTACGATCCAAACAGCCTTAGTGTGTTCTCTCTTATCTTGTAATCACACTGGACCATCTAGCCCATGTATGTAGCACGACTAGTGGGCGGATGTGACTTCTACCAGACTACTGGTACCCGACTTGGTGCTGTGCAACTGTTACTATCAGCGTTTAATATTATTTTACGATTATACCCTTATCTCATCTACAATCTCGTTACTGTCATCCATTCACTTACACTCTATACTCTCATCGATTCGTCAATTAATCTCATCTCTTCTTGGTACTCTATTGACTATACAATTGATTGTCTAGGATAACAAACAGTACTATATGCCAGTGCAATAGGGCCCGGTCTGGTCCTGGGGGAGCGCCCAAAGAGTGTTATTTCCTTGCGAGGGTAACATGATCAGGATGTGTACGACATGCAACCAGCACCATTTAATAGCCATCACAATTTAATCTATGACAATCAATATATCAATCACTATGCTATCGGTTCTCTGGGTTGACAAGATGCTCGACTAGAGGTGCTATCTCTACTAGTGCACTGTTGTGCAACCATATACACTATTCATTACATGGTCAATCCTTTATCATACTAGTTTTGCAATATTTCGTTTAGAAGTTTTGCCGTTCTCTTGCCATTATGTTCTATCACTCTCTTGGCTATATTTGATCGTTCTCTTTAGTTATCCTGGTTTATAAGACATTAATTATCTAAAATAAGCTTTTTACATGAGATATTACGTCCTACTAAGCGTTATCGCTCACCCTGCGTTTTTGTTATATGTGTTTCAGGTAAGTCGGTTGATGACCCTACACTCACCAACGGGAATGGACTAGAGTGATGAGCGACCAAGAGTCATAGCGATGAAGTGTCCTTAGTACCTTAGAGATTAGTTAGATATTTGCTTAATTATCATTTCCAATGTAATTAAGTCATTGAGCCCTATGTTTTGGCTCGGAATTAGTGGATGTAATAGTTTAGATGAATTATCAATAAATTGAGGAGTTTATTGTAATATTGTTCATTTAGATGCGCTGATATTTGCGACTGTATGTGCAATTTACGTTACCATACACGTTCATGCCTTCCCGATTTATTTGGCTGCTAAATTGGTCGGGCATGACAGATGGTATCAGAGTGTAGAATATTTAAGTTTAGAATGTTCTAGGTGAACTGCCCTGACACGTGTCTAAGTCAACCACCATACCTATGTGAGGATTGGGTAGAACCATGGTTAGATCTGAATACATTTATCTATATATATGTGTGTATCAACTAAATATTACTTTAGCATCCTAATGTTAGCCTTAATCTTGAAGAAACTCTTAAATGGACGCCAAACATACGTCACTAAAGGACGAAATGAGGTTAACTCATAGCTAGCTCAGGCATGTCGGAAAGCCGCCCAACTGCTCGAAGGAGCCTTAAGGACAACAAGAATATTGGAAAAAGAGACCAAAAAGAACAAGAAGAGAAGACATAACCAAGACAAGAGGGCAAACAACCAAAAGAAACATAGCAAAATCATCTGCCTTCATTGTGGTAAACCGGGACATGTGGCTAACGAATGCTGGCGAAGAGTGGGTGCATGTCTACGTTGTGGCAGTTTGGAACACCGGATACAAGACTGCTATCTTCTAAAAGAACCACCCACCAAACACCAAAGATCTCAACTCTATGACAATAGAGCGTCAGCCAAACGATGTTAAGAGAATGATAAAGAAGAATAAGAAGAGTGTCATACAATTAGCCCTTATTCGTAAGGGACGATGCGAGCACTGCAATAAGATGGGCCACTTATCAGATGACTGCTGGAGGAAACAAGGAAACTGTTTGCGATGTAGCGAGCCAAACCACTGGATTAGCAGATGCCCACAAATAAAGGACCAACGTCATGAAGAATTAAAACGACGAGCTACACTCGAAATTTTGGCACGATACTCCCTAGATAACATAGTGGAAACTGTGGAAGGTAACTCTGACTTACGATGATTAATTCCTTTAAGCATGAAGTGATAATTCATATTTAGCTGAAGGAGTCGTAGAATTTGGGGACCAAATTCTTTTTAAGAGGGGGGATGTAGTACCCCGAAAAATTCATCAATTCAAAAATAAAGATAAAATGAAATTTTATCAATTTATAAATTCAAACTAGTTAAAAAGGGTACGCATCATTATCTCATACGTAAAAACCCATATAAAATGTCGTAAAAATAATAGTTATGCTTTAAATAATATTATCTAATGACCCATCAAGAATTTGGACATAGAAAAATCATTTGGACTAAGTTTAAGAATTTATGTGACTTAGTATCGTAATAAGAAATAAGTTGGAGAACCCATTATTATATGAGCCAAAGTGAATTAAAAATCAAAAGATCATGTTGGTAGACTAAATAATATGGGTTGATAGCTCATTTTGATAAATGGACCAATAGGCAATTTTGGCCTATGAATAAATTCTTTAATAAGAAGATAATTAAAACCCACTAAGAACATGGGTTGTACAATTAAGCTCCCATAAGCTATTGGGCCAAGAGTAAGAGGCTCAAATTAATGATGAAGATTAGAAATATTGGCATAAATAATAGTAAATTGAATTAAAATAAGAAATTTATTGAATAAGTGTGATAAATAGATTTAATTAGAATAAAAGGTGAATAAATAGAATTTAACTAAAACCCATTAAGCTAAATTAGAAATGGGTTGTATTAATGGTCCAAGCATAAAAGAAGGGCCCTAATGAGAAGAGCCCATCTTGGGATGGGAAATAATTAGCTAAATTCATACCTAAAAATAGTAATAAATAGAAAAGGGTTAAGATAATCATTAAATAACTCATAATTATCCAAAAAATGAGTCTTCATCCCATCCTAAACCCATTAGCCATGAAATTAGATCTCTGCCAAGCCAATTGAAAGATAAATGCTAGAATATGGAGAGATAAATGTGAGAATTCAGAGTTAATTAGTAAATAAATTAAATAAGGGTAAGATAAATACTAGAAAGGGTTATAAATATCCTAAAAAGAGTTCTAATCCTATCCCAAACTATTACCCACGAATTTATACTTCTCCCTAAGCCTATTAAGTAGATAAAGGCAAGAAATTGGGTGATAAATGTAGAAATTAAGAGTTTGAAGGGAAAGATAAGTTTTAAGAAAGAAGGACTCTTACACAACCTAATAGACCTCTAATTCGTATCTAACAAGCCCCATTACGATGTTGGAGCTTTGGAGCACGAGGGAAGGAGGCTAAGGACGAGGAGCAAGGAGAAGAAGGAGGCTTGGAGTAAGAAGAACTTGGAAATTCGTCACCCCCAAACCCTAGGATCTTTATAGCGTAAAAAGGTAGGCGATCTCTCAAGTACAAATCGTGTAAATTTAACCCTAGTTAGCCCACATGATCCTCTTTGAAAGCCCTATGATTTCCCTATTTTCTGTGACTCCATGAAGGAGTATTAAATGTATCAATCCCTATCATCATCTTGCACCCGAACCTACATCTTGCTTTCAATCCATGCATGTACATGATCCCATGCCATGCAAATATTCTCATAAATACTACATGTTGTTAGATTTCAAATGCCCCTATTTTCCTTAATTTCCATCATGTATTCGTTGCTAATTAAATCATTCTTCCATGATTGTACATGTTTAGGTTATCGAAATGTAACATTGTTAAAGCATGCACAAACCTTGTTAGTTTCCTAATTACTCATGCATGTGGATAGATCTATGAGTTTACTTTCATTAAAAACTAGTTTCACAATTTTTGGATGACCGTGCATTTTATATGATTTTAGAAGAGCTTGGTATCAAGCAAGGGAGGGTAGGACCTAGATCAGAAAAGGGCTAAACCCCTTTTTTGGGTCGGGCCACCTCTTTGAAGTCGTGACGGTTCGGCCCATCATGACCTCAAAGGGGTCGCGGCCAGCCGGACCATCGCAATCTGAATGCGACGGCCCGAGCAGTCGCGTTCTCATCCCTCGAACCGGGCCAGGGCGGCTGGTTCGGTTGACGCGCCAAGCCGCTCCGTCGCGACATGAATCGTGACGGGCAACTCGTCGCGTTCTCAGCGCCGGTTCGACTGTCGCGTCAGGCTGTCCCGTCGCGACCTGAATCACGAGGGGGTGGTTTGAAGATTTCTGTCAGAACCCAATTTTGCATATATACCCCTGCTCAAATTGCTATTAGCCATTATTTAGCCTTAATTGAACATTGTTATTAACATTCCGACCCGATTAACCATTAATGGGCAATATTTATGTAATTTCCATTAATTAAAAGCCAAATACACGATTTATCATACTCTGATAATTTCTTTTCTCGTGCACACACTAAACATTGTTATTGCCACGAGACTTTATTAAAATACCCAATAATATATATGGTAATTACTAAGTGTAATTAATTCACTTAAATTCTCTATTTTATTATTTACACTTATCTTCATTTTACTCACGCACTTATACGTCGTACTGCTTCCCTCTGCCTTCGAACACTCGAGGCACGACGGACACTTGTTTTCTACACATTTCTTGACATGGACCACCTCTCCACCGGGAAGACTCCTGACTGGACCAAGGAATCCTTGTCAAGGCCTCTGTAAGTCTTCTTGGCTTTGACGCACGTCCTTAGCTGACGAGCTGGTTGTACCCTTAAAACCCGTTACACCCCTAGGATCAGTACGATCCAAACGGCCATAGTGTTCTCTCTTATCTTGTGATCATATAGGACCATCTAGCTCGTATTTGTAGCACGACTAGTGGGTGGATGTGACTTCTACCAGACTGCCGGTACTAGACTTGGTGCTATGCAACTATTACTATCGTGGTTTAACGTTGTTTTACGCTTATACCCTTATCTCATCTACATCATCGTTACTCTCATCTGTTCACTTTTACTCTATACTCTCATCTATTTCGTCAATTACTCTCATCTCTTCTTGGTACTCTATGGCCATACAATTGATTGTCTAAGATAACAAACAGTACTATATGCCAGTGCAATAGGGCCGTCAGGTCCTGGGGGAGCGCCCGAAGAGTGCTATTTTCTCACGAGAGTAACATGATCAGGATGTGTACGGCATGCATCCAACACCATTTAATAACAATCACAATTTAATCTATGACAATCAATATATGAATCACTATGCTATCGTTCTCTAGATTGACAAGATGCTCGACCAGATGTGCTATCTCTACTAGTGCACTGTTGTGCAAACATAATACACTATTTCGCTACATGCCCAATTCTTTATCAAACTAGTTTTGCAATATTTCGTTTGAAAGTTTTACCGTTCTCTTGCCATCATGTTCTATTACTCTCTTGGCTATATTTGATTGCTCTCTTTAGTTATCCTGCTTTATAAGACATTAATATCTAAAGCAAGTTTGTTTACATGAGATATTAAGTCCTACTGAGCGTTATCGCTCACCCTGCGTTTTTGTTATATGTGTTTCAGGTAAGTCGGTTGATGACCCTACACTCACCAACGGGAATGGACTGGAGTGATGAGCGACCAGGAGTCATAGCGATGAAATGTCCTTAGTACCTTAGAGATTAGTTAGATATTTGCTTATTATCCTATCCAATGTAATTAGTCATTGAGCCCTATGTTTTGGCTCGGAATTAGTGGATGTAATAGTTTAGATGATTATCAACAAATTGAGGAGTTTATTGCAATTATTGTTCATTTAGATGCTCTGATATTTGCGACTGTATGCGCAATTTACTTTTTTTTTGGTAACGAGGAAATCCCGCCCCGTGTGGTTTTGTGGGCTCAGGGATTGGTATTCGTTAACTCTAAGGTCATGACTTGGAAGCTCCTACTTTCCTTGTACCCGTATTGCCCTTACCCCACTTGACCGGAAACACCCTAGATCTACACACCTCGAGGATTGCATGTAAATCAGGTAACCCCCCCCCCAGGAATCGAACTCGGGACCTCTTGCTTTTAAGCAAGAGTTCTAACCGATCGACCCAACTGGGGTCCTCTGTATGCGCAATTTACGTTACCATACATGATGTTCATGCCTTCCCGATTTATTCCGCTGTTAAATTGGCGGGGGATATGACACCTGATGATTGGAGGTCCGAACCAGGATAAAATTTCTGTTACATGTGTGATTGCCTTTATCTTTATTTCCGCTGCTACTAACTTTAACCTCTATGTTTAGTGTTTCTAAAATTGTTTGTTACAAAAAATTTTAAAGACGAATTTTTTCAATCCATTCACCCCCCTCTGGACTTGCACTTTGGTCAGCACAAGATTCATACATTCAACTCTAAGTCAATAAAATAGATTTTTATTACGATGATGATGATATTAATAATGGCTGATAATGGAACATAGAGAGTTTTAATTATTAGAATGGATAGTTTTATTAACAGCAATCTTAACATTTCTATTAACGATAGATGTCAAGCTATTGCTCTAATTGTATTATTATACTAATTTTAGCAAAAATACATACATACATTTATACATATATATCTCAGGAGTACATCGAATTTTCATTCATACTCTTAAAATTTTGACGTAAATTCATATATCCCATATCTGATATTTGAGATGACGAATATATCTCACATTTTAAAATCCTGTCAAAATTTTTTATTTGTTGATTTCTTTTTTGGTTGTTAGATAAAAATATTTTCCTCTGATTTGTTAGATTACTATAAATATTAATATTATAGGAAATTATTTAAAATTAGGTAAGAGATCAGGCATAATATGTGTAAAAAACGCTATTAATAAGCCTCCAATTCGTTGCGCCAAAAACCACTTCCGGCTTTCCGCTTCTCTGTTTGTCTGCAACCCATTTCCTCCCCGTCCTCCCTCCAACCCCCTCCTCCCCCGAAACCCCCCACCCCTCCTCTCCTCCCTCCATCGCTTCTTCTCTACCTCTTCCTCTCTCCCGCAGCGTCCCCTCCCTTGGCCGGTCGTTTGCTTTTCTCCTCGTTCTGCTCTACAGGTAAGTAGAAACCTCCATTTCCCTATAAATTTTAGCTCCAACACGTTGTTATGAAATTTGATCCATTTTTGAGTCTCGAGCGTGATTCAGATCTGCCGTCGTTCTTGATTATGGGGAAACAGAGTGGAATTTTTGGTTCCAGCATGAGTTTTTACCGCACGGGAAGGGTGCTGCCGCCGGGGCAGGGGGCGTCCGGCCGGGGAGGGTCAGCGGGCGCGCAGGGGTGGGGGTGGTGGGGTGGTCCGGCGGGTCAGAGTGTGCGCAGGGAGCGCGCAGAGGGTCCAGCCGGGGCAGGGGGCGTCCGCACGGGACGGGGCAGGGAGCGCGCAGAGTGGATGGGGGAGTCCGGCCGAGCAGGTTGGGGTTGGGGGGCGGGTGGGGGGGGGGGGGGAGCTTGTTGTGCGCTACTTCAACGACCTGCAGGGTGACACCTGCAACAACGAGCGCGTCTACAAGCTCTCCCTGCCAAGCCTCTCCGACGGCGGCATCATCTCTCCCTACCTCTCCAACTGCACCAACCTGCAGTCTGTACACCTGTCCTCGAACGCCCTCGACGGGCCCATTCCTCCCGACCTCCAGTCCATCGTTAAACGTCGCAGTCCTCAGGCTCAAAGCCTCTCTGCCAACGGCCAACAGCCTCGGAAGGAAGGCGCAATGTTACGCACGAATCTAGAGTGCTATACCATTTCTTACTGGGTGAACAGGAAGTAGATTTGCTGTCGAATGTCAAATAAAGTAGAATGACATTATCTGCTAAATTTACTTCTCTTGTCTCGTTGTTCATATGAAATATTCTTTTCTTCCTTCTGTGGAATCAGACCATCTGTTTTCTGTGTAAAAGTAGAGCAGTAAATCATGGTCTCACTTAATCATCAGGATATAGATGTCATGTGCAATGTTAAATTGAGCGGTGCCATATTTATCTTGCAATATGCAGTCCACTTGCATTATTCATATTTCATTTTTTTTCACTTCACTGGAATCAGATAGCTTTGACAATCGAGAGTGTGTTTTTACCATTTAAAGAAGATGCACAAGACAAATCGTCCAAAACAAGGTGAGCAACCTGCTCTAGTTAAAAAAGGTTTCTTCTAACATTAGTCGAAAACAAGGATGATCGTCATTAGTTTCGGCACTTATTGCATTACTCAGCCAAGCATATTGTAGTTTGTTCATCTTTCAATCATCTCTGGAGATAAGATATAAGATATATTACTTTCATTTACTTAGTATTTTGATGTTGTTCAATTGATAGCTTGTCTTTGGAAATAACAAGTTGTAATGCCTGCCATATACTGCAATTGCACTTCACCAGTTCCACTGTACAAACGGAACAAATGCATAGGCATCCTTTTACAAACTTCCAGTTTTTGACTTCTTGCAGCTTTTAAGAAAGCTTGCTCACCACAGGTGTAAGTCAGACATATGTTGATGAACATTCACTAATTGTCATTTTTATGAAGAATCTTATTTGCATATGTCGGACCGATGTATGCTTCTTTTTAAGTCAAGATAGTTGAATCCGGAGCTTTTTACCCCTTTTCTTAATTTTTGCTTCTCTTATTTTCACTATTTTTTCTACTTTGGCATTATTTTATTCTTATCTGTTCACCCATGCCTCTGGAGCATGGCTTTAGAACCATCACCAACTTCAAAACCTGTCCCCCAATTGTGTAGTTTCTAGTTCATGTTGGTTTTGTTGTTTTCCAAGAAGTATTAAAACATATTTTAAGAGGAATTTACCTCACCCAGTTCCTTCTGGTTTCTGCAAGTTTCAGCCACTCTGAGTACAAAACAAGCAAAGCAAGGTTGCTGCTGACTGGCTCTGATCTTTGCAGCGAGTGTGTAAACTGCCTGTTCTAAACAAAACTATGGAGTTCATGTCCTTGTTCCAAGATTTTGTGCTTCTTTACCATTTCTATATATTGAAAACCTTATGGTATATCTGCCTCATTCCCTTGAAAGCTTGTATAGGAAAAGAAGAAAAAACATTTGCATGGAGGTTGATCTGGTCCTAGAAAACAGTAAAAGGTTCTAAAGCTTTTCTGCTACATACAAGTATGGTATGTAATCTTCCATAATCTCTCAAGCTACCTCGAGAATCTCTGACTTGAACTTTCTGAGAACCTAAATGCCCAAAACACATAGCTAAGATACGTAAAGTTCAAGAAACATTGTACGGCTATCATGTGGTCGGATTGTCTAGTTTGCTTTTATCTCATCCAAGCTTAAGTATTTGAAACACCATTATTCCCTGCAGCCCTCACCAATGATTATATTATGAAGACAGAGAGCAGGAATGGATCAATGTCACACTAGTATCATTTTCAAAATTCAGTTGTTGATCTGACACAGCCCTTAATCCACAATCCAAAGATGAAAAGTAGGAGAAGAGAAGATGATGATGAAGAAGAAAAGAAGAAGAAGATAGGAAGGAGAGTCTGCTAAGCATGGTCAGCCTACCCATTCCACTTCCAAGCTGGGAGGATCAGAGAACTTGCTACCATTCCCAATCTCCCAATATTATTTTGATATCTTTCTGAGATCTTGTCTTCACACCTTCCAAGACATAGCCGAAGTGCAAGATGACATTCGTTCCATGCAAGTGTCCTAAATTTTGAGATGTCTTTCAGTTGCCAGTTTTTCTGGATTCTGTCTCCTATTTGAATCCACCTGCACAAGAAGACTTCTCCATATCCTAGCCAAGATCTCTCCATGTCACTGTGGTGCTCATATGCCTGTGCCATCTTCCCTAGGATGCCTATTTTCTCCCCTATCATGACCTCTTTCACCTAATCTGGCCCAAAAACATGTTCACCTCCTGTGCTGGAAGGATCCCTGTGGACAATGGACATAATCTGTTAGATTCCCCAGTTAACACTGTTTCTTCTTGTGTTCTTGTTATCATCTCTATCATCACATCTTCTGGTTGACAATGGCCAATGAGGCTGGTAGACTAAGTGTATGAACACTTCCAAACAACCCCCCCCCCCCCCACCCCCCCCCCCCCCCCCAAAAAAAAAGAAGAAAAAAAAAACTAAATAGAGACAGAAACAAAATGAAAAGAGACAAGTAACAAAATCTCTATACACACTGCTTACATGCCTCCTCACTGTATAACAACTTCTTTTGCCTCATCCCAGTCACCAGTGACAGATGCTGTTTTTGTGGACTCCATTCCTGTGACGTCCTTCAGATATCACCCTTTCCACCGTTAGCTTACTTTCACCTCTAAGTTTATCATCCTTTGATGAACCAAAAACATTGGAACTGCCATCATCTGCTGCCTGTCATAGTGCACCCATCTTCACAACCTACTCAGAGGACAGGGGATACTGGTACAGTACCTGATGCTCTGACAAGATTCCGACTCTCAGCCTTACATCACCTAGCCCTTTTGTGCATGAGTCAATTCATAGTAATTTGAGGGAATTTCTCATGGATCAATTGGTTATGCTCTCCCTATTTGTCAATGAAGTTTAACTATACTTGCATCCAAAACTTATGTGATATCTTATTTAGCTTATATAAGTGCCTTTCTCCATGTCAATGAATGCATTACTGATTTGTGCTTTCTGAAGTTTGAAGAAAACTTTTCTATTCATTGCTATAGATTGGAATCACACATGCACATACACATTTTTTAATCTTAATCTGGGGATCCAGATGTAACTCTCATGTGATCTCTGTTTACTATTAGGGTTCGTGTGCGATGGAACGAGGCTAACTTGAATGAAATTGAGATAAACAAACCAGTTAGGCAGAAAATCACTGAGCCCAAGACACCATACCACCCTATGATGGATGAGGATGGTATGACACAGTTTATTGTTTGTTGACATGGCCACTGATTTCCATCTGGATGAAGCTACCTTCAGTACTCCTGGTAGATCTTAACTGGATAAATTTAACCCTTTCAGGCTCTGTTTCACCCATACGAGATTTCAATGGATGCATCGGTGATGTTGCACATGCAGAGGCTATACGAAATGCGCTCAGTGATGTTGCTTCGTCCAGTAAAACAAATTCCAGGACGAATGGGAGCTGGACATCTTCTGAAGATGAGGCAGAGTCTATGGAACAAGATGAAGGTTGTTGGTACATTTTATGGCTTACTGAGTGGAGCCAGATTATTAATATGCTTTTCATACTTGCTCCAAGTTCTCCTGCAAATTTTTTGAGATTGAAGGTGTTGCAACAAGAAACATTCACCCGTTTCGGTGAATAGCAGTTTTTGTAAGAACCATGGTGGGATAATTTCATATATACCCCTGCTATTTTTTATTACAACTATATCTCGCTTTCCTGTATACAATCCTACAAACCCCTGCTAGGTCATCTTATGATTAACTTCCATCGATGGATGTTGGTATCGAGGAGCATATTTCTTTACGACCATTAAATTTAATGGGATACTTCTAACACTTAGCAAAATGACAAAAATATCCTCTACTGCACCCCATCACACATGCTCTCGCGCTCACACACACAGTTATGTGAGGAGACGACATGTATATTTGGAACTAAGATGAGCTAGCCAAGATTTGTAGGATTATAGACAGTAAGTGGAGTATATTTGTAATAAAAAAATAGCAGGGGTATCTATGGAATTACCCAACCATTATTGTTTGCAAAATTTCAGATTTACTATTATTAAAATAAAAATTATTGATTTATGACTGCATTTGCATTTAAACTTATATTGTTAAAAGTTCAAATAACTTGCAAGAAGACCTTAAATGGACTTTCTGCACATGCTGGTGATGATCCTTCTGCATAAAAAGAAAATGGTGTATAAAGACCATTTTATGGTATTTTACACATTAGGCATTTCTAATGATATGTGTAAACACAAATACAACACTGATGGAACTGCAATTTTCATTTTGAAAATGGTTTATATGTGAAACCCCTAATGTTTTCATTGAACACGTTCATGAAAATGTTTGAAACATTTATCAATGATACCTGTTTTTATGGGTATTCCAAGTGTGACTTTTAGGTGACTTGTTTGTAAGGCGTGTGCATAGACTGAATTTTATTGGTGTGTGTATTTTGTAAGTTTTCGCTAATACCCTTTGGTAGACTGATTCATGTTTTATAGCTTATTTTATTGAATGCCTGTCAAGCACATTGATACGATTTTATTGTCTTACACTCGGAGGGATTCCAATTCTCTAGAATTTGCTTAATTCAGGATCTCCTATATTTTTTCCATATTTTTCTTCAATTTTGAATCTGCAACATCCATCTGGAGAACTTTTGTTGCACTGGTATAAGAAACATTGTGAAACGTTCCAGTCAGCAGAAGCGAGTGCATTCTGCTCTAACATCTCCACCTCAAGTTTATGATGCTGTGTAACGTACTGATTGCTTTGTATATACCCTTCCCATTCTCACTTTTCTCTGGTCCCTGATTCATTTTGGGAAGTATTGTATTGTGTGAAAGCCCCACGGTTAACAATCATCAGGTCATGCATGTCTAACAGTTATCTACTTCGTAATTGAGTTTCCTTGGCGTAGTTGGTAATGTTTCTTTTGATTGTAAAAGTACTTGAGCTGCATGCAATAACACTCGTGTTCTTACTCTGATTCTGAAGTTGAGGTTTGTTTGCATTACTTCTCTTGTATTCCCTTCAGATTCGGAGACAGAGAGGCAGCAACTGAGCTTTAGAGAACACAGAAGGGCTCATTACGATGAATTCAGAAAGGTGAAAGAACTTCTGGGCAAAGGGACACTTCCAGATGATGACGAGACCGATGTTGACAAAGGACCAGGGAAGAACAAGGGTCTGTGCAATTCAACATCGTCCGTTACCAGCGGCGTTCAGGGTATAGAGCTGGAGGAAGTTGAAAAGCCTCCAGAGGAGCATCCTGGTGAAGTCTGAAACATAAGCTTCTACTTGAAAATTTTTATGTGTGTTTATAACAAGGAGAGAGCTTCTGGCCCTCGCTTCTCTCTGTTTCTTTCATGCCTGAGAGTGTTTTTTTTTTTTTTTTTTGCTTCTCACTCTTTTTGATGGTTTTATACTGCAAAAATGTCTTGCAAGAATATGCCATCTTCCTTCGAAGCTTGCTTTCCCGTTAAATAGATAGATGGATCTGCAGCTCCTAGATTTTGTTTCTTTTCCAATCAACTCAACTGGCTTCCCTGATGGCTGAATCAGTAGTTTCAGCCAGCTGAATTTCATGAATGAGATACTTGGGGACGCCCTTAAAAAGGGCAGATTTCATGGATAAAATTCCCAAGGAGTTGAAATGACTTGAAAGGTGTTTCCAAATGGAAGAAATCTCGATCTTGGAATTCTTTCAGAAAGGTGGTAGGGTGATGAAACGAAAGTTCATCTGTAATATAATCCTGCGTTATTGGAGGTCACATGGAAATCTGACATGTTCAATGTTCGGAGGGTTGATGCACCTGGATAAGGATGGGAATGCTTGCCAGTTTAGTGAGCAATATAGTGCAATGCTTAAACTTGTCTTGATGTTGTCCAGATCAGAAACCTATTGGTTCGATTTTTCTCAAGTAGATGGATATTTATAATCAATGAACGACATATTTACAAGTAATCTCGTGGCTGTTTCCTCAAACTTGCACTCTCTCTCTCTCTATGCCTTTCTTTTGCTTATAAGATTATCCGTTTGCATACTTATAACCAATAATTTATTAGATAAGTTGTGACATTGAAACATCCTTTTTCTATATTCTAAACCCTTCGACATCCTTAGGTAAACTTCATCTCATTAACGTATCTAAGTATCTAACTTAAACATTGGTCGAACTGTTCAGTATTGACAATGCACTCGTTTCATCGCGATTAATATTATATATATATATATATATATATATATATATAATATAGATAAAATCAATTTCATTGATCAAAATGAACTCTCTCAAAATGGCGTGTAGAACTGATGGATGATATTAATAAAAGAACCACAGGAAGGCAGGAAATTTCCAAGTTTTGTGCTGAGTTCTCTTGCACCAAGTTAATCATATGGCACGCGCTGCGCACTGGCTCATCATGAAGGTAGACCAACATTTGTTGGGCTTATCGGCTCGTTGTGGTTTGATATCCAACAAGATAAGTGATCCACTTGTATTGGGCCTAACCGCTTGATAGCCCCTAAGAATCTAGTTATAGGTAGACCAAAAATTGTCCAGTGAGATTATTGGAACTATTATTATTTTTGTCCAGTGGAGTCATTCAGTCCAGATCTAGTGGAGTCATTGGTTAATTTAGATCTAAGTTCTGAAATAAATTAAAATAATTTAGAAAATCTAGTAGGGCCACAAGACCCCCTTGAACCCTACTTGGATCCCAAGCATGAATGCGCAGCAGGATCTGCTGGGTTTACATGACTTTATATTTGATGATTGTTTTTTATGATGAACAATTGATAAGCAATACTTGATGTACACTTCATGAACCATGCAAACACATGTTCAACTTGATCATTTAAATGTTCATGTTATCTCACTAACAATGGATTTGCATGTAGGTGAGATTGCACAAAAGACAATATGTTAAAACAAGAGCAAAAAGGTCAAGCAAAGCTCAAAAGACAAGCACATGTCGATAGCTTCTCAGCTGTCTGTCGAGAGATAACTACAGACAGAACACACCAGGTTCTGGACATAGCCATCTGTCGACTGTCG
Source organism: Colocasia esculenta (assembly GCA_014218235.1). Taxonomy (NCBI): domain Eukaryota; kingdom Viridiplantae; phylum Streptophyta; class Magnoliopsida; order Alismatales; family Araceae; genus Colocasia; species Colocasia esculenta. Next base: position 21,439,657 of record CM024754.1, on the reverse strand, counting down.
ACAGCTACCTACAGGAAAACCCTTTCCAGAAGTTCAGAGATCTGTCTAATGCAAATCTGTCTCTAGCTGTCGACAGATGATCTAAGGCCTGTCGACAGACGTAAATAGAATCTCAATACGAGATCTCCTTATGTTTCCTATGTGGGTGTTTCCTTGTTCCACGACTCTCTATACTTGAACACCCATATAAAAGGAACTCTTTGGAGTTATTTCGTACACAAGCAGCCACCATCCAATACCCTAAGAAAATCCAAGAGAAGAAGTCTCTCTGCTGCTCTGCTTCAACTTGCCGCCCATAAATCAAGAAAATCCGTCTTCAAGCGTAGGTGAAGTCAGTTCGTCGGTGATTCAAGCTTCTATATCAATCTGAACCTGTCAAGATGAAGTTTGAAGATCAAGATGACCTGTAGAAGAGTTCTACATAAGGATTTGATTCTCCAACTCAGAACCCTTCTAAGTCTCTGTTTTCACTTCTTTGTGTGTGGTTGTGGATCAAGTGATTCTTGTACTTGATCTATGTGGTCTGTGTTGATCTGATCGTGGTTTCACATCAGACAACTCGTGTGTGTGAGTTGTAGTGTTGAACTAGCTCATAAGCAGTGCTTCTGCGTGTGTGTGTGGACGGTGGACGTAGGATACACAAGTTGTGTACTCCGAACCACCTTAAAACCTCGTGTCATGTGGTTTGCACGTCTTTACGTTAGATGTTTAGTAGGCACGCTGTTTTTCACACACGCTAGAACAATTGCTACTCTATCTATCTACAACAAACACATCCAAGTTTAGTTTACACTCTGTTGCAAGTCTCAAAGTTGCGTTTATCATCAAAAGAAGGTGGTAGTAAATTTTTAATTGGTAGTAATCTATTCAACCCCCCTTCTAGATTACCGTATAGTATAATTCTGCAACCTTTCAATTGGTATCAGAGCGAGGTTTCTCTGATTTACTACTGTATTTATTTGATCTTACGATCAGGAGAGTCTCGATCTCATGGAATCTAATAAGGGGTACATGGCCGAAGGACACTCTGTGACCAGGCCACCCTTCTTTGATGGTACTGATTATCCCTATTGGAAAAACCATGCAGGTGTTTCTGAGAGCGCAAAACTTCGAATTGTGGAAGATTGTCAGCAAAGGAGCATACACACTTCCCAAGGACGAAGACACCTGGACGAAGGACCAGATTGCGAAGGGAACTCTCAACTGGAGCGCTCTGAACATGATGCAGTGCGCAGTTCATCCCAAAGAATACTCAAGGGTCTCCACATGCACTTCAGTGAAAGAGATGTGGGACAAACTTGAACTGATTTACGAAGGTACGTCCGAGGTAAGGGAATCAAAAGCAAGCATGCTAATTTCTGAGTATGAAATGTTTAAGATGAACAATGATGAAACCATCTTAGACATGTTTTCAAGGTTCATGCTAAATAAATGGTCTGAAGGGTCTTAAGAAAGAATACTCAGAAAGTGACTTGGTGAGGAAGACTTCGGTCACTTCCATCCTCATGGAACACCAAGGCCACTGTCATTGAGGATTCAAAAGATCTCACAAAGATGAAACTAGATGAACTAATTGGCTCCCTGATGACATATGAAATAAATGTGAAAAGGAAAGAAACTGAAGATAACCCAAAAAGGTTAATCGCCTTAAAAGCCTCCAAGAAAATTTCAGGTTCCAAAAAGGATGTTCAACAGGAAAGTGATGAGCTTGAAACTTCTAGTGATAGTGAGAATGATGACATGGCCATGCTCACTAGAAAATTCAAGAAATTCTCAAATTCAAAAGAAAAGGGTCAGGTAACTCTAAACCTTTTCAAAAGAAAGATTTTTCAAATAAATTTGAGTCTAAAAAAAAATCTGACGTTGTATGCTATGAGTGCAAGAAACAAGGGTATATGAGAGGAGAATGCCCTGAGCTCAAGAAGAAGCTGAAGAAGGAGAAATTCACCTTCAAGAAAGCCAAAGCAATGATGGCTACTTGGAGTGATGAAGATGCAGATGAGGACGAACAAGCTATCTCTGGAGATGAACAAGTTCAATGTCTAATGGCAAGAAGCGACGACTCCAATGAGGTAAATTCTTCTTTTGAAAGTTATACAATTGAAGAATGGGAAGAAGCCTATACAGTCTTATTTGAAAAGTTATGTGAATTTAAGTCTGAAAATAAAGCACTCAAAAAGAAAATCAATTCTCTTGTTCATGGCACTAATAATGATAAACTAATTGCATCCTTGAGCCAGAGATTGAGATGATGAAAATTGATGAGAAAGCTCACTGTGAGGAGATGGACAGTTAAAAATAAAACTGCAAGAAACTCAAAAAGAAAAGGAAGGTCTAATGAACTCCCTTGAATCTCTCTAAAGTGAACATAATAAGTTAAAAGAAAAATTGGAAAAGGCTGAAGAGAACCTTAAAGGAAAATCTGAAGATCTATCAAAGTTTGTTAAGGGAAACAAAATCTTGATGCAATTCTGGGATCTAATGTATTTGTTGCAAAGTATGAGATTGGATTTCAACCTGTAAAACCAAAGGTAATTGGTAAAAATTTGCTAACTTCCTTTGCTGAGTCTAGCCCAAGCACAAGTAAGCAATTCACCTCAAAGATCAACAAGACTCAAGCCAAGGGTAAGAAACAGGAACCCAAGAAAAACAATCAGTTGTTATCACAACTAAGAAATCTGTCAATAGCCCTAAAGAGGGTTGTCGACAGGTCTGGAAACAAGATGCCCAAGGAAGTTAACAAGGCAACAAAAGGGTAAAATGCCCATGCATGTTCCCAAGAATAACAAGTCCACTGTTGTGATAAAATCTTCATCATGCAATTTCTGTAAGAAAGTTGGACATAATATAAACAATGCTGGAATAGTCCAAATAAATTGAAAGTCAAACAAGTTTGGATTCCGAACATTTACTATTGGCATGAATGATACATTGGGACCCAAAGTAATTTGGGTACCAAAACCTCTTGTTTGATCTATATATGCAGGAATGCCTAGCAGCCCCAAAATCAAAACAAATGGTACTTGGACAGTGGCTGCTCGAGGCACATGACGGGCGACAAAGGAAAATTCTATTTGCTGGTTGAAAAAGACGGAGGTCAAGTCATCTTTAGAGGTAACAATAAATGCCAGATCATCGGCACAGGTAAGGTCGGTAAGTATGCCTCCAACTCAATTGATAATGTATTGTTGGTTGAGGGCCTTCATCACAATTGCTTAGTATAAGTCAATTGTGTGATAAGGGTCATAACGTTATCTTTGAATCAAAATCATGTCAAATCATTGATAAGGAAACATGAAGTATACAATTTTCTGGAAAAAGGGTGAACAACATTTATTTGGTTGACTTAGATGATCCAGAAAATGAAGACTTGTGTCTTGTGGCAAACAAGTAGGATGAGCTTACGTTGTGGCATCGTAGCTTGGCCATGCAAGTTATAACGTCTTGCACAAGATCATGAGGCTTAAACTGGTAAATGGACTTCCTGAAAACAAGAATGAAGTTTTTGTGATGCATGTGCATAGGGCAAACAAATCCGAAAATCCTTCAAATCAAAAGCACCGGTAAGCACTTCTAAACCTTATGAATTGTTGCACATGGACCTTTTTAGACCTACTAGAACACTGAGTCTCAATGGAAAACGATTTGGTTTTGTCATTGTAGACGATTTTTCCAGGTTCACTTGGGTAAAATTTCTGGCTCACAAAAATGAAGCACTAAAAATTTGAAGAATTCTTTAATAAAATTGAGTATGGAAATGTTAATAAGATATGCTCAATACACACTGATCACGGGGGAGAGTTTGACAACAACTCATTTTCTGATTTTTGCAGGCGAACACCTATTCTCCTCCCCGAGAACTCTGGAGCAAAATGGTGTAGTGGAGAGAAAGAACATAACCTTGGTGGAAATGGCTCGAACCCTTCTAGTCGAAAGTCAGCTTGCAAGGACCTTTTGGGCAGAAGCAGTAAACACCTCATGTTACATCCTTAACAGAGCCATGGTAAGACCTGTGATAAAGAAAACTCCCTACGAACTTCTAAAAGGTAAGAAACCCAGTATTGGGTATTTCAGAGTTTTTGGATCAAAAGTCTTTATTCATAATAATGATAAAGTTGACTTGGATAAGTTCGAAGCCAAAAGTTATCAAGGTATTTTTCTGGGATACTTAGAACACTCTAGAGCATATAGGGTGTTTAATCTTAAATCTCGAACAGTGGAAGAAACTCCACATGTTGTTTTTAATGAGTATCTAGCAAAGCCTAACAATTCAATTACTTACAGGTTTGAGGATGGAGATGAAGGAATAACACTTGGGGACCTATAAATGAAAGCAAAAGAAAATCCTAAAGCAGTTTCCAAGACTAAAAGTGGATATCTTCGCAGGTACAATGATGAAGATGACATAAATCTGTTCAGAAATCAAGATGATGAACCTGAACAAAATCCACAAGAGGAAGAGCCTCAAGTTGAAACTCCTCAAGTACACCCTCCTCCAGAACAACCTCCTCAAGTCCAAGATCAACCCGGACCTTCAACAGTGACAAATGTCAGGTATTCTAAAGATCATCCACTTGATAACATCATAGTAGATATGAATGAAAAAGTTCAAACTAGGTCTCAAGTTAGACAAATAGTTGAACATGATCATCTAGCCTTTGTCTCTCAAGTGGAACCCAAAAATGTTGAAGAAGCTTTAAAAGAAAATTCATGGATTGATGCTATGCATAAGGAGCTTGGGCAACTTCAAAGAAATAATGTCTGCAGTCTAGTTCCTAGAACCCCTGAAATTTCTGTCATAGGAACAAGATGGGTCTTTAGGAATAAGCTAAATGAAGAGGGCAAATTGGTGAGAAATAAGGCTAGACAAGTAGCAAAAGGATACAATCAAGAATTTGATGTGGACTTTGAAGAATCCTTAGCTCCTGTAGCTAGGCTAGAAGCAGTTAGGATCTTGTTAGCATATGCATGCTCAAACAAGTTCAAACTTTTTCAAATGGATGTTAAAACTGCCTTCTTGAATGGATACATCAAAGAGGAAGTCTATGTCTCTCAACCACCTGGTTTTGAGGATATGATAAACCTAACCATGTATATAAATTGCACAAAGCTCGCTATGGATTGAAACAGGCACCCAGCACTTGGTACGACAGACTAAGCACTTTTCTGGTAAGCAAAAACTACTCACGAGGTAAAGTAGACCAAACTCTCTTTACTAAGAAAGTTCGCAATCACATTATTGTTGTTCAAGTCTATGTAGACGATATCATATTGGTTCTACTAACCCATCACTGTGTGAGGAATTTTCAAATCATATGTAGAGTGAATTTGAGATGAGTTTAATGGGGGAGCTTCAATTTTTTCTTGGTCTGCAGGTAAAGCAACTAGAAGATGGATTTTTCATCAACCAGAAAAATATGTCAAGGAGTTACTGAAAAGGTTTAACTTTGAACAAGCTAAGCCTGCTTCAACACCAATAAGCACAAGCTTGAAATTGGACAATGATGAGACAGGTAAACCGGTAGATGCAAAGCACTTCCGAGGTATGATTGGTTCACTCCATTATCTTATTGCAAGTAGACCGGACATACAATTTAGTGTTTACCTTTGTGCTAGATATCAATCTAGTCCAAAGGAAAGCCATTTGATTGCAGTTAAGAGAATATTCAAATATCTCTCAGGTACACATGCCTTGGGTCTTTGGTATCCAGCATGGAGTAGTTTTGATTTGATATCATATTCTGATGCTGATTATGCTGGATGTAAAATTGATAGAAAAAGTACTAGTGGTTATTGCCAACTTCTTGGTGGTTGCGTGGTTTCGTGGGCATCCAAGAAGCAACACTCGGTTGCACTCTCCACTGCAGAAGCAGAATATGTTGCTGCAGGGAGTTGTGCAGCTCAAGTGTTGTGGATCAAAAGTACTTGTCTGACTACAATATTGACATTGGATGCACACCTATCCTATGTGACAACACTAGTGCCATCAATCTTTCAAAGAACCCAGTCCAACACTCTAGGACAAAACACATCGAAATAAGACATCACTTCTTAAAAGATGAGGTAGCCAACAAAACCTTGGAGATTAGCTTGTACCTACTGAAAAATAATTGGCTGATATTTTTACAAAACCACTGGCTGAGGATAGATTCACAACATTGAGAAGAGAATTGGTTTGTGCAAAATGCAATGAAACTCATACCAAATCTTGAGTATATGTTCCTTTTGTGCACCAACTATGTGGTATATCAAATGGTGATTTGTGGAAGAACAAGTTATGCTTGTTCGGAATCTGTCATTATGCGTGAGAAAAAATTCTCCGCCAAGTATCCATAGTTAAGTTGTAAATAAGGGTCATTTACTTTCTATAGGTATTTAGTTTCTTTTCACTTTTCCCTTTCTTTCCTTCTTAAATAAATAGATTTATTTAAAGTCTGTCCTTATTCATGAAATTGTGTGCATTTGATTGCCCAAGCTGTGCAAATGTGTCTTGAAGTACTAGATTGTCTGTGTCCACATGAGCACACACTTTGGGGGAGCAAGTTCAGGTTAGATGACTGACATCTTGAGGGAAATTAATCATCTTTCATACCTACTTTTTCCTCACATGCCATATCTCTTACCTCTTTCATCCTAGCCTTCAATCTGTTCTGCATAAGCAACTGTCGACAGCCCTGCTCCATCCTGTCGATAGATCAGGCTCCACAGACCCTAGTTTTCGCATTCTGTCTGGTTCTGTCGACAGAATCCAACTTTTCTATCAACAGCTAAGCACAGTTTCTGACTTCCCAGAACAACCACTTTTCTGTCTGTGTGCATCTGTCGACATGCTCCTTCTATCTATCGATAGCCACACACATTCCATGTATTTCTTGGATATCTCCCACATTCTCATTGAGCAGGTTCATGCCTTTCAAATAAGGTGTCACTTGGGTGTTTATGCATGTTTTAATCAGTCATACCCACATGATATTAAAGCCATTGTCTGTATCACCATGATTTGGACATACTACTCATGTAAGAGTCTAGGTTGTATCATTCGGAGAATATTGATCTAATAATGGATATCACCTAACTCCTTGCATAACTCTCTTGTAGGCACACACTATTCACAAGTGTCTGGATCAGTCCTATGGTCATTGAAATCTATGTCTAGCATTGATTGTTAACCACATACATTATTTGACCTTGATTTTCAAATAGAACATGATAAAATTAAAAAAGGAGAAAAGCTACCTATATCTCATATCACAATACAATTAAAAAAGTGGGCTCAAGATAGAGCAATGATGTGTATTGCTGAGTAACCGGGGATATGGGCATCACAAATGTCTGTCATCGCGTCAAAAAACTTACTCATTAACTCTGTAGAATGGTATGATGGTTACTCTCATTGAGTAACTGGGGGTAAGGGCACTAGAAATGTCTATCCTCACGTCAAAAGGTGTTCGTGAACCTAATTACCACTTTTCCCATTGCATTTTGTTAAACAAAAATATCACAATAAAAAAAAGGGAATAGTGTGAAGCCTCCACTGTTTGATTAATTCCCCGTCCTTGGTGTCTATGGCTAGCCATCTAAGTAGACATTTTCTTCTTCAACCATTTGACCATCCTTTCTTTGAAATTGTGTTCGTCTACACTAGTTTTTTATTCAATAGGGGTTATGGTAATCTCCTAAGTTTTGGTCAGATGTTCTCGTCATGCTCCCACCTAACACTTTTTGAGCATTATGTTTAAACCATTGAGGATATTAACTTGACTTAATCTCAATGGGTATGACAGTTTAAACTATGTGTCCACCTATTTTACACCTTCAATCATCTTTGGATACACACTGCTCAGCATTTCCTTAACAAATTCCTCGAAAATTCCATTCTGGCACTTTTTTCTGTGTGCGCCTGTCGACAGGCCCCTGGGCATCTGTCGACAACCGGCAGCCACCCTGTTTGGGGAAACCCAACGGGCGCGCCGCTTCGGGGCTGATTTGGTGGGACCCTTGCCTTTTCAAATCCCATCCCAACTCCTTAAAAAGGAACCCACGCCCCTTCTTCCTTCCCTACCACCAAAACCATCCCCAACCCAAAAACCCTCCTTCTCCAGAGCGCAAACCCTACCCCCGTCCCCCTCCTGCTCTCTCTCTTCCGTCTGTATCTCTCTTCCCTGTTGGCCCTTTTTGTACGGCAGCACGTCAGCTAGAGGGGGGGGGGTGAATAGGTTTTTCTGCAATCTAAAATCAAAACGTGAACACTTAAAAGTTTGATTAGTTTAGTGTGATACAGAATAGCAATGCGGAAGCAAACAAACAATCACACAAAAGAGACACAGAAGATTTATCCTGGTTCGGCCCTTCCCACATGGAAGTCCTACGTCCAGTCCCCAAGCAACCTCTTGGGATTTCACTAAACAAGGGTACAGTCCCCCTTAAGGACACTACAACACCCTGGATACCCCACCAGGTCTTCTTCTCTTTCCCGGGCAAGAAGGCGGCCCACTTCTTTTCTAGGCTCAGAAGCAAACCTACTTCTTTTACAGGTTCAGAAGTAAACCTCCTGGAACAAATCCTAGTGTGGTTCAACTAGACACAGACCCCTAGCTGGGTTATCTACTGTATACAGTCCTACAACTGGACAAGATGTCTTTCTTGTAAAAGAAAGAACAGTGCTTGAGAGATCTACAAGAATGGCATCTACCCAAAAGAAACTCTCAGCAAAAACTCTCCCCAAGATTACAATGAGCACAGGGAGAATGGAAGAGAAGAAGGCTTGAAGGCGATGAAGACTTTTGCTTGAAAGCTTCTGTAGATTTTTTTGGCTTGAGCTCTTCTCTCTTTTTCTGAGTGTTTGTGGCGTGAAGGTTCTTCTCACAGTTGTACACTCCTTGAAGGATTTTCAGGAAAGCTCTATCTTTCTTCAGCAATGCTCTATCTTTTATATGAGCAGCTTTAGAATAGATCCGTTGAAGAGATCCGTTGGAGCTCTTCTAGTCGTTGCTGATCTTTCTCTTCATTTGTCTTAATCAGACTTTAGTGGACTTTGAGGTCTGCAAGCATATAAGAGAGTGTTAGCATAAAAGAGTGTTTATAATAACTGTGCATACCACTGTGTTTCTACTAACATGCTGAAAATAGTAGTTCATATCTTTTTGACAAGACTCTGAAAATATGCATGCAGCTTTATTTGTCAGAAGATATTTGACTTTTTATTTAGGCGTCAAACATGTTTGAAATATAAGGCAATCTGTGTTAGAACAGAATCTATGAAGAAATTGTTATGAGCATGACTTATGAAATCGTTATGTGAAGAGTCGTTGCTTATTTGTAAACAAATCATTGTGAGCTACTAAGCAAATCGTTGTGATACTTAATGAATCGTTACAGTGATCAAAAGAAATCGATGTGAGGAACAAATCGTTGTTCTCTCCAAAGAAATCGATGTGATCACTTATGAAATCGTTATGCAAGCAAATCGTTATGATGACAAATCGATGTGAGGGCAATCATTGCACTCACTTATCAAATCGTTACGGGATTCGATTTCTTAACAAATCGTTACGGCCAGTTAGCGAATCGTTGTTTGAAGGGCAAATCGATGTGAGAGCGAATCGATGTTCTCACTTATGAATCGTGGGAGCCTTAGCGAATCATTATGGAAGGAAAATCGATGTGAGAGCGAATCGTTGCGCTTCACTTATCAAATCGCTGCATGATAAATCGATGTTTCACTTAACGAATCGTTACACGATCAAATCGTTGTGTAACTTCTGAAGTCGTTTGTTAGTGAAAATCGATGTGGCACTTAATAGTAATCGATGTATATAAATGAACATCGATTTAGCATTTTAGTGGGCCAAATATTGCATCAATGAAAGACTTAGCTTTGCTATGAGATTGATGCGACACAGATGAAACATGATATTGAATGAGACTTATCATCTGTTAAGGGATTGATGCAACACAGATGAAGCAAAAATATTTATGAGAACCTATATTTTCTTATCTCCGAAATATTTTGTTATCATTTAAATGCATCATATATTTTGTTATCACCAAAATACCAGGATCATAGATAACCATAGAGTGGTTCAACATTCCTTCCTCGCTCCTCTGTACTTCGTTCTTGCCATCTCCATGGCTTCCAAGGTGAAGAAGCTGGTCTCCCGTCGTCGTCCTGCTTCCTCTAAAGCCGGCGAAGGCTCCCGCTGAGCGTCAGACGAAGCATCGGGATGATTGGTTGCCCGAACTCGTGGTTCCTCCTCATCTGAATCTCACATAGGCTAAGGGCTCCTTTACCAAGCTCATATAGCCTCGGTATGTTGATTTCACTTCCTTGGCAGACCTGTTTCTGAACCTCCAACCCCTCTTTGACACCCAGGGCTGGACGATCTTCTCTATCTCATACAGTCTATTCTCCTACTGCCGTCAGTGAATTTTTCACAATCTTGGCTACTCTGAGGACAATGAGTTCACACCTCTGTCAAGGGAACTCCTTTCAACTCTCTGCTAATCTCTTTAGCACAACCCTTCAAATCCCTAACTCTGGGGCTGATATACCCACCCATCACCCATCTGCCTCTGAGTACTATCCCTCATCACCCTCCAACCCATGAGATGGAACCACACAAGAAATTGCTAACCAATTGCTAACTCATGCTAACTTTTCCCCCCTTGAACAGGATGATTCACCATATCTTCACCACCCTCATTGCTCTAAAGCATGGCAGTCGGGAACTCATCACTGAGGTTCATAAATCTCTTTTTACTTCTTCCTCAAGTGCGAGCAGATCAACCTTCAGCCCTCATGCTTGGCTTAATCGTCACTGCTTCTACAACCCAAAGAGTCTATGACATATGCCTGCCCAATCACATCCCTTCTTCGGTTCATTGGCATCAACATCCTGACAGTGAATGTGTTCAGCTCAATTCTCGCAGTAGTTTTGATCTCACTGCTGCACATCGGATGGGGTATAAGCTGGTTGATGGGTTGTCACACGTGAACTCAAGGGTAAGGCACCAACTGCTGCCATGGATGAAGATCTGTAGGATATGAAATGATGGGGATCATGATGAAGAAGCTGATGAAGACTCCCAGTCTGAGCCTCTCGATGCTCCGGAGATGATGTTAGTATTGACGCTAGTGATTATACTGCTGAGCCTTCCATGCGTAATCTTCTAGCACAATTACAGCGTTAGATGTCCATTGGTTTGATAAGCTCCATGCACGTTTGGACACCGTGGATACAGCATTGATGCACTCGCGGATACTCGAGTACAGCTCCAGCTCCGCTTCACTAGGCTATCTACTGAGCTTCGTGACATCCGTCGGCCCTCTGCACTGCTTCGATTGATGATCAGTCGGTCCCCATGTAATTTTAATTATTACATATATTATTTTGATGATTAAACAAAACCAAACAAGTGGTTAACATTATATCTAATGAATATTCATAAGTCTTAAGTACAGGAAAAATACCAAGGTCAAACAAGCAAAAAGGTATGCATTACTTCTCTTAAGCCTTAATCTTCTCAACATGATATTTCTCTAAGTCCACATCGACTTTTGTTTAAAGTCACAATGATTTCATAAGTGCTTTAACGATTTTCTTGTAAGACTGGAAAGTCATGTTGTTCAATCAAATCGATCTTGTACGATTCTGTAAGTCATCGCAACGATTCTTAGAAAGCTTAACGACTTGCCTGTCATAACGATTCTATAAGTCATCGCAATGATTTTTTAGAAGCGTAACGACTACCTGTCATAACGATTCTATAGTCATCGCAACTATTTCTTTAGAACTCGCAACGACTTGCTCGTCGTAACGTTCTATAAGTAATCATAACGATTTCTTTAGAACTCGCAACGACTTGCTTGCCGTAACGATTCTATAAGTATCATAACGATTTCTTTAGCACTCGCAACGACTTGCTCGCCATAACGATTCTATAAGTAATCATAACGATTTATTTAGAACTCGCAACGACTTCTCGCCGTAACGATTCTATAAGTAATCATAATGATTTCTTTAGAACTCGCAACGACTTGCTCGCCATAACGATTTGTTAAGTGTTTCACAACGATTTCTTCAGTGAACACAACAATTTACTTTGTATAATGATTGTTAAGTGTTTCAACGTTTCTTCTCATAACGACTTGGTCAACCTGACTTATATAACGATTTTCATAAGTCATATCGACAATATCTTTACGTCTTATATCGACTTGATATTTAAGAGTTGAATTGTCAAAGTCTTCTCTGTCTTCTGACTGCTGTGCATTAATGAAGATAGAACGTATCTCTGCATGCATGCAGATGATATCTTTCCATTATCGTGCATTCTCTGTCAACATCTTTTAGATCAAACTATTTGACATTGCTATTTGGTGAAAACTCATGTCAACGTTTACTGACAACAACAGAGACAGCCTAGCTATCTACTCTTCTAGCATTTATGTATGCAGGTTCCTAAAGATGTTCTGTCATACAACGTCGGACCATACTGATGCCAGAAGTCATTATCTCTTTGCGCTCAAATGGATAAAAGATTGATTGAAGCTTCTAAATGTCAAGCAGTCTAACGTCTACCAATCTAAGAGACAATAGTTACTTCAAACGGCTGGATTTCAAATGAAGATATTAATAAAGTCAGAAGAACAGAAGAAACATATACAACGCGTGTTTCAAGCATTCAAATTCTTCTGAGAAAGTCAAGAGCCAAGAACCTTACTTTTTTCTCATCACCTAAGCTCTTCGCTCTCTGTGCTGTAATAGATTTGCTAAGAGAGCCCGTGTAGTTTGAGAGTGTGCCTTGTTTAGATCTTTGCTCTCAGCACTAGTTGCTTCAGATCTTGGCTTGTTAAAAGCTTGATCTAGGGGCTTGAATTTCATTCAATTCTCTTTGAGTTGTTGTTCCTTCGGTGTGAAGGAAGACCTGGTGGTATTCAGGGTGTAGTTCCCTTCGGTTGTGAAGGAAGACCTGATGAGGTATCGAGGGGTGTTGTTGTTCCCTTCGGGTGTGAAGGAAGACCACCGAGCTGGTGTTGTAGTGTCCTTAGGGGGACTGTACCCTAGTTAGTGAAATCCTGAGTTGTTCCTCGGGGACTGGACGTAGGACTCCTAAGGAAAGGAGTCCGAACTAGGATAAATCTTGTGTTGTGTGATTGTCTTCTTTGTGTATTGATATTTAAACTAATAGTCACTAACCTCCTTTGAAGAAATCTTGTGTGAATATTGTTTAGTTACAGGTATCTTGTAGATCATTTTAAAGACCCATTCACCCCCCCTCTGGGCTTGTCAACTGGGTGGTAACAAGTGGTATCAAAGCGAGTCTCTTCGACAAAGAAAGGATCCAACGATCTGAAGAGTAAAGATCCATGGCAGCCCAAACAACATTGAAGGTCAGTCTGTCAACCGACCCCCTCTCTTCGATGGTGAAGATTATCCTTATTGGAAAACTAGAATGGAGTACTTCTACAAGGCCACGACTATCAGATTTTCCATAATAGAAGAAGGTGACCTCCTAGTCACAATTGAGAAAGCTCAATGGACAGATGATGACAGAAAGAAGATCTCCTTGAATTGCAAAGCAAAAGAGCATCTTATGCTGTGCTCTAAGTAAAAAGGAGTTCAACAGAGTTTCAGCTGCAAACTCAATGGAAATGTGAGAAAAGCCTCAGAATCACTTATGAAGGAACAAATAAGGTAAAAGAAACAAAATTGACATTCTTGTCACTCAGTATGAGAGATTTCAGATGCAATCAGGTGAGTCCATTACCCAAATGTTTAGTAGATTCACAGATATTACAAATGGGCTAGTTGGACTAGGAAAGACCTATGAAATGGGAGATATGGTCAGAAAGATTCTCAGATCTTTACCATCCTCATGGACCCCAAAGTAACAGCCATTGAGGAAGCTAATGATCTAAAAAATGTCCTTAGAAAAGCTCATTGGGTCCCTTATGGCCCATGAGATAAACATGGAGAGATTAGGAGAATCCTCCAGCATAAAGAAGCAATCAAATGCGCTTAAAGCTGATGAAGAATTGTCAGAGGAATCACTGGAAAACAGTGAGAACAACAAGGACAGTGACGATGAAGAGCTATGCTATCCAGAAGACTTCAAAAAATTCTAGCCAAAAGAAAAAGTTTCAATCTGGTAGAAGATTCTTCAAAAGAATAAAGAGTTTAAGAAGCCAGAAGGAAAAGATCTGAAGAAAGGAGAACCTACATGCTATGAGTGCAAGAAGCCTCGACACATCAAGGCAGATTGTCCAGCTCAGAAAGATGGACACAAGAAGAAAGATAACTTCAGACGATTCAAGAAATACAAAAAGAAGGCAATGGCAGCCGCGTGGAAAACAGTAGCGACCAGACAGTGAGTCAAACTCCTGCAGCGATGAAGAAGAACCCATTTGGCTTTCATGACAAATACTGAAGATAAGGTAACTTCTGACTCCTCTTTTGATCATGCAATGGTTCAGATTCCGATAGTTTAGAAGAGGCTTTCAATGAACTATATGAAAATATAAAGAAGTAACCAAACTATAAAAGTAAGCAGAAACACATAGTCTGTATAGAAATACAAACTCAGATCTAAAATCAGAAATGAACAATTAGAAAGTCAAATAACTGAACTTAAAAGAAGAAATGAATTGTTATGTGAAGATCTAAAACTAAGAATGAACAAATAACTAAATTAGAAAAACAAGTAAGTTCAGATGAACTGAAAACGAAATCAAAACACTAACAGAAGAAAATATACAGTTATCTAGCACATTAGAAAAATCACCAATGGTAAAAACTCCCTCATATTAAAAGGTGCTAGAAGATCATGTAAGAGAAAATGGATTAGGATACACACCCCCAGATAATGAAGAAACTATAGTTTATCCTAAAATATATCCAACACCAAATTTGTACCTGAACAAGATATAGCATGCAAAGCTGATTTCAAGTATATAGAAAAAGTAACCAAATTATCCTGCGTAGTCACTGCAACAAGTTAGGACATATCTTAACGACATGCCCAACAAGACATAAGAAATGTAATAAAAAGTAAATCAATGATACTAACCCATCAGGACCCAAAAGAATTTGGGACCTAAAACTTGATGTTTTATTTCAGGTTATCCCTGAGCATCCAAATGGTATTTGGATAGTGTTGCTCAAGGCACATGTCAGGAAACCAGAAGTTATTTTCTCATCTCCAAGCTGAAGAAGGAACAGTCACTTATGGAGATAATGGGAAAGGAACAGTGATAGGCAGGGCTCTGTAATACAAAGGAAAAACAGTCATAGAAGATTTGTTATTAGTCAAGAGACTAAAGCACATCTCATCAGCATCAGCCAGCTGTGTGACAGAGGTCATCATATCCAGTTTCAAGAATCCAATTGCAGCATACTAAAGGATGGATCAGTCATCTTTGAAGCAAATAGAGAAATGAACTTATATGTGCTCTATCTTGAGGAACTCAAAGAACAGAATGTCTGTCTGTCAGTAAATAAGGAAAATCTACAGAATATGGCAGACGACTAGGACATGTAGCATAGATGGTATGAGAAAATTGTGAAGAAAAATCTTGTAGAGGTCTGCCAAGGCAGTGCAAAAATGGAAAGTGTATGTGGACCTTAAAGGGAAAGCACACCAAAAGCTCCTTCAAGTCTAAGACCGTAGTAACCACCTCAAAACCCTTAGAGTCTTCATATGGATCTATTTGGGCCAAATGAGGACTACCAGTCTTGGAGGAAAAATTTTGGATTTGTCATAGTCGATGATTACTCAAGATTCACATGTGTGTCATTTCTAGAGCATAAAATGACACATTTGATAACTTTGTCAGTTTCAGCAAAGTTCAGAAGGATCAAAAATCAGGCTTGTTTCTATCCGATCAGATCATGGTGGTGAATTTCAGAACAAAAGTTTGCTAAGTTCTGTGATGATGGAATCAGCATAATATCTCAGCACCAAGAACACCACAGCAAATGGAATTGCTGAGAGAAAGAATAGAACTCTATTGGATATGGCAAGAACAATGTTATCAGAATATGATCGCCAAGGATTTTGGGCTGAAGCAGTCACCAGCAAGCTACATTATCAACAGAGTATGATCAGACCAATCCTAAGAAACTGCATATGAACTGTTCAAGAAAAGAACCAAAGATCAGCCACTTCAGGACATTTAGATGTCCTTGCTTCATCCACAACAATGGAAAAAGACATTGGTAAGTTGGATGCCAAATCAGATGAAGGTATCTTCATGGGGTACACCTCTAAACCCAAAGGCTATAAGTATTTATAAACCCACTTTATAATTGAACAGTCTGTACATTTATTTTTAATAAAACTAACCCTTCCTTAAGAAAGGAAGAAGATAGTGATAATGACGATGCAGATGAGCTGTCCAAGAAACTAAATAATACATCAATTGAGGACAAGGATGATCCACCTCTGGAAGACATGCAACAAAAGGAAATTACACATGAAAATCTTCCAAAGGAATGGAGACACAAGAAAGATCACCCACTCGAAAATATTATTGGTGATCCATCTGTAGGGGTAAGAACAAGAGGTAATGTAATTCCATGTGATTACCTAGCTTTTGTTTCTCAAATAGAGCCGAGGACAGTCAATGAAGCTCTTTCTGATGAATCTTGGATATTAGCCATGCAAGATGAACTAAATCAGTTCAAGAGAAATCAAGTATGGTCACTTGTTCCTAGACCATCGGACCATCCAGTCATTGGCACCAAATGGGTGTTCAGAAATAAACTGGATGAAACTGGTGTAATCCTAAGAAACAAGGCCAGATTGGTAGCTCAAGTCTATTCTCAAGAAGAAGGCATAGATTTTGATGAAACCTATGCACCTGTAGCTAGACTTGAGGCTATTAGATATTACTTGCATATACATCTGCTTTGAATTTAACATTATTTCAAATGGATGTTAAATCTACTTTTTAAATAGTTTTATAAAAGAGGAAGTTTATGTGGAACAACCCTAGGGGTTTTGATGACAAAGAATTTCCAAATCATGTTTTCAAACTTCCCAGGCATATATGGTTAAAGAAAGCATCTAGAGCCTGGTATGAAGGCTTAGTTCTTTTCTTTTAAACCACTGGTTTCAGTAGAGGTCAAGTAGATGCACTCTTTCATAAAGTCAAAGATCAAACACATTCTACTAGTCCAAATTTATGTAGATGATATTATTTTTGGGTCTACTGATGAACCTTTGCAAGTACTTTGAAAAGTTGATGCAGGGAGAATTTGAAATGAGCATGATGGGAGAACTCAATTATTTCCTTGGACTACAAATCGAACAAGGAAAGGAAGGAACTCACATCTGTCAGCAAAGTACACAAAAGAACTCTTGAAGAAATTTGGATTCGATAATACCAAACCACTGCCAACACCAATGTGCTAGATCAAGCAGATCCTAGAGAATCACATTAATTTCTGTAAAAGAATATTCAGATATTTAGCTAGAACTCATGACTTAGGTCTGTGGTATCCAAAATTGTGAAATCAATTTAGTAGGATACTCTGATGCTGACTATGCTGTATGCAATTAGATAGAAAAAGCACCAGTGGTTGTTATCAATTTCTTGCAGGATGTTGATATCCTGGTCTTCAAAGAAACAAAATTCAGTGGCCTGGTCTACAGCTGAAGCTGAGTACGTAGTGCTGGAAGTTGTTGTACACAACTCTTATGGATAAAGCAACAGCTTGAAGATTTCAGATTAAGCATCAAATCTATCCAACTGTTGTGTGACAACACCAGTGCCATTAATCTCACCAAGAATCCATTCAAATTCAAGGACCAAGCATATTGAGGTTATATATCATTTTATTCGTGATCATGTAGTAAATGGTAACATTGAATATCTTTTATTGATACAAATGGTCAGTTAGCAGACATTTCACAAAAGCCTTACCCGAGGAGAGATTCACATATCTTAGAAGGGAATTAGGCATGTGCAATTTGTGAAAAAAGTTTTTTTTAAATTGGCACATTAAATTTCAGAATAAGTAAATTTTCCCTCCATGGCTTTAAGCAAAAGAAATTCAAATTATCTTTGTAACCGCTCTCTCATTGAAGTCGGTTTGAATAGTCAAACTCTTTTGTCTTCTTCTGCCGCCTTTTGGCGCCTCACTTTCCGCAATGCATTAATTTATTCATAAAATCAATGACAGAACGATTCGTATCTCATCGTCTACCTTTTCCCCTTTTTCATCCTGTCGTATGAGCCGATGCCCTAACAACTCATACCTCAACCCTCTGCAAATTTGAACCTTCCTCCTCCTTCCCGCAAAATTTCTTGAGGATTCCTTTTCTTCTCCTTCCGTCCCACCTGAATCCATGGCCGCACCAGTCATCGCCGGCAGTTTGGGTGGCTACAGCGCGAGTTTCTCACTCCTGAGCAGCAGGAGAGGTTTACCTTTGTGATGACGAAGCTCTGTGGCAATAAAGAAGTCGATGTTGCTAATCTGAGGAAAAATGGAATGAGCAGCGTGGTAGAATTGATCAATCAGATGCAGTGGACGGGAGTTACCACCTTTTTCGAGGTTAGTTATCCGGACCTGGTAAAAGCATTCTTCGTTTGTTTGAGAACAGAGGAAGATGGGTCCCTAGTTTCTTCAGTAAAGGGAACCCTGATTAGAATAGACCCTGAGTTGCTGAAGATGTTGTTTGATGTGAAGACTTCCTGGTTTAGTGGGGTTCACATTGTGGACGCCCAAGTGAAAGGTTTGGGAATTGTAGGCCGGGCTTCAAGCTAAGGGATGGCAAGCTTGATATAAATCAACTAACTACTTTCAACCGCCTCCTTCATTTTATTGTATGTCAAATCTTAGTTCCCAGAAGTGCAACATTTTCATCTTGCACAAAGGCCAACTCTGACATGATGTATTGGCCATTCAAATAAGGAGATAAATATGGCCGCAGTGATGATGGAAAGAATGAAATTTGCCAGAGATCAAATTTGGGACACCAAGAGCAAGTTCAATGTGTCCCTGCCCTATGCCCATCTACTTACCAAGATCTTCAAACACTTCGGTGTTGATCTTTCTGGGGCAGTTGTTTTAGAGAAATGGGCCAAGCAATCAGGTCCAGGAACCTGAAGAGGAGTGGCTTCTCTGTGGAAAATGGTGTCTAGTCCAAGGCTTCAGTTGCTGAAGGCGAAGCCATCATAGACGACGCCTCAGTTGTTCATCAGGAAATGGGATCAGCGGATATGATTCCAGAATTGCCAGTGGAGTCAGTTTTAGTTCCAGCAGTTGGAGCAGCAGAATCATCAGGCCCCTCTATAGCAGAAGTTCAGCCTGAAATTGCAGTAGAAGAAGAAAGAGTATCAGTAGCAGCTTCAGAATTTCCAGAAGAATTAGCTCTAATTTTGCAGAGAGGAGAATTGAGGATATTCTCCCAGAGGATATTATTCCAGTTGAGGACCCACTACCCTCAATTTCGTTGCATCTATTCTCTCAGATATTATTGATTCAATTCTTTCACCACTAGTGCTCCAAAAACTAGTGGCAGAGTTGCTGAAGAGGCTGTGGCATCAGGCCACATTGATGTACCAATAGAAGATGTTCCAGTAGAGCTAGAGCACCCTGCTGCTCAGGGTGACTCTGTGATGGCGGATGCTCCATTCAGGGGGAGCAAGTATCAAATGAAGAAGATGCTCCTATTGAGGGGGAGCTATCAAAAGAAGGTTCAGTAGAAGCAACTCCAGTTGTTGATGGTCAGGAGGAAAGGCATAGAGATTCTCCAACTTTGGATGACAGAGAAGGGGAGACTGCAAGCTCCTCTGATTCAGATGATGATCAGCCTCCTCCAGTTTCAGAGGCTGGCAGAAAGAGAACCAGGTGGTGCCTGAAATACCTCTCTTATCAGATACTCCACATGAAAGGCTAATGAAGCAGAAAATAGTGATTAATCTGAAGCATGTGATTGAGAGACTGATGCTCAAGGCACAATCCTGTGCTCCCTCCAATCAGATGTTAGTTCAATCTTCATGAGCCAAGCTTCACTTCAAAGGATATCTCCAACATAAGAAATGCATGAAGTGGTTTAATCAGGAAATGGGCACCATGAATAATTTTCTGAGAGACATTCTCAAGGTGGTTGGAGCTCAAATTCCTTCTCCTCCACCTCCTGCATCCCAGGTTCCAGAGTTAGGGCCATCAGTTCAAGAAGCATGGCCAACAGGGCCAGAAGCAGCAGCAGCACCAGCAGAGGCAGCAGTGAATGAGCAAGGGCCATCTGGGCCAACTGATCAGGTTGAAGGGCCTCCAGGGCCATCTGAGCAAGGGTCAGGGCCATCAGGGCCATTGGAGAGTGAGTCTGTGCAGAAAAAGGCAGAAGAGTCCTTGGCACCCAAGCCCCCAGCTCCCTCTTCTCCCTCTCACACACCTATTCCTCCAACTCCACCCTCTGCTCCTACAGCTCCTCCTGCTCCACAAACTTTCAAGAAGCCCAATCAAGAACATTCTTCTCCTACTCCATTCCTCCTCATTCCACTCATCTCCTACCTCCTCTACTACAATTCCTTCTCCTCCTCCTATACTTGAGGCCTCTCCACATCCTCAGCTGGAGCCTCCTCCTCCTCTTCCTCTGGTCCTTCCCTGGACCATTGATGACCTCCCAACTACTTCCACTCTTTTCTTTATCCTACTCTCCACCCTCTTTCATCACTATCATACCTGAAAGAGCCAACTCAACTCTCCTTTATGGAAAGATAAAGGATGAGTTTGAGGAAGGGATCCTCAGGTCTGTGTTGAAGGTTGGAGAACATGTTCATAGGGCAGACCCTTCTAGTCCTGCCCCCAAGAAGAGGAACTTACTTCTACTTCCTCCCTTTTCTCTGAACCTAAATACCCACCTTTGTGGTTTTCTCTCACAGTGGACAACAAACATAACCCACTGTATAGGGAATACCTTTCCAAAGTTGTTCTTGCCACCATCATTAACCTTCCTTTTCAAAATCTTTAGATCATTTGCACACCATTCTACCCTACACTTCTCTTTCAAAATCCGAAAAGTCCAAAATCTTCTCTCTTGCCCACTCCAAAACTGAAGATCAATGGGGCAAAGGTCACAAGGATCTCCTAAAGAAATTCATTCTTGCCAAATCTGCCAGATTTCCTCCAAGGGACCACTCCCTGACCTTATCTGAGTGGTTCAGGATATATCACCAGAACTTTGGGCACCAACATTCAAAAGGAAATCAAAATGATCAAGCATTTCATGCTATTCAACAACTACAAATATGTTCATAGACTTCTAGAGGTTCAGCTCAGCCAATTCAGAAAGGCCATTTCAGCTCTCACTCTGGATATCTCTCAAACTTCAGATGTTCAGGTAGATTTTGCTACCCTCCAAGTACCTGAAGAGATAGCCCTTCCTCAAATCCACTTTTAGTTATGGAGTCCTTTGTAGGATCCATCATCTTTGAGCGTTTTGCCAGAGTAATGGGCAGAATTAAAGTACAGAAAGGCTGCCTAGTTGCTTTTCCCAGATTCCTCTTTAGGGAATATCACTAGGGGCATGTAAGTGCTGAATTTCTAGCCCCCATTCTATCTGAATGTGAAAGGCTGACATTCTCATAATGGTCCAATTCTCCTCTGTCAGCTCAGCAGCTGTTTGCTCTAAATGAAGCTCAGGCCAGGGAAGACAACCAGCCATTTCTCCAGCTACCTTCCTGGATATAAATTCCATTCATCTTGTTAATGACCCTTTCACAGTCTGGGAGGAAAGATACAAAGTTTATGTGGCTATGCACAAGGCTCTCAGAGACAACCACAACCACTATCCTGTCACCATGGACCAATTCCTCACCTGTGCCAACTTTGGGACTCGTCGATTCCTCAAGATGACCATGGACAAGAATGCATATGCTGATCTTCTCTATCAGCACCTAGATCTTCATCTCAAAAGGATGGCTTCCACCATGGGACCATCCTACTCTTTTCTTTTGGAGTCTTTAAAACTCATTGAAGAGCAGGAAGCACAGGCTTGGGAACCATCTCCCATTTTGCCTCTCTTTTGTCTCCCGCCTTCTATTTACCTGTACCTTCGCAAAGTTAATGACATCTTCTTTGTGTACTCCTATTTTTTTTTTTCTCTCTTTCTTTGTCTCAGATTGTTTTTTTGCTCAATGACAAAAAGGGGGAGAGAAAACTTGCATGTCTGAAATACATTCCAATAATTATAAGGAAGAAATTAGCATGTCATATCTTCAGACTGATTTCAGATTTTTTCATCCATGCTTATTGTTCAGTTTTGTCATCACCAAAACGGGGGAGATTGATGATCTGTCCGTCCCCATGTAATTTTAATTAATTACATATATATAGTTTGATGATTAAAAAAACCAAACAAGAGTTTATCAATTATATCTAATGAATATTTCATAAGTCTTAAGTACAGGAAAAATACCAAGGTCAAACAAGCCAATAAAGGTATGCATTACTTCTCTAAAGCCTTAATCTTCTCAACATGATATTTCTCTAAGTCCACATCGACTTTTGTTTAAAGTCACAACGATTTCATAAGTGCTTTAACGATTTTCTTGTAAGACTGGAAAGTCATGTTGTTTCAATCAAATCGATCTTGTAACGATTCTGTAAGTCATCGCAACAATTTCTTTAGAAAGCTTAACGACTTGCCTGTCATAACGATTCTATAAGTCATCACAACGATTTCTTTAGAAAGCGTAACGACTTGCCTGTCATAACGATTCTATAAGTCATCGCAACGATTTCTTTAGAATCGTAACGACTTGCTCGCCGTAACGATTCTATAAGTATCATAACGATTTCTTTAGAACTCGCAACGACTGCTCGCCGTAACAATTCTAAGTAATCATAACGATTTCTTTAGAACTCGCAACGACTTGCTCGCCATAACAATTTGTTAAGTGTTTCACAACGATTTCTTCAGTGAACACAACAATTTGCTTTGTATAACGATTTGTTAAGTGTTTCACAACGATTTATTCTCATAATGACTTGGTCAAATGACTTTTCATAACGATTTCATAAGTCATATAGACAACATCTTTACGTCATATATCAACTTGATATTTAAAGAGTTGAATTGTCAAAGTCTTCTCTTATCTGTCTGACTGCTGTGCATTAATGAAGACAGACGTATCTCTGCATGCATGCAGATGATATCTTTTCATTATCGTGCATACTCTGTCAACATCTTTTAGATCAAACTATTTGGCATTGCTATTTTTGGTGAAAACTCATGTCACGTTTACTGACAACAAGAGACAGCCCAGCTATTTACTCTTCTAGCATTTAATGTATGCAGGGTCCTAAAGATGTTCTGTCATACAACGCGGACCATACTGATGCCAGAAGTCATTATCTCTTTGCGTGCTCAATGGATAAAAAGATGATTGAAGCTTCTAGATGTCAAGCAGTCTAAGTCTACCAATCTAAGAGACAACAGTTACTTCAAACGGCTGGATTTCAAATGAAGATATAAATACAAGTCAGAAGAACAGAAGAAACATATACAACGCGTGTTCAAGCATTCAAATTCTTCTGAAGAAAGTCAAGAGCCAAGAACCTTACTTTTTCTCATCACCTTCAGCTCTTCGCTCTCTGTGCTGTAATAGATTTTCTAAGAGAGCCCGTGTAGTTCTGAGAGTGTGCCTTGTTTAGATCTTTGCTCTCAGCACTAGTTGCTTCAGATCTTGGCTTGTTAAAAGCTTGATCTAGGGGCTTGAATTTCATTCAATTCTCTTTGAGTTGTTGTTCCCTTCGGGTGTGAAGGAAGACCTAGTGGTATTCAGGGTGTAGTTCCCTTCGGTTGTGAAGGAAGACCTGGTGAGGTATCTAGGGTGTTGTTGTTCCCTTCGGGTGTGAAGGAAGACCAGCCGAGCTGGGTGGTGTAGTGTCCTTAGGGGGACTGTACCCTAGTTAGAGAAATCCTGAGTTGTTCTTCGGGGACTGGTCGTAGGACTCCTAAGGAAAGGAGGTCCGAACCAGGATAAATTTTGTGTTGTGTGATTGTCTTCTTTGTGTATTTGATATTTAAACTAATAGTCACTAACCTCCTTCGAAGAACTTGTGTGAATATTTTAGTTATAGGTATCTTGTAGATCATTTTAAAAGACCCATTCACCCCCCCTGGGGCTTGTCAACTGGGCAAGATGATGCTGCTTAGAGAGTCTAAGTGTCTTTTGTAGTGGGTCATGGTCACAGTGTTGCTGCACTAGTTTGTCTTGTTGTGATGTTCTCTTCTTCTTTTGCAATCTCCTATTACATTATTTCTACTATTGTAACTGTGTGTAATGATTGCCACATCAATGAAATTCACAGTTACTTGTTCTCTTCCTGTGTGATGACGATACTTTTGGGTGTTGTCAAAAGGGATAGAATTCAATTACAACTCAATTGTGTATTAATTGAAAATTTTTGTCATCATCAAAAAGGGGGAGAATGCTGGGTTTACATGACTTTATATTTGATGATTGTTTTTGATGATGAACAATTGATAAGTAATACTTGATGTACACTTCATGAACCATGCAAAAACATGTTCAACTTGATCATTTAAATGTTCACGTTATCTCACTAACAATGGTCTTGCATGTAGGTGAGATTGCACAAAAGACAGTGTGTTAAAAGAAGAGCAAAAAGGTCAAGCAAAGCTCAAAAGACAAGCACATGTCGACAGCTTCTCAGCTGCCTGTCGACAAATAACTACAGACAGAACGCACCAAGTTCTGGACATAGCCATCTGTCGACAGATCCCAGTCGACAGCTACCTACAGGAAACCCTTCCTGGAAGTTCAAAGATCTGTCTAATGCAAATCTGTCTCTAGCTGTCGACAGATGATCTAAGGCCTGTCGACAGACATAAACAGAATCTCAATACGAGATCTCCTTATGTTTCCTATGTGGGTGTTCCTTGTTCCACGACTCTCTATACTTGAACACCATATAAAAGGAACTCTTTGGAGTTAATTTTGTACATAAGCAGCCACCATCTAATACCCTAAGAAATCCAAGAGAAGAAGTCTCTCTGCTGCTCTGCTTCAACCTGCCGCCCAGAAATCAAGAGATCCATCTTCCAAGCGTAGGTGAAGTCAGTTCGTCGGTGTTTCAAGCTTCTATATCAATCTGAACCTATCAAGACGAAGTTTGAAGATCATCCAGATGACCTGTAGAAGAGTTCTACATAAGGATTTGATCTCATCCATCAGAACCTTCTAAGTCTCTGTTTCACTTCTTTGGGTGTGGTTGTGGATCAAGTGATTCTTGTACTTGATCTACGTGGTCTGTGTTGATCTGATCGTGGTTTTACATCAGACAACTCGTGTGTGTGAGTTGTAGTGTTGACTTGTTGAAACCACTCTTTTATTACCCTCATATTTTGGTGCTAACAAAATTATGATTAGATTATTTCATGAATATTTATGATTATTTTATGGCGCACTAAAATGATAAAGTCAATGTCTAATTTCATATACATCGATTTCACTTCAAGTGCCAGAACGATTCGCTTTGTGGCAATAAGATTAAGGATTTGTTAAGAAATCGATCTCACAACGATTTCTTAAGTGGCCATAAACGATTTGTTAAGAAATCGATCTCAGAACAATTCCTTTTGTAGCCATAACGATTTGCTCTCAGAACGATTCGTTAAGTCTCTCATAACGATTGTGAAGAGACCAGAACGATTTGTTCACATCGATTTCTTCATTCGCAACGATTTCTTAAGAGCTACATCGATTTCTTGTGTAGGAACAAACGATTTGGTCTCACATCAGTTTCTTTGGAAAGAACATCGATTTCTTTATAAGAACAACGATTTGTACATGAATTTCCTTATAACTTTACAACGATTTGCACATCGACTTGTTCATAGCTTCACAACGATTTATTCGTACAACGATTTCATAAGTCATGAATGCATCGATTTTATGTTTATAACGACTTGATATTTAACAACATTGATTGACTAGTCAAAGTCTTCGCACATATCTTTCTGACATCTGTGCATTTAATGAAGACTGAACGTATCTCTGCATGCATGCAAATGATCTTCCCTATATGCTTACTCTTTTAAACACCTTTTTTAGAACAGCAAATGACATTACTATTCTGATGAAACATTCTTTCTACGCTGACTGACAACCAGAGACAGCTTAGCTATTCTACTGTTTAAGCTAATAAATGTGTGCAGGTCATTGACAACATATCGTCATACAACGTTGGACCATGTTGAAGCCAAAGGACATCTGAGGAGATCCTATCTCTTTGCGTGCACAAATGGATAACAGACTGTGACTGGAAGCTTCCAAGTGTCAAGCAGCTCTAGTACGTAACAAATGCTTAGAGACAACGGACTTCTCAACGTTCGAATTTGAAATAAACGTATATATAGAAGACTGAAGCTCCAGAACAAATAGAGAGGATACAGAGAAGAAAACAACTCTCCCATTCTTCTGAAGATTCTTCTGCGAGCATCTGAAAGAGCAAAGTCTCACTCCTTCTTCTGTCTAGCTCTTGGCTCTCTGAGTTCGGTGTAGATCTTTGTGAGAGCCTTAGCACTGAGAGAGATCACTCCCTATTCTGTAGATCTTTTATCCTCTCAGTCTTTGCTTCAGATCAAGCACCTGTCCTATTAGCTTGATCTAGGGGCGTCTATTTCCTGAAACACATTTGTATGTGTTGTTCCCTTCGTGTGTGAAGGATGACCTGAGGGTGCCAGGGTGTTGTTCCCTTCTTAGAGAAGGAAGACCAGCTGTGTGCTGGGTGTAGAACCACACTGGGGTTTGTACTAGGAGGTTACTTTTGCGCCTGTAAAAGAAGTGGGCTGCCTTCTTGCCCGGAAAGAGAAGAAGACCTGGTGGGGTATCCAGGGTGGGTGTAATTCCCTTCGTGTGAAGGAAGACCAGCTGAGCTGGGTGTTGTTAGTCCATAAGGGGGACTGTACCTTGTAGTGAAATCCCAAGAGATTGCTTGGGGACTGGACGTAGGACTCCTGTGGAAAGGAGGTCCGAACCAGGATATATCGTTGTGTCCTTTGTGTGATTGCCTTGCTCCTCTATCCTTCTTGTACTAACTCTAACAATCTACGAAGGTGTTTGTGCAATCATTTTTGTAACAGGTTTTTATTGAACAATTTTTTAAAGTCCCATTCACCCCCCCTCTGGGCTCATCAACTGGGCAACAGAACTAGCTCATAAGCAGTGCTTCTGCGTGTGTGTGTGGACGGTGGACGTAGGATACAAAAGTTGTGTACTCCGAACCACCTTAAAACCTCGTGTCCTGTGGGTTGCACGTCTTTACGTTAGATGTTGGTAGGCACGCTGTTTTTCACATACGCTAGAACAATTGCTACTCTATCTATCTACACAAACACATCCAAGTTTAGTTTACACTCTGTTGCAAGTCTCAAAGTTGCGTTTATCATCAAAAGAAGGTGGTAGTAAATTTTATTGGTAGTAGTAATCTATTCAACCCCCCTTCTAGATTACCGTATAGTATAATTCCGCAACCTTTTAGAATCTATACACCAGTGCTCTTGTGCCATCAACTGATGCAGTATAGATGGAGAAAATCCTTGCATCAGACTTGATGTGTGGAACCAAATTCTAGATATCAAAACTCATGCTCTGATACCCATGTTGACGTGTACCTGATGCAGAAGTTATATTATGTGCATACAAGGAAATGATGAGAATGAGATGACGAATGCAAAGTATACATCTGCGTTAACCCCATACGGTCTCCCAAGTTTTCTCTCTCTGTTGAGGTTGAATATCTTGTAACTATATGGAGAATAATTGCCTGAAGCTGCTTATATAGAAAGGAGGGATCAATCTGAGTGGATTTGAAATAGGAACCCACCTATAACTAGATTCTTAGGGGCTATCAAGCGGTTAGGCCCAATACAAGTGGATCATTTAATTGGATATAAATCCAACATTCTTCCACTTGATCTATCTTGTCTCAAGTACATCAAATCATCCTTATATATATATATATATAATATATATTATATATATATATATATATGGAGAGAGAGAGAGAGAGAGAGAGCTTGAAAAATGACTCCAAAGATTTGATGTTTTGGGCGGTCACTTGAAGAGAAAACTCAATGCATGCATGCATGCATGATTAAAAATAGAAAACCACATAGCTATAGAATATGAAAAATCCAATTCTACTAAATCAATGATGGGGGCCATGGAGGTAAAATGCACTTGGTTATACACCATGTTCTATGTACTATGGTGCCATCAACTTCCCATAATTGGACACTGATTCTAGTATTTCGAATAAAATCAAATTTAATGTTCATTAGCTAGTCAATGCATAAGCATATATTCAGCCTTCTTGTAATCCATAGGATATGTAATAAATGGAATAGGATAAAATAATAGAAGAATCATTATATCATATGAATGTGATCACATACAACTAAAAGTGTCAAATTGAAAAAGTTATAACATATTGACATAACTGACAAGACCCATCCAAATCATATGACTACAAAAAAGGCTAGCAAGTAGTCACTTGGTGAGTGGATCAACATCAATACCTGTCTCATTGTGTTCTATAGAGTTTCATAATTCTTCATTCTATCTCTAAGAGCAAAATATTTGTGTTTAATGCTCTACCACTCTGGATGCCTTGTTGCCTTTAGGAAAGAAGATCATATAAAATTGTCACAGTAAATCTTAATAGATTCAAGAAGAAATCCATAAATGGTAGAACTCTGACTAAATTCCATAAGTGAATGGCATATCCACTAGTACCCACTACAAGAAATCTTGTTATTTACGGCGACATTTGTCGCCGTAAAAATCACTATGTCGCTAGCAATAAGAATTGACGGCGCTAATTGTGTCGCCACTAGTCGCCGCTAAATGTCTTGTCACAGTTGAAATTTTACAGCGACCTTCTCGTGTCGCCGTATACACCTTTATACGGCGACATTTAAAGTCGCAGTGTATAACCTTTACGGCGCACAATAGTCGCCGTAAAAACCTTTTACGACGACAAACGCCATCGTTCGGTTGGTTGGTTGCTAGGCTGTGTCGCCGTAAATAATATATTATGGCGATAAAAGTCGCTATAATTATTATCTATAAAATAATATATAACCGTAAATTCTAATTATACAACCTGTACAATTCCTATTCTTCATACACAACAATGGCACAAAAAATAAAATGAAATTTGCATAAAATACTTAGAATCCAACATTTACATAGACTTCAACACTTACATCTAAAAAGTCATAATCAAGTACTGACATTATATTAAAACAAAAACATAATGTACTACATAAAGATCAATGTCCTATTCCCATCTCTATGAAATTGAAACATCCATCCATGAACTTCTTGTTTACCAACTCATTCAATTGAGATGACATATTGCTTTGTAGACGAGCAGTCACCTCGGCCTTTTGTTTGCAGAGTTGTTCTTGGATCTGAGCACCTCTTCTTTTGTTGGGAAATTAACTCCTCCATTTGTGATATTCTCTCATCTTTGTCCTTCACTTGGGTTTCAAGTCCAGCAATTTTAGCTATTGTAGCAGCTGATTGAAAGGTGGCTTTGGACCACAACCTCGTCCTCTAACATGGCCAGATCTCTGTCCGACCACCAAGCTAAGCACCTCCTCTGGAGTTGATGCAACTGGAGAGTCACATGGTTGTGAAGCAATCTCTTCTAATTTATCTTTAACAGTTTCTATATTTCAAGAGAAAGAGAAAGAGAGCAAAAGATTAGTGTGAATAATGAACAACCAATTATATTAAAAATAAATAAATAAACAAAAAATAGACAAAAATACATAAACTTGTCTTGATTGTTCACTTCCCCAAGAGCCATCCTTTTTTTGATGTGTTAGTCTCCAGAGTTCATGTGCTGGAGGCTCTCCTCCTTCATTACGCTATTAAAAAAAATGGTTAGCCCACTATAAAAAATTATATATAATATTATATATATATATAATATCAATAAAATTAAACTCAACATACCTCTGCCCAACTAACTTGCTTGAATGATTTTCGCCTTGTGATATGACTAATGACCTGTTTAGAATGATTAACTTGTTTCTTTCACTCATTGCCTATATCATAAATCAAGAAAAATATTATGACCGAATAAATTCAAAATTTTAATATTTAAATAAGAATTATTATCAATACCTTAAATTTTTGAGATCCAAAATAGTTGACCAACCATGCCCACTCATTGGCATTTACATCCTCCGGAGGATTTTGGAGACGATCCTCGTCAGTTGCATAAGATTGATAATGAGGATACAATGTGCTCCGAACATCTCGATATCTCCGACCAGCTATCTCATAGATAATTTTCCTGATGTGGATATCATTGCAAACTCATCTCTTACTTTTAGCTCAAATTTGTCCTACACATATTTAGCCAATTAAATTACATAATATGAATGAGATTCTAATAAAATATAACTAATTCATATGTGAATAAATACTTACCAACAATTTTTCATAAAATCTTGATCTTTCTATCTTCAGGAACATCACACCAATAAGGCACATCCAAGAAGCACAGTGTTTAGTGTTACCAACCGAGCTATCTCACCAACTAGATCATCTGTATTTTCACCAATGGTCTTCTAAATTCCATATCAATCTGAACATGCAACTTTGCATTGTTATATCCTCTATTTTTTTAATGTTTCAAGTCCTTTAAACTTCCCCTGCTTCTTCTAATCTTGCTACTTGGATAGATTTGATGCAATTAGTCATTAGAACCTGCTCAAAATGAAGACAATATATGCTAAATTACTGATCTTACATAATTATCATACATTCAAAATAATAACTTCACCTTGAGACGATGCTATCCGACTAATTTGGCGGTTAGTTTCTTGTGAACTGCCATGTTCTAACCAAAAAAAGATAACCTGCAGGCAAATAGACAATCTCAATGGTTGCTAATAAATGATGATAAATTAGTGCAAAGTACATGAAAACGAAAACGATACAAATTAACAATCCACCCACAGAAGGGTGGAGGACAAGTACTTTCTTTTCAGTAGAAAACCTGCATATTATCTGACGACATGAGAAAATTCTTCATGGACCTCACACAAAAGATTCACTCTAAACAGAACACAGGAGGTACATAATGCAGTAAGTAAAGATCTGGATTGGCACTTGGTGCTGGTAATACCATAATCTGTGGTGGGCGGGGGGCGATGGGGAGGAAATATATCATAGTTGCTTACTACTCTACCCCATATCATTCAAGTACCATTTCCCCTTCTAGTTTTATCTTCTTTCCTTCATTCTCTCTCATAGCAGGGCAATGCTCCATGGAGATCTATGCCGGCTTGTTGCTGCTTGGTGTTTTCCATGTGCCTCCCCTCATCAAGGCCTTCATACTTCATGCATTACTTCCCTTATTAATGAAAATCAAGGCCAAATCTAATCCAGTAATAAATCTGGTGGAATTGTAGTTTGATCACAAACGAGCAGGGTAAATAAAAGGGAACCCCCCACCACCACCACAAGTCTTATATAGCCGCCTCGGTAGTGAGAGTAGACATGAGCTTGCAGATCAGAGGCCTGACCTGACACATGGTGAATCATGCATACGGAAAAGGCATCTGAGGAGGCAAACACAACCAGGTACACTCAATGTGGATATGTAATGTTTTCAAAATCTAGATCAAGCTACCCCAAGATCTCAGTGGCTTTCCAAGATAGCTGACAACCAATACCAATAGCAGGAGAAAATCTATGCAGGTTCAACAGTGCAGTGTCCTATGGTGAACCACTCTGGATCGGTGCAAGCCAATGAAGCAAAAGATGAGCAATATTCTTGAAGATTCTATCATTTAGTTTGAAGGAACCCTAAGAAATGCACATTGACAATCCAGGATCTTCAAAAATCCTCTGAATAATAAATTTCACAGCTTGAATATTCACAAATTGCATAGAGAACAAGAGAAAGGAAAAAGGAATCCTGTTTATCTGCCTACTGTCCTCCACAGGACTACCTCCAGAGAGTCGCTGTTAGACCATCCTATGAACATGTTATTTGAAAACGTAAGCCTAGTTTTAGAGGACCCAGAAATCTGCTACGAATGTTCAAAAAATCAAATGGTGTAGTGATGCATAATTCTGAAGTCTGTCTTACAAATTGAGAAAGAGAAAATGTTCTAATCACAGTTTTATGATAACCAATTAACATCCAAAACAGATAGATAACAAGGTTCTAATCACAGTTTTATGATAACCAAGGTTCTAGGGAACATTGCAACAACAAAACCAATTAACATCCAAAAACTCTGAAAGTGGGCATGTGCATGTTATATGACTGAGAGGGTAATGCTAGAATAATTGCAAGAGAAAATGTGTGAAAAATATGAAGGAAAAGGATTTTAGCACTAAGAAGAAGAACCCTTGAAAGAGATTTACATGGCCTTCAAGCAATGGATTCCTTGCAGGCATGTGGTTTTAGAAAAATAAAAGAATAGAAACATGAGAAATCCTTGCAGACATGTGGGTTTACTCTATCCTGTTATGAAAATCACTTGCAAGTAATTAAAAAAAAAAACATTACTTATAGGCAGGGAGGGGTGGGGTTGCACTGCTAATGCTACCTGTATAAATAGATGTAGAACAGGCAAGATTGGAGAAGTTCCTAATAGGCCATCACAAACAATAACTCAGCTGTACAGCAGAGGAAACCCATTCAGAATAAGATCTTTCATCCCATGGATGATATTATGAAAAAGGACCACTGAAATGAGACTAATGCATCCATGGTGGGTATATAAATATATATATATAAAATAAATATAATATAAGATCAATTGGTAATTGAGGTCAGTTTATATGTTCATATGGTAATAAACTGTGTTAGACTTCAAAATGCTACTGTTTGCGGTAAGGCAGAGGTCTAGAACAGTAGTTTTATCTAGGAAGTCTCATGTTTACCTAGTAAACTGTCCACAAAACAAATGATTTATATCTTCAATATGGCATCACTACAAAAAAAAAGAGCATGTAAACATTAAAGGGTCCCATTGTCCATAGTATTGGCCTCCACTGAAATAGCTCTATTCAAACCTCTGGCACAGGAAAACCAGCAAACAAGAAGCCTACTTTGAATAATCATCATCATCTACAATTTCTCATCCATTTCATATTATCACTATCAAAATCCAGTTCATCTTCAGTCAACAAGTCATCATCTTCATAAAGGCTTCTCTGTCCTCTTGTACTACACCAAGTAGTGTAGTATCCAACTGTACACCATCAATATCAGTTCGGTTCATTGGCACAATTCATCAATATCCTCACTCATTAACATGGAGAATTGAGTACTAACTCAACTTCATTAGTTGGTAGGGGTCATTTCTTCAGTAGCTCCAACCTCAATAGCTTCCTCATTTTCTTCAGTAGGACAAGGCACATCATAAACATGTCTTGGGGTAACCTTAACAACTATATGCCAATTGGGATCCTTGCTATCTTTATTAAAGTACACTTGTGCTGCTTGACATGCAAGAATGTACGGTTCATTTGTCTTCAGACGTCGACCAAAGTTAAGACTAATAAATCCATATCTATCTTTCTATATCCTCGAGCTTGAGAAGACACTTCAAACCAATCACACTTAAATAAAGTCACGTGTCTTCGCCTATATATTGAAGCACAGTAATATTAGTGAGTTGTCCATGATGTGTGATATTACCAGTTTCTCATCCCCTTGAACAACAACTCCACTATTTTGAGAGTCTTCAAATGTCTTTCAACTTGTAGTGTGTGGAATAGAAAGCGTTTATGCACCATGCATTATGAGTCAACACTTGTTTATCTGGACCTCTAGCCAATGCGTACAGCTCTTCACTGACTTCTCCTCTTTTATGTAAATCACACACCTATGATCAAAATAATAGTATTAAATTATATTATAGCATAGACTATTACAGTGTATAGATATTAAAACTTATTTTGATTCAAACCAATCAGAAAAATTCATCATTGTGTTTTCTTTCCACATTCGAAGTCCTTGACTCTTTAGTTCATCCAAATGCTCACTATATAAAAAATATACAAAATTATGAACAATTTGAGGACATGCATTGAAGATATAAACACATAGAAATAGAAAGAATAGTCTTACTTAATAAAAGTTGAACTTCTTCACAATTCTTCAAAACATATAACCTTGCTTGTTTTAAGTCAAGTAAGGATAACTCATGAAGCTTCCATTTTAGTACTTCACCCATTTCTTTGAATATGTTCATAGAATATGTTGGTCCCTCTCTAACATCCACAATTCGATTAGCCGATTTAACTTGGATTCAACATTTGTAAATATCTAGCACAGAATATCATACACTCTTCCGAGAGATACCCTTCTGCAATAGAACCCTCTGGATGAGCCTTATTGCGCACATAACCTTTAACGTACGCAAGTACCTAAACAATGAATATAATTGTAAAACTATTCAATGTGGAAAAAAAAAGTAATATCCAAAAAATATAAAATGTTTCATACCTCTTAATAGGATACATTCAACAAAATTATACTGGACCAGCAATGATAGCCTGCTGTGCTAAATGAATCACTAAGTGCACCATCACATCAAAAAAATTAGGTGGAAAAACCCTTTCCAACTTGCATAGGGTCAATGGTATTTAAGAGTCTAGATGTTTCAACAAGTCAACTCTCAAAATTTTGCACATATTTTTTGAAAAAAACTTACTTAACCCACCAGCGGATCACATACATCAATGTCTAATGTTTATGTAAGACAAGTGGTAATAATCGTTCAATCAGAACATGGCAATCATGGCTTTTAATCCCTCAATTCCATTCTTAACATGTACACAACGAGATATGTTTGAAGCATGACCATCAGGAACTTTCACATCTTTCAAAAATGGCATATAATCCTCTTCTCATCTGTGGACAATGTATGTTGTGCGGGGGCGGCAATTCAACTCTGTCCCTACCTTGACAACATGCATTCCTTTCTAATCCCCATCTCCTGCATATCAAGACGAGCTTTGATATTGTCTTTAGTTTTGCCCTCAATATTCATCAGGGTCCCAACAATATTATCACAAACATTTTTCTCTATATGCATTACATCAAGGTTATGTCTTATTAACAATTTACTCCAATAAGGCAATTCAAAGAAAATGCTATGCTTCTTCCAATTGTATAACAATCACCTCGCTTCCTCTTCCTAGTAAGCTTTCCAAATATCACTTGTGAGAAATGTGCATATTCAGATAAGATTTCATCTCCAATCATTGGATTGGGTGCCACTCTCTGCTCTTTACCATCAAAAGCTTTTTTATTTTTTCTCCAAGCATGGTCAATGTCTAACCAACGACGATGGCCAAGATAGCAAATTTCTTTCCATACTTCAATCTCGTTGCACAAGTATGCTTGACATTCGGGACAAGCCAATGCTCCTTTTGTGCTCCAACCAGATAGATTTGCATATGCTCGAAAGTCATTGATTGTCCATAATATTGCTGCATGCATATTAATATTTTGTTTTTATAAGCATCATATGTTTAAAATCCAATTCCATAGTTCTTTCAACTCTTCTAACAATGGTTGCAGATACACATCAATGTCATTTCCAGGAGATTTAGGACCAGATTAACAATGACATAATAAAGAATGATGTTTCATACACAACCAAGGTAAAGATATACACAATGAGCACAATGGCCATGTACTATACGCAGAACTCATTGTACTGAACGGATTGAACCCATCACTTGCTAACACAAGTCTAACATTTCGACAATCACGAGCAAACGATGGATGATGTATATCAAATGTCTTCCATGCAGGAGAATTAGCAGGATGTCGTAAAAAATCATCATCAACACCTTTTCCTTATGCCATCTCATGTCCTTTGCTAATTCAGCAGTCATAAACATCCTTTGTAGTCGTGGAAATAATGGGAAGTGCTGCAAGATTTTACGTGGTTTCTGTCTTCCCTTCCTGTTGAACATCTGTTTTCCCACTTCTACTCGACATCCATCTGGAAGTGCCACATATGGACAACAATCATAATCAGCATAGAGACCACAATAAAGTATGCAATCATTAAGACATGCATCAATCTTATGATATCCAAGACCCAAATCTCGAATATTTTCTTGATCTCATACATAGAATCTGGCAAGTATTACCTTCGGGGAGAAGTTTCTTAAGAATTTGAGCAATGCATCAAATGAAGTATTACTCCAACCATAAGTGCACTTTAAATGAAATAGTTCCACTATACATGACAATCTAGAAAATCTTTTACATTCTGGATATAACTTACTTTAGCATCTTCAACCAATTAAAAATTTTTTGAGCTCCCAAGTTTGGCTCTTCAGACATAGGAGGAACATCAGATGAAGTCTCGCCTGGAACATGCACATTCACCAGACCCTCTGCAGCCATCATGTCATGTAGCTTGCTAAAGTTGCCTCGTCATTCCTCCCCTGACTTTACCCTTCATCAGAGTGTGTCCCTCTGACGAATCAGAACTTTCGCCATGGAAGTCCCATTTTGTATCTCTGATCAATTCCATATTTAAAGACGTGGAGTTTACATCATTCCTCACATGCCTCATAGAATTTAGGCATCGTATACAAGGCAAAGAATCTTATCGCGCATCGCTGATCTTGCAAAAGCAAAATCTAAAAACTCATCTAGTCCTTTCTCAAATTCACATGTATCCTCAAAAGTGACATCCAACTCTATCTATTGACTTCTACCAATATGCCCCTACAAAAGAAAATTAGAAGCCAAAATTTCAGAGGGACAACCACAACAGCAAGAGCAAATATCTAGGTAATTATCACAATGTTAAAATATTGCACAAAAGTGGCTAAAAGCAGAAGTTAATCAAGGCAAAATAGGTATTCGGTTAGAAGGAGATAACATTAAGGTAATTTGAGAACACAAAGACCACTTCTATGAAATCAATCCAAGGAAATTAAGTGCATAGCCTTCTGGTGCGATAGAAAAAAAATATTGAATACATGGGGCAGAATTAATGATAGACTGAAGTACCTTCACTACCATTTAAAACAGTATCCACAGGTTCATTGCCTGCAAAGGAGAACCCCTCCACATGAAACCATTGAGAACCATCTAAACAATGCACAGGTAGGTAGGTGTGCATATTGCAGCTGGGAATCTGCTAATTCCTAACACACAAAACAAACAATTGCTAGAAAAGATAGGAAATTGAAGGACACTCCTGTTTAAACGACAGGAAACTAAATCCAAGTAGAAACCTCACTTCCCATTTAAAACCAGTCCACAGGTGCATTGCCTACAAAGAAGAACCCTCATCATGAATCAGCAGATTCATCCCAGCTGCAATATGCACACCTAACTACCTTGGGCATATCCACACAAAACAGTTCTAGAAAGAAGGACCCTTCTTGTTTAAATGACAAGAAACAAATCAAGTAAACCTTCACTACCCGTTTAAACCAGTCCTGGTTCCTGCAAGCACTCCCAAAACTGCATCCATAGATTTAAAATGGCATCTAGTTCTGAATACAAAACCTTTGGCAAAATGATCAACTCTCAACTCCATCACGAAGATAAGCTCTCTGCGGGCTTTCTCCTGTTTATCCGACCCCTACAGACTAAAATTTTCTCCCTAATCTTCGACAAATGGTTCCATTTTTTTATGGGATGCCTACGGGTGGAAAAAACATCAGATCATGGGATACGAAAGAGTAATTGGTTAGGATAAGGAACACCATCACCCAAAGCCCTAGTTATAGGACACTGTTCTTCAAAAGCCAAGATCAATACACCATAAAATGACAGAGAGGGAGGGAGTCAAAGAGAAGCCAGGGCGTGGAGGAGGCGGACAAGTTCGACAGCGGCGCTTCGATGGCTACAGCAACGGCAAGATCGGTAGCGGTGCTTCGACAGCGCAAGGTCGGCAGCGGTGCTTCGACGGCGACGGCTACGGTCGACGGCAAGGTGGCCACTGGCGCTTCGACGAAGCAAGGTCGGCAGCGGCGCTTTGACGGCGACGGCGCGATGGCGACGACACAGAGGTGGGCAGGCCGGCACCGGCGCTTCGTCGCCCTACAGTCGCCCTACCCCGCTCGGCGCTTCGGCACTTGTCGCCCTACCCCGCTCGAAAAGAAGGAAGCGTCTTGGCGGGGAAGATTTGTAGCGGGTCGACACCCTCCCCGCGCGGAAAGTAACAAAGAAGGTCGCCGTAAATATGCAAAACATGTGTTTTTACGGTGACATATGTGTCGCTCTATAATGAAGGGCTTACGTTCACGGCGACAGTGGTATTCTTTTTATGGCGACTCCTTGCTATCACCGTTAAAAGACCTCTTCTATTACGGCAACGTTAAGTCGCCGTAAAATGTTGACATTTTGTAGCGATTTCCTAGTCGCTGTAAAAGCTTGCCGTTAAAAACTCACTTCTCTACTAGTGTAAAATATAATTAATTTTAACTACTATGGGGAAGGACGCATAATACTCTACTTCTCGTAGCACCAACAAATAGCCCATCTGCTAAGAGAAAATGTAATGGACTTCTTCGTGTCAAGACAACACCATAGTAAACATCTGCATAACAAGCAATGACTCAATTGATCTGACACCTATTAGATGAGCATATGATTCACGTGTATTGAGATAACACATGACCTTCTTAGCAGCATTCCGAATGATATTTGGGTACTCTGATATCTACTGAGCGTACCCATAACAAAGGCTATCTAGATGTGTAAAGTTTCAAGGTGCATTAGGCTTCAAACCGTTGAAGCATAAAGAATAAACTCCATCTACTTTCTTTCTAGGTCATTCCTAAGACACTATAGTTTAACTATCCTTTAACAATAGGTATCCAATACTACGTATTGATGAGTTTTTCGACCAAATCTCGGTGTGCTCGATACTTTTCTAAGATCGACTTGAGATCGGTTATCACAACTACAGATCAAGAGGACATACATAAGTTCTCATTTTGAAGTAGATATGGCCACTACGAATTTGCGTTATGCCTTTCGATTGACTAATGTTCCTGCGGCTTTCATGCAATTATGAACAATGTTATTGCCATACTTGGGCAGTTCGTAGTAGTGTCATTGACGATATCTTCATATATGCTAAGTTTAAGAGGGAGTATGAGGAACATCTGAAGATTACTCTAAAGTACTTAGAGATCACCAACTATGCTAAACTTAGTAAATGTGATTCTACTGGAAGTGTGTCATTTCTTGGCCACATCATATCTAAGTGAGGTATCTTTGTGAATATTTCTAAAGTTGAAGCTATAAAGAATTGGGATATGCCAACAATGTGTTGAAGTTAGAAGCTTTCTATGTCTAGTTGCTACTATCATCGCTTCATCAAGGATTTCAAAGATAGCTATACCACTAACCAGACTCATGAGAAAGGAAAATCCATTCAAATGGACGATTGATTACGAAGATAGTTTTCGGAGTTTGAAAAGAACACCTAACCACAACACCTGTGCTTGCACTACCGGTTAGCTAGAGGAGGTTGCGAGTGTTACACTGATGCATCTAGAATTGGCCTTGGTTGTGTGTTGACAATAATGAGAAAGTTATATGCTACACTTCA
The DNA here is from genome assembly GCA_014218235.1 of Colocasia esculenta. Classification (NCBI taxonomy): domain Eukaryota; kingdom Viridiplantae; phylum Streptophyta; class Magnoliopsida; order Alismatales; family Araceae; genus Colocasia; species Colocasia esculenta. The sequence goes on along the minus strand of CM024754.1, from coordinate 21,400,033 downwards.
AGGCAATGAAGAGGTTGAAGACATTATCCTGTGCACGATTTGGAGTTGGCGGTTGTAGTCTCACTCTGAAAGATATGATGACATTACTAATGATATGGTGAGAAATTTATAGTGTTTTCTGACCATAAAAGCTTGAAATATTATTCTCTCAACATAATTGAACATGAGATAGCGGAGGCGGTTGGAATATTTGAAGAACTTTGACTTTACAATCTAATATCACCTGGAAAGGCAAATGTTGTTGCATATGCTCTTAATTAATGGGAAGCCCATGGCTATATTATCTAGTCTCATATTGGGCAAATGGCAGTTACCGGAATAATTTGCTAAACTAGGTATTGATGTTGATACCTAACAGAAGAGATGCTTGATCGCCAACATCAGATCACAACCCACACTTCTTGAAGACATTCGAATGCTTCAAGACAATGATTCAATGCTGGTGGAAATAAAGGTTAATCTTGACCAAAGACTTCTCAATGGCAAAGGATGGAAGAATATTATTGTTCCAAGGGCTAGTTTTTGTACCAGATAATGTTGAAACAAAGAAGCTGATTATGGATGAAGCTTGCAAGACAAGGTATACTATTCACCCTCGAACAACTAAGATGTATCAGGACCTAAGGAGGAATTTTTATTGTACTCTGTAGATTTTGATGATCACAAAATACTAAGTTTATTCATGTTGAGAAAATCACAAAAATGCTAAATTTAATTCATGTTCTTGACCCAAGTGTTTGAATTATTTATATTTGATTTGAGGGTCTAACCTATGTGTTAAGTGTGCAACAAAGTATGTCAAAAGTCGCACATGAAGTGGAGTTCACAAAGTCCAAGACTTAGACAAAGCTAGAATTGAAGATTGACTTGATTTCTGCACTTTTGTAAGAAGTCGGTTCGACCGGCCAATACAACCTGCTAGTGTGACAGTCAGAAGATCGTGTAATCACTCCGAGAACCCGACCCTCGCCCATGACGAGGACCCAATTTCACGGTCGCCGCCCACGGATCGGAGACCCGGAAGGGCTATAATATAAATCTAACAGGATATGTAACTGAAGTAAACGTCAACTACTAAACTAGAAGCGCACACGTGGAAACAGAAAGAAGAGCGAGACCGCTGCGTGCCGCTCTAAGTACAGTCCCAACACACACAACTAGTACAAGTAAAGGTAGGGGATAACAAGACCCTTAGGGGCATACCCCGAGGGTGACGTACATTGAGAGGGGGAATCACTGCTAGCTACGGGGACCACGACTACCACCCCGTCTCCTCCACCCGGCGCGTGCCCTGCCGCTGTTGAGAAGTCTCACCTGGAAAGGAAAGGGATGAGCTTCACAACAGAAGCTCAGTAGGGACTACCAATCTCCTACTGGCTCTAACAGGTAGTCAAAACTATGAACTTAATTAAATAACAACAGTTAATCTTCTACCTCCAAACGGAAGTGCGGAAGCAAGCTACTACTAGCAATGGTACGGAAGTATAGCACGGTCGGAAACTCCGTAAGACTGCTCGTCGTGACCACCACACGGCTAGCAACATAGACAGGGGGAAATCCTGCCCGGACAAGAAACACTAGCTACGAAAAGTACTACCACTAGTCAACCGGTCAGGTGCATCCACTGACGTCTTATCCTCGACCCAGGTCCAACCTCCACGTCTCGTCAGAATGAGGCAGGACACGAAGCACACAACAGTAACCGTCGTAGTCTGGCCGGACTATGGTCCCACGCCTGGCCTCTCCAAGTGGTTCCGAGGCCACAAGGAGCTAGGCAGTGAAAAAAGGACTACCTGGACTGCGCCGGGAAGAACTCCTTAAAACGACCTCGACATCCCAGACCAACTACGAGAGCTCTGCAAACGACTCAACGCCGCTGTCCTAACCACCATTTTCCTCTCAACTCCAGAGTCCGTGACTCGAGCAGGCCCGCCGCCCGGAGTACTCCCTCAACAGGCGCGCAAGGACGGGGGTCCAGGTAATGGTAACAACCTCTCACAGGAGAAGCCCTCAAGTGCCAAGCACCAGACGAATGACTAGTGTAGGACCGTACTAGAGAACTAACACAGGTGCCACGGGTACAATACAAAGTGGAAACGGTGAAGACTCCACAAAACACACAAAACTTCGCAAGACCTTAACCTGTCTCTGCTGTAGTCGCGACGCATCGGGCCGTCGCGACCCCCTACCCTGTCGCGACAGCCCAGGCCGTCGCGACCTTGTCGCGACGTACAAGAGCATCGCGATGATGTCGCGGCGGCCATGCCGGTCACCATGTGGAAGTAGCCCTCGGCACGCATGCTGAGACAAGGAGCTCACAAAAAATACGGAGCAACCGGGTGAGAACAAAGTTTCACTACAAGCATGGCCAACTTGGACCTCCATGAGGTCGGGAAGCCACACACAAAACCAACCCAGACCTTAGGCACTCCATGAGGTCAGGAAACCACACATAGGTACCACCATGAACAGGCACCAAGGAATGGGTTATGGAACCAAGGTTAGGAACACAAGGCGGACCGAGAACACTTGAGTCAGAAACCACTAAGGCACACCTTAGTTGAGAAGCACTCCACACCATCTCTCAATATAGCAACTAGAGATGGGGACACACTCGCTCCAACCCTCGGAATGACTACGAGGATGGAGGCCTAACTCAACATAGGGCTAGAAGCATAGGCCTACGAGCACGGCCCAAGAAAAGCACATGGCACCATGAGAGAAATGTCATCAATAAAACAGCAACCGCGCCACCGCCACTGGCCATCGGGAGTGCCATAGGCCACTCGCCAGTTGACTTCTGTCTCTAATCTCCTCAGAAGAGTGAGGCCAAGTTGTGGCCCCATGCCTGACTACTCTACGCGGCTCCAGAAGTAACGTAGAGAGAGGCAGTGAGAAACTGCACTGACTGGGGCGTGTTGGAAAGAACAACACTAAAACCACCTCGGCATCCCATCCCATTCAAGTGAGCTCTACAAACAACTCAGCGTCACTGTCCAACTATCATTTTCCCCTCAGCTTAGAGGAACCAACTCGAGCATGCTCATAGCCTAGAGTACTCCCTCTATAGGCTCACGATAATTGAGGTCCTAAGAAACGTCAACAGCCTAGCACACAGGAAAGTCCTCAAGTGCAGAGCACTGGGTGAACAGAGAACATGTAGGGCAACCAACAACGAACACACAAAATAGCTAGCTTGTAACCCATGACAAGCCTAGCACAAGACATGCATAGGCACACCTTCCAAAACTCTCGAAAGAGCCGATGGCCAACAACCGGCACACACATGACCTAGAACTTAGTAGGTTAGAAAGAAGGGTCAGCAGTATGGGTAGACAAAATGTGATGCATCGCCCATCGCAACCAAGTCGCACCATGGGTGCATTGCCTCAGAGACAAGAATGCTATGACCACCTAGTCGCAACTTGAATGCGACCACCTAGGTGTCGCCTTCAAATGAGAATGTGATGTATCGACCTGTCGCGATCGTACATCTGAAGGCCGAACCTTGAGCAGACCTTGCCCCAAAGTTGCACCCAAGGAGCCACCCAAAACCAAGGCAATCACTGGAATTCTAGTCATGTACTAAGCGGGGAAACACACCTCAACTGACTCAGGCACAGACCACCCTTGTCGAGCTAGGAAACGGTGAAATAGAAGGGGCATGGTGAATGCAATAGCCAAACCCCTCGCGACCATAATGCGACAAGGGGTCGTCACCTTCAATTGATATCGAGACGTCAATCTTACCCGCGATATCAATCTGAAAACCAAACCAAGGGATCAAGATGTCCCATGGTTCCCCATGCTACAACTAAGCCCCAAATCAATAAAAAGAAGACAAGCACTACAAGACAAAAGACATATGTCAGCGGCTAAAGGCGTTGACAAAAGTAAAAAATGCGTTGACAAAAACATATGTCAACGGCTACAGTCCGTAGACAAAGCCGTCGACATTTTTGTCGTCGACTTATCATACGTCGACAGTAGGCAGGGCCGCTGACAAAAAAATTTTTTGTCAGCGGCTTGAAGCCGTTGACAAAAAAAAATTATGTCAGCGGCTTAAGGCCACTGACAAAAAAAAATTATGTCAGCGGCCAGTAAACCGCTGACATAAAATTTTTTTGTCAGCGGTTTCTTTAGCCGCTGACAAATAATAATTTTATTTTTTGTCAGCGGCTACAAGCTGCTGACAAATGCTTCTATAAATTTTTTATATAATCTTTCTGTATCACATGAGATCAAAGCAACAGATGACCTAGAACAAACATGAACTAAATCTGTGAGCTTTGGACATAATTGTTGGGGCAAATATTTACCATTCTGTCAGATAAAAAAACAGGTTGGACGAGTTACAACCATAAAACGAGTAGAAAAAGCCTGAATTTCACAATGCCAGCACCAGTCTACTTCTGTTGCAGTTTTATGACAGGTTGAAGTTAAAGACAAATGCAAGCATTCAGAACCAAGGAACTTACGTCCAGTGCTTACCATAGAATAGATGGAACTAACGGATGCATACAGAACAAAGATAGTGAAAGGTTTATAGTTTGCATAGCCAACACAATTATTTATCTACAAACAGTGATGATCCTGAAACCAACAAGCATTTGAGTGATTTAAATGATCTGATAATCGTTAGGAACATGTCCATACCTTAACACAATCACTGCCTTAACACAATCACTATAAAGACTTTATGTACCCACCATTTTCAGAACACACCTTCTGCAGATTCGACAGTGTGTGACCTAGGAGGCTTGTAACTGGAACACTTATCACAGTATTTCAGATTTATAACCTGCCAAAATAATGCAAATTTAGGTTAGTATCAGATATGAAAAAGAACATGAAATACTGTGGCAAGGTACCAACATTTCATACTTTACAATTCCTCCTAGGGACTGTCTAGAATAATGCATGTTCACTTACAAAGAAAGTTAAAGAAATTCTTCAGGTGTTTAAAATGTCAAAATGTGCTATATGTTCTTCACAAAGAACTTTTGTTGAATCCATTTCTTTTTGGTCTTGAAGATCACATGAACTGATGAACATGAGCATCACCGGTTTGAGGCATTGTGAAATTCAGGCTTTTTCTACTCGTTTTATGGTTGTAACTCGTCATTAAGCACCATACAAACACATCTCAGAAAATGGTATCCTTGTCTCAGTCATTAAGCACCATAAAAACACATCTCAGAAAATGGTATCCTTGTCTCAGCACCATCAAACACAAGAAACACCTCTGGGGAAATGGTATGTTACCAGTACTTAGCAATGGGTAGCTCTGTGAAGCTGTTGAGTAAGAAGTTCTCAGGTGGAGAACATCACTCACTGTGTACTCTGATGGATGTATTTTAAAAAGGAAAAAGGAGACCTACCATGTCTGATGTATATGGTATTTTCTCCTAGAGAAGATCATGTAAACAAGGTAAAATTGCTTTTTCTCCATAAAACTGGTTTGTATAATTTTTTTATATAAATTCTTTTAAAAATTCTGTAGAAACACACAAAAATAAGAAAGAGCATGAGAGATGGGGAACCCAGGAGTAGTAGATACATCTTGAGGACATCATCATTTTCTATAATCAAAGACACATCCACAGGCTAAAAAAGAACTTGCAGAAATATGCAACAATGTTTTGGAGCACATTCGAAATCACTCTCCGCCTTGGTTTGTTTAAATTTTCTGGAAACAATGTTATTAACCTCTAGATTCTCTACCTTCTCTCTTTCACATTAAATTGGCAGTACAAACCACTATTCTTTCACCCCCAAAAAAGCACATATACATACATATGCAAACTGCATGCACTTGTATTCTCATATATCTGAACCTTTCCTAAGACACAGTGCACCAACCCCCAAACTGCATGCACTTCCCTTCTTTCAAATAAATAAAAATGCAAGACGTTCTCTGCAGATATTCAGTCATAATTTCACTGGCTACTTATGTTCTATCTTTTCAAACACGCTCTTCTTCCATCAAAAAGTTTTGATTAGTAATACTAGAAGAGTGATTCATCTCCCTCACTGCATACTCTGTATGAGAAAAATGTGTTTCTCTGACAGCATGAAAGAAAACAGTTCAAAGACAAATTGATTGGATCACTACAGTACATTACAAAAAAGCAAAAGAATAACAATATATTACCCGGTCACATTAAAAAACATTATATTACCCAATTTGCAAAAAGATTCTCCTTTTTCCTATTCTTAAACAAAGCAAGTTGGAACTCCTCCTGCAAATAAAATAAAAGGTGATGAATGTAAACAACAAGTGAAACATATGACACCTTTTTAACCATAGGCTTATGCATAAAATTTCCCCACTTTAACAAATATTTCATGAAAAAGAGATGAACCACAAATGTTGGGAATGACTAACAGTCCATATGATCCTGAATTTGATGTCAAAAAATTGACAAACATGATTGGATCATCCTCATCAAAAACCAGAACCAACTTCAACAATAGTGTGGTTCAGAAATTGTACTTGTCACTTCTCAGAAAAAAAGTTGATTGCGAAATGGAACTTCCCACGCACAGCTAATCATTGGAGAATGCTTTTGTTACTAGAATGACTTTAAGATCTCACAATAAGATTAAATATCAACAACAGTCGATGCTGAGGCACATTTGAAGCACTTTCATAGATCACTGTAATTTTATCCTTCTCAGATTGGCTCCACTATAACACTGTTCTGTCTAGCATCGAGAACCGTAGTATGTTATTTGTTTTGTAAATACAAGTCTCTCTTTTAAATCTTGCATTTTTGTATCGATGATGACAAAAATTAAAGCAACAAAGCATGGATTCCCAATTTATTGTGTTGGAGGCCACAATATGTATCTTCAGATCAAAACATGAGTTTTACATGCTAACAGATTTGCTCCCAAAACAGCAAGGTTCCAACTCTGTTCTTGTATTCTCCTCCAACATATCATATCCGACATGAGATTTAGTGTCAACAGGGGGGCATATAAGCTGCAAGGTTACATGCGACAATGATCTGAACAGGATAAAAAGCATTAAGAGCAGATCGGAAAAAACAAAGCAGAAGAAGAAAAGAACAAAGAGGAAATCTCTCCCCCACCCTCTCGGACCTGACTTCAGGATTGATGCAGAGGTTGCGGACGAGTTGGAAGCCGCAGATGCCGACGGCGACACCCACGCCGCGAAAGAGCAGGTACACCTGCGGATCGCACAGCACATATCAAACACACATGTTATTTATTTGGAATGATCGCGCAGCACAGATCAACACACATGTTATATATTTGAATGATCGCGCAGCACAGACCCACCGCTGCTAACCGGCATGGGGGCGGTGATCGTCGCGAGCAGATTCGGCGCGAGCACGAGCGGAGGCCGCCGGCGCGGAGGCGGCGCGGAGGGGGGGGGGGTGGGGGAGATCATCGCCGGGCGCCGGAGTCGCGAGCTGCAGTGGAGATCGCCGCAGGGGAGAAGCCGGGTTTGGGGGTGGAGATCGCAGTACTAGGAAATGGTTTGGGGCCGCGGGGTGGTTAAAAAAAAAGAGAAATATATGTCAGCGGCTAGTCTGGCCGCTGACATTAATAATAAACATGAAAATATTATTTAAAAATAATATATTAAAAAAAATATTAAAATATAAATTATAAATATAAATATTTGTCAACGAATAAGTAAAAACCGCTGACATATGTTAGAGATATGTCAACGGGTAAATCTAGCCGTTGACAAAATGATTATTTGTCAACGCTTAATAAAGCCGTTGACAATGTATAACTTATGTCACGGTCTTCAGTGCGTGTTGATAAAATATTTTTTGTCAACGGATTGCTGTAGCCGCTGACATATGCCGCTGACAAATCGACTCCTTCTTGTAGTGAGGACCACGTGAAAAACCTCACCAAGATATGCACACCCCCTCTTCACCCACAGAGCACAAGAAACCAATCTATACAATGAGAGGAGTGCCACCGCAAGCGTCCATCTATACAAAACAATGAGGAACCACACAAGTACGGCCGGGGAGGACAACTCAAAATCAAGTTCCATCTCCACAAACTAAGAACACATAAATCTAGTATTATGAAACATTTATCTTCATCATTAATTTCATTAAAAAAACTATCACCATTAGGAATCTTAAAATAAATTTTCAATTCGAACTCATTGTTTTGAAAATTGAAAATTTTTGTTGCACGATTGAAAATTGAAAATTTTTGTTGCCGCCGAGTCAGGGGAGGCCGTCGTCGCCACTGCATTGCCGCTTGCTCAATATGTTGTTGCGTGGCTACCTCTTGCTTGGTTGCGCCGCTGCATCTAGCTCCTAAAAAGGGGACAGACGTACGGTCATCCAATGACTAATTACTGTAATTAGTCTTGCGGTGACCGATATACTAATTGGTCACAGCAGGATCGATTTCAAAAGTTTATATGTATTTTTGAATGGCCGCACTAACATGTGTGCTGGTGGCCGTTGATGGTAAAAAATGTGTTACAATGAGAATTAAACTTTTTTTGGCTGCTATTCACCTAAAATACTTTTGAAACGGTGATATTTTAAAAGAAAACCCATTTGTATGCTAGCTAGCTCCCTTCTGTGCCCTGGCCCATGCAATTTAGATAAAGTAAATCTCTACTCGTTTCGGTGACCCTAAACCCCCAACCTGTGCATGTGCGTGCGTGATACCCAGAACGAATTTTGGGAGGTTAGAACTCAAATTATGATAACACACGTTGGAAGGTTCATACTAACGTGGAACTTATATTCACGTGCATACGAGGAAAGTACAAGAATAAGATGACGAACGTTGAAGTAGAGACGCATATAACCCCTTACGATCTCTCTAATTTCTCTCTCTATTGAGCCTGAATACCTTGTAATTATAGGAGAGTCAGCCTGGAATTGCTAATTATCTAGAGAGGAGAGTCCACTCCGAGTTGGACTTGAACCAGAAATGGATCTTGAGGGCTATCAAGTGGGTTAAACTCAATATAAATATTCCTATATGCGAATTTAGTAGATGCCCCCGATATTACAAATGGTTGCACTTAATTAGATATAAAACCCAATACTATGCACAACCGGGAGATCTACACATATATAGCAGAAGAAGAGTCATGCATTGGCCTCCCCTGACAATTTGAATCGCAGCAGTAAGTTTGGTTGCGTTGGATTAATTGCTAATGGGTCGCTCTCTCTCTCTCTCTCTCTCTTCTTGCACATGTCGGTATGCCCGTGTGGCCCCTATAGCTAGCTTCACCATATCATATATAGGCTCATCCAACCTCCCAAATCACACATCGAATAGTCTCTTGTGGTGTCACTCCTCGGACCGTTTTGAGTTCTAAGTAAAGCCATCTCTTCCATCCGGAATCCTCGAACACTAGTGCATCGACTGAGGGGAACAGAAGGAACCGCTAGAATGAAGAGATATATTTGCGCCTCTTCACCCGCGCCCAGCCCCTGCGCGGCGCTCTGTTCACACCTGCTCGCTCTAACCCTAACGCCAACCCTAACGCTCCATTGCGGCCACCTGTCTCCTCCGCGCCCATACCCTAACTCTTCCTCACTCTTCTCCTCCATCCTCCAGTTCCTACTTGAGGGACCGGGAGGACCTGCCCTCTCCTTCCTCTTCGAGCGGAAGCTTCTCGTCCTATCCCTGTCATGGTGTGCCTCGTTGCACTCGCTGCCTACCGCGCCACCGCCCCCTCCCCGTGTACCTCCTCGAGTACGCTTGCTTCAAGCCCGACAACGACCGTAAGCTCAGCTATGAGACCTGCGAGTACTTCGTCCGCCGCAGCCGCCGCTTCAACACGGTCAGCGAGGAGTTCATGCGCACCATCTTTCTCAAGTCCGGCCTCGGCAATGAGACCTACGCCCCACCCTTCATCTTCCAGACGGATTACGAGGCCAAGCTGAAGTCCGCCTTCCAGGAGGCCGAGGAAGGCTTGTTCTCTTCCGTCGACGCCCTCTTCACCAAGACGAAGGTCGACCCCTCCCAGGTCGACATCCTAATCGTGGCCTGCGGCATGTTCATCCCCTGCCCTTCCCTCTCCTCCATCATCGTCAGCCACTACGGCTTCCGCCCAACCATCAAGACATTCAATCTCAGCGGCATGGGATGCAGCGCCGGCAGTGTCAGCATCGACATGGCGGCGAAGATGCTGCGGCGGAAGCCTGGGTACGCCCTGGTCGTTGTGACAGAGAGCACCAGCCTCAACTGGTACTTCGGGGACAACCGGCACATGCTGGTTACCAACTGCATCTTCCGGGTGGGCACCGCAGCCGTGCTCGTCACCAGCGACCAGGAGAAGCGTGGAGCCGCCAAGCTGGAGCTGCTCCGATCCCTGCGTACCCACCACGGCGCCGACGACGCCTCCTACGGAGCTGGGATCCAGCAGGAGGACGCGGAGGGCCAACGTCGGGGTGGCGCTGAACAAGGACCTGGT
>CM024754.1:21282024-21389489 GCA_014218235.1 Colocasia esculenta | reverse complement strand
AGATTTTCTAAATTATTTTAATTTATTTCAGAACTTAGATCTAAATTAACCAATGACTCCACTAGATCTGGACTGAATGACTCCACTGGACAAAAATAATAATAGTTCCAATAATCTCACTGGACAATTTTTGGTCTACCTATAACTAGATTCTTAGGGGCTATCAAGCGGTTAGGCCCAATACAAGTGGATCACTTATCTTGTTGGATATCAAACCACAACGAGCCGATAAGCCCAACAAATGTTGGTCTACCTTCATGATGAGCCAGTGCGCAGCGCGTGCCATATGATTAACTTGGTGCAAGAGAACTCAGCACAAAACTTGGAAATTTCCTGCCTTCCTGTGGTTCTTTTATTAATATCATCCATCAGTTCTACACGCCATTTTGAGAGAGTTCATTTTGATCAATGAAATTGATTTTATCTATATTATATATATATATATATATATATATTATATATATATATATATATATATATATATAATATTAATCGCGATGAAACGAGTGCATTGTCAATACTGAACAGTTCGACCAATGTTTAAGTTAGATACTTAGATACGTTAATGAGATGAAGTTTACCTAAGGATGTCGAAGGGTTTAGAATATAGAAAAAGGATGTTTCAATGTCACAACTTATCTAATAAATTATTGGTTATAAGTATGCAAACGGATAATCTTATAAGCAAAAGAAAGGCATAGAGAGAGAGAGAGTGCAAGTTTGAGGAAACAGCCACGAGATTACTTGTAAATATGTCGTTCATTGATTATAAATATCCATCTACTTGAGAAAAATCGAACCAATAGGTTTCTGATCTGGACAACATCAAGACAAGTTTAAGCATTGCACTATATTGCTCACTAAACTGGCAAGCATTCCCATCCTTATCCAGGTGCATCAACCCTCCGAACATTGAACATGTCAGATTTCCATGTGACCTCCAATAACGCAGGATTATATTACAGATGAACTTTCGTTTCATCACCCTACCACCTTTCTGAAAGAATTCCAAGATCGAGATTTCTTCCATTTGGAAACACCTTTCAAGTCATTTCAACTCCTTGGGAATTTTATCCATGAAATCTGCCCTTTTTAAGGGCGTCCCCAAGTATCTCATTCATGAAATTCAGCTGGCTGAAACTACTGATTCAGCCATCAGGGAAGCCAGTTGAGTTGATTGGAAAAGAAACAAAATCTAGGAGCTGCAGATCCATCTATCTATTTAACGGGAAAGCAAGCTTCGAAGGAAGATGGCATATTCTTGCAAGACATTTTTGCAGTATAAAACCATCAAAAAGAGTGAGAAGCAAAAAAAAAAAAAAAAAACACTCTCAGGCATGAAAGAAACAGAGAGAAGCGAGGGCCAGAAGCTCTCTCCTTGTTATAAACACACATAAAAATTTTCAAGTAGAAGCTTATGTTTCAGACTTCACCAGGATGCTCCTCTGGAGGCTTTTCAACTTCCTCCAGCTCTATACCCTGAACGCCGCTGGTAACGGACGATGTTGAATTGCACAGACCCTTGTTCTTCCCTGGTCCTTTGTCAACATCGGTCTCGTCATCATCTGGAAGTGTCCCTTTGCCCAGAAGTTCTTTCACCTTTCTGAATTCATCGTAATGAGCCCTTCTGTGTTCTCTAAAGCTCAGTTGCTGCCTCTCTGTCTCCGAATCTGAAGGGAATACAAGAGAAGTAATGCAAACAAACCTCAACTTCAGAATCAGAGTAAGAACACGAGTGTTATTGCATGCAGCTCAAGTACTTTTACAATCAAAAGAAACATTACCAACTACGCCAAGGAAACTCAATTACGAAGTAGATAACTGTTAGACATGCATGACCTGATGATTGTTAACCGTGGGGCTTTCACACAATACAATACTTCCCAAAATGAATCAGGGACCAGAGAAAAGTGAGAATGGGAAGGGTATATACAAAGCAATCAGTACGTTACACAGCATCATAAACTTGAGGTGGAGATGTTAGAGCAGAATGCACTCGCTTCTGCTGACTGGAACGTTTCACAATGTTTCTTATACCAGTGCAACAAAAGTTCTCCAGATGGATGTTGCAGATTCAAAATTGAAGAAAAATATGGAAAAAATATAGGAGATCCTGAATTAAGCAAATTCTAGAGAATTGGAATCCCTCCGAGTGTAAGACAATAAAATCGTATCAATGTGCTTGACAGGCATTCAATAAAATAAGCTATAAAACATGAATCAGTCTACCAAAGGGTATTAGCGAAAACTTACAAAATACACACACCAATAAAATTCAGTCTATGCACACGCCTTACAAACAAGTCACCTAAAAGTCACACTTGGAATACCCATAAAAACAGGTATCATTGATAAATGTTTCAAACATTTTCATGAACGTGTTCAATGAAAACATTAGGGGTTTCACATATAAACCATTTTCAAAATGAAAATTGCAGTTCCATCAGTGTTGTATTTGTGTTTACACATATCATTAGAAATGCCTAATGTGTAAAATACCATAAAATGGTCTTTATACACCATTTTCTTTTTATGCAGAAGGATCATCACCAGCATGTGCAGAAAGTCCATTTAAGGTCTTCTTGCAAGTTATTTGAACTTTTAACAATATAAGTTTAAATGCAAATGCAGTCATAAATCAATAATTTTTATTTTAATAATAGTAAATCTGAAATTTTGCAAACAATAATGGTTGGGTAATTCCATAGATACCCCTGCTATTTTTTTATTACAAATATACTCCACTTACTGTCTATAATCCTACAAATCTTGGCTAGCTCATCTTAGTTCCAAATATACATGTCGTCTCCTCACATAACTGTGTGTGTGAGCGCGAGAGCATGTGTGATGGGGTGCAGTAGAGGATATTTTTGTCATTTTGCTAAGTGTTAGAAGTATCCCATTAAATTTAATGGTCGTAAAGAAATATGCTCCTCGATACCAACATCCATCGATGGAAGTTAATCATAAGATGACCTAGCAGGGGTTTGTAGGATTGTATACAGGAAAGCGAGATATAGTTGTAATAAAAAATAGCAGGGGTATATATGAAATTATCCCACCATGGTTCTTACAAAAACTGCTATTCACCGAAACGGGTGAATGTTTCTTGTTGCAACACCTTCAATCTCAAAAAATTTGCAGGAGAACTTGGAGCAAGTATGAAAAGCATATTAATAATCTGGCTCCACTCAGTAAGCCATAAAATGTACCAACAACCTTCATCTTGTTCCATAGACTCTGCCTCATCTTCAGAAGATGTCCAGCTCCCATTCGTCCTGGAATTTGTTTTACTGGACGAAGCAACATCACTGAGCGCATTTCGTATAGCCTCTGCATGTGCAACATCACCGATGCATCCATTGAAATCTCGTATGGGTGAAACAGAGCCTGAAAGGGTTAAATTTATCCAGTTAAGATCTACCAGGAGTACTGAAGGTAGCTTCATCCAGATGGAAATCAGTGGCCATGTCAACAAACAATAAACTGTGTCATACCATCCTCATCCATCATAGGGTGGTATGGTGTCTTGGGCTCAGTGATTTTCTGCCTAACTGGTTTGTTTATCTCAATTTCATTCAAGTTAGCCTCGTTCCATCGCACACGAACCCTAATAGTAAACAGAGATCACATGAGAGTTACATCTGGATCCCCAGATTAAGATTAAAAAATGTGTATGTGCATGTGTGATTCCAATCTATAGCAATGAATAGAAAAGTTTTCTTCAAACTTCAGAAAGCACAAATCAGTAATGCATTCATTGACATGGAGAAAGGCACTTATATAAGCTAAATAAGATATCACATAAGTTTTGGATGCAAGTATAGTTAAACTTCATTGACAAATAGGGAGAGCATAACCAATTGATCCATGAGAAATTCCCTCAAATTACTATGAATTGACTCATGCACAAAAGGGCTAGGTGATGTAAGGCTGAGAGTCGGAATCTTGTCAGAGCATCAGGTACTGTACCAGTATCCCCTGTCCTCTGAGTAGGTTGTGAAGATGGGTGCACTATGACAGGCAGCAGATGATGGCAGTTCCAATGTTTTTGGTTCATCAAAGGATGATAAACTTAGAGGTGAAAGTAAGCTAACGGTGGAAAGGGTGATATCTGAAGGACGTCACAGGAATGGAGTCCACAAAAACAGCATCTGTCACTGGTGACTGGGATGAGGCAAAAGAAGTTGTTATACAGTGAGGAGGCATGTAAGCAGTGTGTATAGAGATTTTGTTACTTGTCTCTTTTCATTTTGTTTCTGTCTCTATTTAGTTTTTTTTTTCTTCTTTTTTTTTGGGGGGGGGGGGGGGGGTGGGGGGGGGGGGGGTTGTTTGGAAGTGTTCATACACTTAGTCTACCAGCCTCATTGGCCATTGTCAACCAGAAGATGTGATGATAGAGATGATAACAAGAACACAAGAAGAAACAGTGTTAACTGGGGAATCTAACAGATTATGTCCATTGTCCACAGGGATCCTTCCAGCACAGGAGGTGAACATGTTTTTGGGCCAGATTAGGTGAAAGAGGTCATGATAGGGGAGAAAATAGGCATCCTAGGGAAGATGGCACAGGCATATGAGCACCACAGTGACATGGAGAGATCTTGGCTAGGATATGGAGAAGTCTTCTTGTGCAGGTGGATTCAAATAGGAGACAGAATCCAGAAAAACTGGCAACTGAAAGACATCTCAAAATTTAGGACACTTGCATGGAACGAATGTCATCTTGCACTTCGGCTATGTCTTGGAAGGTGTGAAGACAAGATCTCAGAAAGATATCAAAATAATATTGGGAGATTGGGAATGGTAGCAAGTTCTCTGATCCTCCCAGCTTGGAAGTGGAATGGGTAGGCTGACCATGCTTAGCAGACTCTCCTTCCTATCTTCTTCTTCTTTTCTTCTTCATCATCATCTTCTCTTCTCCTACTTTTCATCTTTGGATTGTGGATTAAGGGCTGTGTCAGATCAACAACTGAATTTTGAAAATGATACTAGTGTGACATTGATCCATTCCTGCTCTCTGTCTTCATAATATAATCATTGGTGAGGGCTGCAGGGAATAATGGTGTTTCAAATACTTAAGCTTGGATGAGATAAAAGCAAACTAGACAATCCGACCACATGATAGCCGTACAATGTTTCTTGAACTTTACGTATCTTAGCTATGTGTTTTGGGCATTTAGGTTCTCAGAAAGTTCAAGTCAGAGATTCTCGAGGTAGCTTGAGAGATTATGGAAGATTACATACCATACTTGTATGTAGCAGAAAAGCTTTAGAACCTTTTACTGTTTTCTAGGACCAGATCAACCTCCATGCAAATGTTTTTTCTTCTTTTCCTATACAAGCTTTCAAGGGAATGAGGCAGATATACCATAAGGTTTTCAATATATAGAAATGGTAAAGAAGCACAAAATCTTGGAACAAGGACATGAACTCCATAGTTTTGTTTAGAACAGGCAGTTTACACACTCGCTGCAAAGATCAGAGCCAGTCAGCAGCAACCTTGCTTTGCTTGTTTTGTACTCAGAGTGGCTGAAACTTGCAGAAACCAGAAGGAACTGGGTGAGGTAAATTCCTCTTAAAATATGTTTTAATACTTCTTGGAAAACAACAAAACCAAACATGAACTAGAAACTACACAATTGGGGGACAGGTTTTGGAGTTGGTGATGGTTTCTAAAGCCATGCTCCAGAGGCATGGGTGAACAGATAAGAATAAAATAATGCCAAAGTAGAAAAAATAGTGAAAATAAGAGAAGCAAAAATTAAGAAAAGGGGTAAAAAGCTCCAGGATTCAACTATCTTGACTTAAAAAGAAGCATACATCGGTCCGACATATGCAAATAAGATTCTTCATAAAAATGACAATTAGTGAATGTTCATCAACATATGTCTGACTTACACCTGTGGTGAGCAAGCTTTCTTAAAAGCTGCAAGAAGTCAAAAACTGGAAGTTTGTAAAAGGATGCCTATGCATTTGTTCCGTTTGTACAGTGGAACTGGTGAAGTGCAATTGCAGTATATGGCAGGCATTACAACTTGTTATTTCCAAAGACAAGCTATCAATTGAACAACATCAAAATACTAAGTAAATGAAAGTAATATATCTTATATCTTATCTCCAGAGATGATTGAAAGATGAACAAACTACAATATGCTTGGCTGAGTAATGCAATAAGTGCCGAAACTAATGACGATCATCCTTGTTTTCGACTAATGTTAGAAGAAACCTTTTTTAACTAGAGCAGGTTGCTCACCTTGTTTTGGACGATTTGTCTTGTGCATCTTCTTTAAATGGTAAAAACACACTCTCGATTGTCAAAGCTATCTGATTCCAGTGAAGTGAAAAAAAATGAAATATGAATAATGCAAGTGGACTGCATATTGCAAGATAAATATGGCACCGCTCAATTTAACATTGCACATGACATCTATATCCTGATGATTAAGTGAGACCATGATTTACTGCTCTACTTTTACACAGAAAACAGATGGTCTGATTCCACAGAAGGAAGAAAAGAATATTTCATATGAACAACGAGACAAGAGAAGTAAATTTAGCAGATAATGTCATTCTACTTTATTTGACATTCGACAGCAAATCTACTTCCTGTTCACCCAGTAAGAAATGGTATAGCACTCTAGATTCGTGCGTAACATTGCGCCTTCCTTCCGAGGCTGTTGGCCGTTGGCAGAGAGGCTTTGAGCCTGAGGACTGCGACGTTTAACGATGGACTGGAGGTCGGGAGGAATGGGCCCGTCGAGGGCGTTCGAGGACAGGTGTACAGACTGCAGGTTGGTGCAGTTGGAGAGGTAGGGAGAGATGATGCCGCCGTCGGAGAGGCTTGGAAGGGAGAGCTTGTAGACGCGCTCGTTGTTGCAGGTGTCACCCTGGCCCCTGCAGGTCGTTGAAGTAGCGCACAACAAGCTCCCCCCCCCCCCCCACCCGCCCCCCAACCCCAACCTGCTCGGCCGGATTCCCCCATCCACTCTGCGCGCTCCCTGCCCCGTCCCGTGCGGACGGCCCCCTGCCCCGGCTGGCCGGCTGGACCCTCTGCGCGCTCCCTGCGCACACTCTGACCCGCCGGACCACCCCACCACCCCCACCCCTGCGCGCCCGCTGACCCTCCCCGGCCGGACGCCCCCTGCCCCGGCGGCAGCACCCTTCC
The DNA here is from genome assembly GCA_014218235.1 of Colocasia esculenta. Taxonomy (NCBI): domain Eukaryota; kingdom Viridiplantae; phylum Streptophyta; class Magnoliopsida; order Alismatales; family Araceae; genus Colocasia; species Colocasia esculenta. The sequence continues at coordinate 21,382,321 of CM024754.1, read as the reverse complement.
CGTGCGGTAAAAACTCATGCTGGAACCAAAAATTCCACTCTGTTTCCCCATAATCAAGAACGACCGTAGATCCGAATCACGCTCGAGACTCAAAAATGGATCAAATTTCATAACAACGTGTTGGAGCTAAAATTTATAGGGAAATGGAGGTTTCTACTTACCTGTAGAGCAGGACGAGGAGAAAAGTAAACGACCGGCCAAGGGAGGGGACGCTGCGGGAGAGAGGAAGAGGTAGAGAAGAAGCGATGGAGGGAGGAGAGGAGGGGTGGGGGGTTTCGGGGGAGGAGGGGGTTGGAGGGAGGACGGGGAGGAAATGGGTTGCAGACAAACAGAGAAGCGGAAAGCCGGAAGTGGTTTTTGGCGCAACGAATTGGAGGCTTATTAATAGCGTTTTTTACACATATTATGCCTGATCTCTTACCTAATTTTAAATAATTTCCTATAATATTAATATTTATAGTAATCTAACAAATCAGAGGAAAATATTTTTATCTAACAACCAAAAAAGAAATCAACAAATAAAAAATTTTGACAGGATTTTAAAATGTGAGATATATTCGTCATCTCAAATATCAGATATGGGATATATGAATTTACGTCAAAATTTTAAGAGTATGAATGAAAATTCGATGTACTCCTGAGATATATATGTATAAATGTATGTATGTATTTTTGCTAAAATTAGTATAATAATACAATTAGAGCAATAGCTTGACATCTATCGTTAATAGAAATGTTAAGATTGCTGTTAATAAAACTATCCATTCTAATAATTAAAACTCTCTATGTTCCATTATCAGCCATTATTAATATCATCATCATCGTAATAAAAATCTATTTTATTGACTTAGAGTTGAATGTATGAATCTTGTGCTGACCAAAGTGCAAGTCCAGAGGGGGGTGAATGGATTGAAAAAATTCGTCTTTAAAATTTTTTGTAACAAACAATTTTAGAAACACTAAACATAGAGGTTAAAGTTAGTAGCAGCGGAAATAAAGATAAAGGCAATCACACATGTAACAGAAATTTTATCCTGGTTCGGACCTCCAATCATCAGGTGTCATATCCCCCGCCAATTTAACAGCGGAATAAATCGGGAAGGCATGAACATCATGTATGGTAACGTAAATTGCGCATACAGAGGACCCCAGTTGGGTCGATCGGTTAGAACTCTTGCTTAAAAGCAAGAGGTCCCGAGTTCGATTCCTGGGGGGGGGGTTACCTGATTTACATGCAATCCTCGAGGTGTGTAGATCTAGGGTGTTTCCGGTCAAGTGGGGTAAGGGCAATACGGGTACAAGGAAAGTAGGAGCTTCCAAGTCATGACCTTAGAGTTAACGAATACCAATCCCTGAGCCCACAAAACCACACGGGGCGGGATTTCCTCGTTACCAAAAAAAAAGTAAATTGCGCATACAGTCGCAAATATCAGAGCATCTAAATGAACAATAATTGCAATAAACTCCTCAATTTGTTGATAATCATCTAAACTATTACATCCACTAATTCCGAGCCAAAACATAGGGCTCAATGACTAATTACATTGGATAGGATAATAAGCAAATATCTAACTAATCTCTAAGGTACTAAGGACATTTCATCGCTATGACTCCTGGTCGCTCATCACTCCAGTCCATTCCCGTTGGTGAGTGTAGGGTCATCAACCGACTTACCTGAAACACATATAACAAAAACGCAGGGTGAGCGATAACGCTCAGTAGGACTTAATATCTCATGTAAACAAACTTGCTTTAGATATTAATGTCTTATAAAGCAGGATAACTAAAGAGAGCAATCAAATATAGCCAAGAGAGTAATAGAACATGATGGCAAGAGAACGGTAAAACTTTCAAACGAAATATTGCAAAACTAGTTTGATAAAGAATTGGGCATGTAGCGAAATAGTGTATTATGTTTGCACAACAGTGCACTAGTAGAGATAGCACATCTGGTCGAGCATCTTGTCAATCTAGAGAACGATAGCATAGTGATTCATATATTGATTGTCATAGATTAAATTGTGATTGTTATTAAATGGTGTTGGATGCATGCCGTACACATCCTGATCATGTTACTCTCGTGAGAAAATAGCACTCTTCGGGCGCTCCCCCAGGACCTGACGGCCCTATTGCACTGGCATATAGTACTGTTTGTTATCTTAGACAATCAATTGTATGGCCATAGAGTACCAAGAAGAGATGAGAGTAATTGACGAAATAGATGAGAGTATAGAGTAAAAGTGAACAGATGAGAGTAACGATGATGTAGATGAGATAAGGGTATAAGCGTAAAACAACGTTAAACCACGATAGTAATAGTTGCATAGCACCAAGTCTAGTACCGGCAGTCTGGTAGAAGTCACATCCACCCACTAGTCGTGCTACAAATACGAGCTAGATGGTCCTATATGATCACAAGATAAGAGAGAACACTATGGCCGTTTGGATCGTACTGATCCTAGGGGTGTAACGGGTTTTAAGGGTACAACCAGCTCGTCAGCTAAGGACGTGCGTCAAAGCCAAGAAGACTTACAGAGGCCTTGACAAGGATTCCTTGGTCCAGTCAGGAGTCTTCCCGGTGGAGAGGTGGTCCATGTCAAGAAATGTGTAGAAAACAAGTGTCCGTCGTGCCTCGAGTGTTCGAAGGCAGAGGGAAGCAGTACGACGTATAAGTGCGTGAGTAAAATGAAGATAAGTGTAAATAATAAAATAGAGAATTTAAGTGAATTAATTACACTTAGTAATTACCATATATATTATTGGGTATTTTAATAAAGTCTCGTGGCAATAACAATGTTTAGTGTGTGCACGAGAAAAGAAATTATCAGAGTATGATAAATCGTGTATTTGGCTTTTAATTAATGGAAATTACATAAATATTGCCCATTAATGGTTAATCGGGTCGGAATGTTAATAACAATGTTCAATTAAGGCTAAATAATGGCTAATAGCAATTTGAGCAGGGGTATATATGCAAAATTGGGTTCTGACAGAAATCTTCAAACCACCCCCTCGTGATTCAGGTCGCGACGGGACAGCCTGACGCGACAGTCGAACCGGCGCTGAGAACGCGACGAGTTGCCCGTCACGATTCATGTCGCGACGGAGCGGCTTGGCGCGTCAACCGAACCAGCCGCCCTGGCCCGGTTCGAGGGATGAGAACGCGACTGCTCGGGCCGTCGCATTCAGATTGCGATGGTCCGGCTGGCCGCGACCCCTTTGAGGTCATGATGGGCCGAACCGTCACGACTTCAAAGAGGTGGCCCGACCCAAAAAAGGGGTTTAGCCCTTTTCTGATCTAGGTCCTACCCTCCCTTGCTTGATACCAAGCTCTTCTAAAATCATATAAAATGCACGGTCATCCAAAAATTGTGAAACTAGTTTTTAATGAAAGTAAACTCATAGATCTATCCACATGCATGAGTAATTAGGAAACTAACAAGGTTTGTGCATGCTTTAACAATGTTACATTTCGATAACCTAAACATGTACAATCATGGAAGAATGATTTAATTAGCAACGAATACATGATGGAAATTAAGGAAAATAGGGGCATTTGAAATCTAACAACATGTAGTATTTATGAGAATATTTGCATGGCATGGGATCATGTACATGCATGGATTGAAAGCAAGATGTAGGTTCGGGTGCAAGATGATGATAGGGATTGATACATTTAATACTCCTTCATGGAGTCACAGAAAATAGGGAAATCATAGGGCTTTCAAAGAGGATCATGTGGGCTAACTAGGGTTAAATTTACACGATTTGTACTTGAGAGATCGCCTACCTTTTTACGCTATAAAGATCCTAGGGTTTGGGGGTGACGAATTTCCAAGTTCTTCTTACTCCAAGCCTCCTTCTTCTCCTTGCTCCTCGTCCTTAGCCTCCTTCCCTCGTGCTCCAAAGCTCCAACATCGTAATGGGGCTTGTTAGATACGAATTAGAGGTCTATTAGGTTGTGTAAGAGTCCTTCTTTCTTAAAACTTATCTTTCCCTTCAAACTCTTAATTTCTACATTTATCACCCAATTTCTTGCCTTTATCTACTTAATAGGCTTAGGGAGAAGTATAAATTCGTGGGTAATAGTTTGGGATAGGATTAGAACTCTTTTTAGGATATTTATAACCCTTTCTAGTATTTATCTTACCCTTATTTAATTTATTTACTAATTAACTCTGAATTCTCACATTTATCTCTCCATATTCTAGCATTTATCTTTCAATTGGCTTGGCAGAGATCTAATTTCATGGCTAATGGGTTTAGGATGGGATGAAGACTCATTTTTTGGATAATTATGAGTTATTTAATGATTATCTTAACCCTTTTCTATTTATTACTATTTTTAGGTATGAATTTAGCTAATTATTTCCCATCCCAAGATGGGCTCTTCTCATTAGGGCCCTTCTTTTATGCTTGGACCATTAATACAACCCATTTCTAATTTAGCTTAATGGGTTTTAGTTAAATTCTATTTATTCACCTTTTATTCTAATTAAATCTATTTATCACACTTATTCAATAAATTTCTTATTTTAATTCAATTTACTATTATTTATGCCAATATTTCTAATCTTCATCATTAATTTGAGCCTCTTACTCTTGGCCCAATAGCTTATGGGAGCTTAATTGTACAACCCATGTTCTTAGTGGGTTTTAATTATCTTCTTATTAAAGAATTTATTCATAGGCCAAAATTGCCTATTGGTCCATTTATCAAAATGAGCTATCAACCCATATTATTTAGTCTACCAACATGATCTTTTGATTTTTAATTCACTTTGGCTCATATAATAATGGGTTCTCCAACTTATTTCTTATTACGATACTAAGTCACATAAATTCTTAAACTTAGTCCAAATGATTTTTCTATGTCCAAATTCTTGATGGGTCATTAGATAATATTATTTAAAGCATAACTATTATTTTTACGACATTTTATATGGGTTTTTACGTATGAGATAATGATGCGTACCCTTTTTAACTAGTTTGAATTTATAAATTGATAAAATTTCATTTTATCTTTATTTTTGAATTGATGAATTTTTCGGGGTACTACATCCCCCCTCTTAAAAAGAATTTGGTCCCCAAATTCTACGACTCCTTCAGCTAAATATGAATTATCACTTCATGCTTAAAGGAATTAATCATCGTAAGTCAGAGTTACCTTCCACAGTTTCCACTATGTTATCTAGGGAGTATCGTGCCAAAATTTCGAGTGTAGCTCGTCGTTTTAATTCTTCATGACGTTGGTCCTTTATTTGTGGGCATCTGCTAATCCAGTGGTTTGGCTCGCTACATCGCAAACAGTTTCCTTGTTTCCTCCAGCAGTCATCTGATAAGTGGCCCATCTTATTGCAGTGCTCGCATCGTCCCTTACGAATAAGGGCTAATTGTATGACACTCTTCTTATTCTTCTTTATCATTCTCTTAACATCGTTTGGCTGACGCTCTATTGTCATAGAGTTGAGATCTTTGGTGTTTGGTGGGTGGTTCTTTTAGAAGATAGCAGTCTTGTATCCGGTGTTCCAAACTGCCACAACGTAGACATGCACCCACTCTTCGCCAGCATTCGTTAGCCACATGTCCCGGTTTACCACAATGAAGGCAGATGATTTTGCTATGTTTCTTTTGGTTGTTTGCCCTCTTGTCTTGGTTATGTCTTCTCTTCTTGTTCTTTTTGGTCTCTTTTTCCAATATTCTTGTTGTCCTTAAGGCTCCTTCGAGCAGTTGGGCGGCTTTCCGACATGCCTGAGCTAGCTATGAGTTAACCTCATTTCGTCCTTTAGTGACGTATGTTTGGCGTCCATTTAAGAGTTTCTTCAAGATTAAGGCTAACATTAGGATGCTAAAGTAATATTTAGTTGATACACACATATATATAGATAAATGTATTCAGATCTAACCATGGTTCTACCCAATCCTCACATAGGTATGGTGGTTGACTTAGACACGTGTCAGGGCAGTTCACCTAGAACATTCTAAACTTAAATATTCTACACTCTGATACCATCTGTCATGCCCGACCAATTTAGCAGCCAAATAAATCGGGAAGGCATGAACGTGTATGGTAACGTAAATTGCACATACAGTCGCAAATATCAGCGCATCTAAATGAACAATATTACAATAAACTCCTCAATTTATTGATAATTCATCTAAACTATTACATCCACTAATTCCGAGCCAAAACATAGGGCTCAATGACTTAATTACATTGGAAATGATAATTAAGCAAATATCTAACTAATCTCTAAGGTACTAAGGACACTTCATCGCTATGACTCTTGGTCGCTCATCACTCTAGTCCATTCCCGTTGGTGAGTGTAGGGTCATCAACCGACTTACCTGAAACACATATAACAAAAACGCAGGGTGAGCGATAACGCTTAGTAGGACGTAATATCTCATGTAAAAAGCTTATTTTAGATAATTAATGTCTTATAAACCAGGATAACTAAAGAGAACGATCAAATATAGCCAAGAGAGTGATAGAACATAATGGCAAGAGAACGGCAAAACTTCTAAACGAAATATTGCAAAACTAGTATGATAAAGGATTGACCATGTAATGAATAGTGTATATGGTTGCACAACAGTGCACTAGTAGAGATAGCACCTCTAGTCGAGCATCTTGTCAACCCAGAGAACCGATAGCATAGTGATTGATATATTGATTGTCATAGATTAAATTGTGATGGCTATTAAATGGTGCTGGTTGCATGTCGTACACATCCTGATCATGTTACCCTCGCAAGGAAATAACACTCTTTGGGCGCTCCCCCAGGACCAGACCGGGCCCTATTGCACTGGCATATAGTACTGTTTGTTATCCTAGACAATCAATTGTATAGTCAATAGAGTACCAAGAAGAGATGAGATTAATTGACGAATCGATGAGAGTATAGAGTGTAAGTGAATGGATGACAGTAACGAGATTGTAGATGAGATAAGGGTATAATCGTAAAATAATATTAAACGCTGATAGTAACAGTTGCACAGCACCAAGTCGGGTACCAGTAGTCTGGTAGAAGTCACATCCGCCCACTAGTCGTGCTACATACATGGGCTAGATGGTCCAGTGTGATTACAAGATAAGAGAGAACACACTAAGGCTGTTTGGATCGTACTGATCCCTAGGGCTGTAACGCGTTTGAAAGGTACAATAGCTCGTCAGCTAAGGACATGCGCCAAAGCTAAGAATACTTACAGAGGCCTTGACAAGGACTCTCTGGTCTAGTCAGGAATCTTCCCGGTGGAGAGGTAGTCCATGCCAAGAAGAGGTATAGAAAACAAGTGTCCGTTGTGCCTCGAGTGCTTGAAGGCAGAGGGAAGCGATAACGGTGTATAAAGCACGCGAGTAAAACGAAGATAAGTGTAAATAATAAAATAGGGAATTTAAGTGATTAATTACATTTAATAATTATCATATATATTATTGGGTATTTTAATAAAGTCTCATGGCAATAACAATGTTGTGTGTGCACGTGAAAAGAAATTATGAGTATGATAAATCATGTATTTGGCTTTTAATTAAGGAAATTATATAAATATTGCCCATTAATGGTTAATCAGGTCGAAATGTTAATAACAATGTTCAATTAAGGCTGAACAAAGGCTAATAGCAATTAGAGCAGAGGTATATGCAAATTTGGGTTTTGGCAAAAATCTTCAAAACGCGACGGTGCCCGTCGCGATTCAGGTCACGATGGGACAATCAGGCGCGATAGTCGAACTGGTGCTGAGAACGAGACGAGATTGCCCGTCGCGATTCATGTCGCGACAGAGCGGCTTGGCGCGTCAGCCGAACTGGCCGCCCTAGCCCGGTTCGAGGGATGAGAACGCGACAATCGGGCCGTCGTGTTCAGATCGCGACAGTCCAACCAGTCACGACCCCCTGAGGTCGCGACGGGTCGAGCCGTCGCGACTTTAGAGAGGCGGCTCGACCCAGAAAAGGGGTTTAGCCCTTTCTGAATTAGGTCCTTACTCCCTTGCTTGATACCGAGCTCTTCTAAAATTCATAAAAATTGCACGGTGATCCAAAAATTGTGAAACTAATTTTTAATGAAAGTAGACTCATAGATCTATCCACAAGCATGAGTAATTAGGAAACTAACAAGGTTGTGCATGCTTTAACAAGGTTACAGTTCTATGACCTAAACATGTGCAGTCAAGGAAGAACGATTTAATTAGCAACGAATACATGATGGAAATTAGAAAATAGGGGCGTTTGAAAGCTAACAACATGTAGTATTTGTGAGAATATTTGCATGGCATGGGATCATGTACATGCATGGATTGAAAGCAAAGATGTAGGTTGGGTGCAAGATGATGATAGGGATTGATACATTTAATACTCCTTCATAGAGTCACAAAAAATAGGGAAATCATTATGCTTTCAAAGAGGATCATGTGAGCTACCGAGGGTTAAATTTACATAATTGTTCTTGAGGGATTGCCTACCTTTTTGTGCTGTAAAGATCCTAGGGTTTGGGGGTGATGAATTTCCAAGTTCTTGCTCCAAGCCTCCTTCTCCTTGCTCCTTGTCCTTAGCCTCCTTCCCTCGTGCTCCAAAGCTCCAACAATGTAATGGGGCTTGGTAGATACAAATTAGAGGTCTATTAAGTTGTGTAAGAGTCCTTCTTTCTAAAACTCCTCTTTCCTTCAAACTATTAATTTCTACATTAATCACCCAATTTATGCCTTTATCTACCTAATAGGTTTGGCGAGAAGTCTAAATTCGTAGGTAATAGTTTAGGATAGGATTAAGACTCTTTTAGGATATTTATAACCATTTCTAGTATTTATCTTACCCTTATTTAATTATTTACTAATTAACTCCAAATTCCCACAATTATCTCTCCATATTCTAGCATTTATCCTCCAATTGGCTTGGAAGAGATCTAATATCGTGGCTAATAGGTTAGGATGTGATGAAGACTCATTTTTAGGATAATTATGAGTTATTTAATGATTATGTTAACCCTTTTCCATTTATTACTATTTTAGGTACGAATTTAGCTAAATTATTTCCCATCCCAAGATGGGCTCTTCTCATTTGGGCCCATTCTTTTATGCTTGGACCATTAATACAACCCATTTCTAATTTATCTTAATGGGTTTTAGTTTAATCCTAGTTATTCACCTTTTATTCTAATTTAAATCTATTTATCACACTTATTCAATAAATTTCTTATTTTAATTTAATTTACTATTATTTATACCAATATTTCTAACCTTCATCATTTGGGGCTCTTACTCTCGGCCCAATAGCTTATGTGAGCTTAATTGTACAACCTATGTTCTTAATAGATTTTAATTATCTTCTTATAAAAGAATTTATTCATGGGCCAAGATTGCCTATTGGTCCATTTATCAAAATGAGCTATCAACCCATATTATTTAGAGTCTACCCGCATGTTCATTTTGATTTTTAATTCACTTTAGCTCATATAATAATGGGTTCTCCAACTTATTCCTTAATTACGATACTAAGTCACATAAATTCTTAAACTTGGTCCAAATGATTTTTTTATGTCCAAAATTCTTGATGGGTCATTAGAGAATATTATTTAAAGCATAACTATTACTTTTACGACAATTTTATATGGGTTTTTACGTATGAGATAATGATGCGTACCCCTTTTAACTAGTTTGAATTTATAAATTGATAAAATTTCAATTTATCTTTATCTTTGAATTAATGAATTTTTTGGGGTACTACATCCTCCCCCTCTTAAAAAGAATTTGGTCGCCAAATTCTACGACTCCTTCAGGTAAATATGAATTATCGCTTCATGCTTAAAGGAATTAATCATCGTATGTTAGAGTTACCTTCCACGGTTTCCACTATGTTATCTAGGGAGTATCGTGCCAAAACTTCCAGTGTAGCTAGTCATTATGATTCTTCATGACGTTGGTCCTTTATTTGTGGGCATCTGCTAGTCCAGTGGTTTGGTTCGCCACATTGCAAACAATTTCCTTGTTTCCTCCAGCAGTCATTTGATAAGTGGCCCATCTTATTGTAGTGCTCGCATCATCCCTTACGAATAAGTGCTGATTGTATGTCATTCTTCTTATTCTTCTTTATCGTTCTCTTAACATCGTTTGGCTGACACTCTATTGTCATAGAGTTGAGATCTTTGGTGTTTGTGGGTGATTCTTTTAGAAGAGGGCGGTCTTGTATTCAGTGTTCCAAACTGCCACAACGTAGACATGCACCTACTCTTCGCCAGCATTTGTTAGCCACATGTCCCGGTTTACCACAATGAAGGTAGATGATCTTGCTATATTTCTTTTACTTGTTTGCCCTCTTGTCTAGGTTATGTCTTCTCTTCTTGTTCTTTTTGGTCTCTTTTCCAATATTCTTGGTTGTCCTAAGGCTCCTTCTAGCAGCTGGGCGGCTTTCCGACATGCCTGAGCTAGCTTTTGAGTTAACCTCATTTCGTCTTGCAGTGACGTATGTTTGGCGTCCATTTAAGAGTTCCTTCAAGAATAAGGCTGGCATTAGGATGCTAAAGTAATATTTAGTTGATACATATATATATATAGATAAATGTATTCAGATCTTAACCATGGTTCTACCCAATCCTCACATAGGTATGGTGGTTGACTTAGACACGTGTTTGAGCAGTTTACCTAGAACATCCTAGACTTAAATATTCTAATAAAGACATCCTAGGCTCTGATACCAACTGTCATGCCTCGCCAATTTAGTAGCGGAATAAATCGGGAAGGCATAAACAACGTGTGTGGTAATGTAAATTGCACATACGGTCATAAATATCAGTACATCTAAATGAACAATAATTGCAATAAACTCCTCAATTTATTGATAATTCATCTAAACTATTACATCCACTAATTCCGAGCCAAAACATAGGGCTCAATGACTTAATTACATTGGAAAGGATAACTAAGCAAATATCTAACTAATCTCTAAGGTACTAAGGACACTTCATCGCTATGACTCCTGGTCGCTCATCACTCCAGTCCATTCCCGTTGGTGAGTGTAGGGTCATCAACCGACTTACCTGAAACACATATAACAAAAATGCAGGGTGAGCGATAACGCTCAGTAGGACTTAAATCTCATGTAAATAAGCTTGCTTAGATAATTAATGTCTTATAAAGCAGGATAACTAAATAGAATGATCAAATATAGCCAAGAGAGTAATAGAACATGATGGCAAGAGAACGATAAAACTTCCAATGAAATATTGCAAAACTAGTATGATAAAGGATTGACCATGTAACTAAATAGTGTATATGGTTGCACAATAGTGCACTAGTAGAGATAGCACCTCTAGTCGAACATGTTGTCAACCCAGAGAACGTTAGCATAGTGATTGATATATTGATTGTCATAGATTAAATTGTGATTGTTATTAAATGGCGCTGGATGCATGCTGTACACATCCTGATCATGATACCCTCGCGAGGAAATAGCACTCTTCGGGCGCTCCCCCCAGGACAAGATAGGGCCCTATTGCACTGGCATATAGTACTGTTTGTTATCTTAGACAATCAATTGTATGTCCAAATAGAGTACCAAAAGAGATGAGAGTATAGAGTGAAAGAGAACAGATGAGAGTATAGAGTGAAAGAGAACAGATGAGAGTAACGAGATTATAGATGAGATAAGGGTATAATCGTAAAACAACATTAAACCACGATAGTAATAGTTGCACAACACCAAGTCGGGTACCGACAGTCTAGTAGAAGTCACATCCGCCCACTAGTCGTGCTACAAACACAGGCTAGATGGTCGGCATGATCACAAGATCAGAAAGAACACACTAAGGACGTTTGGATCGTAGCCATTTGAAAAATATATACAGGAGGCCTTTGATGTACATGCTCCTTCTCATGATAACAGACAGATAATCCTCCTCAGCATCAAAGCGAAGCAGCAAATGCCTATTGTTCGGAACACTGATGATGAAATCCCCTTTAAGCTGGAGCCTTGCGAAAGGGAAGACTTGAACTCCGAGATAGAGCACCGACCATTAGCACACCTCACAATCAAGGCCAGCTTTAGAGTTTTAATGGACATACCTACCTCTTTCTAGGAAAAGAAGACAGCCTGCTCTCCGACATCCGTGAAACATGGTGGTTTGACTCCAATGCAAACAGGCGGAGGTGGTTTAGTACCAGCAATGATCTGAGCATAAGAACGCCTCCCAGGAAAGAACGTGCCACCAGCACCTCCATCAGCCATCGTAGATGACTCCATAAGGATCGGCGAGCCCTGCATCGCCGCCAGCCACCAGGGCCGGTGGCCAGGGCCAACACCGGCGAGAAACCCCTAGAAACCCAGAGCTTCTCTCTCTAGAATCCTAGAAAGAGATTCCCAATCTTTATCTTCAATTAAGATATATGCATGACCCAGAGCTTCTCTCTCTAGAATCCTAGAGAGAGATTCCCCAGTCTTTATCTTCAATTAAGATATCTGCATGCACTTGTGAATTAAGTTGGATGCATTTGTCCTCCTGCAATCTGCCAACCTCTCGTTTTCAATGTAATGAACTAACGTCATCCACGAATACTTGCAGTTTACGTGCGTGCAGGGTTGTACATTGTATTCATTTCGTGGTGGTTGGTTTGATAGCCTTGATCTGGTTCAGAGTTTTTGAAAGGTGAGAGCTCTCAGAATCAGGTGAAGAACAATATGGTAATTGATCAAAGGCTCTGCATTAAAAAAAAAAAAGTCGTGAGAGGCCCAAAGTTTAAACCCTCTGACGTTCTAAGTTTATGAGAAATGTTTATAAATAGAAGGGTCATATCAGACCCTTAGTCACTAAACACACTCGTCAAGCAATCCACATCATTAATTTTATTAAAAGATATATATCATGTCCCAATAAGAAATATCAAAATATAGTAGGTGGGAAGGGGAGGGACAACCCCTTGGGCCAGCATAAGGGAGAAGATAACCAGAAGAAATCATGTGCTTGAGGCCTCTACTGAGGGCTTCTTCCATGATGATAAACAAGGCCGGTGAAATGGGATCACCCTGTCTTAAGCCCTTGGTGGATTTGAAGTAACTAGCCAGAGAGCCATTAAAAAGGACCGAGAACCAGCAATTTGATATCATCATGCCAATGTATGAAATAAATCTGGACGAGAAACCAAACTTCTTAAGGACTGCAAAAAGGAAGTCCCATTCCACACTGTCATAAGCCTTTTTGATATCCAGCTTAAAAATAGCATTGTTGCCTTTGGTTTTACGACAAATGTCCTTGACAAGTTGTCTATCCATGGATACATTATCCAGAATAAATCTACCTTTAACAAAAGCACCTTGCTCCTCCAAGATGATCATTGGAAGGATATTAGTAAGTCTATCACATAATATCCTGGACACAATCTTATAGCAAAAGTTGCACAGACTAACCGGTTTGAAAGCATTAAAAGACACAGATGATCCTTCTTAGGGACAAGAGTAATGTAAGTTGAAGTAACACCTCTTAGAAAAGGGAATCCTTTGAAGAAACCATTGACCGCAGCAAAGACATCATCTTGCACAATATCCCAGAGGAAGTAAAGAAACTACCAATGAAACCATCCGACCCAGGAGCACTGTTGCCATTCAAACTCCACACAACTCTTTTAACTTCATCTTTATTCGAAGGCGCACAAAAGAAAGATTCTGATCAGTAGAGATGAGCTCAGGGATAACATTGAAAAGAGAATCATCAATAACATGATTCGATGATTGAAGGAGAGAATCAAAGAAATGAACAGCCTCCTTACTAAGAACCTCCTGGTCCTCACCACCAACTCCCATTCACCTGAAGTCTATGAATTCTATTCCTTCTTCTGTTACCTTGAACAACGCGCATGGTAAAAAGCAGTGTTTTTATCACCATTATCCAACCAGTCCAGACGAGCTTTCTGAGCCCAAAAAACCTCCACGCAATGCATGGCCCTTCTAAGTTTCACATTAGCAGCCCCCAGCACAGATCTATTAGCTATCGTAGGATTGCTATCAAACTCCTCTGCATGACCCTCACCTCATTCTCCTGTCTGATCACATTATCATTTATATTGCCAAATGTGTGTTTGTTCCAGGACTGAAGTGCACCCCTGACAGCTTTCAGCTTAAGATGTAAAGTAATAAAAGGGTTAGGGTGCCCATCAACCATCTCCTTCCAAGCAATTTGGACAGTATTCATAAAGGAATCATGGGAAGTCCACATCGACTGAAAGGTGAACCTGGCCGGGGCCCGAGATAAAATAGCACAGGAAGCCAACAGGGGTGCATGATCAGACAGACCTCTAAGGAGATGCCTAACTTGAAACCCAGAAAAAGAACTCTCCCAGATATTGTTAATGAGCAACCGGTCCAATCTAGCTTTAACAGCCGCTAACCTAGTTCTGTTAATGTTGGACAAAGTAAAATGGGGGCCAATATAACCTGCATCCGAAAGGGAAGAGGCAGAGATAAATGCATTGAAATCAACCATAGCCTGCAGATTAGGAGGGTGCCCACCCTTCTTCTCAGATGGACGAGTAACACAGTTATAATCCCCACCAACTAACCAAGGCACAGTAATACTGCTGGACATATTAAGGATATCTTCATAGAGAATCCATCTTCTGCTCGAATCGGAAGAACCATAAACCACCGTAATCATAAAATGAATGTTGTCATCCTTCAAGACTGCAAGAGTTATTTGTCGGTCATTATGGCTAACTGTTTGAATAACATGGTTACGCCAGAATACCCATATTTTGGACTCCTCCCCATTGTTTCCAGAACAAGCATCCATCTTAAGATACCTACACATAGAAGTAGCCCGATCCAAAGGAACAAGTGGCTCAGCAATAGCAATAAAATCAATGTTATACTGATTAATGATTCTACGCAGCGAACTTTTAGAGGCTATGCTGGATAAGCCTATAATATTCAGAATAAAAGAGGACTAATCATGAGGAAGAGTACCCAGCGGAGCACCCCACAGCCTTAGCTTTAGATCTTGTACAGAGACCTCCTTCCTTTTGAACCGGACCCTCATTAGAAATAACAATGTTTGGCATGAATATATTTTTTTCAAGGCTAGTTCAGAAACCCTCCTAAAAGAAATATCCGGCGGTTTTTTTTGTGTGGAAAGTTTAGAATAGAAAGGTTGTTTCTCCCACATACCTTCTTCCTCGATGAGAGCCATCACCGGAGACTCCTTGGAAATGCCACCATAAACCACCGCAACCTCATCATTCATATCATTGATGACTGATGCAGGGCCATGCACCCCATGCATCACGCCTTCCCCATACAGCCCATGCAACGTAGGGTTAGCCAGGGAATAAAACCTGAGGAACTGCACTAGGACCCAAAGAGTATTCAGATCTGAAGGACCAGGGATATGGTCCTCCTTGACAGATGAACCTTCAGCATCCTCCTCATCCGAGTAGCCAGGGAACCTGAAGCGGAGAGAACCTATTCCCCATCTCTGCATCCGAAAAATCTGCGCGAACCACCTTCTGACGCCAGGATTTCTTGGGGATAAAACTCTATCCCTGCTCTAGGGTAACCTGTATCTTAGGAGGAGCCTCTTGCACATCCAACTTTTTATTCTTCCTAACACACTCTGATTCTACATGACCAAGTTATGGCAAAACTACAAATCGCTGGAATTCGGTAGTAGTATAGTTGATCTTCTGCTAGAAACCATCTGAGCCACAGCCAATCCAGATCCTCTCCAGTCTAGCCTTGATAATATCCAACTCAATACAAACGAAAGCTTCATTAGTTTGCGTAAGCGCCAAAGTTGGCTCATAGATCCTTAGCACTTGTCCCAGGTTACCAGCAATAGATTTCAGGAAGTCCTCATAGTAGTAATTGACCGGAAGCATAGGGAAGACAATCCATATAGGAATGATCATGGGATATGCATTAAAATCAAACTAGGGGTGCAATGGTTTTTAAGGGTACAACCAGCTCGTTAGCTAAGGACGTGCGCCAAGTCAGGAAGACTTACGGAGGCCTTGACAAGGATTCCCTGGTCCAGTCAGGAGTCTTCCTGGTGGAGAGGTGGTCCATGTCAAGAAAGATGTAGAAAATAAGTGTCTGTCGTGCCTCGAGTGCTCGAAGGCAAAGGAAGCGGTAACGGTGTATAAAGCGCGCTAGTAAAATGAAGATAAGTGTAAATAATAAAATAGAGAATTTAAGTGAATTAATTACACTTAATAATTGCCAGATATATTATTGGGTATTTTAATAAAGTCTTGTGGTAATAACAATGTTTAGTGTGTGCACGAGAAAAGAAATTATGAGAGTATGATAAATCGTGCATTTAGCTTTTAATTAATGGAAATTATATAAATATTGCCCATTAATGGTTAATCGGGTCGGAATGTTAATAACAATGTTCAATTAAGGCTAAACAATGGCTAATAGCAATTTTAGCAGGGGTATATGATGATCAGTTTATCCTCATGTAATTTAAATAAATTACATATCTATTTTGGTGATTAACAAAACTATATAAAGTTTAAACTAACGAATTTTCTACAAGTTTTGAGCACAGGAAATAAAAAAAGGAAAATCAAGCCAAATGGTAAACATTATTCCTACTGTAGCAATTTTGTTTCAAAGCATGAAGTCTATCTAAGTCCACATCGACTTTCTTTATGCTACAACGATTTCAGTAGAGTTGTAACGATTTGCCCTCACAATAATTCGCTAAGTGATCGCAACGATTTACCCTCACAACGATTCGTTAAGTGATTGCAATGATTGCTTTTGTAATGATTTGCTAAGTATTCACAATGAATTGCGTTCGTAACGATTCGTTAAGTATTCATAACGATTTGTTTCCATAACGATTCGATAAGTGATCACATCGATTTCTTAAGTGAGAACAACGATTGGTCTCACATCGATTTCTTAAGTGAGAACAACGATTTGGTCTCACATCGATTTCTTAAATGAGAACAATGATTTGGTCTCACATCGATTCTTAAGTGAGAACAACGATTTGGTCTCACATCGATTTCTTAAATGAGACAATGATTTGGTCTCACATCGATTTCTTAAGTAAAGAACAACGATTTGCTCGTAACGAGTTGGATCATAACGATTTGCCTATACCATCATAACGATTCGATAAGTTACATAACGACTCTATTACTTAACGATTCATCAAGTTACATAACGACTTGGTCATTGTAACGATTTGATACAACAAATAATGATTCATTCACATTGTCTCTTACAATTTGATTATAACGACGTGTGCATAACGATTTACTTATGGAGTCACAATGATTTATCTCTACAACGATTTGGTTATTAATCATCATCATCAGAGCCTTATCCCATTATTTGGGGTCGGCTACATGAATCCTTTTCCGCCAAAGATTTCTATCAAGTGCTATAGTCGTGTTTAAACTCAAAAAGTCCAAATCCTTCTTAATAACATCACACTATCTCATTTTAGGCCTTCTCCTAGCTCTTTTACTAGCATCCACTAAAATTTGGTCACATCTTTTAACTGGCACCGAGTTAGGGCGACGGTACACGTGTCCAAACCACCTAAGTCTATTTTCTCTCATTTTTCTATCAATTGGAGCTATCCCCAGATCCTCAAAGAAGCGCTCATTTCTAATCTTATCTTTCTTAGTCTTACCACACATCCATCTCAGCATCCTCATCTCTGCTACACATATTTTGTTTACGTGTTCCTTTCGCACTGCCCAACACTCCGTGCCATATAATAATGCAGGCCTCACTGCCGTTCTATAAAACTTTCCTTTAAGTTTCACTGGTATACGACGATCGCAAAGGACTCCTGATGCACTTCTCCATTTTACCCAACCTCCCTCATTAACTTGACCAACTCTAAACCCTTACCTGTTAAAGTTCCTATATTCCAAGTAGCTAGACGAATCCTATGTTTTTGGACTAACTTCTTTACCCGTGTTCGTCCAACCCCATACGGGAACACTTGCCTATTTGACATCGCAATCGGGCGCCATCGTGGCGCGTCGCTTATGGGGAACGCCCTAGCTGGCCCTAGCTCACTTATCATTCCATCCGGGTTCCGATGAAACGCGTCGCTTACGGGGGACGCCCTAGCATTAGCACAAATATTTAGATCAGAATTCATGTAAGGATTTGACGTTATTTTACTACTGGCTGTCAACCTAACGCAAACCCTCCTCCTTTCTCACCCGGGCTTGGGATCGGCTACGGCGGAGTTCATTTGGTTATTAATGCATAACGATTTATATGTGCATCAGTTTACTTATGAGTGCACAACGATTTACATGAATATCAACTCATTTGCATAACGATTTCATAAGTCATGCATATAACGATTTCATGGACTATAATGATTTGATTTTCGAGATAATTTTTAATAACGTTGAAAAGTCAAAGTCTTCACACATATCTTTTTGTCAACTATGCATTTATGGAGAATGAACGTATCATTGTATGCTTGCAGACAATATCTTCTATTCTCATGCTTATTCTGTAAACATCTTTTTAGAAGAATAGAATGGAACTTCTACATTTGTATAAAATCAATCTAACATTGACTGACAACAAGAGACAGTCTAGCTGTCTATTGTTTAGCATCTAATGTGTGCAGGTCTCTGACAACATTTGTCATGCAACATTGGACAAATAGAAGCCAAAGGATATTTCAGAAGATCTTCTCTCTGTGTGTGCATGAAGACCGTTGAACGGGAAGCTCTATAGGACCATGCAGTCTAGCGTAAACAAAAGTTTAGAGACAACAGACACTTCAACGTTCAAATTTCAAATAGAAGATATATAAAGAAGACTGAAGCTCTAGAAGAAAATCAATCCAAGAGTTGGAGAATACGAACGACAATCTTACACAAGTTTTTCTGCGAGCTTCTCGAAGAGCCAAGCCTCACTCCTTTGATTGTTTAGCTCTTAGCTCTCTGCATTCATTGCGTTAATCTTGAGAGCTTTTGTAAACTGAGAGTGTCCCTCTCTGTAGATCTTCCTCTTAGTTTTAGCTTCAGATCTAGCATTGTATAAGCTTGATCTAGGGGCTTGATCTCATTTCACTTCTTGTGTTTTTGTTCCCTTCGGGTAAGAAGGAAGACCTGGTGGGATCTAGGGTGTGAGATTCTCTTCAAGTAGAAGGAAGACCTGGTGGTGTCCAGGGTGTTGTAAGTTCCTCTTCGGGTTGTGAAGAGAAGACCAACTGCGGCTGGGTGTGTAAGGCTCCATAAGGGGGACAATACCCTTGTGTTAGTGAAATCCTGAGATATTGCTCAGGGACTGGATGTATGACTCCTAAGGAGAGGAGATCCGAACCAGGATAATTCTCTGGGTCGTGTGAATGCTTTTGTGTGATTGATTTTTCTTTAACTAACACTAACAATCTGCGAAGTGTGTTTTTTTGACCTTTGTGTGAATAGGTTTTAGGTACTCAATTTTTTAATATCCCATTCACCCCCCCTCTGGGCTAGCTAGCTGGGCAACAAGTGGTATCAGAGCTAGTCTCTTCGACAAAGAGAAGATCCAACGATCTGAAGAGAAAAGATCAAATGGCAGCCCAAGGTCACTCTGAAGGCCAGTCAGTCAACAGGCCACCTCTATTCGATGGAGAAGATTACACCTATTGGAAAACAAGAATGGAGTATTTCCTACAAGGTCTCGACTATTAAATCTGGTCAATAGTTGAAGAAGGAGACTTGTTGGTTACAAATGAAAAAGAAAAGTGGACTGAGAATGCAAGAGAAAGATCTCGCTAAACTGCAAAGCCAAAAGCGTACTATGTTGTGCTCTCAGTAAGAAGGAGTTCAACAGAGTTTCAGCCTGCAAATCTGCGATGGAAATGTGGGAGAAGTTAAGGATCACATATGAAGGCACATACAAAGTAAAAGAAACCAGAATAGATATCTTGGTGACTCAGTACGAGAGGTTCCAGATGCAGTCAGGGGAAACGATTACACAAATGTTCAGTAGATTCACTAACATTACAATGGTCTGGCAGGTCTTGGCAAAAACTATGAAATGGGAGATATGGTAAAAAAATTCTAAGATCTCTACCATCATCTTGGACTCCCAAGGTAACAGCGATAGAAGAAGCTAATGACTTGAAGGGAATGTCATTAGAAAAACTCATTGGGTCCCTTATAGCCCGTGAAATCAACATGGAGATATTGGGAGAGTCTTCGAGCATGAAGAAACACTCAAATGCTCTTAAAGCTGAAGAAAACTCGTCAGAAGAATTTTCAGATAACAATGAAAGCAATGAAGACAGCGAAGATGAAGAAGCAATGCTGTCTAGGAGGCTACAACGAATCTTAGCCAAAAAGAAGAAGTTTCAGTCTAGTAAAAGATATTTCAAGAAAAATAAGGATTTTAAGAAGCCAAAAGTAAAGGACTTAAAGAAAGGTGAGCCCATCTGCTACGAGTGTAAGAAGCCAGACACATCAAGGCAGAGTGTCCGAAGCTCAAGAAAATAATACAGAAAGAAGGAAAGTTCAAGAAAACCAGGAAGATTCAAGAAGAAAGCTATGGAAGCGACTTGGGATAACAGTAGCGACTCGAACAACAAGTCAAGCTCGAGTAGCGAGGAA
Source organism: Colocasia esculenta (assembly GCA_014218235.1). NCBI lineage: Eukaryota > Viridiplantae > Streptophyta > Magnoliopsida > Alismatales > Araceae > Colocasia > Colocasia esculenta. Next base: position 21,361,750 of record CM024754.1, on the reverse strand, counting down.
GAAAAGCTAACTTGGTTTTCATGGCCAACTGATAATTGCATATTGTTATGAATAATTGTGCCATTTGATTGACAATAATTGATAATTTCATAAGTTCTGTTATCATTTCATTACAAGTGCGGAAATTGATTAAATCTCTACTATGCTGTATTTGCAGGATTAATGGGCCAAGAAATGAAGTGTCAAATGTTGGCCCTTTGGTACGGCAGCAAGCTAACCTAGAGGGGGGTGAATAGGTTTTTCTGAAATCTGAAATAGAAACTTTAAACACAGAAATTAACACTTGAAGGTTTGGTTAGTTTAGTGTGATAAAGAGTAGCAGTGCGGAAGCAAATAAACAATCACACAAATAACACAAGAGATTTATCCTGGTTCGGCCCTTCCCACATGGAAGTCCTACATCCAGTCCCCAAGCACCCTTGGAATTTTACTAACCAAGGGTACAGTCCCCCTTAGGACACTACAACACCCAGCACCCCAGCTGGTCTTCTTCTCTTTCCTGGGCAAGAAGGCAGCCCACTTCTCTTACAGGTAAAGAAGCCAACCTCCTGGTACAAACCCCAGTGCGGTTCTACTAGACACAAACCCCTAGCTGGGTTCTACACTGTATACAGTCCTACAGCTGGACAGAAGTCTTTCTTAGAAAAGAAAGAACAAAGCTGAGAGTTGGAACAAATAAAAACCAACTATAAGAACTCTCAGCAAAAGACTCTCTCCCCCAGATTTACAAGATGCACAGAGAGAGAGAGAAGAGAGGAGAAGGAGCTTGAAGCTTGAGGCTTCAGATGCTTGAACACTTCTTCTTGGGCTCAGGCTCTTTCTCTCTTTTCTTTTGAGTGTATGTGGAGTTGAGGTTCTTCCCGGATGTACACTCTTGAAAAATCTTCAGGAAAAGCTCATACTTCTTCTTCAGCCTTGCTTCATCTTTTATATGAGCAATTTGAATAAATCCGTTGGAGTTCTAGCCGTTGCTCATCTTCTCTTTCTTCTGATAATTTGTGGTCTACGAGGTCTGCAAGCATAGAAAAAAGTGTTTAGATAAAATAGTGTTTCTGTCAAAAAGGCTCATACCTTTATGTTTCCTGATGCCACCCAGAAGTGGTAAGTAATCTCTCTTTTGTTGACAGGAGAGAAGAGATCTAGAAAGATAAGCAAAAAGATCTCCTGTCAGAAAGATAGAGGATTACGCAAATCAAGAATATTGACTTTTTCACTAGATGCCAAAAGGCACTTTGAAATATAAAGGAAATCTATGTTTTTACAAAGAAGTCTGTGTTTTACAAAGGAATCCATGTTTCACTTATCAAATCCTTATGAGAGTTACAAAGGAATCCATGTTTTACAAAGGATCCATGTTTTTACAAAGGAGTCTGTGTTTTACAAAGGAATCCATGTTTCACTTATCAAATCCTTATGAGAGTTACAAAGGAATCCATGTTTTAAAGGAATCCATGTTTTACAAAGGAGTCTGTGTGAGTTACAAAGGAATCCTTATGAGAGTCATATCGAATCCTTATGAGAGCGAATCGTTATGAGAGCGAATCGTTATGAGAGTCACTTATCAAATCCTTATGAGAGGCCTTATGAGAGTGAATCGTTATGAGAGTCACTTATCGAATCGTTATGAGAGCGAATCGTTATGAGAGTCACTTATCAAATCGTTATGGGACCAAATCGATGTGAGAGTCACTTATCAAATCGTTATGGGACCAAATCGATGTGAGAGTGAATCCTTATAGTAGTGAATCCTTATGAGAGCGAATCCTTATGACAGTGAATCCTTATGAGAGCGAATCCTTATGGCACTTTGCGAACTGAAATCGATGTATATTGAATAGACATCGATTTATCGTTTTAGTGCAAATCACACATCAATCATATCATAAAATTATATTATTAGGAAATCATGATATTTAATTTATTATTAGAAAAATCATGGTATTAAATATATTTAATATTCATTAATCAGATAATAAATTTATATTTATTAAGAAAACATGTTATTAAATATTTTTATAATAATTAATTAAATATAAATTTTGTTATCACCAAAATAAAAGGGTAAAATATAGGAGTGGTTCAACAATCTCCCCCTTTTTGGTGATGACAAAATTTATGAGAATTTTCTGACAAAAATACATAAAGCATAGAAAATACAGAAAATTCACAGATAATGCATACCATGCATACTCTCCCCCTTTTTGTCACAAACCAAAAGGAAGGTTCTTACCATTGCATTCTCTCCCCTTTGTGAAGAAATTCTTACCATTGAGGGGTTCAACAATGATTGACATAAATGAATAACTCCCCCTTAGTCTATGCTCCCCCTGAATGAGAGACGCCACCTGAATGAAACTTGAAAATAATTATTAGTAATATTAAAATTTACAAATAAATTAATGACTACTCCCTCTTCATATGAGATGGATGAAGAGTTGGCAGTCACCAGTGCCTTGAGCATCCTTTGTTCTGATGCTCCAAGGCCATCCTGCAAATAAACTATTCAGAAGTAGGTACCCAAATCTTTTTGGGTCCTTGATGGTTAGATGCATGAAAATAACCTTTAGGAATCCAAACTAAGTGCTTAGTTGTGTAGGTGTTCACAGTGTGTCCTAGTTTATTGCAATGAGAGCAGCAATGAATATAATTTGTTTTGCAGTTCTTATTGCCTTTGTGATGCATGATTTGAACATAATTTTTAGAAACCTTTTTCTTTTGATAAAGCTTGGTTGTTTCAGGTTCCTTTTTCTGAGGCATTTTGGTTTCTTTTACAAATTTTGGTAAAGGATATTTTCCTGAGTTTATTACTTGTTTTCTTTTTTCTGGAGGTGTATAACTAAGCCTTGTTTGTGATTTCCAGATTTTGATCCTTTTAAGCATAGGGCTAAAGATGTTTTTCCTTTAGTTAATTTTCTAACTGATTCTTTTAATAAATATTTCTTCAGTTAGAGTTTTCAATTTTTCTTCTAACTCTATCTTCTCATTATTCTTACTTTTTAAATCTTCATTAAAAGATAATATTATCTTTACATTTTTAATTGATCTTCTAATTGTTCCATTTCTGATTTAAGATCAGAATTAGTGTTTTCCAAACAAGTAAGGTTGCTCTTGAGATTTTTTAGTTCTTTTACATCAACCTTATGCTTATCATACAGTTCATTAAAGACTTCTTCTAAGTCTTCGGACTCTGACCCTGAATTTGTGCAAGAGTCAAAAGAAGGTTCAGAGAGTACCTCATTTAGTCCCACCATGAGGGCTAGATTTACCTGCTCCTTTTCGGAATCTGAGCTTGATGATTCTGAGTTTGTGACCTCATCATTTTCCCAAGCAGCCGCCATGGCTCTTCTTTTGAATTTCTTGTGCTTCTTTTTGGGTTTTTCTGGTTGACCAGTCTTCTTTAGTTTAGGACAATCTGGTCTTAGATGTCCAGGTTTTCTGCATTCATAGCAGACTGGTTCTTTTTCTTTTCTGTCTTTATTTTGAACCTTTTCGATCCATTTTTCTTCTTCTTGAGAATTTTCTGAAGCTTGGACAGTACTTCATCTACGTCACTGTCTTCAGAATCTGTATTTTTGGAACTAGAAGAAGAAGAAGTGGAAGGAGCAGCTGCAACTTTAAGAGCATTAGTACATTTTTTCTTAGATGAGCTTTCAGATAGTCGCTCCATATTTATTTCATGTGCCATGAGAGAACCTATTAAATTTTCAATCGACAATTTGTTTAAATCATGGGCCTCTTCAATAGCAGTTACTTTAGGTGTCCATGAAATGGTTAAAGACCTAAGTATCTTTCTAACATTTTCTTCATCAGATAGGTTTTTACCAAGAGAGCTTAAACCAACTACTATGCTTGAAAATCTATTATACATCTGAGTGATATTTTCATGTGGAAGCATTTTAAATTGCTCATATTGAGAGACAAGAATGTCTATTCTAGTTTGTTTTACTTTATCTGTTCCTTCATAAGTTATCTGCATTTATCCCACATTTCTTTTGCAGATCTGCATGCAGAAACTCTACTAAATCCTTTTTGGATAAAGCACAACATAAATAGTTCTTGGCTTTAAAGTTTAGAGATAATTTATTTATCAGCTACTGTAATGGCAGTAGTACCTTCAACAGGAACAACAACAAAATCACCTACCTCTATTACCTGCCACAGATCAAAGTCTGTGCCTCGAATGAAGCATTCCATTCTCATCTTCCAGTATTGGTAGTCCTCTCCATCAAAGAATGGAGGTCTGGTGATTGATTGATCTTCAGCATATCCTTGAGCTGCCATGGATCTTTACTCTAAGATCGTTGGATCTTCTTTGAAAGTTCAGAGACTCGCTCTGATACCACTTGTTGGCCCTTTTGGTACGGCAGCAAGCTAACCTAGAGGGGGGGTGAATAGGTTTTTCTGAAATCTGAAATAGAAACTTTAAACACAAAATTAACACTTGAAGGTTTGGTAGTTTAGTGTGATAAAGAGTAGCAGTGCGGAAGCAATAAACAATCACACAAATAACACAAGAGATTTATCCTGGTTCGGCCCTTCCCACATGGAAGTCCTACATCCAGTCCCCAAGCAATCTCTTGGGATTTTACTAACCAAGGGTACAGTCCCCCTTAAGGACACTACAACACCCAGCACCCTAGCTGGTCTTCTTCTCTTTCCTGGGCAAGAAGGCAGCCCACTTCTCTTACAGGTAAAGAAGCCAACCTCCTGGTACAAACCCCAGTGCAGTTCTGCTAGACACAAACCCCTAGCTGGGTTCTACACTGTATACAGTCCTACAGCTGGACAGAAGTCTTTCTTAGAAAAGAAAGAACAAAGCTGAGAGTTGGAACAAATAAAAACCAACTATAAGAACTCTCAGCAAAAGACTCTCTCCCCCAGATTTACAAGATGCACATAGAGAGAGAGAGAAGAGAGGAGAAGGAGCTTGAAGCTTGAGGGCTTCAGATGCTTGAACACTTCTTCTTGGGCTCAGGCTCTTTCTCTCTTTTCTTTTGAGTGTATGTGGAGTTGAGGTTCTTCCCGGATGTACACTCTTGAAAAATCTTCAGGAAAAGCTCATACTTCTTCTTCAGCCTTGCTTCATCTTTTATATGAGCAATTTGAATAAATCCGTTGGAGTTCTAGCCGTTGCTCATCTTCTCTTTCTTCTGATAATTTGTGGTCTACGAGGTCTGCAAGCATAGAAAAAAGTGTTTAGATAAAATAGTGTTTCTGTCAAAAAGGCTCATACCTTTATTTTTCCTGATGCCACCCAGAAGTGGTAAGTAATCTCTCTTTTGTTGACAGGAGAGAAGAGATCTAGAAAGATAAGCAAAAAGATCTCCTGTCAGAAAGATAGAGGATTACGCAAATCAAGAATATGACTTTTTCACTAGATGCCAAAAGGCACTTTGAATATAAAGGAAATCTATGTTTTTACAAAGAAGTCTGTGTTTTACAAAGGAATCCATGTTTCACTTATCAATCCTTATGAGAGTTACAAAGGAATCCATGTTTTAAAAAGGATCCATGTTTTTACAAGGAGTCTGTGTTTTACAAAGGAATCCATGTTTCACTTATCAAATCCTTATGAGAGTTACAAAGGAATCCATGTTTTACAAAGGAATCCATTTTTTACAAAGGAGTCTGTGTGAGTTACAAAGGAATCCTTATGAGAGTCACTTATCGAATCCTTATGAGAGCGAATCGTTATGAGAGCGAATCGTTATGAGAGTCACTTATCAAATCCTTATGAGAGCGAATCCTTATGAGAGTGAATCGTTATGAGAGTCACTTATCGAATCGTTATGAGAGCGAATCGTTATGAGAGTCACTTATCAAATCGTTATGGACCAATCGATGTGAGAGTCACTTATCAAATCGTTATGGGACCAAATCGATGAGAGAGTGAATCCTTATAGTAGTGAATCCTTATGAGAGCGAATCCTTATGACAGTGAATCCTTATGAGAGCGAATCCTTATGGCACTTTGCGAACTGAAATCGATGTATATTGAATAGACATCGATTTATCGTTTTAGTGCAAATCACACATCAATCATATCATAAAATTATATTTATTAGGAAATCATGATATTTAATTTATTATTAGAAAAATCATGGTATTAAATATATTTAATATTCAATTAATCAGATAAATTTATATTTATTAAGAAAAACATGTTATTAATATTTTTAATAATAATTAATTAAATATAAATTTTGTTATCACCAAATAAAAGGGTAAATATAGGAGTGGTTCAACATCAAATGGGCCAATAAATTTGATTAGACCAAGAGAGAATAATGAGATACTCTATTTTTTAAAATATTTCCTCTCTCTCTTTCTTTTCAAAAATACTTTCTCATTTTTTTAAAATATCTCCCATATTTTCCAAAAATCTTTCTTTCCTTTAAACTCTCCCCCTTCCTCTCTAATACTTTATAAAAACTCTTCCTTTCTCTCTCATGCGATTATTCTTTTCCTTCCCACTTCTATCTCTCTCTCTCCTGCGATCTCCTTCTCACCACCGCAGCCCCTTCCTCCTCTTCTTCTTTCTCTTCTTCTTCCTCTCCTCTTTCTTCTTCCCTTCTTGTTCTCTCTTCTATTCTCTCTCTCTCTCGGTGGACGAAGCAGAACGGTAGCAGCAGCAGCCTGCCACGGCCGCCCGCACCAACGCCCGCCCTCTCTGCCCGGTCGCCGCCCCTGCGCACTGCCTGCGCCAGGCCGCCCTCGCGGCCAGGCCGCGCCAATCCGCCTGCCGCAGCCCCGCCTGGCGCCTGCCATGCCGCCCCCCTCTCCCTCTCTACGTGCATGCATGCACGTAGAGAGGAGCCGCGCCGCGCACCCTCTCTCTCTGTTCTCTCTCTCTCTTCTCTCTCTCTCTCTCGCCTCTCTTCTCTCTCCGCTCGCTCCTCTCTCTTCCTCTCTCCTCTCTCCTCTATCTCACGCGCTCTCTCTCTTCTATCCTCTCTCTCTCTCTCTCTTGTTTTTTTCTCTATTAGTCTCTCTCTTTTCTCTCTCATCTTTTATTCTCTCTCTCCTTTCTCTATCTAATTTTTAGATTTTCTTAGGATAGTTGAGGATTTATTTGGTTTAGTATAAACATCTTTGTTGATCATTTTGTTAGTGGAATGCAATTTCAGATCTTTGTCTCTTTGTCTCTAATCCACTTCTTATCTCTCTCTCTATTTACTTAGTTTAATTAGTTTAGTTTTATTTAATACAACTTAGTTTAAATATCACCACATTATTTTTCTAAATAAACTCAAGGTTTTCAACTCTAAAATCTAGTTCCCCATGGATTCGACTCGGCTCTCACCACTTAACTATGTTAAAAATCGTTAGTGTAAGCCGATAATTTGAGATTGTTAGTCACGTATTTAACGACGCATTCGTGGGATATCAATTTTTGGCACCGTTGCCGGGAAATTAGATTTTTAGTTTTGATAATTTTGGTGTTTTTTTTGTATATATGCAGCTAACATTTTCTTTCTTTTTGTAGGTATTAAATAAAAAGTGAAAAATCCAAAAATTGCATGAAAAAAGGGTAAGTGAGGTGAGTTTCCTTCTCTCACTCTTTCTATTTGTTTTCATTTCAAAGAACGAGGGATTACGTTGAAGGTAAGTATCATTAAAACCCTCTTGATTGAGTTTCCTTTTCTTAGTTGACATGTTTAGACATTAATAAAAAAAAATAAAAAAAATCAATCACTTGAATCTAATAAAAGATGTCATGTCAAGATTAGAAACTTTCCCTCTTTAGGGCATGCATCATTTAGACTTTCATCTTTAGGTAAGTTTCTTTTTTGAAAAGTTTCATTTCTTGTCGAAGATTGCTGGAGGCAAGGTGAGAATCTCAACTTTCTTAAAATCATGATCATGCATTGCCATGCTTGCATAGAACCCCTTGTTTGATTTTGTGGTGTGCACATCATTTCTAAAATATTTTAAGGGTAGTTTCCTTAACAAGATAAGGTGGGGATTTGATCACCCTTCCTTAGCCCACAAACCACAACTTCCTGCATCTTTTGCATTCCCAAGCCAATAAAAGAAAATAGAAACTTGACCTAGGGTTCGCTTTGAGAATTAGGCCCACTTGGGCCCACTATCAAGTTTGGAGACTGGTGTCTAAGGCTAGAGGTTTATTGGCAAACGCCTAAGTGGACAAGTGGTTACTTAATTAGGTCCCTGTGAGAGCAGGGGGAACCTCCCACTTTCCCACCTCTTACCTGGCCAGTTAACGAGCTTGAGAATGGATTTGAGTTAGGCCTCAGTTGATTAGTGAGAAATCAAATGTTTATGTCCTAGGGAACCATAAGTGTCATAGGATTAATTGTTTGCTAACTTATTTGAAAATACAAAAAAATCAGATATTTCAAAACAACAACAAAAAAATTTTAAAAAAAATAAAAAAAGATATTTATGTGGGTTGACAATCATGGTTATGAAATTGGCACTTCAATTGGACAAATTGGATCAGCCCATTATGGCATTCACTCTCAACCTAACCTACCTTATTCATCCAACCCTACTTACCAGGACAATGGTTCCAAGTGGATTCAAGTCCATCATCTTCATGGTCACCCAATTACAAATCACATATTGATCAGGACTGAGGAAATATGTTAACCCACTTCACACCTCATCTCCATCCTCTCAGGCCCATAGTACCAAGTGGGTTGACCATGCTCATTATGATAATGAATATTCCATTCCTAGCCAATGGCCATCTATCAACCATGATCAAGCCCAACTGCACAAGAGTTTTCCACACCTACTCCCTATCCAAAAGTTGAACTGGGTGTCTCTCCTGAAAATTTGAGTTTTTTTACCAAGATCCACAAGGAGAGGTTCAAGGACCCTTTCTAGGTAGTGAAATCATATCGTGGTTTGATCAAGGGTTCTATGGTACTAATTTGCCTGTGCGTTTATCAGATGCTCCAGACGGCACAACTTTCCAACAACTTGGGGAAGTAATGCCACATTTGACACTTCAAGATCAACCTATTCTAGCCCAAGTCCAAAGTCCTCCTATTCAAAATTCTCAGAATTGGACTTCACATTCTAACAATTCTTCTCATCAAACAATATAGAGGACAACTTTACACTCCCAGTCACCTTACCATCAGTCTGAGGATTCCCCAAATTTTATTCATCCCAGCTTGATTCCCAGCCCACCTACACATCTCCTGCCCCAACCAATCTCCAAAAGGAAATGCTTGATCAAATGAAACAGATAATCCTGACTCAAAATCAATCCATTTTCAAGATGACAGCCCAACTAAGCCAGCTTGCTAAAGCCACTCTGTAAGTGGAAATAAAATTGGGCCAATTGTCTAGTTAATCTAATGCAATGTCTGAAAATCATTCACTTGGATTCGACCACCATGCAAGCCCATGTGGTCAACTTGAGATTCTCCAACCCGAAGACACTCATATCATTGTTGGCCCAAATAGTTTGGGGGGTATTGAGGATTCATCAGTGGGATGTTAGAATCAACATTAGCCAGGAGCAACCAGAACAACTTAAGCCCAATTCTACTTTTCAAATGGGATGTGTTGAGTGTGTTAATCTTAAGTTGGGGGAGACGAAAAGGAATTGGATAAGTCAGATGATGATCAAATTCCACTATTTTCCCTTCCTGAGTTTGAGGTGACCATAACCCAAGTGAGGGATGAAGAAAAGGTGGTGTAGAGATGGGATTGAGTGAAGTTGTCAACCATTCTTCATGGTTAAGAGAGGAGTTGGAGATTGTGTCTGAAATTAACTCGAATTCAGCATCTCTTGATTTAGGGGAGGATGTTGATCTTTTACCTCTCCCTGACCCTGGCAAATCCAATATATTCATGGACAGGCTACCACTAGCTGATTGGTCAACTACACTTGAACCTTTTAAGCAGCCTTATGCTGAAAGTCATTCATTCCAGATCATGCTACTATCTTTGACACAAGTCAGCCTATGGAGTTCAAGCAATCCTCTGAGCATTCAACTCAATCTGACCACATCATGAAAGAGGATCTAAAAATGGAAGTTGTGGGTGGAAATGGTGGAAATAATAAAGTCCAAATTGAAGTGCTCAACACATATAATGATCTTAAGTGTGAAAATGAAAATTCTTAATTGAAGATATAATCTTGAGTGCCTTAATTTCTTTATCCTTTACTGATCTGCTAAGTACATTTGGAACACTTGACCCACCATGGCTGGTGATGCTTTACAAAGAAAAAATTTGGTGTCAATTGATTGGGGGTGTTACGTGACCTGTTACCCCCATGTGTCTGGCTGAAGACATTAAACTTAGCGCTTGTTGGGAGGCAACCCAATATTTTTAGGAAAATTGATTTCTATTGATTTTATTTTTATTTGTGTCTTAGGTGTTTGCTGGCCACTTCTGTGATAAAGCTAGTATGAAACCACCCGCATGTGATCATCAGGTTGCATCTCTCCTTTCTTAAATTACATTGACTTTATTCTATTGTCATTACTTTTATGCTATTGAGGACAATGTCATTTAAGTTGGGGGGAGAGACAAATTTTATTTCAAATTTTTGTCCCTAACATTGTACTTCATGCTTCATATTTCATGTAAGAGATTTTGTTTTTGCTTCTAGCTTGACTCATATTGTGTACTTGTAAAGGTGGTGAGTTGAAGGGGTGAGTTAACTAGTTATGTTTTTAGCATCTTCCTTAAAATACATTTGAAATTTCATCAACACAGTAAAGTATTATTTTGAGCTATTCAAATGGTTGATGAGAGTTTTACCGAACATTCAGGTTGATTGATTGATATTCTACATTCCTATTGATGACCAATCGTGGGGAAAAAGCTACTTGCCTACAAATAAATGTGAAAATGTGTGGAGTAGTGAAAAAAAAGGAGAAAAAAAAGAAACATGGAAAATGCCCCTGATCTTCATAACCGGGCCTGTGACTCCTAAGGTAAGAGTTGAGGCTCGCGTCAAACGGTGAAGGGAAGTGTAGCACCATGTAAATGAAAGAAAAAAAAAGAAAGAGCATGAAAAAAAAAAGAATTAGGCAGAGTGAAAGCTACCTGTAATTCGAGGATCGAATTTAAGGAGTGTAGAGTTGATACCATCCTTGAGTGATAAGTAAAAAGCACATGCATCCTCTTTTTGATGCTCAAACATTGAACAAAAAGTCATGGAATTTTGTGCGTATCTTGAGGAACTGTCTAATGACATGAACTGTCATATTTGCCTTTGACACTCTCGATTGGAACTTGAAATACTTATGACCAAGCATTCTCATTCTTACTTTCTTGTCATGAAGTATGATGTTTTAAACTCCTGTTTGTCCCAAATATTACTTATGTGTGCATTGCTAAGGGACTAGCGATGAGTAAGTTGGGGGGGTGTGATAATTGCATAATTGTTATGAATAATCGTGCCATTTGATTGACAAATAATTGATAATTTCATAAGTTCTATTATCATTTCATTACAAGTGCAGAAATTGATTAAATCTCTACTATGTTGTATTGTAGGATTAATGGGCCAAGAAATGAAGTGTCAAATGGGCCAATAAATTTGATTAGACCATGAGAGAATAATGAGAGACTCTATTTTTAAAATATTTCCTCTCTCTCTTTCTTTTCAAAAATACTTTCTCATTTTTAAAATATCTCCCCTATTTTCCAAAAATCTTCTTTCCTTTAAACTCTCCCCTTCCTCTCTAATACTTTATAAAAACTCTCCCTTTCTCTCTCTCATGCGATTATTCTTTTCCTTTCCACTTCTATCTCTCTCTCTCCTGCGATCTCCTTCTCACCACCGCAGCCCCTTCCTCCTCTTCTTCTTTCTCTCCTCTTTCTTCTTCCATTCTTGTTCTCTTCTATTCTCTCTCTCTCTCGGTGGACGAAGCAAAACGATAGCAGCAGCAGCCTGCCACGGCTGCCCGCACCAGCGCCCCGCCTCTGCCCGGTCGCCGCCCCTGCGCACTGCCCGCGCCCAGGCCGCCCTCGCGCCCAGGCCCGCGCCAGTCCGCCTGCCGCAGCCCCGCCTGGCGCCTGCCACGCCGCCCCCCTCTCTCCTCTCTACGTGCATGCATGCACGTAGAGAGGAGCCGCGCCGCGCACCCTCTCTCTCTTTTCTCTCTCTCTCTTCTCTCTCCTCTCTCTCGCCTCTCTCTTCTCTCTCCGCTCGCTCCTCTCTCTTCTCTCTCCTCTATCTCACGCGCTCTCACTCTTCTATCCTCTCTCTCTCTCTCTCTTGTTTTCTCTCTGTTTCATCTCTCTCTTTTCTCTCTCATCTTTCATTCTCTCTCTCTCTCTCTTTGGTTCTCTCTCTCCTTTCTCTATCTAATTTTCAGATTTTCTTAGGATAGTTGAGGATTTATTTGGTTTAGTATAAAACAGTCTTTGTTGATCATTTTGTTTAGTGGAATGCAATTTCAGATCTTTGTCTCTTTGTCTCTAATCCACTTCTTATCTCTCTCTCTATTTACTTAGTTTAATTAGTTTGTTTTATTTAATACAACTTAGTTTAAATATCACCACATTATTTTTCTAAATAAAAACTCAAGGTTTCCAACTCTAAAATCTAGTTCCCCGTGGATTCGACTCGGCTCTCACCACTTAACTATTGTTAAAATCGTTAGTGTAAGCCGATAATTTTGAGATTGTTAGTCACGTGTTTAATGACGCATTCGTGGGTTATCACCAACACAGAAGAAAAGGTAACTTCTGACTCATCTTCGATTCCTGTAATGATTCTGATTCAGATGATTTAGAAGAAGCTTTCAACGAGCTTATAGTAAATATAGAGAAGTATCTAAATTACTAAAAGCTAGTAAGAAAAATGTTGCATGTCTAGAGAATACTAATTCAAATTTAAAATCAAAAAATGAACAACTAGAGAAGCAGGTAATGAACTTAAGAGAAGAAATGAGTTACCATGCGAAGATCTAAAAGATAAAAAACAAACAGACAACAGAATTAGAAAAACAAGAAAGTTCAAATGAACTAAAAAATGAAATCAAAATACTAACAGAAGAAAATGAAAGACTATCTAGTAAATTAGAAAATTCACCAATGGGAAAAATTCCTTCATACTAAAAGGTGCTAGACGGTCAGGAAAAAGAAAACAAGGATTAGGTTATACACCCCCAGATAATGAAGACATTATAGTATACCCTAAAACGTATCCTACTCCTAAATTTGTAGCTGAACAAGATAGTTCATATAAATCAAACTATAAGTATGTTCCGTATGTAAGGGTAACTAAAAAACATGTTGTAGTCATTGCAACAGACTAGGTCACAGTAAAATAACATGTCCAACCAAACAAAAAAAATGGATAATTAAAAGAAAAATTGATGACACTGACCAACCAGGACCAAAAGAACTTGGGTACCTAAAGCTTGATGTTTTCATTTCAGGGAAATCTTCGAGCATCCAAATGGTATTTGGATAGTGGATGCTCAAGGCATATGTCAGGTAATAGAAAGCTATTCTCTCACCTCGAAGCTGAAGAAGGCACAGTGACATATGGAGACAATGGAAAAGGAACAACGATAGGATGCGGATCTGTTGGCAATAAAGAGAGAATATTTATTGAAGATGTATTATGCGTAAAAAGTTTGAAGCATAATCTCATCAGCATAAGCCAGCTATATGATAAAGGACATCAAATCAAGTTCCAAGAATCTAGATGCAACATCATGAAGGATGAGTAGTAATTTTTGAAGCAAACAGAGAAAAGAATATGTATGTACTTTACCTTGAAGAACTGAAAGATCAAGATATCTGTTTAGCAGCTAGTAAGGAGCAGTCAACTGAGCTATGACACAGAAGATTGGGTCACTGTAGTTTGGATGGCATGAGAAAGCTGATCAAGAGAAACCTGGTGGAAGGTCTGCCAAAGATCAACACAAGAATGGATGATGTCTGTGGACCATGTGCAAAAGGAAAGTACACCAAGTCATCCTTCAAGTCAAAGACTGTGGTAACAACCTCCAAACCCTTAAAACTCCTTCATATGGATTTATTTGGGCCAATGAGGACCACAAGTCTTGGAGGAAATAATTTTGGATTCGTTATAGTAGATAACTATTCAATATTCACATGGGTATCCTTTCTGGAACACAAAGATGATACATTTGATAGTTTTGTAAGCTTCAGCAAAAATGTTCAAAAAGATAAGAAGCACTGCATTGTTGGAATCCGATCAGATCATGGAGGAGAATTCCAGAATGAAAAATTTGCAAAGTTCTATGATGAACAAGGAATTGAACACAATTCTCAGCATCAAGGACACTACAACAAAATGGAGTTGCTGAGAGAAAGAATAGAACCCTTCTAGATGGCAAGAACGATGCTATCAGAATATGATCTGCCAAGATATTTTTCGGCTGAAGCAGTCAACATAGCTAGTTACATTGTTCATAGAGTAATGATCAGGCCTATCCTAAAGAAGACAACATATGAATTGTACAAGGGAAAGAAGCCGAAGATCAGTCACTTCAGGACATTGGATGTACATGTTTCATCCACCACAATGGAAAAAGAGACATTGGTATGTTAGATGCAAAATCAGATGAAGGCATCTTCATGGGGTATGCATCTAAACCTAAAGGCTTTAGGATATTTAATAAGCGTACTTTATTAATTGAGCAATCAGTACACATTATCTTTGATGAAACTAACCCTTCCTTGAGAAAGGAAGAAGATAGTGATAATGATGATGCAGATGAATTGTTCAAGAAGCTAAAGAACTCATCAATTGAGGACAAGGAAGATCCACCTCTAGAAGACCTGCAACAAAAGAATATAGTCCATGAGAATCTTCCAAAGGAATGGAGATACAAGAGAGATCACCCTCCTGAAAACATTATTGGTGATCCATCTGTAGGGGTAAGAACAAGAGGTAACATAATCCATGTGATTATTTAGCTTTTGTTTCTCAAATAGAGCCTAGGACAGTCAATGAAGCTATCATGATGAATCTTGGATTTTAGCCATGCAAGATGAACTGAATCAGTTCAGGGGAAACCAGGTTTGATCACTTGTTCCTAGACCATCAGATCATCCAGTGATTGGCACCAAATGGGTGTTCAGAAATAATTGGATGAAGCTGGTGCGATCATAAGAAACAAGGCCAGATTGGTAGCTCAAGGCTATTCCAAGAGGAAGGCATAGATTTCGATGAAACCTATGCACCAGTAGCCAGACTTGAGGCTATTAGAATATTACTCACATATGCATCAACATTAGACATAAAATTATTTCAAAAGGATGTAAAGTCTGCCTTCTTAAACGGTTTCATAAAAGAGGAGGTTTATGTGGAACAACCTCTAGTTTTGATGACATTGATTTTCCAAATCATGTATTTAATTTGCACAAAGCATTATATAGATTAAAATAAGCACCAAGAGCATGGTATGAACGACTAAGTGCATTTATATTAGATCATGGTTTCACTAAAGATCAAGTAGACAGTATATTATTTGTCAAATCTAATGTCAAACACATTTTGATTGTTCAAATATATGTTAATGATATAATATTTGGTTCTACGGATGAATCTCTTCGCAAGTATTTTAGAAGATTATGCAAGGAGAATTCGAGATGAGCATGATGGGGGAGCTTAACTACTTCCTTAGATTGCAAATTAAGCAAGGAAAAGAAGGCACCCACATATGTCAAGCCAAATATACCAAGGAACTCTAAAGAAGTTTGGATTCGAAATGTCAAGCCATTATCAACACCCATGATCACATCAACAAGAATGGACAGTGACAAAGATGGTAAGAATGTAGATAAAAATCTACAGAGGTATGATAGGATCTTTACTGTACTTAACTGCTAGTAGACCTGATATATTATTAGTGTATGTATGTGTGCTAGGTATCAAGCAGATCCTAAAGAGTCTCATTTAATTAATGTCAAAAGAATATTTAGATACTTAGTTAGAACCTCTGACTTAGGTATATGGTATCCAAAATCATGTCAATTATTTGGTAGGATACTCTGATGCTGACTACGCTGGATGCAAAATAGATAGAAAAAGCACCAGTGGCTGTTGTCAATTCCTTGCAGGTTGTTTGATATCGTGGTCCTCAAAGAAACAAAATCAGTAGCTCTGTCAATAGCTGAAGCTGAGTATGTAGCTGCTGGAAGTTGCTGTACACAACTCCTATGGATCAAGTAACAACTTGAGGATTATGGGTTACATATCAAGATAATTCCATTGTTATGCGACAACACCAGTGCTATAAATCTAACCAAGAATCCAGTACAACACTCAAGGACTAAACACATTGAGGTTAGATATCATTTCATTCGTGATCATGTAGCAAATGACACATTGATATTTCATTTATTGATACAAACAATCAGTTAGCAGATATCTTCACAAAGGCTTTACCCGAAGAGAGATTTATTTCTCTTAGAAGGGAATTAGGCATGTGTAAATTGTGAAAGAATTATCTGTTTAAAACTAAAATATTAATTTTTTTATAAAATTTTTTTTGAGCAAAACTCCAATTATTGCCTATTCCTTTAAGTTTGTCATGACGGTTCATTATTTTATAAGAGTTTATTCCTATCGAACTAGTCAGTTTGTCGTTTTCTGCCATCATGGTGCCTCCAAATTCCAAAGGTCATTCCTCCTAATTTTTTTATATCCCAAAATCTGTGCGGCAACGATTCGCATCCCTTCATCATCTTCTTCCTTCTGCCTGAGGTGATACCCTATCGACTCCGCATCGACTCCCTGAGATTTCAAGCTTCCACCTCTTTCCCACTTCTAGTGTTTCTGGCAGCGTCAGGGGCTACGGGGCTACATTTCTTACCACTGAGCAGCAGGAAAGATATGCTTCAGTAAAGACCAAGCTTTGTGGACACAAAGCAGTGGATGTGGCTGACTTGCAGAAGAATGGAATGGGCAGTATCGTCGCAACTATGGACAGATTGAAGTGGACAAAGATTGCCACCCTATCAGAAGTAAGTTATCCGGACCTTGTAAAAGCTTTCTATGTATGTTGAAGACAGAGGAAGACGGGACCCTGACTTCCATGGTCAAGGGAACTCATATTAGGGTCACACGAGACCTATTGGCATCTCTCTTCGGTGTGACTACCTCCAGACACAGTGGAGTTCACAGTATGGATATTCAGGTGAAAGATTTAGGGATTGTTGGTCCAAATATAGATTGAAGGATGGAAAACTAGATATCAACCAGTTGAATGCTTTAATCGCTTATTACATTTCATTGTGTGACAAATAGTAGTCCCAGGGAGTGCCACCTTCTCCACTTGCACCAAGGCGGACTCCGACATGATGTTCTGGGCCATCCAGAACCAAAAATCAACACTGCAGAGATCATGATTGAAAGGATGAAGTTTCCAAGCACACAAGTATGGGACACAAAGAGAAAGTTGAATGTTTCTCTACCTTGCTCATCTGCTCACCAAATGTTTTCAACACTATGGCATCAGTGTGGTGGGAGATGTGTCTGAGAAGATGGGCCAAGCTATCTGGTCCAGAAGTTTGAGAAAAAGTGGTTTTTCGGTTGTCAATGGGGTTTGGACGAAGACTTCTGTGGCTGAGGGTGAAGCCATCATTGGCGAAGCCCAAGAGGTCCAAGAAGCAGAAGTAGCAGCAGCAGAAGTAGTAGCAGCAGAACAGAACCAGTAGTAGCAGCAGTTGTAGCTCAAGAAGAGCCAGTAGTAGCACCTCAAGTAGCAGAATCTAGCAGCAGGATTGAGGATATCCCTCCAGAGGACATTGAGCCTATTGGGCGTAGTTCAGAGGATCCTCTTCCCTCTTCCCGAGTAGGCTCAGTACTCAGAGATGTACTGGAATCCATCCAAAGCTCTCTAAGGGATCCAGTAGTTAGTGAAGTTCAAATTGCAGAAGCTGTGGCATCAGGCCACATTGATGAGATTGTTATAGAAGATGCTCCTAGTCAGGGGGAGCAAATTGTTGCTCATGAAGAATCAGTTGTAGAAGATGCTCCCATTGAGGGGGAGCAACATGTTGATGAGCAAGCAGCAATTCAGGGGGAGAAAAATGCCAATGCCCCCATTGATGATCAGTTTAGAGAAGGCATTGTGGAAAGTGCCTCAGAAGAAGAAAATGAAAATGTTGATCATGAAGAGCCCGTGGTTAGGGCAAGAGAAGACAAAGGAAAAGGTGTGGCTAAAGAAGTCTCTCTCCTCACTAGTAAGCCACACAGAAGATCTGGGAAAGAGAAGTTGAAAATCAATTTGAAACCTATTGTTGAGCGTCTGGATGAGCAAGGCAAAATTTTATGTTCCGTGAGGTCGGATATGGCTTCCATTTTTATCAGTCAAAGCTCATCTGCCCATGAATTAGGGGCATTGTCATCTGAACTTGAAAGTCTTTGAAAAGATTATGACAGTATGAGGACAATGCTTATGGATTTGTCAGCTTTTGTGAGGGAGCACTTACCATCTCATGCCCCTCGTTCCTGTAGTGCAGGGCCATCAGGGCCAAGTGAAAAGAGTAATAGGCCATCTGGGCCTGTCATTGCAGAGCAACAACAGGATGATGAAGCTAGGCCGTCAGGGCCTGTCATTGCAGAGCAGCAACAAGAGGAAGAGCGGCCATCAGGGCCTTTGTCTGAAAACCCAGCAGGGCCACCAGGGCCAATTCATGTTGAGAATGAGCTCATTGAAGAAGTGGTTGATGCTGAGAAATCTGGGCCAGTAGGGCTGGCAGAGGATGCTTCACCTCCAGTGGAATCTATGGCTGTAAGAGAAGAAGATCAGGCTGTAATTCCAGAGCCCTCTGTTCTTCCTACCCTTCCAACTCCAGCCCCTCCTCCACCCACCTCATCCACTGCTCCTCTAGCTCCTCTCACCTTCAAACGACCCCGCTCTAGAACCATTTCCTCACCTACACTTCTCTTCCCAAACTCCTTCATCTCCTACTTCCTCCACCATCATTCCTCCACCCTTATCTTCTGTTGAGGTTCCTCTCACAGCTTCTTCAGCTGGAGCCTCTTCTAGTGGTCCTCCTTCTTCTTCTTCTTCAGGACCATCTGATCTCCCTTCCATCACCCCTGCATCCCTCTTCCATCCACAAACACCTCCTTCTTTCATTTCTATTATTCCTGAGGGTGCCCAATTAGCTCACACCAAAATCCAGGACATCAAGGATGAATTTGAAGTAGCAATACTTCGTTCAGTCCGGCTATTAGGACCCATCTCATAGGACAGGCTCTTCCAGCCCTATTCCTAAGAAAAGGAGACTCACTTCCACCCATCCTGTCTCTTCTGAACCCTGTTATCCTCCACTTTGGTTTTCTCTTTCTATCACCAACAAGCAAAAATCTATCTATGAGGAATATCTTCAAAAGGTAGTGTTTGCTCACCTCTTTGGCCTTCCCTTCCAAAATATTTCGGCCCATCTCATACCATTTTTCCTTATTGTAGCAACCTGAATTTTTAAGAAAAATAATAATTTAAATAAAGAATTAAAACCTAGCTAAATGGATATTTGAATGAAAAGAGAATTAAATAAAACCCATTAAATGGAAAAGAGTAATGAGCTTTGCTTAATGGACCCTCTAAAATTTAGTGGGTCAAAATATGAATTTACAAAGGGAGAATAATAAGAAAATACCCTAAATTCGTAATTTACTTATCTCCTAATTAGAAAGGGGTTATTAATGCAATAAAAGTGGCAATTTGAGTTGGAATATGATTCCTAAACCTACCCATATAATCTAGCTCGAATTTAGATACTATCTTAACCCAATTAGAGATTGGAAAACAAGAGAGGAAAAGTGGAGTTAGGAAATCTCGGAATTTAGAGGAATTTGAGTATTAGTAGGAATAGGAACTTGTGTTTACATAAATACATCTCTTAACCCTCTTGGCCGACCCTAGCTCATTGCCAAAGGTGTTGGACATGGAGAAGAGGTCAAGGAGGAGAGGATCTCGTGGGGAGAAGGAGTTCTTGGAGCTTCTTCCTCGTTTTTGGAGTTCTAGGCCCTAGAAGATAAATCGAGTCAAAGGTAGGCATTCTCACAAGCAAAACCAAATCCATCTATAGGTAGTTCCAATCACCAGGAACAAAAGCCCTCTTGTTTCATAATTTTTCATCGAGCCAATCTTTTGTTCTTGATTTTTGAAGTTCTACATACATGATAACCTCAAGTCATCATGTTTAAATCAGATCTCTATATACACTTGTTCCCATGCTATGAAAAGTTTACTATAGATATTACTTGTTGTTAGGGATCTTTTGCCCCTAAAAGCCCTAATTTTTATCAAGCATGTTGCCCGAATTAAATCATTCATCTCTGCTGCACCAGGAATCAGGTTGCTTCTTGTTTAACTTGTTAGAACTATGTCGATACCATGACTGTTTTCAAATTCCTAATTCTGGAAGTACCCTTGCATGTCTAGATCAGTTTAAAACTGGTTTCATGATTTTTCATAGTGTATACGATTAAGTATGATTTTCTGAACTACCCTATGTCAAAAAAGGCAAGTATTTGGACCGCAATGCAAGACAGATCGGAGCTCTGTCAGCTTAGTCCACGGACCTGAGAATGCAACGGCCCGACAGGTCACGTTCTCAAGCCCATCGCGACGCCTCTTCTTGTCGCGTTCTGAACGCGACAGGACACCCCGTCTCGCTCTGGCCGCTTGAGCAGACAGCCCTGTCGCGACCCGTACAGGACCCTATCGCATTCCATCATGACCCTGTCGCGACCCTTACATGGGTACGTCGCTTTCACGCCTTTTTCACAGTTACACACGCAGTAAAAACACCTGTCTAAAATAGAGCTATATTGAATGCTTTAAATTACATATTCACGACTTCTTTTCTATCTATGATTTCTCTTACACATGCACACACATGAACCATCCATATATGGCTGAAATCTGGCATAAAATATCTCATAATGTATCTGGTAATTTATTGCAATAAAGTATATTAATTTCCCTATTTTAAAGGACTTGTATTCGTTTTTTGTGTTGTTATATACCGATATCGATGCTCCACTGTTCTAGAATTCCTCTATAACGTCGAGCACCTGTTTTTATATACACACTTTACTTGGCTTGTGGTGAACACTCCTTTCGTCGGACTAGTGAACCCTTGCACTAGGCCTCTATAGTCTCCTCTGATCATGGATTCTCACATGGTTGACGAGCCGGTTGTACCCTAACACCCATTACACCTTTAGGGATCGATATGATCCAAACGGCTATTAGAAGTTTGCTCTTACCTTGAATCACGTCGGACCTTTGGACTTGTGCATAACATGGCCAGCGGGAAGTTCGGAGTTCCACCTGACTGCCAACACCAAGTGCGCGTGTTGTGCAACTGTTACTATCTCCTGTTGCTCGTCACATTACGTGTAATGTCCACTAGCTCTCATCTGTACTCTACTCGCGGTCTATTCACGTTCACTCTACTTTCTCGTCCATTCATCTAGTGCTCTCATCTACTTCTTGGTACTCTATATTGGCCATTGACTGATTGTCTAAAGATAAACAATATAACCAATGCCTGGCAATATATAAAGGGCCCAATCTGGTCCTAGGATGTACACCCGAAAGTGCTAGTGCCATGGGAGTTAAATGATCAGAGTATTGGCATTACACTCAGTGCTATCTATCTCGACTATCTATATGACAATCAAAAAACACAAACGTGCTATACTCTCTCGATGTCTAGAATGACACAACAAGTGCTATACTCGTCGTGCTATTGTTATACTTGTGCTAGTTGTGCTATGGCCATCTCGTTATCGTGCTATAGTCGATACTTGTGCCATTTTGGAAACTATACTCGATCTCGTATATTGTGCTATCCTGTTACTTGTTTGCTATCTCTTGCTATATTTTGACTCTCTTGTACCTGCTATCTTTAGATACTCTGCCATTAAGTGCGTTATTATTTAAAAGCCTGCTTGAGTCTGAGATTTAAGTCATACTGGGCATTATCGCTCACCCTACGTTATTTGATGTTGTGTTCTCAGGTGAGAACGAGGATGACATATACATCACGAGGAAGGGAATGACCCAGAGTGAAGCCAGGAGTGCCCTCGAGTCATTATGTTATCTTAGAGTATAGTTAGTTATTTCCTTTGATTGCAATGTAATTGGGCCCTATAGAACGGCTCTGATATTAGTGGTTGTAACTAGACATTTGAAAAGTTATTAATGAGAAAGATTTGCTTTAGCATTATTCAGTGTGCAATGGTTTGATGTCTAGTATACGCTCTATACCTTTTCCTTGCAACTGCCTTCGCGCTTCGATATTCCGCGTCGGGGCGTGACAGTTTTGTGGTATCAGAGCCTAGGTATTCTAAGTATAGGGTGATCTATGTTGACCAGCTTCGAATAAGAGTCAATAAATCCTACCTATGAGAGATGTGGGTAGAACCATGGGTAATCAGCTAAAATAAACTCACACACGCACAAATTAAAACTTTTTAATCAACATTATAACTATAAAACTATCTTGTAGGAACTAAACAGCTACCATGACTGTGGAACGTGCCCAGATGAGAGGCATGCAACAGTCCCTCAGGAACTGACTCGTGCCATACTACAAGCCACCCAGCAAGGCGGTGGTAACGCGGAGGGAACAACCGGGTGCAGGCAAGCTGCATCACAATTTCAGGGGTCTGAACCCGCCTAGGTTCAGTGGGTCTACGGATCGAGATGAAGCGGAGCACTGGATAAAGGAAATGGAAAGGATCTTCATCTAATGCAATGTGCGGACGGAGACAAACTCCTATTAGCGACATTTCAACTAGAGAAGGAGCCGCGCATGGTGGGAGTTCGTGGAAGCCACAAAAGCTAACGGCCAATTTACTTGGGTCGAATTTAAGGAAGCTTATAATGCTAAGTACTTCTCTGAACGAGTACAAGAAAAGAAAGCTGCTGAATTCGCTGCTCTTAAACAGCGAAGCCTGACAGTAGCAGAATACGAAGCCCATTTTCTAGATTGGCAAAATATGATGTACATCTGGTGAACACCGAGAGGATGAAAGCTAAGTGCTTTCTAAATGGCCTTAAGCCTCAGTACATTACTCAACTGGCGCCACTCGACATACAAACTTATGCCGAGATGGTTAAGAAGGCCCAGCTACTAGAAGATGCTACGGACTTCACTGACCGTATCAAGGGGAAGTTCGTAAAGAAAGAAATGACATCGGGACAGGCATCTGCCAAGCCGACCAACGGCAAAAAGCGTTCTTTCCACCCAACTGAGGGATCTAGCCAAGATAGGAAACCCAAGGTCTTCCTCCCCAACACTCCAGCAAAAGGTAACTGCAAGCACTGTGATAAACCTGGACACACTGCTGATGAATGCTAGAGAAAAGCTAGAGCGTGTCTGCGCTGCAGAAGTCATGAGCATCGCATACCCGAGTGCCCAATGCGAAAGAAAATGAGAAGCGCACTGCTATGCCTAAGAAACAGGGCAGGCTGCAAGCCCTGCACAATGAAGAAACCGTCGAGGAAGGTGGCGTGTAGAAGGTACCCTGCAAGTCTTTTCCTTGCCAGCATTTGTGTTATTTGATACTAGAGCTACTCATTCATTATATCTCTACAATTTGTTGATACCATGACTATAAAACCTACAACCATGGGTTGGGAATTCTCTGTCACAACACCCTTGGGGGAGAAGGAGAAACTAAACCAATACTTTCCATCTGCCGATGTAATGATCGAAGACCATAACCTAAAGCCAAATGGTATGTATGTCCATGGAAGGGTATGATGTCATATTAGGAGCTGACTGGTTGTCCACATATGGGGCAAGCGTCAATTGTAATAAAGGAAGAGTGACATTTAGTGACTTTCCTAAATTAGCATTCACTGGGATTAGACCTAAGAAGCGGATGTCTCTAGTCTCTGCCTTAAAGGCCCATACATGATAAGGAAAGGAGTTTTGCTTTCCTTGCGGCCGTCATAGTCGAAAAGAAGGGTCAAAAAAATAGAAGACACCAATAGTCCAGGACTACCTAGATGTATTCCCTGAAGACTTACTCGGAGAGTTCCCCCTTAACGTGACGTCAAACTTCGCCATGAGTTGACTCCTGGAGCTGCCCTGATATCACGTCAACCGTACCGGATGTCTCCTGCCGAATTGAAAGAAATAAAAGCACAACTGATGGAGTTGCTAGAGAAGGGGTTCATCAGACCAAGTACCTCACCTTGGGGAAACCTGTTCTATTCGTCAAGAAGAAGGATGGGTCGATGAGACTATGCATCGACTATCGTCAACTCAACCAGTTGACCATCAAGAACAAGTACCCGTTGCCAGGATCATGAACTATTCGACCAGATATCTGGAGCCCAATACTTCCAAGATCGACCTTTGATCTGGTTATCATCAAATGAGGATCAAGGATGACGATATCTTCAAAACGGCCTTCAGGAGCAGATATGGACATTACGAATTTGTTGTTATGCCTTTTGGTCTAACCAATGCTCCTGCAGCCTTTATGCAACTCATGAACAGCATATATTGGCCAACCTTGACAAATTGTGGTCGTCTTCATCGATGATATCTCATATATTCAAAGACCAAGGAAGATCATGAAGAAAACACTTGAGGACCGCACTGCAAGTTCTTACGAGACCACAAACTATATGCAAAATAAGCAAGTGCGAGTTCTGGCTCGAAAAGTGTGTTCTTTCTTGGGCTATGTCATATCAAAGGATGACATCTCGATTGATCCTTCCAAAGTCAAAGCTGTACTCAACTGGGAGAGACAACCAATGTCACAGAAATAAGAAGCTTCCTAGGACTGGCTGGTTACTACAGGCGGGTCATCAAGGACTTCTCAAGGATCGTTGTTCCTCTCACGCGTCTGACACAAAAGGAGAACCCAGACTCCTGGAGTAAAGAGTGTGAGAAGAGTTTCCAAACTCTCAAAGACTGCCTTACCACAGCACGTTCTCGCTCTACCAATAGAGGAGAAGGTTTCTCTGTCTACACCGATGCCTCAGGAATCGGGCTAGGATGTGTACTCATGCAAAAGGAGAAAGTCATCGCCTATCTTCAAGACAATTGAAGACACATGAAGTCAACTACCCTGTATACGATCTCGAGCTGGCTGCCGTGGTCTTCGCCTTGAAGATTTGGAGACACTATCTATATGAAGAGCAATTCACTGTCTACTCAGACCATAAAAGTCTGAAGTATTTATTCTCTCAGAAAGAACTCAACATGAGGTAGAGAAGATGGCTAGAATATCTAAAGACTTCGATTTCAACATCCAGTATCATCCAGGTAAGGGAACGCCGTGGCTGATGCTCTTAGTAGAAAGCCAATGGCATATATCTCAAGTCTAGTCCTTGGCAAGATGTAATTACTTGAACAATCGCGAGGCTAGACTTAAATATTGAACATAGGAATGATCATGTTTTGATTGCCAATCTCAAGATCCAATCCCATCTGCTGGAGGAAATCAAGATGCAACAAGACAACAATCCATTATTGGTTCGTGTCAAGGAAACCTTAGCGGACAGACCAGATTTTGCCAAAACTGAAGATGGAAGGTTAGTATTCCAAGGAGAACTTGTGTCCAGAAAACGAAGCCCTAAAAAGGAAACTAATGGATGAAGCTCATCAAACTAAGTACACTATTCATCCAGGAGGTACCAAAATGTATCAAGACATGAAAAGAACATTTTGGTGGCCGAATATGAAGAGGGAAGTAGCCGAGCATGTAGCTCATTGCCTCACATGTCAACAAGTGAAGGAGAACATATGCGCCCTGCCGGTGTACTCAAACCGCTAGATATCCCAGAATGGAAGTGGGAAAGCATTGGCATGGACTTCATCATGGGTTTACCCAGAACTCGTGGTGGACTTGACGCCATATGGGTCATCGTTGACCGATTGACCAAATCTGCGCACTTCTTACCCATAAAGAGTACATGGTCTGTGGAGGTGCTAGCTGCATTATATGTCAAGGAGATCGTGCGGTTGCACGGTATTCCGTCATCTATTATCTCAGATCGAGATCCAAGATACACCTCTCATTTTTGGAAAGGTCTGCAAACTGCCCTGGTACGAAGCTTAATTTTAGTACTGCCTTTCACCCGCAAACTGATGGGCAAACTGAGAGGACAAATCAAATTGTAGAAGACATGTTAAGAGCCTGCATTATAGATTTCAATGGTTATGAATGAACACTTACCCTTGATTGAGTTCTCCTATAACAACAGTTACCAGGCGAGTATTAAAATGGCACCATTTGAAGCACTTTATGGCAGGAATTGTAGATCTCCTGTGTGCTGGAATGAAGTGGGAGAACAACAATGGTTAGGACCTGACATGGTACAAAGTACAACCCGAGATATACAGATGATACGAGATCGACTCAAGATTGCTCAGTCTAGACAGAAGAGCTATGTGATAAGAGGAGACGAGATCTGGAATTTCAAATAGGAGATCATGTGCTATGAAGGTATCTCCTACCCGTGGTATTCAAAGATTCAGAGTGAAAGGAAAACTTAGTCCAAGATTCATTGGTCCTTTCGAAGTACTTGAAAGGATTGGTGAAGTTGCTTACAGACTGGCCTTGCCGCCAAATTGGCAAGTGTGCACAATGTCTTCCATGTCTCCATGCTTAGAAAGTATGTGTACGATCCTACACATGTCATTCGCTATGATGATCTGGTGTTAAACAAGGACGACGTATGAAGAGAAGCCGATCAAGATATTGGACGGAAGGTACAACAACTCAGAAATCATCCATTCACGTGGTGAGGTCTTAGGAATAACCGCGGAGTGGAAGAAGCCACATGGGAACTAGAAAGAATTATCAGATGCAACTACCCGGATCTAATCGGAGCCATTCTCTCCTGTAAGGTCAATGAATTTGGGGACCAAATTCTTTTAAGGGGGGGAGGATGTAGCAACTGATTTTTAAGAAAAATAATAATTTAAATAAAAAATTTAAAACCTAGCTAAATGGATATTTAAATGAAAAGAGCATTAAATTGTAATACCCCAAATTTATATTACTATTTATTATTCCAAACAAGGATAATTCAGTTATATACCTTAACGATATCAATAAATTGAAATAATGACATGTAAGTACGGCTGGTGGTAACGAACATTACCCCAGTGACGCGCATCGAATGCGTGCCTCCACAGGGCGATTCTGAAACGACGTCAAAATAAAAATCAAGAACATCATAATTTCCAGAAAAATGTGGAGAAATTTATTATGTAATTTCATGAATTTTTCGACGTACGGATTTCAACGTACAATCGACGCGACCATTTTTCGGGTGATTTTTCACCTACTGCAAAATAAAATCTAAAAATTAAACTAAAATTACTAAAATTGTAAAACCATTCTATTAGCCTATGGTTAAAATTTCATGACAAAAGGACACCATTTAAATGTGTTTGCCTAGCAAACATTGGACCAGTTGATTTATTGAGTATTTACGGTTTGCATTTTCTTTGGATCTTCTGGAAGCTTACGTGTAAGCTTGTTGGAAGGCCAGCACTTGGGGTAAAACCTCATAACCACTTACCTGAGGTGTCCTACCCAGGAAACTTGCATGCTACCCGTGTCCCATGGTAAAAGCCTTTCACTTTACGGTGACACATGGGTGAGCTTCGTGTCACCATGCATGGGAAGGCTCCTTGCTTATAAAAGGACCCCAAGGGCCATCGTAGATAGGTTCCACTTCTTGCATTCCTTGTTCTTCTTCTACCATAGCTTGAAGCAACTTCAGGAGTGAGAGGTTTCTGAGTAAGAATCTGGTGGAGAGGCCATTTCGAGGGAGACATTGTTCTTTCTCTCTCTTTCTTGTTCAAGCATCTTACCTCTGCTCAAGGTTCTGATTGAACTGTTGAAGGAACATCTGGAGAGTTATCTTGGAAGCTAAAGCTTGTTCCAAGCTACATCTGATTACTCATCTCTTTGTGATTGTTTCTTTACCTCCTTCAACCAAGGTAGGATTCAATCTTTGATCACCATCTTCTATTTCTCCTTCCTTATTAAGTCTTGAAATCAATAGCTATCTGACTTCATGTGAATATGGATTTAGTAAGCTTCCTTGATTAATTCGTTACCATTGAGTTCATATTGTTGTGATCAACACTCAAGACTTTGAATATAATCTTATGTACTGGTAGAATTCTATTCTTGTATCCATCTTCCACATACTCTTGACATCTCTTTAGTTAAGAAGTTTGATCACTTGTTAATTGCTTTAAGTGTGTGAGGTATCTTGTGAGAATCATGTATCTCTTCTTTATAAGGTATCTTAGTATGAGGTCTTAGAGATCCATTCTTATTCATGTTCTTTTCCTTCCACAATTCAGTGTAATCTAAGTAGTTAAGTAATCATTTCTCTTGAGTTTGTTGACCTTCAGATTTGGAGATCATTCCATGATAAGGTTCAAGCCTCATCACATAAGGTTTATGTTTCCATGAAAGACAATGTCATCCTTTTCTTCCATAACCTTTGTGCCATTTTGAGATCATGTTGACTACAATCTGGATCTTATCATCATTTAGATAAACTACATTCCATATCTTTTCCTTGACTTTCTTGTCATGTTTAGCTTCATGTTTGAGGCTAAAATCATACCTTATAAGGTCCCAATCATGTTAGGTATGATAGGTGGGTATATTAGTATCATTTCTGGGTGATCTTAGCCCATTTTTGCAAGTTTACACTGCACCTGTCGACAGCCGAACCTTGCCCTGT
This sequence comes from Colocasia esculenta, assembly GCA_014218235.1. NCBI lineage: Eukaryota > Viridiplantae > Streptophyta > Magnoliopsida > Alismatales > Araceae > Colocasia > Colocasia esculenta. The sequence goes on along the minus strand of CM024754.1, from coordinate 21,333,062 downwards.
CGACAGGGGCCTCTGTCCAGAGCAGAAAATTGAGGACTGACAGGGGCTGTCGACAGCAGCCCCCTTGCTGTCGACAGCAAAGTCAGACAGAGCACCAGTCTTCTGGAAAAAGTCTCCCTGTCGACAGGAAGACTTTGCCTGTCGACAGGCACCTTCAGTCCAGCAATTTTTGCACTTGTTTTGACTTGTTTTGTGATTGGAATCACACCCAATTGATCCAATCAAATGTTCACTCAATTATAGATGTTTTATCACTCAAAACACCTACTAAATCAGTCAAGCTTATCCCTTATACTGAACTTTCACTCCAAAGTTCCGAGCATATTGACTTCGTGAAATTGGCGTTACTTGAACTCCATGAAGGGATTTAGTTCCCAAACTCTTGTGTATAAACTATAAATCTTGTATCCTTGATCTATTGCATGAATGAGTGTGTGAAGATGACCATATTTGAGTCTCGGACTCGTTTGATAATTATGCCAGGCAAATAAGGGCTGGTTCAGTCCTGGGGAGAGCGCCCGAATTCGTCACTGGCCGCGCGGGGACGTTGAGAATTTCTGGATGTTGGCATGCATCAATTATGTTTGATTAGTCATCATATCATGCTTGTGTGTATGAGAATATCTATTTCTGAATTTAAGTATCCTCTTGCGAGAATACTCTTGCTTCTGAAAGCACTCATGTGAATTTGTGTATCTTGATTATGTCATACTTGTTCGTTATCTTGAACTTCATGTCAGTGATCCACACTTGTTTCTATCCTTGATTATAATCATCTAAATCCTCTTGATTTAAAAGAATTGAGTTCTACTGGGCTAGTTAGCTCATTAAATTTAACATTTTCAGGTGATCAAGATGGAGTTGATGCTTAAGGGAATTTGTGTGCTGAGCGATAATCCGATGCGAGCAAAGCTATTAGTTTTTGCTTTCTTTGTAGATAAAAGGAGAATGTAATAAAGATACAATCTACTTTTGTTTAATCCTCATTTAGACTGTAATGAGGAGTATCGTGTAATAAGTTCCGCGAACCGAGTTGGTTATAAATATACCTTTCGTTATTTGCATGTTTATAATCTGTCATTTCCGATAAATGCAATTTTATTAGGACGTGACAGATTAAATTGGTATCAGAGCATTAGTACGATAAACCTAGGGATAATCAGTGAGATGGGGTAGAAATTTGGGATTAGTTAGTATGCTTTCATAATTCTATACATGTTAAACCTCATATTTGTTTCAGTATGGACTTGAATGCCCAAGAGAGGCTGGTGACAGCCATGGAAATGCTTCGTCAGGATATTGAGTTGTATGCTCAAGCACAAAAGGAAGCCCATGTACTACTTAAGGAAGAAATCCTTAATCTGACTGCGGGTGCTTTCTTTGCCGGAAATCCTAGTGCTGCACTGGACGTAATGACTCAAGTCATGTGTAGGCTTGACAATCTCAAGCTGGGGCAGGATATGCTGCAGCACCAGTTTGAGGAATATTGGGAAGCCATTACGGATGCGGCAAGAGCTATACCACGGAGCCGACGAAGTTCAGCAGCCGCAACCTGCTGAAGTTGTTATAGATCTGACCCAGAATTAGGAAGACTTAGGCAACTTGTCTTTCTTTTGTAACCTCTCCTTTTGTGTAAATGACTGTTGTAAGTATGTAACTCCCATGTGTGGGAAATGAGAGGTTAGAGAAGGATGTTTTGTAAAATGGAATAGCTGGAAGTAGAAGATGGCGGCAAGTTAGTTGTTATCTATGGATGTAACTTTTGATGTAAATATCTGACTGATAAATGAAATGACGTGTATGGATTTGAAATGTGTATATGTGTGATGAATGCTAGTGGGTGGACTGTGAAATTAATGTATGCCCTATTGATGTTTCAGATCATTACCTAATTATTGTTGGACGGAGGAGGTGATGCTAATTGGAGGAAAATGGAGAGTTCAATGCATGACTTGACCCGAGTAATGAGGACTGTAGCCCGGAACAACAGCCATAACGGGACAAGTTTATTCAGGGATTTCCGAAGCTTAGATCCTCCGAGATTTGCGGGAAGTACAGACCCGGATGAAGCTGAAAACTGGTTAAGGGATATTGAAAGGATATTTGGAGTAATTAAATGTACTGAGGAGGAAAAGATCCGGTTGGTGGGTTTTCAGTTAGAACGGGATGCTAGAGCGTGGTGGGATACTATAACATCCACATTAGAAGAGCCAACTCAAATCACTTGGGATGAATTTGTGGAGTTGTTTAATGATCAATATTTTCTGAAGTTGTACAGGAGAAGAAAGCAAATGAATTTCTAATCTGAAACAACTTAGGATGACAGTATCCGAATATGAGGCTCAATTTGCTCGACTATCCAAGTATGCACCACATCTTATAGCCACGGATAAGCTAAAAGCTAAGAGGTTCATGAATGGACTACGTCCTATCTATATTGTACAGTTAACTTCACATTTGATTACTACATATTCAGAGATGGTCAAAAGAGCTTTGGCTTTGGAAGCTGCCAATGAAATGGTGGATAAAATTAAAGGAAGGTTAGGAGAAGGATCTTCGAATCGGAAGAGAAAGTTTGAACCAGGAAATACTCCGAAAGTTCAACAATCTGGAAACAAGACAGGAAAGCTCAGAATGGAAATAAAGAGGTGTGTAAACACTGTCATGTTAGAGGACACAAGATGGAAAATTGTTGGCGTAGGCTGGGAGCATGCCTCAGATGTGGGAATACTCAGCATCGAATTTCAGAATGTCCAATGGTTAAGAAGGTATCAACCAACCCAAATTCTCAAGGAAGGCAGCCAAGACAAGGGAGAATACAAGCTGTACATGAAATAGAGCCTGAAACTCCACAGGAAGGCAAACTGATTGAAGGTACACTCACCATAAACTCAAAGCTTGCACACGTGTTATTTGATTCAGGAGCTACGCACTCCTTTATTAGCTATAATTTTGCTAAGACTTTGGAAATACGACCAGTACTATTGTCTACACAATTGGAAGTAGCAACTCCACTAAGTGAAAGTAAGAAACTTAGAGAGTATTACCTGATAGTCAGATTTTGTGTGATGGACACAACTTATGTGGTGATTTAATATGCTTGGAAATGTGGGATTATGATGTGATCCTTGGGATGGATGGTTATCTAAATACCATGTTAATTTAGATTGCCAATTAAGGCGAGTCTCATTTCCAGGAAAAGAAAATTGTTCTATGACTTTTGACAAACCTCATGTTAGAAGAATGCCGATAATCTCAGCAGTCAAGGCCTGTAAGCTAGTACAAAAAGGTTGTCAAGGGTACTTGGCTTCTGTAACAATACTAAATCAAGATATCACGGGATTGGATGATATTCGGTGGTAAGGGAATTTCTTGATGTTTTTCCTGAAGAATTACCTGGTATACCACCTAATAGAGAGGTGAATTTCTCGATTGAATTGGTACCGGGAGCTACACCAGTATCAAGAACACCATATAGAATGTCGGTAGAAGAATTAAAAGAATTGAAAAGGCAGTTGTTAGAATTGATAGAGAAAGGATTTATCAGACCTAGTACCTCGCCATGGGGTGCTCCAGTGTTATTCGTGAAGAAAAAGGATGGATCTATGCGGTTATGTATAGATTACCGACAGTTGAACCAATTGACCATAAAGAACAAATATCCACTTCCAAGAATTGACGATCTATTGATCAATTGTCTGGAGCCCAGTGTTTCTCCAAATTGATTTAAGATCAGGATATCATCAACTCAAAATTCAAGAGCAGGATATTCACAAATCAGCTTTCCGAACAAGATATGGACACTATGAATTTGTAGTGATGCCGTTTGGATTAACTAATGCACCTGCTGCATTTATGCGTTTGATGAATGACGTGTTCCGAACTTACTTGGATCAATTTGTGGTTGTGTTTATTGATGACATATTGATTTACTCCAAGAGTATAGAAGAACATGAGGTACATTTACGAATTACTTTGCAATTATTACGAGAAACAAACTATATGCAAAGTTTAGTAAATGTGAATTTTGGATGAAGCAAGTTATATTCTTGGGTCATATCATCTCAAAAGAAGGGTTGTCTGTGGATTCTTCAAGATTGAGACCATACAAAGATGGGAACAACCAAAGAACCTCACTGAGGTTAGAAGTTTCTTGGGTATGGCTAGTTATTACCGGCGGTTTGTTCAGAATTTCTCTAGAATTGCCTCGCCTCTTACACAATTGACCAGAAAAGGAACTGCATTTATATGGAATGAGAATTGTGAACAAGCATTTCAGTCATTAAAGAAATATTTATCATCAGCACCAATTCTAGCTTTGCCAGTTGAGGGAAAGTTATTTGAAGTTTATACTGATGCTTCAAGTATTGGACTGGGATGTGTATTGATGCAAGATAGAAAGTTATTGCTTATGCATCAAGACAATTGAAAACTCATGAGAAGAATTATCCAGTACATGACTTGGAATTAGCTGCAGTCATTTTTGCTCTTAAACTTTGGAGACACTACCTATACGACAATCAATTTATAGTGTACTCTGATCATAAGAGTCTCAAATATTTGTTTTCACAAAAAGAGCTGAACATGAGACAAAGAAGGTGGATGGAGTACATTAAAGATTATGATTTAAATTTGAATACCATCCAGGAAAGGAAATACAGTAGCTGATGCACTTAGCAGAAATCCTACAGCAAAAGTGTTTCAATTACAAGTAAAGGAATGGAAATTGCTAGAGGAGTTTTCCACATTAAGTTTGAAGGTGGAATCACAAGAAGGAAGGTTATAGTTAATAACTTAACAGTTCAATCAGATTTGATAAAACAAATTGGTGAGCGGCAGCATCATGATCCTGTACTAGAAGAGATCGAGAAAACTTAATTTCTAGACCTGATTTTATTGAAGATTCTCAAGGAAATCTACGATTCCGAAATAGGTTATGTGTGCCGGATGATTGTGAGATCAAAAAGCAAATTCTTGAAGAAGCTCATCGGTCACATTATACCATTCATCCTGGAGCTGTTAAGATGTACCAAGATTTAAAGAGACATTTCTGGTGGTGCAATATGAAAAAGGATATCGTAAATTTTATTGCAAGGTGTTTGATATGTCAGAAAATCAAAGCCGAACATCAGAAACCGGCTGGGAAGTTAAAACCACTCGAAATACCTGAATGGAAATGGGACAGTATTGGTATGGATTTATTGTGGGATTACCTAGAACTCGAAGTGGATTTGATGCTATATGGGTAATCGTTGATCGACTTACAAAATCAGCTCATTTTCTAGCAATTAAAACAAGATGGTCTGTTAGTATCTTGGCAGCCCTGTATATGAAAGAAATTGTCCGATTGCATGGGATTCCAAGAAATATAATTTCAGATAGAGATGCAAGATTTACTTCACATTTCTGGAAGAGATTACAGGATGCATTAGAAACTAAACTGAAGTTTAGTACAACATTTCATCCTCAAACTGATGGACAAACAGAACGGGTGAATCAGATTATCGAAGATATGTGCCGAGCTTGTATATTAGAGTTTGGAAGTGACTGGAATACTCATTTAGCGATCATGGAATTTGCATACAATAATAGTTATCAGTCTACATACAAATGGCACCTTTTGAAGCTTTATATGGCCGTCAATGTAGATCACCGTTATGTTGGGTGGAATTAAAAGAAACCATATTCTTGGACCTGAAATGATTCAAGAAACCACGGAAATTATCAAGTTGGTGCAAGATAGAATGAAAGCTGCTCAAGACCGGCAGAAAAGCTATGCTGATCGTCGAAGAAGAGAATTGGAATTTCAAGAAGGCGACATGTATTCTTAAAGTATCTCCTAGACGTGGAATAAGAAGATTTGGGATCAAAGGAAAATTGAGTCCAAGGTACATTGGACCATTTGAGATTTTGAAAAGGATTGGAGAAGTAACCTATCAATTGGCACTTCCGCCACAATTGTCCAATGTACATGATATTTTCCACGTATCGATGCTAAGAAAATATGTTTATGATCCGGAGCACATCATTGGATATCAAGATCTGGAAATACAAGAAAACTTAGCATATGAAGAAAGACCTGTACAAGTTCTTGATCGAAAAATCAAGCAACTTCGGAACAAGGAAGTTTCCTTATTAAAGATTCAATGGAATAAACGCGGACAAGAAGAGGCAACATGGGAACTTGAAGACGCCATCAGAACCAAATATCCAGAATTGTTTACAGGTCAGTAACCACACTCTTAAGTAATTAAATTTGGAGGACCAAATTTCTTTTAGTGGGGGAGAGTTGTAATACCCCAAATTTATATTACTATTTATTTATTCCAAAACAAGGATAATTCAGTTATAATACCTTAACGATATCAATAAATTGAAATAATTGACATGTAAGTACGGATGGTGGTAACGAACATTACCCCAGTGACGCGCATCGAAATGTGTGCCTCCACAGGGCGATTCTGGAAACGACGTCAAAATAAAAATCCGAGAACATCATAATTTCCAGAAAAATGTGGAGAAATTTATTATGTAATTTCATGAATTTTTCGACGTACGGATTTCAACGTACAATCGACGCGACCATTTTTCGGGTGATTTCTCACCTACTGCAAAATAAATCTAAAAATTAAACTAAAATTACTAAAATTTGTAAAACCATTCTATTAGCCTATGGTTAAAATTTCATGACAAAAGGACACCATTTAAATGTATTTGCCTAGCAAACATTGGACCAATTGATTTATTGAGTATTTACGGTTTGCATTTTCTTTGGATCTTCTGGAAGCTTACGTGTAAGCTTGTTGGAAGGCCAGCACTTGGGGTAAAACCTCATAACCACTTACCTGAGGTGTCCTACCCAGGAAATTGCATGCTACCTGTGTCCCATGGTAAAAGCCTTTCACTTTTACGGTGACACATGGGTGAGCTTCGTGTCACCATGCATGGGAAGGCTCCTTGCTTATAAAAGGACCCCAAGGGCCATCGTAGATAGGTTCCACTTCTTGCATTCCTTGTTCTTCTTCTACCATAGCTTGAAGCAACTTCAGGAGTGAGAGGTTTCTGAGTAAGAATCTGGGTGGAGAGGCCATTTCGAGGGGACATTGTTCTTTCTCTCTCTTTCCTGTTCAAGCATCTTACCTTGCTCAAGGTTCTGATTGAACTGTTGCTAAGGAACATCTGGAGAGTTATCTTGGAAGCTAAAGCTATTGTTCCAAGCTACATCTGATTACTATCTCTTTGTGATTATCTTCTTTACCTCCTTCAACAAGGTAGGATTCAATCTTTTGATCACCATCTTCTATTTCTCCTTCCTTATTAAGTCTTGAAATCCAATAGCTATCTTGACTTCATGTGAATATGGATTTAGTAAGCTTCTTGATTAATTCGTTACCATTGAGTTCATATTGTTGCTAATCAACACTCACGACTTTGAATATAATCTTATGTACTGGTAGAATTCTATTCTTGTATCCATCTTCCACATACTCTTGACATCTTCTTTAGTTTAAGAAGTTTGATCACTTGTTAATTGCTTTAAGTGTGTGAGTTATCTTGTGAGAATCATGTATCTCTTTTTTATAAGGTTTATCTTAGTATGAGGTCTTAGAGATCCATTCTTATTCATGTTTTTCCTTCCACAATTCAGTGTAATCTAAGTAGTTAAGTAATCATTTCTCTTGAGTTTGTTGACCTTCAGATTGGGAGATTCATTCCATGATAAGGTTCAAGCCTTCATCACAGAAGGTTTTATGTTTTCCATGAAAGACAATGTCATCTTTTCTTCCATTAACCTTTGTGCCATTTTGAGATCATGTTGACTACAATTCTGGATCTTATCATCATTTAGATAACTACATTCCATATCTTTTCCTTGACTTTCTTGTCATGTTTAGCTTCATGTTTGAGGCTAAAATCATACCTTATAAGGTCCCAATCATGTTAGGTATGATAGGTGGGTATATTAGTATCATTTCTGGGTGATCTTAGCCCATTTTTGCAAGTTTACACTACACCTGTCGACAGCTGAACCTTGCCCTGTCGACAGGGGCCTCTGTCCAGAGCCAGAAAATTGAGGACTGACAGGGGCTGTCGACAGCAGCCCCCTTGCTGTCGACAGCAAAAGTCAGACAGAGCACCAGTCTTCTGGAAAAAGTCTCCCTGTCGACAGGAAGACTTTGCCTGTCGACAGGCACCTTCAGTCCAGCAATTTTTGCACTTGTTTTGACTTGTTTTGTGATTGGAATCACACCCAATTGATCCCAACAAATGTTCACTCAATTATAGATGTTTTTATCACTCAAAACACCTACTAAATCAGTCAAGCTTATCCCTTTATACCTGAACTTTCACTCCAAAGTTCCGAGCATATTGACTTCGTGAAATTGGCGTTACTTGAACTCCATGAAGGGATTTAGTTCCCAAACTCTTGTGTATAAACTATAAATCTTGTATCCTTGATCTATTGCATAAATGAGTGTGTGAAGATGACCATATTTGAGTCTCGGACTCGTTTGATAATTATGCCAGGCAAATAAGGGCTGGCTCAGTCCTGGGGAGAGCGCCCAAATTCGTCACTGGCCGCGCAGGGACGTTGAGAATTTCTGGATGTTGGCATGCATCAATTATGTTTGATTAGTCATCATATCATGCTTGTGTGTATGAGAATATCTATTTCTGAATTTAAGTATCCTCTTGCGAGAATACTCTTGCTTCTGAAAGCACTCATGTGAATTTGTGTATCTTGATTATGTCATACTTGTTCGTTATCTTGAATTTCATGTCAGTGATCCACACTTGTTTCTATCCTTGATTATAATCATCTAAATCCTCTTGATTTAAAAGAATGGAGTTCTACTGGGCTAGTTAGCTCATTAAATTTAACATTTTCAGGTGATCAAGATGGAGTTGATGCTTAAGGGGAATTTGTGTGCTGAGCGGATAATCCGATGCCGAGCAAGCTATTAGTTTTTGCTTTCTTTGTAGATAAAAGGAGAATGTAATTAAAGATACAATCTACTTTTGTTTAATCCTCATTTAGACTGTAATGAGGAGTATCGTGTAATAAGTTCCGCGAACTGAGTTGGTATAAATATACCTTTCGTTATTTGCATGTTTATAATCTGTCATTTCCGATAAATGCAATTTTATTAGGACGTGACATAAATAAAATCCATTAAATGGAAAAGAGTAATGGGCTTTGCTTAATGGACCCTCTAGAATTTATTGAGTCAAAATATGAATTTACAAAGGGAGAATAATAAGAAAATACCCTAAATTCGTAGTTTAATTATCTCCTAATTGGAAAGGGGTTATTAATGCAATAAAGTGGCAATTTGAGTTGGAATAGGATTCCTAAACCTACCCCATATAGTCTAGTACGAATTTAGATACTATCCTAACCCAATTAGAGATTGGAAAGCTAGAGAGGAAAGGTGGAGTTAGGAAATCTCAAAATTAGAGGAATTTGAGTAGTAGTAGGAATAGGAACTTGTGTTTACATAAATACATCTCTTAAACCCTCTTGGCCGACCCTAGCTCGTTGCCAAAGGTTGTTGGACGTGGAGAAGAGGTCAAGGAGGAGAGGATCTCGTGGGGAGAAGGAGTTCTTGGAGCTTCTTCCTCGTTCTTGGAGTTCTAAGTCCTAGAAGATAAATCGAGTGAAAGGTAGGCATTATCACAAGCAAAACCAAATCAAATCCATCTATAGGTAGTTCCAATCACCAGGAACAAAAGCCCTCTTGTTTCATAATTTTTCATCGAGCCAATCTTTTGTTCTTGATTTTTGAAGTTCTGCATACATGATAACCTCGAGTCATCATGTTTAAATCAGATCTCCATGTACACTTGTTCCCATGCTACGAAAATTTTACTATAGATACTACTTGTTGTTAGGGTTCTTTTGCCCCTAAAAGCCCTAATTTTTATCAAGCATGTTGCCTGAATTAAATCATTCATCTCCGCTGCACCTGGAATCAGGTTGCTTCTTATTCAAGTTGTTAGAACTATGCCGATACCATGACTGTTTTCAAATTCCTAATTACTGGAAGTACCCTTGCATGTCTAGATCAGTTTAAAACTAGTTTCATGATTTTTCATAGTGTATACGATTAGTTATGATTTTCTAACTACCCTATGTCAAAAAGGTAAGTTTCTGGACCGCAATCCAAGACAAATCAGAGCTCTGTCAGACTCTGTCCACGGACCTGAAACACGACGGCCCGACATGTCGCGTTCTCAAGCTAGTCGCGACGCCTCTTCTTGTCGCGTTCTGAACGCGACAGGACACCCCGTCGCGTTTTGGCCGCCTGAGCAGATAGCCCTGTCGCGACCCGTACAAGACCCTATCGCGTTCCATCATGACCCTGTCGCGACCTTTACATGGGTACGTCGCTTTCACGCCTTTTTCACAGTTACACACGCAGTAAAAACACCTGTTCTAAAATAGAGCTATATTGAATGCTTTAAATTACATATTCACGACTTCTTTTCTATCTATGATTTCTCTTACACATGCACACACATGAACCATCCATATATGGCTGAAATCTGGCATAAAATATCTCATAATGTATCTGGTAATTTATTGCAATAAAGTATATTAATTTCCTTATTTTAAAGGACTTGTATTCATTTCTTGCGTTGTTATATACCGATATCGACGCTCCACTGTTCTAGAATTCCTCTAGAACGTCGAGCACCTGTTTTTATATACACACTTTACTTGGCTTGTGGTGAACTCTCCGTCGGCTATTCCTTTCGCCGGACTAGTGAATCCTTGCACAAGGACTCCGTAAGTCTCCTCTGATCATGAATTTCCACATGGTCGACGAGCCGGTTGTACCCTAACACCCATTACACCTTTAGGGATCGATATGATCGAAATGGCTATTAGAAGTTTGCTCATACCTTGAATCACGTCAAACCTCTGGACTTGTGCATAACATGGCCAGCAGAAGTTCGTGAGTTCCACCTGACTGCCAACACCAAGTACGAGTGTTGTGCAACTGTTACTATCGCATGTTTACTTGTCGCATTACGTGTAATGTCCACTAGCTCTCATCTGTACTCTACTCGCTCGTCTATTCACGTTCACTCTACTTTCTCGTCCATTCATCTAGTGCTCTCATCTACTTCTTGGTACTCTATATTGGCCATTGACTGATTGTCTAAAGATAAACAACATAACCAATGCCTGACAATATATAAAGGGCTCGATCTGGTCCTGAGATGTGGGCCCGAAAGTGCTAGTGCCCATGGAGTTAAATGATCAGAGTGTTTGGCATTACACTCAAGTGCTATCTATCTCGACTATCTATATGACAATAAAAAACACAAAACGTGCTATACTCTCTCGATGTCTAGAATGACAAACAAGTTCTATACTCGTCGTGCTATTGTTATACTTGTACTAGTTGTGCTATGGCCATCCCGCTATTCGTGCTATACTCGATACTTGTGCCATTTTTGGAAACTATACTCGATCTCATGTATTGTGCTATCCTGTTACCTGTTGTGCTATCTCTTGCTATATTTTGACTCTCTTGTACCTGCTATCTTTAGATACTCTGCCATTAAATGCGTTAATTATTTAAAGCCTCCTTGAGCCTGAGATTTAAGTCCTACTGGGCGTTATCGCTCATCCTACGTTATTTGATGTTATGTTCTCAGGTGAGACCGAGGATGACATATACACTCACGAGGAAGGGAATGACCAAGAGTGAAGCCAAGAGTGCCCTCGAGTCATTATGTTATCTTAGAGTTGTAGTTAGTTATTTCCTTTGATTGCAATGTAATTGGGCCCTATAGAACGGCTCTGATATTAGTGGTTGTAACTAGACATTTGAAAAGTTATTAATGAGAAAGATTTGCTTTAGCATTATTCAGTGTGCAATGGTTTGATGTCTAGTATACACTCTATACATTTCCTTGCAACTGCCTTCGCGCTCCGATATTTCGCGTCGGGGCGTGACACTTATGCCTTTCATTCCAAGGCTCAACAGTCAAAAATTTTCTCCATGACTGAAGCCAAACTGAAGAGCAGTGAGCTCGGAGCAACATAGATCTGTATAATCAATTTCGTGGTATTCAAGTCGTCAGATATCCACCCAGAGAAGCTCATCTCCCTCTCTCTGAATGGTTTCAAATTCACCATAAAGATCTTTTTTGACCTTTCATTCAAAAGGAAATCAAGTTCATCCGGCACTACAAAATGTACTGTGATTACTGCTATCTTAATAGCATTCCAGAAGTGCAGCTGGGGTAGTTCAGGCAAGCTATCCGTGCACTCTGTCTCAGGGTTGCTCACACCGAACCTCTCCGAGTTGATTTTGCCACCCTGGTAATTCCTGATGTGGTGTTCCTTCCTCCTCTTCACTCCCTGATCATGGATTCCTCTGTGGGCACACTCATGTTGAGCGAGATGCTCAGGTTATGGCCAGGCTCTCTGTGCAAGAAGGTCGTAACCTTTCTTTTCATAGATTTGTCTTTAAGCAGTATCTTCAGGGGTACCTCAAGGCAGATATCCTTGCCCCTATTCTATCTGAGTGTGAGAGGTTGTCTCCTGCTGATTGGGAAAATCTTTACACTCTATCAGCTCAACAGCTTAAAGAGCTGAATGCTTCTCAGGCTCGTTCCAATCAACCTCTTCTAACTCCTGGTGAATTTTTGGATGCCAATTCTCTTCACCTTGTCTGGGACTCCTTCATGAAATGGGAAGAACGGTACATGGTATTTCTAGAATTAAAGAAGGAACTTTGGCAGCATCAGATCTTCTATCCCTTTAAAATTACTCAGTTTCTTCAGTTTGTCAGTTTTGGTTGCTTCACCACCTACAAGGTAGCTCTTGTCAACGACAGATATTGGGATTTCATATCGGATCAGAGGCAGCTTCACATCAACAGGATGGCTCCCACCATGGGACTCTCCTATTGCATTGAGCTTGGCGCATTTCAAGCCTATTTTGAAGAGCAGGAACGTCAAGTGCTACCTGTCATTAGGTGCTTTGCATCTCTCTTTTCTCCTGCCTTCTATCTCTCTGAACCCTCCAATGCTCAATAAATCTCTTTGTTTCTCTCTTTGTGCTTTCTTTTCTCTCTTCTTTGTCTCACTCTTATATCTTTTTGCTTCATGACAAATAGGGGGAGAAATATAGCATTTCTAAAATTCATCCCTTATATTTTCTTTTTCGTAATTATGCTTAGACTTATTTCAGATCATCTTTGCTAATTGTTAAGTTTTGTTATCACCAAAAAAGGGAGATTGATGATCAGTTTATCCCCATGTAATTTAAATAATTACATATCTATTTTGGTGATTAACAAAACTATATAAAGTTTAAACTAACGAATTTTCTACAAGTCTGAGCACAGAAAATAAAACAAGGAAAATCAAGCCAAATGGTAAGCAATATTCCTACTGTAGCAATTTTGTTTCAAAGCATGAAATCTATCTAAGTCCACATCGACTTTCTTTATGCTACAACGATTTCAGTAGAGTTGTAACGATTTGCCCTCACAACGATTCGTTAAGTGATCGCAACGATTTGCCCTCACAATGATTCGGTAAGTGATCGCAACGATTTACCCTCACAACGATTCGTTAAGTGATCGCAACGATTTGCCCTCACAATGATTCGTTAAGTGATTGCAATGATTTGCTTTCGTAACGATTTGCTAACTATTCACAACGATTTTCGTTCGTAACTATTCGTTAAGTATTCACAACGATTTGCTTCCAAAATGATTCGATAAGTAATCACATCGATTCTTAAGTGAGAACAACGATTTGGTCTCACATCGATTTCTTAAGTAAGAACAACGATTTGCTCGTAACAAGTTGGTTTATAATGATTTGTTCCCTGTAACGATTTGATAAGTTACATAATGACTTTGTTACTGTACCGATTCATCAAGTTACATAATGACTTGGTCGTTGTAACGATTCGATACAGCAAATAACGATGCATTCACATTGTCTCTTACAATTGATTATAACGAGGTGTGAATAACGATTTACTTATGGAGTCACAACGATTTGTCTCTACAATGATTTGGTTATTAATGCATAACGATTTATATGTGCATCGGTTTACTTATGAGTGAACAACGATTTACATGAATATCAACTCATTTGCATAACGATTTCATAAGTCCTGCATATAACGATTTCATGGACTATAACGATTTGATTTTCGAGATAATTTTTGAATAACGTTGAAAGGTCAAAGTCTTCACGCATATCTTTCTGTCAGCTGTGCATTTATGGAGACTGAACGTATCATTGCATGTATGCAGACAATTTCTTCTATTCTCATGCTTATTCTGTAAACATTTTTTTAGAAGAACAGAATGAAACTTCTACATTTGTATAAAATCATCTAACGTTGACTGACAACAAGAGACAGTCTAGCTGTCTATTGTTTAGCATCTAATGTGTGTAGGTCTCTGACAACATTCGTCATACAATGTTGGACAAAATAGAAGCCAAAGGATATTCAGAAGATCTTCCCTCTGTGCGTACATGAAGACCGTTGAACGAGAAGCTCTACAGGACCATGCATTCTAACGTAAACAAAAGCTTAGAGACAACGGGCACTTCAACGTTCAAATTTCAAATAGAAGATATATAAAGAAAACTGAAGCTCCAGAAGAAAATCGATCCAAGAGTTGGAGAATATGAACGACAGTCTTACACAAGTTTTTCTGCTAGCATCTTGAAGAGCCAAGCCTCACTCCTTTGATTGTTTAGCTCGTAGCTCTCTGCATTCATTGCGTTAATCTTGAGAGCTTTTGTAAACTGAGAGTGTCCCTCTCTGTAGATCTTCCTCTCAGTTTTAGCTTCAGATCTGGCATGTATAAGCTTGATCTTGGGGCTCTTGATCATTTCACTTCTTGTGTTTTTGTTCCCTTCGGGTAAGAAGGAAGACCTGGTGGGATCCAGGGTGTGAGATTCCCTTCGTGTAGAAGGAAGACCTGGTGGTGTTCAGGTGTTCTAAGTTCCTCTTCGGGTTGAAGAGAAGACCAGCTGTGTCTGGGTGTGTAAGGGTCCATAAGGGGACAATACCCTTGTGTTAATGAAATCTTGAGATATTGCTCAGGACTGGACGTAGGACTCCTAAGGAGAGAAGATCCGAACTAGGATAATTCTTTGGGACGTGTGAATGCTTTTGTGTGATTAATTTTCTTTAACTAACACTAACAATCTGCGAAGTGTATTTTTGTGACCTCTGTGTGAACAGGTTTTAGGTACTCAATATTTTTAATATCTCATTCACCCCCCCTCTAGGCTAGCTAGCTGGGCAACAGTATATATGCAAATTGGGTTCTGGCAGAAATCTTCAAAACGCGACGGGGGTGCCCATCGCGATTCAGGTCGCGACGGACAGCCTGGCGCGACAATTGAACCAACGCTGAGAACATGACGAGGTTGCCCGTCGTGATTCATGTCTCAACGGAGTGTCCTGGCGCGTCAGCCGAACCGGCCGGCCTGGCCCGGTTCGGGGGATGAGAACGCGACGGCTCGGGCCATCTTGGTCAGATCGCAACGGTCCGGCCCGCCGCGATCCCTTTGAGGTCGCGACGGGTCGGGCCATCGCGACTTCAAAGAGGCAGCCTGACCCAGAAAAGGGGTTTAGCCCTTTTCCGAATTAGGTCCTTCCCTCCCTTGCTTGATATCGAGCTCTTCTAAAATTCATATAAAATTGCACGGTAATCCAAAAATTGTGAAACTAGTTTTCAATGAAAGTAGACTCATAGATCTATCCACATGCATGAGTAATTAGGAAACTAACAAGGTTTGTGCATGCTTTAACTAGGTTATATTTTGATGACCTAAACATGTACAATCATAGAAGAATGATTTAATTAGCAACTAATACATGATGAAATTAGGGAAAATAGGGGCGTTTGAAAGCTAACAACATGTAGTATTTATGAGAATATTTAGATGGCATGGGATCATGTACATGCATGGATTGAAAGCAAAGATGTAGGTTCGGGTGCAAGATGATGATAGGGATTGATACATTTAATACTCCTTCATGGAGTCAAAACAAATAGGAAATCATGAGGCTTTCAAAGAGGATCATGTGGGATATATAGGGTTAAATTTACACGATTTTTTCTTGAGAGATTGTCTACCTTTTTACACTGTAAAGATCCTAGGGTTTGGGGGTGACGAATTTTCAAGTTCTCTTGCTCCTCGTCCTTAGCCTCCTTCCCTCGTGCTCTAAAGCTTCAACAACGTAGCGGGCTTGGTAGACACGAATTAGAGGTCTATTAGGTTGTGTAAGAGTCCTTCTTTCTTAAAACTCCTATTTCCCTTCAAACTCTTAATTTCTATATTTATCACCCAATGTCTTGCCTTTATCTACCTAATAGGCTTGGGGAGAAGTCTAAATTTGTGGGTCATAGTTTAGGATAGGATTAAGACTCTTTTTAGGATATTTATAACCCTTTCTAGTATTTATCTTACCCTTATTTAATTTATTTACTAATTAACTCCGAATTCCCACATTTATCTCTCCATATTCTAGCATTTCTCCTCCATTGGCTTGGGAGGAGATCTAATTTCGTGGCTAATGGGTTAGGATGGGATGATGACTCATTTTTAGGATAATTATGAGTTATTTAATGATTATATTAACCATTTTCCATTTATTACTATTTTTAGGTACACATTTAACTTATTATTTCCCATCCCAAGATGGGTCCTTCTCATTTGGGCCTATTTTTTTATGCTCGGACCATTATACAACCCATTTCTAATTTAGCTTAATGGGTTTTAGATTAATTCTATTTATTTACCCTTTATTCTAATTTAATCTATTTATCACACTCATTCAATAAATTTCTTATTTTAATTCAATTTACAATTATTTATGCCTATATTTCTAACCTTCATCATTTGGGGCTCTTACTCTCGGCCCAATAGCTCATGTGAGCTTAATTGTACAACCATGTTCTTAATGGGTTTTAATTATCTTCTTATTAAAGAATTTATTCATGGCCAAGTTTGTCAATTGGTCCATTTATCAAATGGGCTATCAACCCATATTATTTAGAGTCTACCCACATGTTCATTTTGATTTTTAATTCACTTTGGCTCATATAAAAATGGGTTCTCCAACTTATTCCTTAATTACGATACTAAGTCACATAAATTCTTAAACTTGGTCCAAATGATTTTTCTATGCCCAAAATTCTTGATGGGTCATTAGAGAATATTATTTAAAGCATAACTATTATTTTTACGGCATTTGTATATGGGTTTTTATGCATAAGATAATGATGCGTACCCCTTTTAACTAGTTTGAATTTATAAATTGATAAAATTTCAATTTATCTTTATTTTTGAATTAATAAATTTTTCGGGGTACTACATCAGGAGTCCTACGTCCAGTCCTCAAGAAACTACTTGGGATTCCACTAACTAAGGGTACAGTCCCCCTCAATGACACTTACACATTCAGCACTCGCTTGTCTTCTCTTCAACCCACAAAGAGGCAATATACCATCTATTCCAATAGGTCTTCCTTTCTACAGAAGGGAATCAACCACCTACTACACAACAAATCTTCTCTTCACTTAAGAAGAGGAACACTCTATGAAGAGTATAAAAGTGGTGGTCCCTGGACCAAGCTAATAGCAACAATACAATGCTTGATCTAAGGCACAATCTGAGATAAGAAAAGAACTACAATAGGAAACAACTCTCTCAGATCATTGCAAGCTCTCTCTTAGAAGAAGAATGATGAACAAGGCTTCGAGAAGAGCTAAAAGCAGGAGCAGTTTCTAAATGAAGGGCCAAGCTCTATATAGCACACTTCTCATTGGCTTTCTATATATGCACTTCAGTGTGTCAACATGCTCTTATTTATCTTCTCTTGTTGTGAAGTATCCATTGAAGTATCTGGTATGTCTCTTGTCTTGAAACTTGTCTCCTGACAGATGTAACAGGTTCAACGTAGGATGAGTGTGAGACTACCGAAAACCTGTAGACATTTAAATGTTTAGAGAGAGAGAGAGAGATCATATAGATATCTTATGTGTAGCCTTTCCAACATTGTAGTCATGTGTGACTACCGAAAACCTGCAAGCAATTAATTTTGTGATACAAATAGGTCATATGGGTATCCTCATTGTCAGTCAACGTTATACGTCATGTCGTAAGAAGATATACCAAAGAGGTTAAGCTCATTCTGTCATCATTTAAAGCCACAGAGGACATGTCACGAAAATGGCAAATTGTAAAACATGATGTGCATGAGAATTGTATCTGTTGACAGACCATACGTATGAAGATACGCAATGACGATAAATTTGAAATGCACATCTTTAAAAATAGTTTGAAAATACTGCACGCCAAGGTTTGTCCATAACAAAGATTAATGATAAGGGCAGTCAATATAATTTAATTGCAACCACAATCAATAAGGTTATTGCACAGATAATTATCAAGATATTGAAAATAATATATTGAAATAGCAATAGATAATATGATGCCAATCGATGTTTGAAAGGCAGTTGATATTTAACAGTAATCGATGTCCAAGAGCAATCGATGTTCAAGAACAATCGATGTCTAAATAGCAATCGATGTCTAAAGGCAATCGATGTCCAAAGGCAATTGATGTCTAAAGGCAATCGATGTTAAGAGACAATCGATGTTCCAATGCAATCAATGTTTAAGACAATCAATATTCTAAGGCAATTGATGTGAAAGACATCTATGTGAATGCAATCGATGTTTAAGTGCAATTATGTTCCAATACAATCGATGTTTGAGACAATCGATATTATAAGGCAATCGATATAAAAGACAATCGATGTGAACACAATTGATGTTTAAGTGCAATCAATGTTAAGAGGCATTGATGTTCCAATGAAATCGATATTTGAGACAATCGATGTTCTAAGGCAATCATGTGAATACAATAGATGTTTAAGTGAACTATAATTGATGTGAGCCAATCGATCATAACTATATAATCGATGTGAGTTTGTACAACAATCGATGCGATAAAGTAGTAATTGACGTAGACTTAAAAAATCATATGAGAATGACTTCTAACTAAATCGAGTTTATATAACTTACCGGAGTCATTTCTCTTGATCTGTTGACAATTTTCAGAAGAGATGTTGATTAAAATATTTGTCAAGATTTTGTTATCATCAAATAATATATGGAGATGAGTTGGTCATCATATTGTTTCTATATATAGCATTTGAATAAATTAGTGAAATCACCTTCTTTTATCATATTTAGGTGGCGCTTGATAACACTTAGTACTTAAATTTAAAATCTTATTTTCTATCTATTATATACATCTTAAATTTTAAAAAATTATGTATATATATAATATTCATTAAGAGGTGCTTGATAACTAACTATAAACAATATCTGAATCATGGAACAATTGATTAAAATATTTTTTTTTTATTGGGTAGATCTTGGGTTCAAAACTCATAATCAACAGAAATAATTTTTTGGAATCGAATCGTCGGAACTAGAATCCGGTCACCGCCGGTGGCAAGCGAGTCGTCATAATCAAAATCTAATCACCGCTGGCGGCTAGTGAGTCGTTGGATTTTGACACCTCTTGCTGGATTCTGATAATTACTGGAGGAGATGTCGGTCAAATTCCGGCGATCGCCAGCACTATCCATCGGATTTCGACGATCGTCGGCAGCGCCATCGGATCCGATGACCATTGACGGAGGTGTCGACCAGATTTCGACGATCACTGGCACCGTTTGCTGAATTCTGACAATCGCTAGAAGTGTTGCCAGATTTCTGCAGTGGAGCGGCCAGTCGCCGATTGCCGGTTGAGAAATTGTTGGTCTTTATAAAAAGTGCTTCTTCTTGACTTAAAAATTAAGTGATTTTTTAGATTTTAGTGACTAATTTAGATATTATTTCAGATATTTTATAAAAAATTCTAAAATCTTAAAATTAAGTATTTCAGACTTCAGATACCTATTAAATATTATCAAACAGGTCCTTACCATCTCATTTTTAGGTCTTCTCTAATTTTGTCATTCTCGTGAGAAAGTGAATTAAACTATTTAACAAGGGCATATTTTTTATATATATACCATTGTTAAAGATTTGCATTTAACTGTATACCTTGCTTATGGATATAAAATATTCTTTTACTCTGCCGTAATTTTATCGTGATGGAATTCAAAAATGTACTTGAATATTCTTTTCACTTTTATACATGTATCATTACTAAAAATGACTATAAAAGAATATTATATATATATTCTTGACTTATGCCAAGTTATAGCATAATCTCTAAAATATTTTGTATTCATAAAGTGAGTATCTATAAATATACAAATTTAATAATTTATTTAATATAATGAACTTTTAACAGGTGAATTTATATAAAAGTACATTTAGCAATATTAGAAAATATCCAATCTGCCCCTAGATTACATATCCTTTGGTTGGGTTCCTTAATTAGCACCCCCAAGCATCTCCTACCGTTATTTAAAAATAGTTAAATTATGAGGTATTATCTAGAATATTAGAAAATTAGTAGACTATATGTGAGAATCCCTACAAGTAATAGTGTAGTGACCCAGATTATTAAATAATAAATAAATAAAAATATATAAAAAATTTAAAAACATTAAAAAGTAATAAATAAAAGCTGAAAATGGGCTTAGTAAATGATCTATGAACGGAACCAAAAGAGAACATAAATAATAATAAAAGAAGAAAATATTATTAAATTTGTAGTACCCAATATCTATTGAATAAATTGGACAAAATTAGCTTAAATACACTTGCTAACCATCCAAATTCGTGTCCAATCGCTCTCTTAACTTGGGGAGGACATGAATTCAACTCTAATTAGAGATTGAAAGGTTTAAAAGATAAGAATAAACCATGAAAAATTATATTAGATGAAGTTTGAGTCATATTATGACTCATAAAGCCCTATCTCTATAAATATCCACCTAGATATCCCTTTGGCCAACCTAAAGATGTTGTTTTGGAGGTCATAGATGAGTAGGCTGTTGGGAAAAAATCAAGGAAGAAACCCTAGTTTTTCATATTCTTCTCTTTTTCAAATCCTAGAAGTAAATCATGCCCAAAGATAGATGTTCTTTTAGGTCAAACTCTAATTAATCATGTCATTCAATAGTTTTCCATGTCTAAATTAAGAATATCATATTTTCTCCAATTTATCTTGCGTGGATTGCATGTATTAAGCATTTTTGGGACAAACTAAGTAGTTTTAAAGTTTGATTTAATTCCTTTTAAAGATGGGTAAAAATTCTATTTTGATCTCGTTTTTGGTTCCAGAACGTAAGACCTAGCTCTCTTGGGCCCTTGGCCCCGTCCTCAGGTCGCGACAGGCACCCTGGTCGCGACAAGGTCGCGCCAGGGGAGCCCGTCGCGACAGGCTTCAGGATGCGACACACCTGGCTATTGCATTCTGGTCACGACGGGGTGGGCGTCATGTTCTTGTCACGCCGTCTGAAGGCATCGTGACTACTTTTCTGACTGACTTGACTGCTGTCCTATCTGTCAAAATGGCCTTGTCAGGTGTCAGGTGCATACATCGTTGACACGACCTGGTTAACTGTTGCGTTCTTGTTTCCCGATCTTCGAGGTTTGACGGCTTTTAGTGTCACGCCGTGGGTGGCCGTCGCGACATGGCGTCGCAACATGCTCGTTGTCGTGCCGGGCTGACTCATCGCGTCTTGGGGCTCATCGGTTTAAAATCGAGGCCGGTGCCCCATTTCCCCCTCTCCCCCTTTATTTCCTCTCCTTCCTCCTTCTTCTTCCTCTTCTAAGCTCTCCCTTCTCCGGTGGTTTATCGTCGTCCTTGAGGTGCTCGCGGTGGAGGTGACGCCCTATTCATGCAGGCGGCGTGATCGTGGAGCTTGGAGCGAGGAGGAGGTGGCCATTTCGACGTGAAGACCCTAACGGGTCGGCTCTACTCTTGGAGGTAGGGACCCTAGACTCCTCTCGCCCTAGCATGCTCCCTTCCCTGTTGAGATTGTAGTTTCTCCGTGATTTGGGGTTGTGGGGGGCGTGAGAATCATGCTTGTGCGAGTGAGGATTCCATTGATCGTAGATTCGTTGTATTCCATGTTTTGTGGGGTTTGAGGGCGGTTTGTATGGTTTATGAGCTTTCTTTTAGGTTTCCCATATGCTCCCCTCCTTCGTGTGGATGTGATTGTACCGGATTTGGGGTGGTCTTCGGGAGGATCATCCCGAAACCCCTCTCGAATGAGAACGCGACCTGTATAGAGGTCGTGATGATGTCACAACTGGCTAGATAGTTGCGACATCATCGCGATGCTCTTAGGTGTCGCGACATGGTCGCGATGGCTTGGGCCGCCGCGACAGTGTCGCGACATAGTCTCGACGGCCTGATGCGTCGCGACTACAGCAGAGACAAGTAGGTCTTGCAGAATTCCGTTTTCTGTGGAGTCTTCACTGTTTCTGCTCCTTAATGTACCCGTGGCACCAATGCTAGTTCCTTAGTATAGTCCTACACTATTCGTTCGCCCGGTGCTCGGCCCTGAGGACTTGTCCCATGAGAGAGGTTGTTCGCGTTGCCTGAGACCCCCATCCTCGTGCGCCTTAGAGGCAGCGTTCGGGGCGACGAGCGTACTCGAGTCACGGACTCTAGAGTTGAGGGGAAAATGGTGGTTAGGACAGCGGCGTCGAGTCGTTTGCAGAGCTCTCTTGGTTGGTCTGGGACACCGAGGATGGCTGGAGTTCTACCGGTGCAGGCCAGCCAGTCCTTCTTCTCACTGCCTCACTCTTTGTGGCCCCAGAACCACCTAGAGAGGCCAGGTGTGGGACCGTAGTCCGGTCAGCCTAGGGCAGTTACTGTTGTGTACTTTGTGTTCCTCCCCCACTCTGACGAGAGTGGAGGTTTGGGACCTGGGTCGAGGATAAGACGTCAGTGGACGCCCCTGACCGGTTGACTAGTGGTAGGCGGGGCTCTCCCTATCTACGTAGCCAGCTGTGTGGTGGTCACGTCGTGTAGGTTCTACGGAGTTTCCGACCGAAGCATTCTCCGTACCGTTGTTAGTTAGTAGCTTTGCTTCCGCACTTTCCTTTGTAGGGTAGAAGATATAACTGATGTTATTTAATTATTTATATATATTCTTCTGTCTGTTAGATCCATTAGGAGATTGGTAGTCCCTACTGAGCTTCTGTTGTGAAGCTCATCCCTTCCTTTTTCAGGTGAGACTTCTCAACAGCGACAGGGTGCGTGCCGAGCGGAGGAGACAGGGTGGTAGTCGTCATCCCCGTAGCTAGAAGTGGTTCCCCCTCTCAGTTGTACGTCACCCTAGGGGTATGCCCCTAAGGGACTTTTTCTTCCCCTGTCTTAACTTGTACTAGTGTGTGTGTTGGGACTGTACCTAGAGCGATACGTAGCGGTCTCGTTCTTCTTTCTGCTTCCGTGTGTGCTCCTAGTTAGCAGTTGACATTTATTTCCTTTATATATTCTATTAGACTTGTGTTTATAGCCCTTCGGTCTCTGGATCCGTGGGTGACGACCGCAAAAATTGGGTCCTCGGCTTGGGCCGAGGGTCGGGTTCTCGGGGTCGTTACACAGAAGGTCTATAAGCATGTTTAGAAGAGTTTCTACAAGCTTCCCTCTTTTATAGCCATGTATAAGTGGATTTGATCGACTACATTTGAATACCATTGGAATTGGGCCTTTGTGTCTAAATGTGGTGGAATTTTCGACCGCATCCTAATCACAGTCGTACGATACTACATGTTCAAAAGGTGCCCTCCATGCTGACCGTATTCATACGGTGCCCAACCCTATGGCCGCATTCAATTTTTTTTTTACAAAAATTGACTTTTTCAAAAAATAGCACCCTACATTATAAGATAATAAATGATTGTTCTCATCTTGAATAGAAATTCTATATGAGTTAAGATGATTAAAAAATCCCATAAGTCATGCATGTATGAGTTGTTAAGCTTTATCCCCTTAAATTTCCCTTGTAATTGTCCTTTCTATCCCTTGATTATTACAAATGCTTATCTCTTATCCAATATACTATCAACTATGGAATATGTATCCTTTCCCTTAAATTTCTTGCCATTCTCGCTCTATCAAATGTCAGATGATGAATCGGAGTTATCATTGTTCTTTCGTAGCTCCGTTGGTCATGGATTCCCATACGGCCGCAGAGTATGTTTCATGATACACTTGTTGGTGAACGTTAGATATTCTTTTTGTTGAACTGGACCACCTCATCGAGACCTCTGTAAGTCTCTCCAAGCCTAGGATTCCCTCTAAGATGTCGAGTTGGTTGTACCCTAATGTCTGTACCCTACTAGATTCGTATTCGACGATTAATAGCATGTTCTGTCAGATTTTGCAAGTTCTGTACCCTTGTCCATATTCTCACCTGTATTTCCAGTAACTTGTGTATACTGTGCAGACTCTTCCAGATGCTTGTTTTGAATTTGTTGATTGTTGTCTGTCTATTCTACCGAACCCCTTCCCTCTTGCTATCTTTTATGCCCTAATTCTTATATATTCTACCTACTGAGCTTATTCCTTGGAACTCTAGGTCATAAGTATGAAATATTTTCAAAACAAGTATATGATTATTTTATAAGGGACTTTGGTCTAATTTTTTACAAAAGTATAAAAATCTATTTTGTAAGAATACTTGTGCATAAGAGGGCCTTGTTTAGTCCTGAGAGGTGTACCCAAAGTACTCATAACTACGAGAGTAATTGACTTGTGATGTCTAGAATTTCACTAATAAGATATATTTGATAAGTTATGATATGGTATGATATGTTATGTTACATGGTCATTTCGTCTGATCATTTGATATTTTCTGGTACTAAATTCGTCATGATGTTATACATTTGAATCTTGTTAACTTGATCTTATTCTTGACTCTTATTAAGTTTTATTTTAGTCTTGTTCATGTCATCTTATTTACTCCAATTTGATACATTGTTATTCTTGTACAATTTTTTATTCTTATAACTTGCTGCATATGTTTTTTGCATATTTACCTTGCATATTAAAATGTTAATCATGTAAATTATTGTTTGACTATGAGATATAATCTTATTGGGCTTTATGCTCAACCTATTTACTTAATATATTTCAAGTGATGATAATGAAGATATGTGAATGCAATAGTTATGTGTGATCCTGAGTATCTAGTAATGTAGGAGACTTACTATTTTCTTGAGTCTATATTTATAGGTTATGTCATTAGATTTATTAAAAAATAATGTCCCTTAGTTTATGGAGTTCAATGTCATTTATTTAATATTTGATTATTTATTTGCTCTTAGTACACACTCGCTTAACCATCATGCTCTCGATATTTCACATGGGGGGTGTGACAATAATGGTTATGAAACGTAACAAATTTGGTCGACAATTAAGACCTTGTTAAACTATAGGAGGTTGATTCACGCACAAGCAACAAGCTGTAGGGCACTAATTCTCATCCCCTTTAGCCTTCAAATACTTCATCTTTATCATTTTCTTTCTTGCAAAACGGTAGAATTCTCAATATTCTCTTGGGTAAATTCTAACGTTTCATTTTTTTAATACTCACTACCAATCTAAATGCTCATTAAGTGTTAATATATGATTGATTCATATGACAATAAGAAATTATGAGACAACACGAAGAGAGGAGAGAGAGCCCAAGTTCTAATATATTTTTTCTCATATTTTTTAACCTCATATGAAGTAATCATATAAAATATATTCATTTCATCAAAACTTATTGCAAAATAAATATGTAACAATATTTTTCATTCATGGAAATTATCTGAACATAAGCATGCACTACAAGAAAATAGGATTGTCAACAACTATATGTCAGCGGCTAAACAGTATCCGAACATATGCATGCACTATAAGAAAAATAGGATTGTCAACACTATATGTCAGTGACTAAATAAAGTCGCTGCCATATGAAGCTTATGTCAACGGCTAATGAGTCATTGACAATCTTGAAATTTGTCAGTGGCCCATGGAGCCCTTGATATATGATTAATATTTGTCAACAACCAATATTAGTCGTTGACATATGTTGAACATTTGTTCAATAGCTTCTTCAAGTCGTTGACATGTGCTTAACATTTGTCAATGACTAATATAAGCCGTTGATATATCTCGACATTTGTCCTCAGCTACATGAAGCCATTGACATATGCTTAACATTTTTCAACAAACAAGATTAGTCGTTGACATATGCTGCATTGTCGGTGGCTCATCTAGTCGTTGACAATATCCTTACATGTCAGCAAGTTATTAGCTGTTGACATATGCAAAACATGTTTATTCTCCAAAAAATCTTAACAAATATGTTAAACATGTCAATTTAATTATTTTATTATTTAGTGTAATATTATCCTTAAATATATTAAACAATTGTCTTAGTTTATTGAGAAAATGTTAACATATGTGTGATTAACTTGGAATCTATTTAATATTTAATATTTATTTTGATAAGTGATTATAATGATTATTACTATATATATATATATATATATTTCCCTGAATTTTTCTAAACTATATATACAGTCCTTCTTCGGTCATAGAGGACATTGACTATCATATACATAATAAAGACTTTATAGGTGTGTTTCGTTACAATTTTTTACCAGTTTTTTCTCTAAAATTTAAAAAAGAGAGAAGACATGTTCAAAGAGGTGTTTAGTAAGTAGTTTTTTTTATTGAAAAATTTTAACCCAATGTAAATCTCTTCTAAAAAACAAAACAAGTCCCCACCTATTTTTATTTTAAAACACTCTTTCTCTCTCTCACAACCCCCCCAACTCCCCCGCCAGCGACCCCCAACTAGCAACCCCCCTTCCCGCCGGTGCCCTCCCCCTCCTCCCCCCCACCCCCACCCCCCTGCGCTCGCCTCCTGCTGGCGCCGTCCCCTGCGCTCACCTCCCTCCGGGCCCCAGCGCCCTCCTCCTCCCCCTCCCTCGCCCTCGGCCACGGTGCCCTCGCCCCTGCCCCCGGCGCCCTCCCCCCCTCCGGGCCCCAGCGCCCTCCTCCTCCCCCTCCCTCGCCCCCTGCCGCTGGCGCCCTCGCCCCTGCCCCTGGTGCCCTCCCCCACCTCCGGGCCCCAACGCCCTCCTCCTCCTCCCCCTCCCTCGCCCCCGGCCGCCGAAGCCCTCACCCCTACCCTCGGCGCCCTCCCCCCTCCAGCCCCCAGCGCCCATCTCCTCCCCCTCCCTCGCCCCTGGCCGTCTGCACCTTCGCCCCTGCCCCCGACGCCCTCCCCCCTCCGGCCCCAGCACCCTCCTCCTCCCCCTCCCTCGCCCCCTGCCACCGGCGCCCTCCCCCCCTTCGGACCCCAGCGCCCTCCTCCTACTTCTCTACAATAATTTTAAAATTTAATATTTCCTGCCAAACATCATAGAAATTTTTTTCTTAATTTCAATTTTAGATAGAAAGAGAACATATTATAATTTTTTAGATAGAATAACTTTTTTTAAAAGTTGCTTCCAAACACCCTATTAAATTTTTTTTGTATGCGTAATCAATATGTTTCAAATTAGTACACGATCGATTTGATTGGAGTACCATTTTATTTTATTTATATATATTGATCGAGTGCAACTCATTGTCACATAGTTCATCTAACTGTCTGATCTTCATTGATGTATTATATGATTGATTGAATTATAATGTATGTCATTCTCTCCATGTGCGTGTGTGTGTAAGTGACATCTTCTTTATGATCTACAGTTTTCAAGCTCCATCCACATGATTACAGTTCTTCTTGTCACACAAGATCGAAGAGGGACGTTGATTATCATTACATAATTAAGACTTTAAATTAATTTTGTGTACATAATCGAATGTGTCAATCGGTAAATGATTGATTGATTAGAGTACTGTTACTGTTGGAGTAACGAGGTCGGCTTAGACCGAGAAGACCAAGGAAGAGCTGGAGCACACGGGTTGCTGATCTCCTGACCTGCAAAGCCACCGAGGGGGCTCAATGGGAAAACACTCCGATGATCAAGTTAGCTCGGGAGGTAAATCGCTCGAGAGACTTGTCTAGAAAAGATTGCGTACCTCCTACTGAAGAATGTCTGCCCACTTTTATAGAGGTTGCTTAACGGAGGCTTCTGCTGAGTGAACCCAGAGATTCCGTTGAGGATATCCCTGATTGCCGTGGGTCGAGATAATACTGACATGCCAATTAGACAGATCCTGGTCATAATTGACAAGCCAACTCATGCTGATTGTGATCTTGATGGATGCGTGATCCTCGGTCCTTTCCCTCCTTGAACGGCTCCCCAGCTGTCGCATGATTCATGCTTTCGAAACTCTTATGAATGTGCCATTTCCATGCTGGAAGTCGGATCAGAAACTTCCTTAGTTTGGTTTAGACGACATGCACCTTGCGAGATCATCTGTGGTGTTATGCTCATCTCCTTCGGGCTAGGTTTGACCTGGTCCGAGCTAGATGGCATCTGGTCGTCGGTTTCGAGCTCTCTTCGCGGATGAGTTCTGATAGTGGCCGAACTCCCGAGGTTCTACCCATAACAAGTACCATTTGATTTTATTTATATATATTGATCAAGTACAACTCATTGTCACATAGTTGATCTAACTATCTAATCTTCGTTGATGTATTAGTGGTGAAAAAAATAAAGACAACTGTCCAGCTAGACTGGATTTGGAAGAGTGGGGAATACAACTAGAATTGTACGTGCCAAGAGACCCTCAGTCTAGAAGCAAGTTACCAGCAGCACTGTTTACAATAAACAGAGTAGAGACATCAGCTGTTTGTGAATTCCTGCATAACATTAAGGTCCCAGATGAATATTCATCTAATCTATCAAAATGCAAAGATATTTTTGGTCAAAATTCACTGAATTAAAAATTCATGATTGTCATGTCTACATACAAGTCTTGTTGCCTTCGGAATCCGTGGCATTGAACATCAAGATGTAGCTGATCCAATTACTGAGTTGAGTATGTACTTCTAGGAAATCTATTCTAAAATTCTTTTGCTTGAACATCTCTTAAAATTGGAAAAGGACATTGTAGTGACTATGTAAAATCGAATAGATTTTTTCACCATCTTTTTTTGATGTCATGATTCACTTGGTAATACATCTGGCATATGAAACAAGATTTGCTGGTCCTGTTCAATATCAGTGGATGTATCCTGTTAAAGTTCTTTTTTTTAAATGAAGGATGTCCTTAATAAGGCAAGTCCTGAAGGTTCAATCGTTGAAGGGTATCTTATTGATGAAAGAGTTCATTCTGTTCCATGTATTTGGATAACATTGACACTCTTTTAATTGTAAAGAAAGGAATTATGATTGTCCTCCTGTCTAGAGTGAAGATGAAAGATATTCGATTTTTAATTCCTCTAGACGTTTTCTAGCAGGAAAGTTGAACCTAAGAGACAATTTGAAGAAGAAGTTCATTTGGCGCACATCATATTTTAAAACAGATTGAATAGATGGACCATTTTTTTGAAATATACAGACAGTTGCACGAAAATCCAAGTGCAATGCAGGAAGATTTCTTGAAATGGTTTCAAAGGTATATTCAAGAACTAAAGCTGCAAATGATCATCGTTGAACTTAACACAACAAGAAAAGTGGGATTTCCGACGACAACTATTGTTGAAAATCCATCAGAACAACACTTTTCCTACCACTTTCCGGCGACAGACTGTCGGAAACAATCGTCGAAAATGAAGTGTTAGAAATTACAAACGGAAACAAAATCCATTGGTAAATCAATCAACATTTCTAACAGAAATAATCATTAGAAAAATCCATCGAAAAATAAATCTTCCAACCAATTTACCAACGGAAAAAAGTCGTCGGCAAATTCTGACGAAGTATTCGATCAACATATCTGTCGGAACTTCCAACACCTTGATCGACAGACAAGAGCGTCGGAAGTGGGAAAACTTCGGATGGAAAATATCCGTCGATAATCCGTCAGAAAGTTCGACGGTTTTGCCAACAGATAGTTTCCGTCGGAAATTATGTCTACTGATGTTTTTTTTCGATGGAAACTTTTTGTCAGAAAATTTGTCATAAATAATGTTTTTATTGTTGTTTTAAAATACAATTAGATAACAAAGATAAATTGAAAAACTTACTAACAAAATATTCATAGGAACATCCACAATAAATAACATTTACATAAAATCATCAATCACAACAAATATGGAACATGCATAATAATAAAAAATAAAAAATCAAGAGAGATATATTGGATCGTCCTCTCTCCCCGCCTCATGATCGTTAGATACTGGAGGATCCTATATTATAAAAATAAACATTAGAAACATGAATAAAAGTATATACACACATTATTTTTTCAAATTTTAAATTCAAAATATATGAATATTCACTAAGTTAATTAGAAAATAGTTTTGATCATTTACACTTGGATTTTTTTAAGATTAGTGGTTTGAGTGCCGACCCAAACTAGAATCTGATTCGGATTCCGTTAGTTCCCACATGTCACTCTCACCCACCCGGTTGTGTTGGAGCATACTGCACACAGATCGGATCCCTATTTCAGATTTTGGACCCCTGATTGTGTGTTCTAACCTTTTACATTGGGTTTTTTAAAGATTAGAGGTTTGAGCATCGAACCCAAACCAAAAATTTGATTAGGGTTCCGTCAATTCCCACACGTCACTCTCACCCACCCAGTCGTGTCGGAGTGAACGACATGCCGATCGGATCCCTATTTCAAATTTTGGACCCCCGACTTGCGTGTTCTAACCCTTTTCATTTGGGTTTTTTTAAGATTAGTGGTTTGCGTGCCAAACCCAAATTAGAAATCTGATCAGGATTTCGTCAGTTTCCACACGCCACTCTCACCACCCGATTGTGTCGGAGGGAACGACACACCGATCGATCCCTATTTCAAAATTTGGACCCTCGACTTGCGTGTTCTAACCCTATTTTATATTCGAGACTTGCATACTCACATTCTGGTTACATAGTAAATGGATTCAGATTTCATATTAAGGTCATTGATGAGACAAAATTGACTCAATTGCCTGATGTTGTTGTTGGAGAACTTGAGTCTGAATGTGATGGATATTATGGACGTTTAAGTGATGATCTCGAAATATAGTTTGCTCATAAAAAATGAGTTGTATTATTTGAGTGTGATTGGTGTGATGTCTATATCTCTCTTTCTCACTCTCTGTAGCACCCCAAAAATTTAGTAATTTAAAATTTTGAAAATAAATGTAAATCTATAATTTCCATATTATCAAATTAGTAAACACATACGCACCATTATCGTATGTACAATAACACATCAGAAAATTCCATTAAAATTATAGTTCAACTCTAAACAATATACCCAAATGACCCACGAAGAAATTTCTGCAACGAAAAATTCGATTGGTCAAGTTTAAGACATGTTGTGACTAATTATCGTAATTAAGGAATAAGTGGGAAATCCATTATCATGGGTGGATGATGTGATCAAAAATTAGGTTAGAAATGATGGAGAGACTTCAAACAACAGGTATTGATAGCCCATTATCAGATTTGGGCCAGTGGACAACTTCTGGCCCAAGAATAAAATTAAGCAAGAAAATACTATAGAAATTCGTAACCCTAATTGAGCAAAAAATAGGAAGAGGAAATTAGGACAAATCCTAAGGCAATTAGCTATACTTAGCAACCCAAATTCGTGCCTAATCATGGTATGATGTTTCCCAAAGCCACACACACTCTAAAGGGGAGGAGAATCCTCAAAACATGGAAGGGCAAAACCCAAACCTGCAACCCCACTTTCCTTGTTGCAATAAGACCCCTAAACAACCCTAGATGCTTAAATACTCATTTTCAGTGCATGTCAAGAACGTAACCATGTATGTCGTCGTGATTCTATTATTTTCCCGCCCTTGGGTTACGGGTCTTTTTTTCGTAATTACGAAGTGTTGCATGAACACGTCGATGTTAACCATTGCGTTTATGTGCTGCATGGATTAATTGCGTCCGACTGTCCCGTTGCGATTAGAACAACAATTTGTTTACTTGCTTTACCTGTCAGCAAACCTTAT
The DNA here is from genome assembly GCA_014218235.1 of Colocasia esculenta. Classification (NCBI taxonomy): domain Eukaryota; kingdom Viridiplantae; phylum Streptophyta; class Magnoliopsida; order Alismatales; family Araceae; genus Colocasia; species Colocasia esculenta. The sequence continues at coordinate 21,300,993 of CM024754.1, read as the reverse complement.
ATATAGCGACGACTGTGTCCATTGCGATTTACCAAGCCTATCCAAGACCTATTTTGCTCTGTCTAGAGTGTGAGGTTAACATGTCATGGTTCTGTTAACTGCGTGTAGTCTGTCTAGTGCTTAAAAGTTGTTAACCCATGTGAAAGACATAACAACATGAAAGTTTATTCTATTTACTCTTAAATGACTTGTCTATTCTTACAATGATTGATTGACCATCTTGCTGTTAAAGCTTACTAAAGTGAATGAAGGTTATCTTAAAATACTGCAAATCATGTCAAGTTAAGCGCATGTTTCAATAGCATGTCATCATGTTACTTGTTTTTCGCATGTTTAAGATCGATGGATTATGTGTGCTACACTACACACTTATACATATAGGCAGCCCTTCTTGGCGGATTGAAAACTCTCAGCCGGTCATTCCGTATCGGCAGACTAGTCACCTTTTCCTTAAGACCTCCGTAATTCTCCGTACTCTGTGGATTCCCTCATGGAGACCAAGTTGGTTGTACCATTGAAGTTCCCTGGAGATAGCGTGCACTTCCTCTCTTATCTTATTCTCGTAAGTGTGATTTATAATCTTGACTTAAGCCATTAATGTAAAGAGTTAACTAATGCAACAACCTTGATTTTTAAAATACTAAATAAATAAAACTTTTTAATTAATAAATGTGAGAAATGGAATTAAATTAGAATAAATGAAGAATAAGATGAATAAAAGGAAATTAAATTAAAACTATAGTACCCTAGAAAATTCATTAATTAGAAAATATAGAAATTAAATTTTATCAAATAATAAATCAAACTAGTTACAAATATACGTGCCATTATTTCATGCATAAAAACTCATATAAAATTTCGTAAAATTAGTAGTTATACTTTAAATAATATTATCTAATGACCTACCAAGAAATTTGGGCATAGAAAAATCATTTAGACCAAGTTTAAGAATTTATGCGACTTATTAGCGTAATTAAAGAATAAGTCAGAAAACCATTATTTTATGAGCCAAAGTGGATTAGAAAAATCATTTAGACCAAGTTTAAGAATTTATGCGACTTATTAGCGTAATTAAAGAATAAGTCGGCAAAACCCCTTATTTTATGAGCCAAAGTGGATTATAAATTAAAACAAATATGTAAGTAGACTTAAATAATATGGGTTGATAGCCCATTTGGTAATCGGACCAATATGCAATCTTGACCCATGAATAAATTCTTTAATAAAAAGATAATTAAAACCCAATAAGAACATGTGTTGTACAATTAAGCTTACATAAGTTATTAGGCCAAGAGTAAGAACCCAATGATGAAGGTTAGAAATATTGGCATAAATAATATTAAAATGAATTAAAATAAGAAATTTATTGAATAAGTGTGATAAAGATTTAAATTAGAATAAAGGATGAATAAATAGAATTAAATCTATACCTCTTAAGCTAAATTAGTCATGGGTTTTACTATTGGTCCTAACATGAATAGTTGGTGGGCCCAAATAAAGAGTCCATCATGTGATGGGAGATAATTAAGCCAAATTCGGAGTTAATTAATACATAAATTAAATAAGGGTGAAATAAATACTAAAATAAGTTGTAATATCCTAAAAAAAGTCCTAAGCTTACCCTAACCCTTTGGTCACAAAATTAGACATCTTCCCTATCTTTTTAGGTAGATAAATGCTAGAAAATAAGGAGATAAATTAGGAAATTCGGAGTTTGAATGGAGGTGAAGAGTTTAAGACAAATAGGACTCTTACACTAACTAAACACCCCAAATTCGTCCCTACAAACCCATAGCTCATTGCTGGAACCTTGGGGGATGAAGAGAAGAGCTGAAGAACGAAGGAGCAAGAAGGGAGGAGCTTAGAAAGGAGGGATTTCATCTCGTTCTTCATCAAAACCCTAGAATTTTCTTATCAGTAAGAAAATGTAGGCAATCTCTCAAGCACAAATCGTGAAATTTTAACCCTAGGTAGCCCACATGATCTTCTTCCAAAGCCCCATGATTGCCTTATTTTTCGTTGCTCCATGAAGGAGTATTAAATGTTCTAAGTTCGTTCCATACCATGCACCCGCACTTTCATGATTGCTTTCAATCCACGCATGTACTTAATCTCATGCCGTGCAAAATTCTCATAAATACTACATCCTATTAGCTTTCAAACGCCCCTATTTTCCCTAATTTTCATCATGTAGTCGTTGCTAATTAAATTATTATTCCATGACTACGCATGTTTAGGTCACCGAAATATAACCTTGTTTCATGATCTATGAGTCTACTTTCATTTAAAACCAGTTTCATGATTTTTGGAGCTTTCTATGATTTTATATGGATTTTAGAGTAGCCCTATATCATGTATGGAAGGAGACCCAACCTGGAAAGGGCCAGATTTTCTTTTCTGGGCTCGGGCCACCTTCTGGAGTCGCGACGGCCCGACCCGTCGCGATCTCAGAGCGGGTCGCGACATAGGGGTCCGTTGCATTATGAGCGCGACGGTCGACATGTCGTGACCTGGCCGGGTTGACCCTAGTGGCCAGTTCAGTAGAACGCGACAGCCATACACGTCGCGACCTAAACGTGACGGCCATACACGTCGTGATCTTAACGTGACAGCCATACACGTCACGACCTTAACGTGATGGCCATACACGTCGCGACCTGAACGTGACGGCCATACACGTCGCAATCTGAATGTGTCAGCCATACATGTCGCGACATTAACGTGACGGCTTATATAGGTTGCGACCTGAACATGACAGCCATACACGTCGTGACCTGAACGTGATGGCCATACACGTCGCGACATCAGTATTGCGGCCAGAACTTGTAATTGCCTATATAACCCTGCTATTGTTACCATTTAAACCCTATTTTAACCCTAATTAAATACTGTCATGAACTGTAATGACTTGTTAGTCAATAATGAGTAATGTCTACATGCATTAATTAATTTAAAAGCTATGTGCACAATCCATTATGTTCTCATGATTTCTTTACACTTGCACACACTTAACATTAATGTTTGCCATTTGACCCTATTAAATTACTCAATAATGTATCTGGTAATTAAGTGAAATTAATTACTAAATTACCCATTTTGTTAATGACACTTGTATTCGTTTTATTCGCGTGCTTTGTACACTGTTATCGCGTCCCTCTACCTTCGAGAACTTGAGGCAAGACGGACAACGTTTCGTTACATACTTTCTCTTGGCATGGACCACCTCTCCATAGAGAATACTCTCGACTGGGCCAGGGACTCCTTGTCAAGGCCTCCGTAAGTCTTTTTGGCTTTGGCGCACATCCATTGCCGACGAGCTGGTTGTACCCTTAAAACCCGTTACACCTTTAGGGATCAGTACGATCCAACGGCCTTAGTGTGTTCTCTCTTACCTTGGATCACGCCGTAACCATCTAGCCAGTGTTCATAACCCTGCTAATGGGGGGATGTGACTTCTACCTGACTGCCGGCACCTGACCTAGTGCCGTGCAACTGTGACTATCAACGGTTTAACGTTGTTTTACGATTATACCCCTATCTCATCTACTATCATTGTCTATTCACGTTCGCTCGTCTATTCATCTAGTACTCTTTTGAGACTCTTGAGCTATTGTGGCTCCTATTGCTTTGTACAGATCTTGACTGTCTAGTGCTATAATATGGGTTTTGTGACTCTACTGACTTGAATGCATACTGTTGAGGGCACGGAGAGTGTCCGAGGGGCTCCAATCTAGTCTTGGGGGCAGAGAGCCACCCGAAAATATCTGCAGGGGCTAATGACGGTGTCTGCATTTGCACCGTTTGATTGACTGTTCTGAATTGGCTAGACATCTGACTGTTATACTGTTACTGTTCGTCTGATTAGTTCAGACGTACTGTGATATTACTGTGCTATCACTGACTGTTACTGAACGGCTGTTGTCCTGTTATAGAGAGACTGTTGTCGTATTCTTCTAGTGCACTAATGTGCAACCTTACAGGCTATCTTGTTACACACTATTTCGTTACATGGCCAATCCTTTATCATCCTAGTTTTACAATATTCTTGCGGAATGTATTATCATTCACTTGCTATCGTGTGCTATTACTCTCTTGGCTATACTTGATCATTCTCTCTAGTTAACCTGCTTTACAAGACATTAATCACTTAAAGCATGTCTGTTTACATGAGATATTAAGTCCTACTGAGCATTATCGCTAACCCTGCGCTATTTGTTATGTGTTTAGGTAAGTCGATTGATGACCCTACACACACCAACGAGAATGGATTAGAGTGATGAGCGACCTAGAGTCATAGCGACGGAATGACCGGAGTATCATAGAATTTAGTTAGATATTTACTTAGTTATCTTTTCCAATGTAATGAAGTCATTGAGCCCTATGTTTTGGCTCCGAATTAGTGGTTGTAATAGTTTAGATGAATTATCAATAAAATAAGGAGTTTATTGAAATTATTATTCATTAAATGCTTTGATTTTTTGCGATTGAATGTGCAATTGTCGTTACCATACACGTTGTTCATGCCTCCCCGATTTGCCGCTGCTAAATTGGCGGGACATGACAATTGGTATCAAACCTAGGATGTCCTTATTAAGATATTTTAAGTCTAAGATGTTCTAGGTGAACTACCATGACACGTGTCTAAGTTACCACCAAACCTATGTGAGAATTGGGTAGAACCATGGTTAGGACTTAAATACATATATATATCAACTTAGTGATACCTTAGCACCCAAAGTCTAAAAAAAAATAAATTAAACGTTATTGCTCGCAGAAGATTAGTGGAGATGGCTGGCGAGCGTGCACAAATGCGGGACTTGCAAAGGACTATACAGGGGTTACTCAAGCCCTTAACAACGTGATTCAAGCAGGAGCAAGAAATGGGGCAGGAGACTTATACGAGTACTTTCAATGAATGAATCCTCCTAGGTTTAATGGAACTCCGGATCCCCATGTAGCTAAAAATTGGGTGAAGGCGATGGAATGAATCTTTAGAGTTATGCAATGTTCAGAGTAGGAGAAAGTCCTTCTGGCAACCTTCCAGTTGGACCACGAAGCTAGAGCTTGGTGGGAAGCTACTAGTCGACAATTACCCAACATCAACATAGAGTGGGATGAATTTTTAGAACTCTTCAACACCAAATATTTTTCTGAGAGGATTCTTGAGAAGAAGGCAAATGAATTCGCCAATTTAAAACAATGAATGATGTCTGTAGCAAAATATGAAGCACATTTGAAATACTAGCACAGTATGCACCACATTTGGTGAGTACGGAAAAGATGAAGACAAAGAGATTCTTAGAGGGTTGAGACCTGTGTTATGGGAAAAATTGGCTCCACTAGACATTGTAGTATATTCAGACATGGTTTTGAGAGCTCAAATAGTAGAGGACACCATGGAACTTCTTGAAATGATCCGTAAGAAGAAGGTGTTAAAAGGGAACGTGGTAACCATTCCAATGATAATAAAGGAAGAAATACAGTAGATAGCAAGAAAAGGAATGGGAAGTGAAGTGGAAGGAATTCAGTAAATTTTGTGAAAAGCCAGGGCATCAGGTTGATAACTGTTGGAAGAGATTGGACAGATACTTGCATTGTGAAAGTCAACAACATCGAGTAATCGATTGTCCAACAAAAAAGAACCAAACTCCACGCCAAAGACAGTTACAAGCTCTTGCTAATAAAGGTGGACAAGGTACCATCACTAAACCCTAAGTTTAAAGTTCATATTATTTTCCTCGATAGCAAAAGCCCTAAGGGGGGAGTTGATGGTATGAGATATTTAGAATAAATTGGTAGTCGTATCATATCATATGAATTTATGACCAAATTCTTTTTAAGTGGGGGAGGATGTAGTACCCAGAAAATTCATTAATTGAAAATATAGAAAAATTAAAATTTTATCAAATAATAAATCAAACTAGTTACAAATATATATGTGTCATTATTTCATGCATAAAAACTCATATAAAAATTTCGTAAAAATAGTAGTTATACTTTAAATAATATTATCTAATGACTACTAAGAAATTTGGATATAAAAAAATCATTTGGACCAAGTTTAAAAATTTATGCAATTATTAACATGATAAATGAGGAATTCAGAGTTTTAGGGAAAGGAAGGAGTTTAGGAAGTATGGACTCTTAAATAAGCTATGCACCCCTAAATCGACCCTATCACCCCATAAATCGTTACTAGAGCTCTGGGAGACGAATGGAAAGGCTGGAGGATGAAGGAGCAAGGAGGAGAAGGCTTGGATCAAAGGGGGATTTCTTCTTCTTCGTCACCAAACCTAGGTTTTCATTACACCACGAAAAGGTTGGCAATCTCTCAAACACGAACTAATCAAATTCTACCCTAGGTAGACCATGATCCCCTCTTTGAAAGCCTCATGATTTTCCTATTTTTCGTTACAACATGCAAGAGTATTAAATACTTCAATCTCTATCATCTCCATGTTCTCGAACTACATGTTTGTTTTTAATCCATGCGAGTACTTGATCCGTGCTATGAAATAAATCTCATAAATACTACATGTTGGTAGCTTTTAAACGCCCATAGTTTCCCCAATTTTCATCTTTTATACATTGCTCACTTATTCATGACTATGCATGTTTAGGTCACCGAAAAGTAACCTAATCAAAGCATACCCTATTCGTGTCTATTTTCTAATTGCTCATGTCTAGTGATATATCTTCATGCCTAGTTTCGTTTAGAAGTGGTTTCATCATTTTTGGATTGTCGTGCGATTTTATATGGATTTTAGAAGTACCCTATATCTTGTATAGGAGGGAAGGACCCAACCTGAATAAGGTCTGAACCCCTTTTCTGAGCTGGGCCGTCGCGCGGGCCGTCTCTTTGAAATCGTGACGGCCCGACCCGTAGAGATATTAGAGAGGTCGTGGTCGCCCAGTCCATCACGTTCTAAACCCGACGACCCGTGTCGTCGCGGTTTGCTCCCAACCCGCGCCAGCTCGGCCGGTTCAGCTGACGCGCCCGGACCGCTCGTCGCGACTTGAATCGCGATGGGTAGCACGTCGCAATTTCAAGATTTTGGCTAGAACAGTAAATTACACTTGTACCCCTGCTATTTATGCTATTTAACCATTGTTTAGCCTCAATTAACTTATTGTTATATGCATTTAGACCTGATTAATTAATAATGGACAATAATTATATAAATCTAATAATTAAAAGCCAAGTGCACAATCTTTCATGCTTTTATTATTATTTACACATACACACACTTAACACAAATGTTTGCCATTAAACCTTATTAAATTACTCAATAATATATTTGGTAATTATTAAGTGTAATATTTCACTTAAAGTTTCCTATTATTTAAATAACACTTGTCTTCGTTTTATTCGCATGCTTTGTATACCGATATCGCGTCCCTCTACCTTCGAGCACTCGAGGCAAGACATACAACGTTTCTTTACACACTTTCTCATGGCATAGACCACCTCTACATTGAGAATACTCCTGACTGAACCAGGGACTTCTTGTCAAGGCCTCCGTATGTCTCTCTGGCTTTGGCGCACGTTCTTAGCCGACGAGCTGGTTGTACCCTTAAATCCATTACACCCTTAGGGATCAGTACGATCCAACGGCCTTAGTGTATTTCCTTCTTATCTTGTGATCATGTAGGACCATGTAGTATGTGTCCATAGCGCGGCTAGTGGGCGGATGTGACTTCTACCTGACTGCCGGTACCTGACCTAGTGCCGTGCAACTGTGACTATCGTCGGTTTAATGTTGTTTTATGATTATACCCCTATCTCATCAATTATCTTTATACTCTCACATGTTCATGTTCTCACTATTCTCATCTATTCTTGGTACTCTATTTAGCCATCCCTATGATTTTCTAAGATAAGAAACATAACTTATGCCAGTGCAATAGGGCCCGATCTGGTCCTGGGAGGAGCGCCTAAAAAGTGCTATTTGCCCATGGGAGATAAAATGATCAGGATGTTGGCATACATCCGGTGCCATTATACTATCAAGATTTAATCTATGACAATCAAAGTGCAATCTATTCAAGTGCTATCTATACAAGTGCTATCGTTATTTGTGCACCGTTGTGCAACTTTACATGCTATATCATTACATGGCCAATCCTTTATCGTACTTACTGTGCTATTTTCCATGTACTAGTGCTATCGTTCTCTTGCTATTGTTACCTTGCTCTACATGACTATGCTCTCTAGTTACCCTTCCTTCTAAGACATTAATCATTTAAAGCATGCTTATTCTCACGAGATATTAAGTCCTTCTAAGCGTTATTCGCTCATCCTGCGTTATTATTTCATGTGTTTCAGGTGAGTTGGATGGTGATTACCACACTCATGAGGAAGGGAACGAGGATGACGTTCAGGAGTGACCTGTTCAGCAACCACTGCTTAGAGTTAGTTAGTTGTCAGTTAGTCATTATGTATAGTTTAGATTTGAATAAAGTACTCTGGGCCGTAGTTTTGGCTCGAATTAGAAAATGTAATGGAGTTTGATGAATTATTAATGAAGTTGAAGTTTATATGATATTATTCCGATTGTGCAATGGTTTGTCATTTATTTCGCTCTGTACTATTTAATAACTGTAATTCCACTCTGAAATTCCACGTCCGGGCATTACAGTTTTGTGGTATCAGAGCCTAGGTTACTCTTAAGTATAGAATGATCTAGGTTAACCTGCCTTGACTTAGAGTCTAATTCCGTACCTATGTGAGATGGTTAGAACCAAGGGTAATAAGTTAAAATAAATTCACACATGCACAAACTTAGTGCAATCTCAATATCTTACATTAAAACTCTCTTTTAAAGGAACCTAAACCATAACAATGCCAGCGGAGCGTGCTCAACTCCGTGATATACAACACACTATTAAGCAGCTCACACAGGCATTACTTCAGGCTGCTAGAGCCAATAATAATCGAGGAGCCATAGATTTATACAGAAATTTCCGCAATCTAAATCTCCCTCGTTTCAGCGGGACCACTGATCTTGATGAGGCAGAGAATTGGCTTAAGGAGATAGAACACATTTTCCGCGTAATGTAGTGCGCGGATGGAGACAAGATACTACTTGCAACATTTCAGCTCGAAAGGGACGCTCGTGCATGGTGGGAGTCCATTGAGGCCACCAGGGCCGATGTACAGTTTACATGGAATGAATTCAAGGAGCACTTCAACTCCAAGTACTTTTTGGAAAGGGTCCAAGAGAGGAAGGAATTCGAGTTTGCTACATTGAAACAAAGGGACCTTACTGTTGCTGAGTATGAGGCTCAGTTCTCTCGGTTGGCACGATATGCCAATCATCTTTTTGACACAGAAAAAATGAAGGCAAAACACTTTCTTAATGGGCTTAGGCCCGCATACATTACTCAACTTGCACCTTTGGACATTCAGACTTATCCAGAGATGGTCAAGAAAGCACAACTGTTGGAGGATGCGACCGATCTCACTGATCGCATCAAGGGAAGAATGGTTAAGAAGGAACAGACCTCAGGAGCACCAAGCAGGCCCACTAACGGAAAGAAAAGGTTGTTAAGCATCACTGATGAGCCAAGCCAAGAGTGGAAGCCCAAGGTCTTCGCCCCCACTGCACCCAACAAGCCTAGATGCAAGCACTATGACAAGCTGGGTCACACTGCGGAAGAATGCTGGAGGAAGGTAGGCACATGCCTACGATGCAGTAGTCGAGAGCACCGTATTCCCAACTGCCCACTGCTTAAGGAAAATGAGAAGCGTCCGATAGGACAGAAGAAGGCTGGCCGACTGGAGGCCCTGCAAGAAGTAGAAACCACTGAGGAGGGTGGATTTGTTGAAGGTACTCTACCAGTCTTTTCTCAATCAGCATTTATTTTGTTTGATACTGGCGCAACACATTCGTTCATATCACAAGCATTTGCTGATACATTAAATTTTAAACCCACATCCATGGAATTTGAATTGTAAGGCCCTTGATTTTCACCTTGTTTGTTTAAATATATGTATATGCGTATAAGTGTATACTATGATGTATAGATTATTGTGTATAAGTAGTTATTTATACAAATTGTATGAATTAGTAATTATTGTAATGTACATATTGTATACATATTATATATTATATATATATATATATATATATATATATATATATATGTGTGTAGTATTATAAATTCTGTATAATTAAAGTGAATTTGTAGACAAGTCGGCGTCAACATCGGCTGACGTTGACTAGGAGTAGGCGGCAATATCGATGGACGCCCATTTTGGATAGGCGACCATAGATATGGACGCCATATCCCAGACCAGTTACGTTTACAGATCTGGAAACGCCTCTGGAAATTTAGCCTCTTGTTTTGGAAACCCTTCCCAACGGCTCTGAGACTTGCCCCTTTAACATATCTGACCCCCAACCCTTAATAATACCCAGTTTTCGGCCAGATCCATCCCTTTTGACTCTTGGGTCAAAAACCTAGCTCTTCTATGCAAAAACCCTAACTTGAACCTGAGAGATCTGACTTCGGGAGGCTTCATCTGGCGATCTGCATCGACTGGTGTCAACCTTGAACATCCGGAACGACTCCCCACGCTGGTGTGCAGTGAAGATCAACAGAAGATCCGAAGAAGGAGGGATTTGGAGACTCTTTGGCACAGGCCGAGGAGGGCTTCTCCGGCTTGAATCGTCGTTTTTAGATTTTACAGGAGGAAAGTACCCCACTCACATCAACCCTACATGGTCTAGTATGTCCCAGGAATTTTTTCAGATTTTTCTCGTGTCCTGGAACCCCCCTTTCAAGTGATTTGTTGGCTTTCAGTCTGTGTTTGTGCAGACAGGATATTAACGGCAAGATCCCTTGCCGCTAATATCATGTGTTGGCGCATCATATAATGTCGTTAACTATAGATGGCTACCCCATGTCGTCGAGTTCTTCAGACTGCAACAGTGTGCAAGTGTGTCCTTATATAAACTAAATTCTGAGTTTTTCCGCATGAGGATATACAGTAAAAATTTCATATAATATGTAAATATATATGTTTGGGTGTACTGTGACTTATTGTGCATTTTTGAAAATTTCACCAACTATTAGAATTCTTTGAATGTGCTACCGACAGAATTTTAATCTGGAAAATGTCATTTATGAAATATGTATAGAATTTAATTGCCAGGAAATTTTCTACATTGTTTATGAGATCTGATGCATGATATAAAAATTTGTATAATTTATAATATCTGCGTAGTTTATTGAATTTTCTGAACGAAAAAATAGTTAATATGTCTACTCAATGTAGAAAAGTTAAGAATTCATGTGAAACTGTTAAATCCCTATATTTGTGATAAAATTTGTACTGTCAATATTCATGTATGTAATAATTGGGAATCCGAATAATGAAAATTATGTCAGTTTGCTATTTTATATTTGATAACATCACTGTTAGAATTTTCAGAAATATGTGTAATTCAGAAAAATGTAAATTTTGGTATGCGGGATGGTTAAAATGTGATGAATTTCTGGTTAAATTTCTGTACTAAACAGATGACAATAGCTATATAAACTTGTTTTATGTTAGATATTAATAATTAATACATGCTAATATGATTAATGTGTAATTCTGCAAAAATTTCAGCATGATTAGAATTGTTGTAAAAATTTGATTAGTACTGAAAATAGTAGTACCATGCTAGGAATACTGAAGAATGTAAATGTTGTGACATGAGATGAATGCGTAAATATTTTGTATTTAAAGTGTGTGAAATTGAGAAATGTATTAATGTGCCAATGGGTGACACTGCTACCTTAGAGGGCTGTGGAACTGTACTGTGGTAAAGCCCCCGGTAAAGAAAGTTCAAGGTGTGTGATGTCCCATGGGCATTGGGATAAATCCTGGAGGCGAACAAGTATCGGCTGGTTAGGGTGGAGAGTGCTTCTCCCGGTTCGCGCGTAGTAACTAAGATTAATCACTGGAATGCCTAGGTGATTGATATGTGATGTGATCAGTGTGTGTCCTTCTAAAGTGGTTTGGGCTATGTGTCACGGCATTAAAGGAAAAGTAAAAATGTGTTTAAGTGAAAAAACTGTGTAAATTGTGAATCTATGTAAGTGAATAGTGTTCATGAATTCTTATGAAACCATGCAAAATGATAAGTCTTGTGAATGTGACATAATAGTAGTAAAACAGCGAGCTTTTCACTAATGTAAAATGTGTTAACCATGTGAAAGCTTATCTTAGAATTCATGTTAAATTAGTTGTTATGAAATGTGTAAATTTGTGTAAAATGATTAACATGTGGCATATGAATGATCAAAGGAAATCAGTTTAGCATAGTGAAAAGTGTAAGAAAGCATGTGATAGGATTAGTTTATTGTGTATAAAAACTAAATCCCATGGTAAAATGTGTAAAATCATGAATAGGCTTCTATTTGAAAAATTGTCACTTCCATGCATTATGTGTAAATGATATAGCATAAGGATATGGAGATTACTTGATGCATGTATGTTTAGTGTGCTTGGTGTACTTGTTGAGTTCTTTTGAATCATTCTTGCTTCGGCGTACAGGTGCAGACGTTTTACTTCTTCCGAGGAGATCGTTAGGAGTGACTCGCGGGCGAGAGTAGAGAGATATTGTGGAGTTAGCATTGTACTTTTCCATTACTTCATAGTATGTAATAAAGACTCTGCGTAGTCTCATGTGGACAATGTATTTATTTATTTCAATTATGAAAAGTTAGTTCTCTTTTCTACTATACGAACTGTGTATAGAATGTGGATGATGGAATAAGATTTTTTCAGTTCTTTAAATTCCGCTGTCATGAGATATATATATTTGTGTAGTTTCAGCCTATTGTATAGTGTTGGGTAAATCCCACTGTGGCGATGCTTTCTATATCGGGGGTTGGTGGAAACCGTACCGATATAAAGAGGGTCGTTACAGAGATTGGTATCAGAGCGTCAGGCTGAAATTGTACATAAAATATGCATAACCATCATCTTCATTGTATACTAAGTCAGTGTAGATTGTCCACATAGATAAGTAATTAATTAGAAATTAGATATTTAGTTCTAAATGGTGATTAATCCGTTTTACAGGATATGGCTTCGCGTGGTAGGCGTGGTGATCCTACTCGTGATGGCGAGCAGAGGAGAGATGAGCCTCGGCGTGAGGTCAGGGTGAGCAGAAGGCCCTGCACCACAGGGTCCTGTACTTCCTCCACCGCCACAGTAGACTATGGAGTGTTCTCAGGGGTTTGGTGCAGGCATGCAAACGCAGGCCCACACTCAGGCTGCACTCCAGGCCCAGTTGGAGGCTCAGGTTAGAATAATAAGATAAAGTAGTCTGTATTATTAAATGCATGATTGTTATGTATATGTGTTAATTTGTTCTTGTGTAGCAGGCTCAGGTACTAGTTCCCCAGGCTGACCATGGTGGACCCTCCATCATGGAAAGGTTCAAGAGGATGTCGCCACCCTCTTTTAAGGGGGAGAGAGCGATCCATTATTAGCTGAGAATGGATGAGGGAGAGGGAGATTGAGAAGATCTTCCGGGCCATAGGTGCGCTGAGGACGACAAGGTCACTTAGCCACCTATATGCTACAGGTATGGTAATCTAAGCTATTGGTTATTACTTTAAGTATAAATTATGTGGTAGTCTCATGGATGTTTTGGCAGGAGCGAGCGATGTATGGTGGTCCTCGTTGTAATACCTGGTTCGAGGATGGTGCCGTGGAAGTTGGATGGGATGAGTTCGTGAGGCTTTTCCGAGCCAAGTTTGTTCCGGAGCACATCCAGGACAAGATGGAGCAGGAGTTCCTCTCGTTGACTCAGGGCTCCATGACTGTGCTGGAGTACGAGGCCAGGTTTCCGAGCTATCAAAGTACCCCCTCATATTGTAGCTGATGAGCGCAGGGGCGAAGAAATTCGTGATGGGTCTGAAACCATCACTGCGGACGAGGTTGGTGGCTTTCGACATCGTACTCTCGAGCAGGCGCTCAGTGCGGGCGTGTCGGCAGGAGGGGAGATGGAGCAGTATTGGAGGAGAAGAAGGTTCTCAAGAAGAGGCCAGCAGCTCCTTTCCAGAGATAGGAGGGAAGAAGGCGGACTTTCCAGTCACCGCAGCGTCCTGTGGCATCAGGCAGTGGTCAGGTATCTTCTCAACGTTCCCTAGTGGTAAGAAGGAGTGTCCTCATTGCGGGGAGGAGGGCACATGGCGGTACGGAGTGTTGGCTGGTAGCAGGAAAGTGCTTAAAGTGCGGGGAGCAGTGATCATAAGATTAAGGATTGTCGAGGCTTCAGCAGGGAGCCCAGCGGGGGCCAGCCCCAGTAGCAGCAGCAGCAGCGCCAGCGACAGGACGACCAGGGAGACTCGAGCCCCAGCTCGAGTGTTTGCTTTAGCTCGTGAGGACGCCGAGCAGGCAGATCATTCACCGAAGGTACGGTTTTGTTCTTAGAGGTGCATGCTCGGGTTTTGTTCGATACGGGTGCTACTCACTCGTTCATTTTCGAGCGTTTTGCTAGGCAGTTAGCTTTAGAGTCAAGGTTAGAGTCTGAGGATTAGAAGTCCCTTTGTCTGTGCATACACCTGCGGGTACGGTATCGACTAGGAAGTGTATTCCGTCTTTACCGGTGTGCATTAAGGATAGAGTCCTAGAATGGTGTTTCTTCTTGCTTAAGATGAAGGACTATGATGCTATTCTTGGTCTGGATTGGCTAGAGGAACACTGCATTGGTAGATTCCGTGGGAAGAAGATGGTTTTCCGCATTCCTGGTGAGGATGAATTTCTCATCCTTTGCCGAGGAAACTTAGCAGGAAAGTTTGTTCATCTCGGCCATGAGGGCAATGAGAATGGTGAACAAGGGTGTGGACACTTTTCTTGCCAGTGTGGTTTTAATACCGAGGCTGATGAGTCACTTACTCTTGCGGATAGATGTAGTGCAGGATTTTCCAGATGTCTTTCTTGATGATTATCTGGATTGCCAACAGGCTAGAGAGATAGAGTTCACTCTAGAGTTGCTTCCAGGCATCCTCTCCTACTCGAAGGCACCTTATCGGATGGCACCTGCGGAATTAGCTGAGTTAAGGAAGCAGTTGCAGGATTGGTTAGATAGGGATTTATTCGCCCTAGTTTCCCCTTGGGGCGCGCTGTCTTATCGTGAAGAAGAAGATGGGGTCACTTCGGTTATGCATTGATTACAGAAAGCTAAACCAGGTGACGGTAAGAACAGGTATCCCTTACCTCGGATTGATGATTTGTTTGACAGCACAGAATGCATCGGTCTTTTCTAAGATTGATTGCGTTCTGAATCATCAGTGAGGATTGAGGAGTGAGGATGTGTCAAGACGGCATTTAGAACGTTATGGACATTATGAGTTTTTGGTCCTTCCGTTTGGTCTAACCAAGCCCCTGCAGGTCAGGATCTCATGAACAGGGTTTTAGACCCTATCTAGATAGTTTGTGTCGTCTCATGATGACGTGTGGTCTACTCTCGGATGAGGCCACACATCGTCAGCATTTGAGGATAGCATTAGAGGTCTCGTGAGCACAAGCTGTATGCAAAATTTAGCAGCAGTGCAATTTTGGGATGCGCGAGGTTCATTTCCTTGGGACTGTTATCTCCGGTGCGGTGGGTAGCAGTGGATCAGCGAAAGTCCAGGCTGTTAGGATGGGAGAGTCACAAGACTCCTTCGGAGATTCGGAGTTTTCTTGGTTTGGCGGGTTATTATCGGCGTTTTATTGAGGGATTTTCATCCATCGCCGCTCCATTGACTCAGCTGACCAGGAAGGGAGTGAAGTTTGTCTGGTCCGAGGAGGTGTGAGAGTAGTTTTCAATTATTGAAGACTAAACTCACATCGGCCCCTGTGTTAGTTCTACCGAGCGGTGTAGAGGATTTTGCTATCTACACGGATGCATATCGGATTGGCCTTGGCTGTGTGTTGATGCAGCAAGGAAGGGTAGTAGCATATGCTTCGAGGCAATTAAAGGAGCATGAACGAAACTATCCAACTCATGATCTTGAGCTTGCGGCAGTGGTGCCATGCACTGAAGATCTAGGAGGCACTATCTTTATGGTGTCAGATTTGAGGTGTTCACTGATCACAAGAGCCGAAGTATCTTTTCTCCCAAAAGAATTAACCTTAAGCAGAAGAAGATGGATTGAGTTCTGAAGGACTATGACTTCGACCTCCAGTATCATCATGGAAAGGCGAATGTCGTAGCAGATGCCCTTAGTAGAAAGAGGTGTCTCTCCAGCAGGACTGGAAGATGTTGGAGGATGCAGCGCGTGGTCGATGACCGAGTTGGAGCCATCATTATGGCGAGCTTTTGTGGCTCAGCTGTCCATTAGGTCATCGGTGTTGGATGAAGTGATCGAACATCAGAAAGCCGACGCCCCTAGACTCCAAGAGTTAGTGGGCAAAGCGGGTATTGCTCGTGATGAGGATGGTGTGATTCGATTCCATCATCGTGTTGTGTTAGACATTGTAGATATTCGTGATGAGCATTTTAGCAGAAGCTCATAGATCTAGGTTCTCTATTCATCCGGGGAACACTAAGATGTACCAGGATTTAAAGAGATTTTTGGTGGTCTGGCATGAAGAAGGATATAGCTGAGTTTGTGTCTAGATGTCTAGTATGCCAGCAAGTGAAGGCGAGCGGTGGCAGCGACATTGGTCTATGCAGAAGAAGATGGAGATCCCAGTTTGGAAGTGGGAAGCTGTCACTATGGATTTTGTTACGGGTTTGCCTCGATCTAGACGAGGTAATGACTCGATTTGGGTAGTGGTAGATCGATTCTCGAAGACTGCGCATTTCTTTCCTATGAAGAAGAAGCAGTCAGTAGAGAGTTTAGCTGAGTATGTTAGTAGTATTATTAGATTGCATGGGGTACCGAAGTCTATTATTTCGGATCGAGATCCGAGATTTACTTCGAGGCTATGGAAGGGTCTTCAGGATGCGTTAGGTTCGGAGCTGAAGCTCAGTTCAGCATTTCATCCCCAGACAGATGGACAGTCGAGAGGACTATCCAGACGCTTGAGGATATGTTGAGAGATGTGTGCTGGATTGGAAGGATGATTGGGAGCGCCATTTACCTCTAGTGGAGTTTGCATATAACAACAGTTTTCATGCGAGCATTGGCATGGCTCCATTTGAGGCTTTATATGGTAGGCCTTGCAGATCTCTTTGTGTTGGGAGGAGACGGTGGGAGGCAGTTGATCGGTCCGGAGTTAGTCAGGAGACTTCGGATAAGGTCCAGCTTAGTAGGAAGAGACTTGTTGCGGCACAGGATAGGCAGAAGAGGTATGCCGACAACAGGAGAAAGGATCTAGAGTCGAGGTAGGTGAGCATGTCTTTTTGAAGATTTAGCCTATGCGGGTGTGTAGTTTTAGTTAGCTTGGCAGCATAGTAAGTTGAGCCCTAGATTCATTAGCCCGTATGAGATTCTCCGACGATTGGGCAACGTGGCATATGAGCTAGCTTACCTCCAGCATGGCTAGCGTTCATCCTGTTTTTCACGTATCTCTGCTCAGGGAAGTATGTCAGAGATCCGTCTCATGTATAGCATGAGCTAGTGGAGATCCAGCCAGATCTCTTATGTAGAGCAACCAGTAGCTATTCTTGATCGGAAGGTTCAACATCTCCGAAACAAGAGCATTGCGTCAGAAAAGATTTATGGCGTAACTTCGCTGAGAGGAGGCTACTTGGGAGCTTGAGGATGCAATGAGAAAAGAATATCCTCAGTTGTTGTTGATAGTGTCGTTAACTTCGAGGACGAAGTTCTTAAGGGAGGGAGAGGGAGGATGGAAGGCCCTTTATTTGTCATTTATGTACCCTTAAGATATATGTAATGGCGTATAAGTGTATACTATGATGTATAGCTATTGTGTATAAGTAGTTATTTATACAATTGTATGAATTAGTAATTATTGTAATGTACATATTGTTTATTTATATATATATATAATTGTGTGTAGTATTATAAATTCTGTATAATTAAAGTGAATTTTGTCGACAAGTCGGCGTCAACATCGGCTGACGTGATAGGGGTAGGCGGCAATATCGATGGACGCCCATTTTGGATAGGCGACATAGATATGGACGCCATATCCCAGAACAGTTACGTTTTCAGATCCGAAACGCCTCCGAAAATTAGCCTTGTTTTGGAAACCCTTCCCAACGGCTCTGAGACTTGCACTTTAACATATCCGACCCCCAACCCTTTAGATAATACCCAGTTTTCGGCCAGATCCATCCTTTGACTCTTGGGTCAAAAACCAAGCTCTTCTATGCAAAAACCCTAACTTGAACCTGAGAGATCTACTCGGAGGCTTCATCTGGCGATCTGCATCACGACTGGTGTCAACCTTGAACATCCGGGAACGACTCCCCAGCTGGTGTGCAGTGAAGATCAACAGAAGATCCGAAGAAGGAGGGATTTGGAGGACTCTTTGGCACAGGCGAGGAGGGCTTCTCCGGCTTGAATGGTTTGTGGATTTACAGAGGCAAGTACCCCATTCACATCAACCCTCATGTGTCTAGTATGTCCAGGAATTCTTTCAGAGTTTTCTCGTGTCCTGGAACCCCCCTTTCAAGTGATTGTTGGCTTTCAGTCTGTGTTGTGCAGACAGGATATTAACGGCAAGTCCCTTACCGCTAAATATCATGTGTTGGCGGCATCATATAATGCCGTTAACCTATAGATGGCTACCCCATGCCGTCGGTTCTTCAGACTGCAACAGTGTGCAAGTCTGTCCTTATATAACTAATTCTGAGTTTTTTCGCATGAGGATATACAGTAAAATTTCATATAATATGTAAATATATATGTTTGGGTGTACTGGGAGTTATTGTGCATTTTTGAAAATTTCACCAACTATTAGAATTCTTTGAATGTGCTACTGACAGAATTTTAATCTTGAACCTGTCATTTATGAAATGTATAGAATTAAATTGACATGAAATTTCTGTACATTGTTTATGAGAT